>JAWZSL010000028.1:10000000-10632941 GCA_034769285.1 Lutjanus argentimaculatus | reverse complement strand
AGAGCAGGGGATGATAAACAGCAAAGGGCCGCAAGCAGGAGTTGAACCCATGGCCTCCACAGCGAAACCACAGTCCTGGCACATGGGGCACATGCCCCACCAATCAAGCCACCAATTTGGTTTTCTTGCCAACATTCCTGTATCTAAGATAGGAAACGGGAACGGAGAAATTCGACCGAGGCTGCGCTGGGTACCAAGTTTGCTTAACTGTTACTGAAACACGTAGCAAAAAAGGGCGGGACATAGGAAGGGTTTTCAGATGTATGGCATTTATTCCACCAAGGGCAAATCCGCTATCCTGCAATGTAAACAAAAGTGAAAAAATAATTTGTATATTTGTAATTTGTATAATTTGTATATTTCCAAAGTTGAATGTATTCTTCCTTGGCCCATGCTACACCCTTCCACCAAGTTTCATGAAAACTGGGACAGTAGTTTTCCACAGATGGCACAGAAAATATGTATGAGCACAGGTGTAAGTCGCATAGTGGATAATTAAACAAAAAAAAAATGGCCCTCCGTCCGTGGTTAGAATAACAATTATCCCCTTTGGTGGCAAAGGTTTCGACTGTAGCTCAAAAGCTTTACCTTTTGTCTTTTTTGTCTCCTGTGAGCAGTAGGTGATTTAAAGAAACAGCACAGGAGGGTCAATCCCATTCAAAAAACACATCTTTGTCTGGAGTAATTATTATCTTGTGTGTTCAAGACCCATATCAAGATTAAACCAATAGATAGAACCTCTTAGAGCTTTGTGTTATCATGGCAACACATACAGAAACTTAAACCCAACTGAGGCAGATGAAGGAGCCAAGTTACATTGCCTTATATAGTCCTCCCTGTTAGTGGGGTAAAAACCTTATTAGGAGAAATAATAGAGGAACTCCATGGGCAATAAATAGAGGGATTCCCCACCAGCCAACCGAGTGTGCAGCAGGTGCCATGTGACATGGAGTGATGACAGTTTAGATAATGAGAAACATGATGCGGTGGAGAGATGGCAGAGTGACTAGTGTCCACAGCAACGAGGCCGAACGCGAGATGACATAATGGTTTTCCTGAGTCATAATCGTCCTCTAGTGAATTCAGCTTACATCCAGTCCACCAGTCCACCACGGCACGCTGATTTCCAAATAAAATGTCAGCTTTTATAAGCAGCTCACATGTTATTCCACCAAAACACACCCAGCAAAACAGCTTACTGCTCACCCTGCCACACTTCCATTCTCACCACACACACACACACTCTGTGACCCCATTTCTTGGAGTTTGTGATGTAATTGTTCTATTTCCCGTCCCTAAACTGTTGTCGATATAAAGCACTTTGCCTCAGACCTGTTGGTTAAAAGCGCTCTATAAATAAACTTGGCTCAGCTTGACACAGAAGAAAGTGCAGGAATACAGATGATACCGACATCGCTGCATCTGTGTGGAAAATGTTCACACGACCCAGTTTTTCTTTGAGCTGGTTAAGTGCTTTAGCTTCTATTTACCTGTTATAACAAAATCAAAGATATAAAATCCAGTTCGTATGGGTCCAAGAGCGCATGCGTGAGATAAGAGCTAAAATAATATCTCTATCAGCGTATGTCACAAGATAAAGGACTGATTTACATGTTATGACAGGTTTAATACAGTGGCAGCGATAGTGAGATGAAAGGGAGCCAGTGTTATTCACTCTAGAGTCACCTTGTTGTGACCCAAGATTAGTCATGTGGTTGTTTATATGAATTTGTTTGGAGAGTAATAACCCTAAATGAAATTCCCGAACCCAAATCTGATTTGTAAACGGTAACAGTGTCACCGCGGCACTGAAGCCTAATGTTTCAGCATCTAGTTTGTGTCCAGTACCCTGCCCTGCAAATTAGGTTTGTGTGCAGTTAATTTGGGCTTGAAAATGTGTTTTGGAAATGTGTCTCTGCGACTAATGCAGACGCGTAACGTACCGATTGTTGTTTACGCACTGGGCTTTTGATGTACTGTAAAGAGGGAAAAAGTCTGCATATGGAGGACGTGGGGTGGATGGATGGATGGATGGCTCAAACAACGATTCAAAATTGTGCAGGCACAATGAAATGTCAGTTGCGTCATTCTCAAACAGTGCTTGTAGTCACACATATTTACAAGTTAAGATTCACATATATTCCCAAAAAGTAGACAGAAATAAAAGATCTTAGTGATAGCAGTTGCAGAAAGTACAAAAATAGGCAATAGAGAATAAAGATTCAATAAAAAATAAGATTATGATAAAGGACAATAGCAATTAAAGTGACATTACAAAAATAAGCAATAGAAAATATTAAGGTGCAAAAGTAGGCAGTATAAAGTATGAAAGTACAAATTAAGCAGTAACGTATAGAAATGCGATTAACAGTAGAAAATACACACACACAAAAAAAATACAAATACAAATAAATGCACCTAGTCCAGTAGTCAAGCATCCAGCAGGAAACACAGTATAAGGAGACCGGGGTTTGTGTCATATGTGAAGCCAAAATTTCATTAAAGTTTTAACGTACAACATTACATGGCTTTCGTCTTGTGGCTTCAGTTATGTCATGTGACGTACATAAGTCAGCATACATATTTTCACCCAAAACATGATCTTTTACTAAACCCTAGCCAAGCAGTACATTAAATAGGCTTCCTGGTAACTAAAGGGCCCCTTGTGCATCAGTATGAGATGCAGAGAAATGTGACTGACATTTAGAGGCAACAAGCTGTGATGAGAACGTGTTGGACAGAAATGTCCTTTTGGTGTCATTGTGTCCCATAAGAGCTGATTTAAATTGTGGTTTTAGTAATCATGTAATTTAATTGAACTGTATTGGTTATATTGTCCAGAGGGTGCACAGCCTACTGTACATCTACCTTTGAATGTATCGACTCTACCGTCATTGCACGGCCTCGTCCACAGCCTATAATTGTAAATATAAATGTTTCAACATGCAACTAATGAACCAGTTAGCTTCTCAAAACACATCTACATGCAAACTACAAAAGTGCACATGCTTTTCAAATCATGTAGACTCAATCAACCAGTGTTCTCTCTAGTTTACTCTTTAATATCGCAGTTTTTCTGTGTTAGGTAGGCCTAGTCAGGTCCACTGATGAAATGTCACTAGAAAGCCTCTCCAGAGGTGCACTGGATGGTGTTAGAGTATTAGATTGAAGAGAGATTTGCTAAGACCGAAGGCTGTCTGTCCTTTGTCTCGAATACAAAAGTCACCCTCAGAGTCTCCTGCAGTGTCAGGTGCAGGCAGCAGTAGTCCTTGCCATGGGGGAAATATTGTTTATTTGTAAATGCAATTTAATAACTGTGTAAATGAACTGCAAAACTAATGCGTTTCTTGTTACAATAAAAAAGTACTCTTGAGTGCTTTAATTTGAGTTACCAACCTCATGTCTCAAAGTATTCTCTTCTTGTGTGTGCGTAGTACTGAATTATGCATTACTCTGTGTGCATGTGTGTATGTTAATGTGTGTTGTCCTGTGTGTGCAGGACAGGGGCTATTCACGTAGGTGATCGGATCCTGGCCATCAACAGCGTCAGTTTAAAAGGGAAGCCTCTGAGTGAAGCGATCCACCTGCTGCAGATGGCTGGAGAGACGGTCACCCTCAAGATAAAGAAACAGCTTGACAGTAAGTATGAAAACTGTTATTGATAACTTTGCACTTGGATCATAAAATATCTGATGACGCCTGGCTTTTTATTTGATTTCTGGTTTTAATTCAATAAAATGCTATTTGTTTATTTGTTTGTTTTTTTTAATTGCATGTTCTTGGTGCCTCATCTTTATAACAATTACCAAGCGTCTGAACTCAGTCCTGAACCACAGACTGTAAAAGAAGTAGACGTAGCCACCGTGATGTTGTTCATTGCTATGGGGCATTTTGAGGCCTCAAGTTGGGCATTTTGGCAGTCACCATTTTGTTTTTTGTTTGTTGTTTGGTTGTTGACACAGGTCACCAAGGCCAGGAACCATTATCATGACAAACATTAAGTTATCAGCTAATGCTCTACACTAGCTAGCTTGCTTGGTTAGCAAGATGCACCCGCAAATCATGTTAGCTGTGATATTAATTGGGATGCTAAAAACAGGCTTAAAACAAAATGTACTTACTAGTAAAAATGAACAGCTGACTCCTTATAGTGTCTTATGATACAGCTGAACAAGATATTTCTAGGCAACCAAAATGTTAAAATTGACTTCTTGAACTGAAAACCCATCAAGTTCTATGAAGAAAACATGGACAAAACATAAAAACTAGTTCATGGCTATTTAAATGTACACAGTGCCATTGATACACAGCTACAAGGCATCCACATCATTAGAAATAATGTCATTTTCCCATTGAAATATGGCTAACCAACTAGTGGAGTCGCCTCCTGGTGGCCATTAGAAAGAATGCAGTTTTAAGGCGCCTTCACAATTGCCTCGCTTTTCACACCTGGAGGCTAGGTCCACTTCCTTTGTACCGTCTGTGTCCTGAACTCAGTGTGTTTGGAGTTAACTTTATAGACAAGACCCTTAAGACCCTTCCTAGATGCCTGTGAACTGTTCAGAAATTGAGAACTTAAAAGTTCTGTCATATGTTTACCAGTGTTTTCCTCTTGTGAAGACTTGCATTCATTGTATTTAATTAGTTGGTAATCCAGAGAAAATGAACCTTGTCTGAATGCAAGTTTATTGTCTTCCCTGTCTTTGATGATCATTTCACTGGACAAACCCAATTCCAGATTTTTCTCTTCAAGATTTAGAGGAGAGGAAGGCAGCAGAGACAGAGGACACAACAGAGAATGAGCTCAGTGACCCCGAGGAGGATGATCTGACAGATAGCCAACAGACAAATAAGCTCTCAGAGCTTTACTCCACAACCATACCCAGCGTGGACTCTGCCATGGAGTCATGGGATGGCTCAGGGATGGATGCCGGCTATGGCAGCCAGGGTAAGCTTTGGATTAACACATGTAGATGATTAAAGGCCGGCATTGCCACACTGCAAAACATGTTTAGAGTAACTCTTAGAAAACTTTGATGGAACACAATTGATACAAACTGCTGTGGATTACTTCACTCCTCCTGCAGGTACGTACAGCCACCAGGCAGCTGGTATCGCCCTCCACCCCCATGAATGGCGTAGTGCCAAGCAGCAGCGCAGCAGCACACCTCCTCCTGGGCGCCGGAAGAACTACCCTTTCAGCGACGGAGGCTTCAGTGAGGATGACTGGGACAAACCACCAGGGTAGGACTGAGCTTATGAATAAACCATATATCCTTTATATATTTGATTACCATTTTTAAAAGCATGCCATACAATTTTAGATCTTTTCATTCAATCCCAGGAACCATTGGTTTCCAATCATTTTTGTACTGCATGAAAATCTGATAATGTGGATTTGAAACTTGCGTCATTTATCTAATGATGATTATGCAACCAAAGCAAATGTTACTATATTTCTGTACCTTATGGGAATGAATGAAACCCAGTGGGTGCCTGGAGCCTGTAGCGTGTCTGTCACAATGGTTAGCTGCAGTGTTGTGCATGAATGCACTAAAAGAGCGTGTGCATTGAATGTGCCTGTGTTTATGGTGAACTGAACGAATGGGTTTACAACTAATAAACGTGAACGTCATAAAATCCTGAGAGACTTCACAGCACTCACGTGGTCAACTGAAGAAATGTGTGTGAGCGTGCAAATATGGACAGAAGTGTCAACATGATATAAAAAAACTTTATTTGATCATGACGTCTGAAGTGTATGAACTACATTGCAGACTGGAGTCTCTGTTACAGTGACAAGCACAGACAGATCTGCTTTATATACACCACTCTTCTTTATCTCCTTCCAGTTCTCGTGCACTCTCTGTTGTCAGCTGTTTTCAGCCTCTCAGATATGAAGATAACCCACTTTTTTCATTTAATATCATATTAAACTGAATATCTGTGGTTTTTGGACTAACAAACAAGAGATTGAAAGCCTGACAAAATGGGACAATTAAAGATATCACCTTGGACTTTGGAAAATTGGGATGGATTTTTTTACTATTTTGGGGCATTTTGCAGAAATTGCAGCCCTAGATTAAACATGACAATCCACTTTAGTCTATGTTGTTTTTTTTTATGATAACCGCTAATAAATCAAATAATTTGTACAGAGGCAAGTAAAAATAGACGGACCCAACTGCTTGACAGAGCAAGTGAAAAAAAACAAACAAACAAACAAAAAAAAAAAACATTAATGCTGAACCCTGCAGTGTGAAACCACTGATATGGTTCTTTTAGAATCTATTTTGATTTAAATGGCCAAATGACAGACTGCAATGATTCAGTCATTTCATTTCATGATGTTAAAATAGATAAAAGTTTGCTATTCACATAGCACAGTTCTTTGTCACCTCATCAGCACTATATGCAAGACTTTCCTTAAAGGGTGGTTGCAGTCATATTGAACATAGGCCTATCACTCTCTACCACGCTGCTAATTTTTGGAAGATGAGAAATAGGATGATGTGACCACTTTGAAAACACCTTTAAAGCTGAAAATCAGATAATTACTCTCAGTTATTGTTTCATTTTCAACCTAAAGTGGAGTGCAGGGCCAAAATAATGTAAATGTGTCACTGTCCAGAAAACAAAAATTACCAAAATTACTATGTAGTGAAAGTAATAATTACTTCACAACAATTGTCAAGTGTCAATTTTGTTTGTTATAATAGATATAATAGATAGTACTCACCATTTTGAGCTGTATTCTAAAGTGGTGTGGCCCCCTCCCCCTGTCTTCCCTAGGGTGTGATAGACACTGGGTTTTATTTATTTATAAGGCCCTTAGTTTACCCCCTTTACATCACTTTGATGCACACCCTCAAGGATTGGATTCACGCTGCAGGTTCCAGCTATTCTTACCGAAGTTTGGAAAATCCAGTTTTTCACATTGTGCACCTGCAATATTGAACAACATGCAGAACAATTTACACCTCAATCTCAGTTTTTTCCCCCTCAGGGCAATTTAAACCTTTAACTGTACCACACTTCACTTCCAGAGTTTCTTGTTATAGTTGATTAATTTGCTTAAGTTTTATGTTTTAATTTATTATTAGGCTTTTATTTATTCTTAAGGTTTTGATTGTGACTAAATCAATTCATCATTGAGTCTATACAATGTTACAATAATGGCCAGCATAACTTCACAGAGCCCAAGGTTATGTCTTAAAATAGTTTGTTTTGCCCAACTAACAGTCCAAAACCATTACATATATGATGATAATGATAAAAGTCAGGAATAAAAATTGTTGGATATTCAAATTTGAGAAGCTGAAAGTGGTAAATTGCATTTTTACAAGTTAAATAACTTTATATGATAACTTTGAAAATTGCCAACAATTTTGATATCACTCTAATTGACTAATTGTACACCCGAATAACTCTGGTAACTTTGGTGTTTTATTTTCTACAAGCAAGTGTTAATTAGAAGGTTGCGTGTGATTCTCTGGTTGTGCCAGGATCAACACCAAGAGCTTGTGGTGAAGTGGAAATTTCACTGTGGAGGTTGAGTCATGAAGTCTGACTGAGTATCTGTGTGTTTGTGTGTGTGTGTGTGTATAGTGATGAGTCAGGAGGTTAAGCCTTGTGAGGATAGCAACATTCACTGGGGTTATATAACACTAATGGGGGTGGAGAGTGAGAGGGTAAGGATGGCGAGAAAAAAAATCAGCTGCACAGTGAAAGTGAATTAATCTTGTCAGTCAAGGACATTCAGTGTTAAAAGATTACTCGTGTTGGATTTAACCAGAACGAATAGCCTTGTCCTGTAATGACACCGCTCTGGAATCACAGCGGCTTTGTTGATGATGTGACGCCATTGCTAACGCACAGAAAAGAGCACAAGGGGTTTAAGACTCAGTTTCGCAGTGCACATTTGTTAACGTTACATGACTCTTGATTGGTCAGTTTGCTGTTTTAAGATACAGAAAATGCTGTAGAGAAAAAGCACAATTATCATAATGTAAAAGTCATGACCAAGAGGCAGATCTACCAAGATTCAGTCCAAAAAGACTGTCCACACTTGGACTCTTCATCTTTTTTTATTGTTAGTAAGTTGAGACAGTGCCACAATGAGATAACTTTTTTCCAAAGCAGCTTCATTTAATTCCATCTGTGTTTTATGTTTACAGATTTATTGGCCAACAACCAGATGGTATTCTGCTGGATCCAGATGACAGTTTCTGGTGTCAGGCGCTTGAAGATCTGGAGACCTGTGGCCAATCGGAACTACTCAGAGAGATAGAGGTAAGTTAGCATGTTAGCATCCACCTTTAACTTAAACTGCAGTTACCGCAAACAAATGACCTGTTCTTTCCAGTTAACAGTAGCATCAAACCTTATCCATTTATATACAGTGCTGCAGGGACGATGTATTTTGTAGACCAACTCGAAAGGTTCGCATCGCTCTGGTTCCCTCCACAGAACGCCAATGGGATTTTTCTATTGGATTTCAGATCAGTGCAGAAAATAAGCTCTGTGGAAAACAAAAGTTATTGATACTTCCGCATTTTGCTCAGCAAGATAGTCTTCACAAATTAACCACATTTTTAACAGTTGTGAAGTGTAAATGCAATCACCAGGAGTAAAAAGGCAACGTTAGGTTATAAACAAACACCATGGTCTCATGACCCAACATCATCCCCACCAAGTGACTAGTGGAACATTAAGCGACCAGTGGAACATTAAACCTCATTTAAGTCACTAAAGACTTTGGCATGATGACGAGACGAGGGAACGGGAAGTGCTAATATGCTAACTCAGGGGTTTTCACTGTCTAAGACTGTGAGACTCCCCTCAGACAGAACTTGGAAAAAGTGGCCCCTACTTAGTTTACTAGCTTAGTTTTGCTCAATTCCTGGATGTCCATGGGATCATAGAATTATTTGATCCTATAGACACTCGACAGTTGAGCCAAGATAGCCTAATGTTGCTGTTTGACATAACTTTAGAACAAATGTTTTAATGTATTTGGTGTAGTCTAAGGTATTTATTTGTTTCAGACTCAGGGAATGTAGTAAAAAAAAAACGCAAAATTCCCCAAAACTACTTTATCTCTGAACTATCTCTTGACCCAAATCACACACATTTAGGCTATTCTATGATCTCCTTTTGATATCTCATGGAATATTTTTCACTTCTATTCACTCAACTGCTTTGAAAACCTCTGTGCTAACTCATTTCCAGCTTGTAGGACTCATCCATGCAGCACTCTGTGCACAGGTTCGCTCAAACTGGATTTATATTTAATGGTAGTCCTACCACAGGTTATGATTCATAATTAAATGACAGATTTCACCCGTTGGTAACACCCCTGCAACATAGGATGGATCTATCATACATGATCAGGCCATATCATGCTTTATTATAATCCCCACAGTAACTGTGTTTTCATTGTTTCATTTACTTTGTGATACAGATTGATGGTAGATTATGAACATACATATCTATTTGGGATGTCTATTTTAGATTTTCTCATTTACTGAATAGCACATTATGTAGACTGTGGCAGAACAATGCCAGCTAGGTGTTTATGCTCAGTAGCTATAACTTAACGCACCGTAATGCACAAATATAATTACATCCTCCATCCTTAATAACATCCCCAGACACGCTTTTGCTTTTGAATGATTAACAGTAGTTTTACTCGTCAAACATTGTAAGATCTTCTTATAGACTACAGGTATTTTACCATCATTGTCACTCACAAATTAGCAGTTTTATCCTCATCTGAACCACCTAAACCAGACAGATGCATATACAGTACAATATAAAGATACAAATACCTACAGTTAGACAGTAATGTTAGCATCAGCTGTAGTGTAATTGTGTGGTTTGTGCAGGCATCCATCATGACAGGGACAGCCATCAGTTTGGGTGTAGATGGTGTCAACAAGCCTCCAGCTGAGCCTATACTGAGTCACAACAGGATGAGCCCCTTACGGAGAAATTCTCTCCTGCACCAGGGGAACCTGCTCCACCAGACTACACACCTCCACCAGGGCGCCCATCTGCACGAGGAGGCCCACCTGCATGAAGAGGCCCAACTCCACCAAGGTATTTTAACAGCAAATGTGACAGAGCAGAGGGGGGTTGTCTCTCCAAACTCATAATACAGGACAGACAAGTCTTAAATCTAATACGTCTTTCTAATTGAGAGAAAATGCTTGTTGAAATATTCTTTAATCGCATTTAAAAACCCTTTCACTCCACCCAGATGCCCACCTGCACCAGGAGGCCCATTTCAACCATGAGGCCCACCTGCACCAAGGAGCCCACATCCACCAAGATAACCAATCCCCTCTCCTGCACCACGAGCCCAAACCCAAGGCCTCATTGAGAGTGTCAGAGAGGACGTGGGAGTCTCGTCGGATCAAAGAGGAGATGCAGGGGATTCTGTCCCCAACGCCTCTGGAGCTGCACAAAGTGAGTACAAACCTCTGTCTGAAGACTCAGCTGTGATCTGGCTTCTGGTCTGGGTAAGACTTGCCTTAAATGTTGACAGGAGTATTGTGAAAGCAACGGAACAAAGAACAAATGTAAAGTAAATCCAAAATTACTTCATTTTTTTAAAAGAAAAGTTCAGTAAAGGGTGGGCACTTGTGGGGGGTTTGAAGAGGAGGATGTGGGCTGATGCAGAATCAAAGCAGGCAGACAACAATGAGTCTCTCTCTCGCTCGCTCTGTTAGGTTTAAGCTGGGTTATTTCAGCTCTTATCCCTGTTCTCTTCCCGAGGCGATCGCAGACCACCTAGTCAGGCTGGATGACCGTCTCAATGTCTGCTGCACTGTCACAGTCGTCAGCTAGAAATCAGAATCTTCTTTTCCTTACTATGCTGATATTCTTGCATTATTAGTCGAGAGAGCGATAAAATATGCACACAAGCAAATTATATTGTTTCACATGCTGCCACGCATATGATATCACTCCTTTTGCACAAATTCAACAACCTCGTGCACAAATTCATCAACAGAATGTGGTTGGGAGCCGCTGCCTATACGCTACCTCACGAACTTCTTCTTTGCCGGTAACTCAGAACTCCCTGTCTGGGTCGGAAGCTCTTATCAAGGTCAAAGAAAAAAAAAGAAAAAAAGAGGTCAGTGTGGGAGTGATTGGCATTTGAAAGTGACCAATCATAAAAGGGCCACAGCCTGACTTGGTTTCCACCCTGAAACTGCCACTATTGATCTGTGTTAGCAGAACTCAACCTCAAAAGCAGAGAGAGGGGGAGAAAGAGAGAGCAGCTGCCATCCTGAGTTCTCGAAGTAGACAGTCTCTTGAATGGAGGCTGCTTGTGCGCTTGCTGTATAGTGCAATATACACATAGATGACATTGTTTGCTCTCCCCTGTGTTGTATCTCTCGCTCGCTGCTGCCTGTACAACTCTCTGTTGATGAGGTTGTTGAATTGAATGTATGCAAGGAGTTATATATAATTTACTTGTGCGTATGTCTTATCGCTCTCTCAAGATATGACATATTTCTCTGCCAAACTGAAGACCTAATTTTTCAAAAATTGCCACCAATTTCACTGGTAAATGTGCGACCATTATCACTGTAACTTGACAGGTGTAGCAACAGTAACTAAGGAGAGCGGGGCTTAGTGAAGGGTAAACTGAAGCAGCTTAATGGAATTCAGCCAACATGAAATTGTTTTGATTTACACGTGCTTTTCCTGCCGTCACATGTCAAAATGTCTCCTGTAAAAAAGGCTTATCTGTACTTATCGAGTTTAAGAAGTCAGAGTTAAACTTTTTATGAGTTTGAGGAAGACAAAGTTTTTACAGTGCAGGCAGGGTATTATGTAATACGCTATAGAATGTACAGTATAGCGGCCCAACCCCCTTGGGCAACGATTATGCTGGCGGTTACATGTCTGTCCTGTGGATTTACACGATAATAATGACTTCATACAGGGGTCTGCTCAGACTTGCACAGCCCAGGGCCAGCATGAGAAATACATGTGATATCCACTGGGAGAAAATACATTAAACTCTGATGAGCTCATTGGTCATCAGCCAAAATTTTACAACTTCTAAATGGTCTCATTAAAAGATCATACAATATTCATATATCATATAATACAGCCTTTTCAGGTTTTTTTTTTTGTTAAACCACAGTTCTTAGAAAACATCTGGCCTGCATTACCAGTTGTAAAAGCTCCATCTTGCATTTGTCCTGCAGTTAATTATGCGTCAGTAAAGCATGCAGCATGGGTGGATATTGTACATTATGTCCTATACAGTGGATCCACATTCACAAAGCTTAAGGCCTAATGCTTTAAAATCAGCTACTACGCAGAAATCCCTCAATCCATGTTAGGTATTAGATCAAATTTAGCATTTTTCTTTCAGTTCTTAAAAAGTCTTACAGTGTTACTGAAATGTTCATACCTAGTTCAAAGTTAAGAGAAGAATAGAGGTGCACCAACACTGAAGCTAAGCAATGTACTGCTGTGGACATGATCAGAAATAGAAGGTATTTTAGCCACTTAAGAAAGGTCCCCATTAAACTATGTATGTAATATTTTCACTGCTTTATCTTGCTGCCAGACAGCCTTTTCTGACAGGAAACCACTGTTATTTAGTCTAAATAGCGCTCTCTCCAAACCAACCAAACTCTATGGGTGAAATCAAGAATTTTATCTCACAGTGCATGAGAATTGCAGGTCTACCTTGATCTGTTTGATGTTTTAAAAGGATAGTTCAGATTCACAGAAGTCACAAGAACATAAATTAAGTCACACCATAAAACAAACAAACTAAGGGATCCAGGCAGTGGTAGACCAGTAACTTCAGTGTTGGTTGGTTTGAAGGGAGGAGCAGTTTCCCATTAGAAGAAGGCTGTCTGACCGCTAGGTATAGTGGTAAAAATATAAACGATATAGAAGTGTAGCAGAAATGTCCTTTGTTGCTTACCCTGTCCACAGCAGTATATCATTAGCTTCTGTGCTGGTGCCCCTCCATGCTTCTCCAAACTGAGGGCATGCCTGTGTCACAGACAGCCAGTGCTTTCAGTTCATGTTTAAACTTGACTGAACTAAACTGAGTTATTTGACCAAACCAACCTCACATCTGTTTGTTGTCTTCTGTAGGTAACAGTGATAAAGGACCCTGAGATCGATGACTTTGGCTTCAGCGTGTCAGATGGCTTCCTGGAGAAAGGAGTTTATGTCAACATGATCAGACCTGATGGGCCAGCTGACCGAGCCGGGCTCAAACCCTACGACAGGATCCTGCAGGTAATAAAAAGGGATTCCATTTAAAGGGATAGTTCTATTTGAAGTAAGGTAATGATCAAAATGATAAGGAAATCCATTAACGGAGATAGTTCGGATTGGGGTTGTATGAGGTACTGACTGTATTACCTAAAGTGGATGATGTTTGACATGCCCCCAGTTTGGAGAAGCAGCAGGAGTACTGGTGCTGGAGGCTAAGCAATGTATTTCTGTGGACAGGGTCGTCAGACAGCCTTTTCCAATGGTAAACTGATGTTATATAAGCTAAATATTGCTTCCTCCAGACCAACCAGACTCCACTGGTGAAAACAGTCATTTTATCTCACACAACACAGGAATTGCTGGTTAATCACTGTTTGAATCTGTGAGTTTGTTTGTGTTTTTGTGGGACTTTGATGCTTTAAAAGATTACTTTGGATTTACCAAAGTCACACAGTAACTCAAACAAACTAACAAATGGAGACAACAGTAGATCAGCAACTCCTGTGTTCTACGAGAGACTGATATTAGGCTTAAATAACAATCATTGTCCCTTTTTATGTTTTGCTGCTGCAGGACATTGTTTAACTTCCATGCTGGTACTCTTAAGAGCTTCTCCTAACTGGGGGTGTTTCGATTGCCATCTCCTGTAGGTAGTAGACTGACTCTCAATAAGTGCCTTAACAACCCAACATCAAATAATCCAAACTATTCTTTTAATGTTTGAGGGTGTTATCATCCATATGTGGACAACAGTGTGTAAGTGTGTCTTTTATACATAGTCTTGATAACAGTGGTATGTTCATCACAGGTAAAGTTAGTCACCTAACTTCTATTTATATGTTTCATTTTCTGAAGTCCAGACTGACGGTAAAAAGCCCCTCAAAACAAGCAAGAAGTCAAGATGGCTGCAGTGAAGGCACAGCAGAGCATCACTAGGAAAGATGCCATTAGTCTAATGATATCTTCAGACTTGTACTCACCACAAAGGTTTAGCTCCAAATAATAAATATGAGTTCACGTCTTCTAAATTTTGCCTTTATGAAATTAGACCACTTTGTATAAAAATGCATACAATTACTACATGATTCATCTAACGTGGATGTGAACACCCTCAAATTAAATCTCAAAAACACCTGGTTAACCATGTTAAACTGCAACTATATAATCATTGTTTCCAATGTGAAGAAGTTCAAATTTGTAATCAGGAAGTATCCTGTAGCTAAAGCTGGTCAGTCATTAGCTGTGTTTCCATCCAAATGTATGGCAAATTTTAACTGAATTTTCAAGTTAATCGAAAAAAACTGAATTAATGCTTGTTTCCATCCACTACTGTTATGAGATTATACCATTGCTGATGTGTGCAACAATATGACGTGATTAAACACGGCCAGTCAAACCTCCGAGGGTGAAAAACAGTGTGGAAAACAGGATGGAAATATGACATTTCTGTTTGTCATGAATGTATTATAGAGCCATAGGAGTGATCAGGTGAGTTAAATGTTTGCCAGAACTTGTTTGGAAAAAGTGTTTCCAAAAGCAAATTTTTGCAAAATTGAGGAAGTTTTTTCAAATGTCATAATGCAATATTTAAAAATGCACAGAAAAAGCATGTAGATGGAAACACAGCTATTGCTAGCTAAGTGAGCCATCAGCAGTACCATGTGCCGGAGCAGCCATTGTCGGCGTCTCTCCGTCCAGGTGAACCACGTGAGGACGAGGGACTTTGACTGCTGCCTGGCGGTGCCTCTGATCACAGAGGCTGGAGACAGACTGGAGTTGGTCATCAGCCGCAACCCACTGGCCAACGAAGACACAGAGGACAATAACAACACTTTGGACCATCCACTAGACCTGTAACACACACAAACACACACACAGAAAGACTGTCAGATGACTCTCTAGACATTCACACACATGCATTCACTGTTTCACACTCAGGCAGGAGACATAGCATAACTGGTGATGAAGTGCAAAGTTACATATACTGGAACTGGCCCAAACACACACACACACACTCCATCGGCTTGCAATAACTCTACTTAAACACAGACTCGTACACATACACACTCACACACTTGCATGCTCACACCTCCCATACACACTGGGTTGGACGCTGTCAAACAGTATATTTCTCTATGGAAGCACAGCCACAGTGCAGAAAAACCACCAGAGACGCTCTCCTGAAGGCTGGCTTTGAGTCCTCAGTGTTGGTCCAACATTAACAACCACTTAGCTGGCACTTTAACCAGCCATTTTAACTGAATCTGACTCTTTAAATCTTGTGTTTACTTAGGACAAATGAATAAAACCTGCAATTTGGGTGAGGTAATTTTAGCTATTTTTAATGCCAGGCCACAGGTTTATAGAAATTTCTTGTGCCAACAGCACCAGAGGGATCTGCCTTATTACATAATAATGGGATTTTAAGAAATTTCAAGTGAAACTGCCTCACTCACTTTGCGGATTTCATTTGTTTTAAGAATAGTTGAGACTCAATAGAAGACTGACCCAACAGTTTATAAAGGAATATAGTATGACTGTGAATAATATAGATGTAGCCACTGTAGAAGTCCATATTGCTGCTAAGAGTCAGAAACTGCTGCTCCATTGCAATTCCAAAAGTCACTTTCTGGAAAGGTCAAGCTCTCACATGAAGGTGGACTTCTATATTGGATACCTCTGCACATCGTAAGGTCAGCACAGTGATATTAAAACAAATCTAAACTTTTTACATCATTACAAGCTTGAGAAAATGTCATCACAACTGCCAACTGATTTGTTCAATCTAGTCATCAAAGAGACGAGAACAAAGGGAGGGAACTGGGAATTTCTTTCTTCTCCTGATGAAGCATGGCATCTAACAAAGGCGACTTTAGCTGCAACACGTTTGGGAAGCTGTGCTCATGGAGATTTCCCCCGGAAGAAACTGTGTTGCCAACAGAAGAACATAGTCCTACAACATTATTAGAGATTTTTGACCCTTTTCTGTTTGGTTTTGTTTCGTTCTTTGCCAACTGCTGGGAGAGTTGCCCATCTACATTGCCCAATCTGTCACTGCAGATGTCTGAGAGCACTAGCTTACAAAGTCAAAGAGCAGTAGCTACTATGTATGCATTTTAAAGAGCATGATTAGGGTTTAGGTTCTGCATAATCAGAAATAACACCTATTTATGCCATTAAAGGTGCTGTTTGTAACACTTATGAGAAATTCCGTACCACTTTAATATTAGAGATTAGTATAATTGCCATAAACAAAGGAGCCTGTCAGTTTTCATCAGCATCAAAACTGTATTTTACACTGTGAGCCACTGAGGCCGTAGGTAGGGAAAATAATTGCTTTATGACACAAAACAGCAATAAAGCAATGTTCCTCAACAACAAACAGAATTAAATCTTGCAAGTTTCCGGTGAAAACAAAAATTAAAAGAAATGAAAGGCTGATGGCGACATATTTATCCAACATGGTTTATCTTTACAGTAAACGGTTTGTAATTCCCACCAGCACACATCTGACAAGTGGCCATACTTAAGAGTATTTGCACCAACGTCATTGCTTCGTCAGTAATCGGGAGGCACAGCCATTTTGGAGATACCGGGATGTAAACAACTGAATGGATTACATTTTCAATATTCAGTTCAAGCCAGCTTCAGGATATCTAAACCATGGGAAAAGTTAAGGAAAATGTGTGGGAGCTTTTAAATCTGACACAGAATTACTTGGTCAGCAGGAAAGGGTGCAATATTTTAAGGCTAACAGGTAGTGAGGATCCATACGAGCTGACTGGATGATTTTGCCTTCTATTTCTTATCCCGACACGCTGAACTAGCTCATTTTTTCCCCAAGTCCATAGACTGCTGAAGACCTTAAATATTACAAAGGTTTCATGGTGTTTGAATGGTGAGAGAGGCTCAGTTTCAGCCCATCACTGACAGTTGTATTATGAAAGCAATATCACCAATATGGCCAATTTCTGGATTGATGATGGCTGTGAAAACACTCCATAGCCACTGATAACAGTAATAATAGTTTCTTAGAGAAAGATACATTACTTAAGAGCAGAGAACACTCCATTTGATGGGTCCCATTTTCTCCTAAAAGTGTGATTTAACATTAAAGCTTCACACTCCCTGCGCTCATAATTTGATCACATATTGCTGCAAATACAGATTGTTGCAAAATTTATAAGCATAACTACTATAAGCATGTCTAGCATTATTGATATTTTGAAAAGCTACGTAGATAGTTGGCTAGCTCCACATATTCCTATGTCAAAATTTAGTGCACCAGTGTGAACAACAAGCAAAGTCAAAAACAAGTAACATCCTCTCTGCGGGTCCTAAAAACAACATCAAAAAACATTCCAAGCATTAACAGCACCACTGTTTTGGAATAGATGAATCACAACCACAGTTTCATTAATAACAAGCCACAATAACTATTTTGGTAGCTGATAACTGAGCGATGTCTGCAGTATAGATCAACAGTAAGATGTTACTGCTGCTTTGGCTTTGTAGGAAAGACTGGCCCTTTTGCAGCACAAGAATCATGAACAAAGTTAATGGCATCATCTGCATACATAGAGATTTGTCACGAGGCTGCAGATAAGCTGTTCAGACTAGAAACAAGTCTCTCACACACGCATGCACGCACACACACGCGCATTCTTACATAACAGGGCCAGCATGCACAGATGACAGAAGGACACGAAACAATGCAGTCTGTGTGTGTATGCATTTGTTTATGTTTCTGTGTGTTTGGCTGTGCTGTGTTCCTACATCTGTGTCTATGATCTGCATGTGTGTCAGTACATTTCTGTGTTTGTAGGTGTGTCTGAAAGGGTGACTATACACGCTGCAGCGCACTCGATTTGGCTATCTGAAACCATGTAAGCCTTTTGTGCATCTGTTTGGCATAATGCTACAATGCCCATGAGACATGGCTGCTATTGTTTTGGAAACAAAGCTAATTAGTGGTGTGAATTCAAGACAC
Organism: Lutjanus argentimaculatus; assembly: GCA_034769285.1. Lineage (NCBI taxonomy): Eukaryota > Metazoa > Chordata > Actinopteri > Lutjaniformes > Lutjanidae > Lutjanus > Lutjanus argentimaculatus. The sequence continues at coordinate 10,614,688 of JAWZSL010000028.1, read as the reverse complement.
TTCATCAGTGCCGTTGCAACCATTCTCACGCCAGCTCGTCATATACCGGCGTCTTTCTCACACCCCAGTCTCACACCCCAGGTCACAGTTTGGGTAGGTTTACGCACCAAAACCACTTTCTTAGTGGTAGGCAACAAAACTACTCTGTTAGGTTTAGAAAAAGATAATGTTTTAGGTTAAAATAAGTATGTTACATACATCATGTGACATAACTGAAATCACAAAATGAAAGTCACATGATGCACATACTGTTACGTATCTTAAAATTTTGGATAAGGCTTTGGATTCACACAGGACATGAACCCCAGCATCCTGGGTGAACGTCCTGTGTTTGTTTGACCCATCCATGCACCCCACCTCCTCCGTACGCTGACTTACGACCTGACAGGGATGGGTTTACATTGAAGTAACTTGAAAGCCCGGTGCGTCTCAGGCAGCCACTTTAAAGTGATATTCCACCCAAAAATGAAAATTCACTCAATATGTACTCACCCCTATGCCGATGTGAGGATGGGTGAAGATCTTCAGTTCACAAAACAATCCTGGAGTTTCAGCAGAAAACATGGTTGCAGCCAATGGCAGTGAATGGTGACCATGGATAAAATGTAAAAAAAAGAACACAAAACAAACACAAAATGTCTCCATCCTGTTTCGTGTGGTGTAATCCAAGTGTCCGTGAGCTGCGACATTCAAATTTGACCCCAAAAGACCCATTTACACCATGTTTTTAGCCGAAATGTCAACTGTAGCCTCCCAGGTAGCATGTAAACATGGTGTCAATGTATCACAAGACTTCGTGTATCTCTTAATGGATGCACGTGTGAAAAAAATCACAAGATCTCTTGTGCATCTGGCTTGAGTCTGAGAGGCTACAGTTGACATTTCAGCTAAAAACATGGTGTAAATGGCGTCTTTTGGGGTCAAATTTGAATGTTGCAGCTCACGGACACTTGGATTACACCACACGAGCAGTATGGAGACATTTTGTGTTTGTTTGTGTTCTTTTTTTTACGTTTTATCCGTGGTCTCCATTCACTGTCATTGTACTGGATTTGGCCGCAACCCTGTTTTCTGCTGAAACTCCAGGATTGTTTTGTGAACTGAAGATCTTCACCCATCCTCACATCAGCATAGGGTGAGTACATATTGAGTGAATTTTCATTTTTGGGCAGAATATCGCTTTAAGGGTGTCTTGTGCATCTGTATGAGTCGCAGAGTGACATGACAAAATGTCAGTAATAGACGACTTGGGAATGAGGACAAAACACGGCATTGTAGTTGATAAATTTATCTAAAATTGACAGGAAATTCAGAAGTCGATTTACGCAGCAGATCGTAGTATTAGTTCTCTCGAGAGCATGAACTTTAGACCTTTAGCATAACCTTTACTTTTACCAGCTGTTGGCAAGGCAAGTAACAGAATTTTAATCTGTGATCGGACGTTTTGTCCTGAAGTGGACCAATGTGACTGTTCAATCAAAATCTTTTGCACTGATAATTTAACTGGGAGAATGTTATGCCCATTCAAGCTGTGGAAGTGCACCCAAAATAGCTCCACCCACTTTGCAACTCTGGCATGTGGGTATTGTAGTAAAACAAACTTGTGGAAATCTGAACCTATCATTTAATGACTTTTCTTAACGCTCCCACCTCTCCTCACCTCCTATTTTTGGTCTGTTTGGTAACAGCAGAGATTGCTTTCACTTCCTCCACCTCCTGTTTTCATGATTTTCTCTTACTCCTGCCAAAACTCTCTCTTTGCCCCAATTATCTGTGGATTAACAGAAACGAGTGTGAGACTACGAGAAAGAGTGTATACGGGCCAGAGGTAACTTTTTTAAACATGTGATCCTGTGTGTATGGATCTAATAATATGGTGTGAGCGTAAAAAAAAAATATACGAGACAGGGAGCCAAAACATATAACACGGACACACACAGGAATAATGTGTGAGATTGTGTGTGAAAGAAGAGGACAGAAAATAGCCTTTGTGCTCCAAAGGATTGGAAAAATATTTGACAGGAACAATCACAACCTCTGTTCTCTCACTATGTCTCTCACTCTTTCCTCACGTTGTTACATAATACAGTTAGAATCCAGCTGCCCCCTTTGAGAATACACATGTGTGTGTTAGAGTGTGTGTGTGTGTGTGTGTGTGTGTGGGTGTGTGAGAAAATGAGGAAGCCTGTGTGTATATGGCTGTATCGGTATGTGTGCCTTTGTGTGTGTGAGGTTTCTGTGTATTATACATGTGTTTACATGTACGTATCTGTGGATGTCAGTTTCCTTTTGAGCATGAGCATTTGTGCGTGTGTGTGTGTGTGTGCGTGTGTGTGTGTCGCAGAGAGAGCCAGGTGGTGTACATTTCATTGTACAGTGGTGATATAAATTTCAGGGCTGTGGGCCGTTCACTCTCCCGTATGAAACCCTGATGAGACTGAAAACAGTATAAACTCAGTTTTTGTGAGCAAGCCGGAGGAACTTTTTCATAAATAACAAAAAAAGGGACATTTACTTCTCTCCAAGCACTTACTACAAAAAAAAGAAGCACACTGTTGAATACCATGCACTGTAAGTATTTTCATGTACAACGAAACAAACTTGTCTGAGTGTTTTTTACGCAATGTCAAGTGGCCAAAAAAAAAAAAAAAGAAGTTTTGTATAGCAATGACAAAAAAAGACAAAATGCTGAGAAAAGCCTTCCAAATCGTTCTGTTGGTTTTTATGTATGTATGTATGTATGTATGTGTGGTCATCCATACTCCCTATGCATTTCTGGGTCAAAGGTCAGTTTAAAGCCCAAGCCGGAACCGCAACAAAAGTCTGTAAGAATAAATAAGGCTTCCTCCGAGTTGTATAATGTAATAAATGTAACAAATTACAGTTAAGTGTTTGAAAATGTAAAAATGATAAAACATTCAATTACTGTGACAATATGACCGATATTCTAATCATTTTAAACTAATATTACTAATGGGAATGGAGAAATGTTGCAATGTCAGTCTGAAGATTTTATGATAATATAGGCCGACGTTTTATTACACTGGCCTGTTTTCATTACCCCCGAGCCCGTTAAAGGATGTCATTACATTTACATAATCTGACATTTATTACATCATCAGCTGCAGCGTTTCTGCACGCTCCCTTCAAACACACACTCTCACAGAATGTATTGTGTTTTCACGGTTCATCTTAACCCAACACTTAAAAACAACCCTATTTTTGAGCAAGAGGATGGTCAAATCCTTCGACCAGTCAGTAAAAAACACCAGGCTGTGGAAGTGCAATGAGTTTGCATTCCTCTTTTCTCTTAATGAGAGCCTTGGCAGCAGGTCATTACTATGTGTTTCTATAACAAGTTCCTGTTGGGGATGCAGCACGTGTTGGGGTTTCCTCCTGCATGAGTTGCTGTTGTGCAGTGTAAACAGTCATTCATTCATTACTTTAATTTGGATGCATGTGGGAAAAAAAGATCATTACCTTCATTTTTTTTTACCCTACAGTGGCCACATTAGAGGTTCTCAGCTGCTTGCTGACAGTTGCAAAAGAACTACACAACTAAAGGTAGCTGAGCAGAATGAAGGCATCTGTATTCCACTGGGTCAGATCATTTGATTAGATTTTGCATGTTTTCTACAAAACCACTATCTGTTCAACTAACTACCCAGAAAACTACAGGTAACAATTGATCATGATTAACTAAATATGAGCTTATCGCCTATATAAAGGATAACTAGCTAACTATAGTGTCCTGTCAGCTAACCAAATTTATAACCCAGATAGCTATAGCATCTAGTCAAGAAACCAATCTCATTCTGCCCACAAAACTACAGTTAAACATATGACCATAATATCCAGTCAGCTAACAATGAACATTAGCCCACAAAACTACAGTAAAGTAGCCAGTGTGTTAAGCTAACCACTAGCTTACTGCCAGAAAACTTGCCAATCATTAGTAGGCTATCTAGTAATTTAACTTTTAGCACACTGCCCAGAATATTACATGTTGATTTGGTCAGCTAATCATTACTTTAGCGCTAACAAAATTTAACTAGTTAACTCGCTAGCCACAGCATCTGGTCAGCTAGCCATTAGCGTGGTGCCCAGAAATCTACAGTTACTATTGAACCGTAATACCCAGTCAAGACAGTCACCTTACTGTCCAGAAAACTACAGTTAACTTGCTAATCATAAAATCTGGCAAGCTAACAATGAAATTTCAGCCCACAAAATTACTATTAACTAGACAGAATATTAAGCTAACAATTAACTTACGGTCAGAAAATGGTGGTAAACTAGTCAATCATTAGTAGGCTATATGGTGATAGACCTATCAGTCCATTACCCAGAAAACTACAGTTAGCTTGTTAACCATATCTGGTCAGCTAACCATTAGCTTAATTACCCAGAAAACTAGCCTAAAGTTAGCCTAACTTATGTGGTCAGCTAACTGATGGCTTTCTGCCCAGGAAACTGTAGTTAACTATTGAACCATAACTCCCAGTCAGCTAACCATTAGACAGCTTACTGTCCATAACACTCCAGTTGACTTGCTAATCATAGTAGGCTATGGGAATTAGGCAAAACAGTTTACTGTATTATCTGGTTTGCTAACCAGCAAGACTTAAGCAGGACAGTTAACTGGCCAACCATAGTGACCTTATCAGTCTGTGGCCGTTGACGTTACTGTAAGCGTACAAGCCTCTTAACTGGACCTGCAGTAACCCTCTATATGAAGGGAAAATGTCTGATCTGTTGGTCATCGAGTAGGCTGCCTCCAATCTTTGCTTCACATTACCGATAAATCACCTGTAAATTACTAATAAATCAGGCCTGTAGTAGTTTTGACTTTATTTTAACATTGAAACATTAAAAAAAAAAAAAAAGTATGTTGACAAGTGGTATCAAGGCTTACTGCGATTCCGGATTGGGCCATTAATAATGTATGCGTTGATATTGTGTTTTTCTTTTCTTTTTTTCAAACTGTGTAAAGTTCTATTCTATGTAATATAGTATTTTTCTATGACAATATTACTCTTCCGGAACATGGGAGAAAATACAAAACAAAACTTATGAAAGGGAAAAATAAAATGTATAACTTTGTTGTTGTTGTCGTTTTTTTTTTTTTGTTTGTTTGTTTTTTTCATTTTCTAAGAAACAAAGAGTGTACTGCTATACTTCTCTTTTCGAGAAGAACATGAGAAAAGATCAAAAGAAAGAAAAATAAAATGTCTAATTTTTTGTTGGGTGACTGGTCTGGTCGTTATTCTGGTGTGTTTTTGTGAATTTTAATGAATCCCAAACACTGTCAAAACAAAACAAAACAAAAAAACGTTGAGAAACTCTAAATTTCAAGGCAACTTCAATAAAATTTTAGTTTTGAGCGAAATCCGAACTTTTTTTGGAAACTAGTTTGAGAACTAGTTTTGAAAAAGGTTTTCCAGTTAATGTTTTTATTTTTCTTCATTATATAAACTTGAATTTGAGTTTTAGAAACAATAATATAAAAATAATAAAAATATTAAAAATAATTGTATTTCAAAAATTGTTGAGTAAACTCAGTGAAGTGAAGGTGAATAATCATTAATAGTTTCACACTTTCAGTTGCAACCATTTAATAGTCAGGGACCCATATAATGACATTTTTTGATATAGAATTTTTGGGGCCTTCTAAAACTCAAAGATTCAAGTTTATCTAAAGAAGAAATGTAAATTATTCTGAGAATATTTAGAGTTGGAATCTGATTTAAAACTCAAAGGCAGTTGCCTCGAAAACATGAGTTTTCTCACCATTTACTCGCTCTTTTTTTTTTTTTTTTTTTTTTTACAGTGAATACTTAAGTGCCAATATGACACATTCATGTGTGTGAATGATTAAGTTGGAGCAGGCTACACTGTTTAAATCACACGAATCTCTGTGCACTGTATGTGCAAGTATTCCACCCTGAATTCAAGAACTTGCACAAGAACTTTTTAAAAGAACTGGACAACTAAAGGAACACCTGGTTTTAATTTGGGTTCCAACTTCCCTGCCACAAAAAGGCATGTGTACATTTACATGTGCTATCTTATGCAAAGTGTGTATGTTTGTCTGTTTATGCTGAAAAGGGAGCATTTGTGAATGTAAGTACTTGAGCCTCTTTGTATGTATTTTCCCCGTCTATGTGTACACGTGATTTTTTTTTTCTCTCAATCTGCTAAATAACACGGTTCATTCTGTGCGTGTATACTGTACTGTACATTCTGCTTCTGCTGACTTAATTATCCCCAAGAGTCTTCTGTTACATAACAGCTCCAACACACACACACACACACACACAGACAGACAAAGGCACAGCAGTAACACATGGAAAAGTAGTTAAATATCCAAAGCACACTATATACACATTTATACACAGAAACTCATGCACCCACAAGTATGCACGCACCCTCCTAACTGCTCCACTAATGTGCACACAAACAAGCCAACCTTGAAACAGGAAATTCTGTCTCTGGCCTGTATCACAGGTCTTCATCGTGATTTTCCACTTTCACCCGCAGTGGTGGAGAGTAACTGAAGCTGAGGACAGACCTGAAGACAAACCAAAATCTACAAGGACTGGACAAACCACACTTAATGATTGACTTTTTGTCCTGACTGCCAGAAAGGAGAGCATACAAAACAGCTGAGTAAATACAGAGACAACACACTGGGCAAGCAGGTAAAGTTTGATAAGAGTTGTATCATTCAACATGCCAGGAGAAGTTATGTGTATTTCTGTACCAACACAGAAAGATTTTTGGTCTGGCAAGTCATAATTCCCAAATCACATTCATAATTTGCTGAACAATCACAATATGCAGTGACATGCACAGACATTACGGGGGGCAGATGCTCATAAAGTTACATAAACTAGCACATCTTTTACTTATTTGCTTGTATTTATTTAAGATTTCTACAAAATTATCAATTCACTAGATTTGTTTTGCATTCATTGTTTCTACATTTATTACAAGAACAGGCAACCACAAAGGAAACAATGCCACATTGTGCATGATTTAGTGGTCCGTAAAATCAAATAAGCATCCAAAGTCAACAAATCTCACACAAAACTGAGAAAGTGCAGTCTTGTAGAATCACACGAAGTAAAAATGCAGTTGGGGACATTACAACTCGCTTTTCACTGAGAATTGATGTCATGGGCCAAATGTGAAAATTAAAATATAAAACTAGAGAAAGAAATAGGAAAAAAGGGCAGTTGTCCGGTCAGAAGCCAGGAGGGCAGGTGGTTGTGCACCCTGTCTGTGCATGTGCCTGATAATGTGTCTCTACACTTTTAGCATATTTACTTAAAGACTGCACTTAAAACAACTGACTCGCATCACCTCAAGTATTAAGGTTAAGATTGTACATGCAAAACAAATGGTCCTACCTCAAAGATGTCAACGAGTAAGGAAGCTGAAGAAGGCTCAGTTTCCTCCTTGGGGTTGAGGGACATTGGTTCAAACTGAATCAAGTTTAAGGCACTGGATCTTCACAGGGATCTCAAAAACCTGGCAAAGACATTGCAAAATGAGTAATAAATCCATGACACATGGGTCACATATGCATACAATATATACACAACTGATATTCACTAATTTCACTAAGTGCACATTCTTAATCTTATTTTTATCTACTCCATGTCGGCCTTATTACATTATTTACTTCAAATTATTATGTGACAATGTGAAAGGCTCTTAGTGATGAGGAATTTATCAAAAGGAATAGTTCACCCAAAAATGCAAATTCAGTTATCATCTACTCCCCCTCATGCCGATTGAAGGCCAGGTTTAGTTTTTTTAGTCCACAAAACACTGCTGGAGTTTCACAGGAAAACAGTGTTTTTCTTAGTTGAGGTCAAAAACAGCTTAAGAGTGTGAATATTGGTCTTACATTCATCAGGTGGACAAAAACCTGACAAAGTTCCTACTAACTGCTGATGTGTAAATAAGCAAGTCTTTGCCAATGAGTTTACCATATCAACTGAAAAGGTGGTATGTCGATGCTGTACTCACAACTCAAAGAAATCAGTTATGTTTAAGTACATAAGTCACTGTTGCCCCTGAACCTTTCATGTATTTTTTTAAATCATCTTTAACTTTTTTGTGTCATCTTTGATGTCATAATTTAGGCTCCTCCATTAATTTTCTTGATGTGGTTCCTGTGGTTATCAATGTCACAGAGCACTGGAACTGTGAGCCGGAAACATTCAACAATCCTCAGCTCAGGTGGTAACAGCACTACTGAATTCTACTGGTTGGTTGGCACCTGTGAAGTAGGTGGCAAATAATGCAATGGAAACAAATATTTCTTCCAACCCAAAGTTACTTCTTACAACGTGGAAAAAGTCGGCTCCATGATGGCCTCAACATAGTTATAAAAGGTCACATCTACCGTAATATATCACTGATATAATACACCAAGATTATTCCCTCCAGCTGAAGGATATTTTAATATTCTTGTATATCTAATTTTTCAGTATCCTCAGTTAAAGGGGAAGTGGTGGTATGTAAGACAGTTCATAAAACTTAGTTTACTTAGAAATAAAAAGAGGGAAAGCGATACAGTATGAGAATGTGAAGATGTATTTTATAATTAATTACACTGCCTGGCCAAAAAAAGGCACCGTCTGGATTTAACTAAGCAAACAGGTAAGAGCCTTCCATTGGAGAATTACTGCAGTGATTAATATGTTTCAGCTGGCAACACGTTATTTAACTCTAACTGATGCAGTGAGCAGCTTCTCATTTCTTAAACAACCATGTCAGAAGACACATCCTGTGGTCGTGGAAAAGATGTTACTCTGTTTCAGAAGGGTCAAATTATTGGCCTGCATCAAGCAAAGAAAACAACTGAGGAGACTGATGAAACTACTAAAACTGGCTTAAGAACTGTCCAACACATTATTAAAACCTGGAAGGATAGTGGTGAACCATCATCTTCAAGGAAGAAATGTGGTTGGAAAAAAATCTTGAATGATCGAGATCACAGATCACTTAAACATTTGGTGAAATCAAACAGTAAAAAATCAACAGCAGAACTCACAGCTATGTTTAATAGTCAAAGTAAACATTTCCACAAGCACAATGTGAAGAGGACTCAAGGGACTGGGACTAAACAGCTGTGTATCCTTAAGAAAACCTCTTATCAGTGAGACTAATCAGAAAAAAAGGCTAGAGAGCATAAAGATTGGACTCTGGAGCAATGGAAAAAGGTCATGTGGTCTGATGAGTCCAGATTTACCCTGTTCCAGAGTGATGGGGGCATCAGGGTAAGAAGAGAGGCGGATGAAGTGATGCTCCCATCATGCCTAGTGCCTACTGTACAAGCCTGTGGGGGCAGTGTTATGATCTGGGGTTGCTTCAGTTGCTCAGGTCGAGGTTCAGCAACGTTATGTGTCAAAAACACTGAGGTCAGCTCACTACCTGAATATACTGAATGAGCAGGTTTTTACATCAATGGATTTTTTTCTTCCCTGATGGCACAGGAATATTCCAGACCTGAACCCCACTGAGAATCTTTGGGATGTGCTGGAGAAGACTTTACGCAGCGGTCAGACTCTCCCATCATTGATATGAGATCTTGACGAAAAATTAATGCAACTCTGGACAAAAATAAATGTTGTGACATTGCAGAAGCTTATTGAAACAATGTCATGCCAAATGCATGCCGTAATCAAACTTAAGTTGGTCCAACGAAATATTAGAATGTGTGACTTTTTTTTTTTTTGGCCAGGCAGTGTATATGTCACTATTAAATCATGTAGATGCTCTGTAGGCACAATAATTACATTGGCAGTGAATATTTGGTTAGAAAATACAAGATTTGCCCAATTTAACATGGCTTCTATCCAAATGACAATAGAGACAGATAATATTGTTAACCGAACAGATACAGACATCTCTGTGCACCTCTATTGCGGTGTGGAACTAAGGGGCACAGTGCAAAAAGTGTTTGGGCAAAAAAAGGCAAAATCTTGTGTCTAAGCGGTGGCACATGTTTTCATGCAGCCCTCCACAGGAAAACAGTAGTTAACAGTAACTGAGCTACAATGTGGAGGGAACTGGATGTGCCAATTGGTAGTAAACAGGGGAAAAATCTGCAAAAACAGATGGGAAAAAATGCACATACAGTGTCCCTATGGCCTGCACCGAGTGACCACAACATCCTGGGATCAAAACTGGTCACATTTGATTTTCACATCATCCCTCACTTGCTTTGCCCTTCCATTTCCTGTCTCTCCATCTATTTTTGACTGAAGAACAAAAGGCGAAAGTACCACGAAAGCACTAATACTAAAAACGCACACATTTGTTTTTGCTTTTTGCTGTGTGTGAAAGCCAAAAAACTGTCAAGAGGATGAAATGGAAAAAAGGAATTCTCAGCAGCAAAGTCTATTCTTGGAGCTGGCAGGCAGAGAATGGAAATGTCAGCGTTGCGTTTCTTTCTCTGGAGTGCCAGTTATTTAAAGCTCAGACTGCCGCAACACAACGGCAAAAATTAAGATTCGTATTATTATTAACTGCAGGTCCAAGCCACCGACTTCCTCTGTGTTCCTGCTGAGCAAACAGGCTTTTGTTGGGTCACATGGGAGCAATAATCATAATAATCATGCTGGTGTTTGTGTACTACCTTTTTTGGGCAAAATTATAAATCAAGTCAGAATAGGGAACAAAGACTCGTGACTGGATTTGTACTGTGCCTCAAAGAGCTTTCTGTCGTTCCTGATTACTTACTTTGAGGCATAAACAGGGCATTTTAAATTAGTATTTTGTATAGCACTCATGTTAATACTTTCACCAGAGTCAGTTGATTTGATTTGAAAAGAAGAAAAAAAAAAGAGGCTCATGTAACCGCAGCTACTGAGGGAAAATTACGGTCTGGGAAAATTAGTTGTGTTCAGTACCCAGCTTCTATTAATCACCGGCATGTCTGAGCCTTTACTTCCCTGTTGTGAAACGGATGTTTTGGGTCAAAATATTCCATAAACTGGAGCCGTTTGCTTCACAGAGCTGCTTACTGACATTATTTCAGAGCATGCAGCTTAGTTTGGGAGGAGTCGGGGGGTTGTTGTACTGTTTTTCTCCTGTCTAGGAGCTTAGGTGAGTGATTTCTGTTTTGGTTTATTTTTGTTTGGTTAGGTAAGTATAATGATTTAGATCACTTTCTGTGGGTTGTAGTGCCACCATGAAGCCAACACAAGCTCTTAACTTTGGAGGGAAAAAAAAACATTCCTGAAGGGATGAAAAAGAAAGCTACTCACCCCAACAGTTCCCAGGGCTGAAAAGGTTTTTGCATCAGATTATTTACTACAAACACAACACAGGAATCAAGGAAAAGGTGAAACTGGTGGCAGCCGGCCTTATATCCTCTAAGGAAACCACAAAGGAACCAATCACCTACCGGGAACCACCTGCGCAATCATGCACCCCGGCCAATCATAGCAGCTCACCTGCAACTCATCAGACACACAACAGGTCCGCACAGAAAGACAGGTGTTTTCAACCGGCCCAGTGTTTAACCCCAGAAACACAAACCTGAACTTAATATAGAATTACTGACCATAAACTCACAACTGAAACTGTTTGCCAAGAGAGAATGTTAAGAAAGAAACTGACAGAAATTCATTTTCCTACAAGTTGTCCAAACTACAAAGAAATTAGAGATGATTTCTTCCCTAAGTTTTATCAGAAAATCCCAGACCCTCCCAAAAGACAGACTAAGCACTAAGACAGAACTGGCAGGAGAATTTGTTACTGCATGTCACGAAGCAAAACATTTTTCAATGTTAGCTTTATTTTATTACTATTAATACATTTATTTTAATGCTGATACATTCAAAATAAAATACTCTGGCATGATTGTATGGTTGGAACATTTTGAGTAAACCAAATTTTCCAAATATCAAGAGTTTTAAATAACAGATTGACATAAGTGGAAAACTGTCCAGCTAATGCCAGGATGTCATGACCATTAACATGTGTTTTTTATTATCAAGCGCAGTGGTAATAATAGTGAACAGGATACTGAATCATTAACAGGACCCAAATGTGGCCTTCATGGGTGAGTGGAAAAGTTTGTTGATGTCTCTAAATGTTGACCAGAATCACTACTTTTAACTCATAAGTAGGCACACTTTCCAGGTCAGGTTGTAATATGTAACTTCTCTTCAACAGCGTTCGAATACTAGGCCAACATCTAGTTAGTCTTCAGTTCTGCTGGAACAATAGCTCTGTGTAACATCTAAAACACTTTTCAACCACAGCTTTGACATACTGGTACACTGTAAAAAAAAATCACACAGGGGTTAAGTGGAATCAACTGATCTTTTCTCAATTTAATTTAATTTCTTCTAAAGTCTTTTTACTCTAAAAGATTGTGGATTTTTTTGTTTAAATGTTTTTTCAAGTCATTTCATACCAATTTAAACTATTCCTCAACTGAAATAAAAACATCATTCTATTTTAAAAATGTAAAGATTGTATGTTGCAATCTACATCCAGAAAAGGACGGCTTGTTCAACAAAATTAAAAACACAGCGGCAGAGCAGATTAGAAAGTTATCAAGTGACATTTATGATCAGCGACACGACAGAACGAGTTTTCAGGGCATATACTCAGCGTGACAAAGGAGTTGCTTTGTGTCCAATGCACGGATAACTAACGTTCATAAAAATGTATAGAAACTGCTGTTTGCATTTTCTAAGTATGATGAAAATATGTTAGTAATGGAAGCACAAAAGCAAATTTTCAGATATAGTGTGCTTTCTTGCAGGGCTTGAACGCTGACGTCAATTTTAGTTTCGTACCGCTGCTCTAAAGCACTGATAAAAAATAACTACGTTTAACTCATAGGTAAGCATACTTTCCATGTCAGGTGGTAATATGTAACTCTTCTCTCAACAGCATTCAAATACTATGTCAACATCTAGTTAGCCTTAAATTCCACTGAAACAATAGCTGGTGTGTAACATCTAAAACACTTGAGGTGAGTTGCAGGTCAAAGATTCGATTGAAAACTTTAAGGTTGGTTCAGTAGGATTTGTACAAGGATGTCAGATACCAATGTTTTGGGCTGATAAGTCATTAGCAGTATTGGATGGTTGCCTATTATTCCTTCAATCAGTGCTGACTAAAAGCTTTAAACTCAGTTATAGTCTATTGATCTATCTAATCAGTTCTGTGCTGCGTTGAAGGAGTATGGTGTCCATAAACTATATGTCCCAGAATGCATCCTCACTGTGTTATCCATGTTTGTGTCCTCTGCAACACGTTTCCACCAGAGGCACTCCAGTGGTTGTAGTGGTACGTGGTTGTAGCTAATAACATCAGCAGCCAACTTATAAATTATATAATAGTGGTATTGCAATGATTAATCAGTTAAATGTCAACAATTAAATCAATCAACAGCTTTTTTTTTTTTTTTTATAATTGATTAAACAGTTTTGTTACATTTTTAAGAAAAAAAAAAGTCAGAACTCTCTCAAATATCAACATTTTCTGGTTTATTTACCCCTTTATGACCGTAAACGGAAAATCATTTAGGTTGTGGGCAAAACAAGACATTTGAGGACATAATTTTAGGCTTTAAAAACAGCAATCAGCATTTTTTACAAATCCATTTTCTGACGTTTTATAGACCAAACAACTTATCAATTAATTGAGAAAATAATCGACAGATTAAATGAAATTAATTGTTAGCTGCAGCCCTCAGTTGTACACTTTAATGTCTGCTTGCCATTATCTTTCTTAGACTTCTGCTTTCAGAGCTAGTTATTAATTATTACAGGAGAAATATGCATTATTTTGCTAAAAAGCTATGATCTATGTAGACTGTATGTGCAGACACCCTGCCTTCTGCCTGTATGTCTCATTATTTTTGCTGTGCTCAGGGCTCCACCAATCCAAAACATTAGTGTTTGACATCCTGGGAATGAGACATTAACAAGAAACCATCTTTCTGGTGCGTTCACGAACAGCTAGGACAAATCCCACTGATTCAACCTTTAACTTATTACTAAAACCAATAATAACGGAGAGGACGTTATGTAATACGATAACAAGAATATATTATATAATCTTACATTTGCAAGTGGCCCTCTGAGGGCAACCATATGGTGATGTGGCCCGAGATGAAATGGAGTTTGACACCCCTGATCTGAACTGAGAAACAGCCGACAGTTTGAGCGTCCAGGACTTTGAAGGCTTTCAGTTATGATAATACAAAGCAAGAGCAGTGTAATCAGCTGCCAGATGACACATGTCTGTTACAGACAGGTTACAGTTGCCCTGTTACTGTAACTGCCACAGTGCAGTTTTCAACCCATTTCACATTCACATGGCATTTAAGAAAACCTGGCAGCAGTGAATGTACTGGAATGCAGCCTCCTGCGTTGGCTTGAATACCTTAAATCTTGTATTACAGGCTTTGTAGGATTAGAGTTTATTATGTTGTCATGGGGATTTAGGTACATAAGTCCCCCGAGTTGGGAAATTGAACTTGAATGGATCCGTGTGGTGTGCCTCTGTGTGTGTGTGCGTCTCAGTAGGCTGTGGCTGTGTACTTGAAAATGTTTAATAATCATCCGAGACACAAAAACTCAGACCTCATTTTCTGAAGACAAATTTTTTATTAAGAAATAAAAAAAGTTTTACACCTTTGTAAAACCTGTTCAAACACATATTTTTTTGTCTTTTTTTTTTTCTAGCTTACAGGTTGGCCATAGAAATAAAAAATAAAAGCTTTCAAATTCTTTTAAAAATGTTTTTTTTTCCTTCACCAAGAATTAAAAAACATTTTCCCATGTACATTCTCAAAAAAGGAAGGGCTGGTATACAGTATAATGCAGGAAAGACAGAGGCATTGTCATTGGAGACCATGATCAGAATGAGTCTGACGACAAAGAGGGATGGGGAGGATGAGCAAGGACTCCATTTCCCAGATGGCTTAGCGCCGACATCTTCCATAATTTATTTCAGCAGGTGAACGGAGGACAGATGATTTTCCAGCCTTTTGTTTCATTGTCCCCGCAAACCAATGATAAAAATGCCAAATATTTTAATTCGGTTACACCGTAACTATAGTTCTCTGAGTGAGGATGAAATTAAACCAAAGAACAAAGATGATCTTTGAGCGTTAAGGATGCTGCCAGGAAATGGAGCCCCATTTATCTTCCTTCGCAGCCACGCAGAGTCACAGATTGACTTGAGTGATAAAACAGATGTTGTGTCAACCTCTACATAGCCCGAAGATCACATCTGTATGGTCTAATGTTGCATCTATATCGCGGAAACAGACAATCCGATTCTGAATCCTGCAGATATGGTGATGAAACACAATGTAGGCAACATGGAATTTAGAATCGGGTTTCTGTTTCTGTGCAGATGCAGTTTGGTTTCTCAGTTTCGTTGATAAAGCACTAAGGTTGCAGGGTTTGGCAGAGCGGAGTTGAATCTCAGTAGAAATGTCTGAATAAGCAGAATGTAGAAATTGCATACAGAAAAGCCCACATCTGATATGGTGTAATCTGTTTTTTATTGGATTTACTTCTTTGTTGCTGACGGGCAGGCTTCCCAAAAGCAGCCAAATTACTCCAAGGTATTTGTTCCATCAAAGCGAATTAGGCTTACAAGCCTCATAAGGTCAAATTTTTAAGGTATCGCCAATGAGTTGTAAATTAGAAATGATGAACTTTCGGTGGCGGCGTGCTTTTGGAAGGCTGCTGGGTTTTCAGCAACACAACAGTACTGAGATAATTATAGGCAGGTAGAAAGACGGTGGGCTTAGTGGCAGTGTTACTGTTTCATAACCCCCTCACAAACTCACAATGTAGCAGTCTGTCACAAAAAAAAAAAATAGTATTTCGCAAAGAATTTCAGTTTGATGTGATGAAGTTCAGTAATCATTTTATTCTCAGTGCATTACAAACCACAAGATCTTTGATGGAATAGTGGTTTAGTTTGGTTTAGTTCCACACTGCAGAGCATTTTGTGGCAGATTTTTAATTTCACTGGACCCTGAAGATTCAAATTTTCTTCCTCAAGAATTCACAGGCTATACTGTCTTCAAAACTACTACTTCAAAAGGTTAGTACCACCTATTTATTGGAAAAAAACAGCATGAAAAATAAAAGTATTCTACAAAGTATTGCACATAACAAATTGTAGCTTTTTTTGTTTGTTTTTTTGATTGATAGTTGTACATGTTACTCCAATGACAGAGGTTCAAATACACTATATTTGGAATACAAAAGGCAAACGTGACGGACACACAATCAAAAACAAAATAAGACAAGAAACTGCTGAATTCAATAAAACAAGATCAATGAAAATTTAAAAAAAAAAAGAAAAAAAAGAAACAACTTCTCTTTTTTTTTTTTACCCTAAAAAATAAATCTTCAGAAACTTTTACATTCACCCGCAGGTGACTTTCACATTTCAACATTCGGCGGTAAAAACTTGTGCATCGCTAATGCTTCGATTCTCTTGCAAATTCATTATCTCTGAGAAGAAATTGGTTAGCTTAGGTTAACGGAAGGTTTACATAGGCTAACTGACGGGGAGTGTAAGAAGGCAGAGGGACTGGTACATACTGTAAATATACACAGAGAGGCAGAATAAACCAATAAATGACTGCATTAGTTATTATTTGTGGTCCACGTTTCCCCACCAAAAGAACGATCTTGGCGCTAGGGAAAGATTTGATTCAGTTGAGAGAGTATTTACAGGGGCCAAAGTCTATTTTTGTGTCTTTGTCTTTACTCTTTGCTACAGATGTTTAATTTTCAACATTGCTATTGGCAGCTTTTTCTGAATTTTTCCCATTTTTCTGTGCATATTCAAAAATGAATTTTTAAAATTATATATGCACAAAAGCTGAAAACCTGAGTAGAAAAACTAAATGCAAGACAGAATCTTTAACTGTCCACAGGTGCTCTGGTCATTTTTTTGTTTTCATAAATAATTTTGTGCTGTTGTTCTTACTGAAAGTTGATGACAAATGTTTCCTTTTCATGCATGCATTTTTTTTTTTTTCACCTTAGCGCAAAGATCCTTCAGGGGGAATCGAGAACCAGATCTGTACAAAAGTTTAAGATTAAAACAAAGCTTTGTATCTGTATTAAAATGGGAAGTCTGCAATGGGAGCTTAACTGTACAAAGACGACTTATATAGGAAAAGTTACTGTATGAAAATAGATGTCTGCTGTGGATTTGGTTTCACAAATCCCTTTTAATGATATGAACTACTTTATTCTATTTGAAAAAAATGAAATAAACTGACAAAAAACACGATCAAAGCTTAGATGAAACATGAAATGAGGCCATGGTCTCACGATTGGTCAAATTCCTGCAATGCGCGTGTACTGTATAACTGTATATTTGACGTGAATGAGCTTAATAATGTTTTGATCTATTTTAATATGTCTGTTTTTGGGAGAACAGAAGCACCTACAGCGAAAACCTCAAGTGTTTTGTCAATATTCAGATTTTTTTTTTTTTTTTTTTACATGAGGACCCTGAATAAAAAGATGGCAGTGTTTTTTTTTTGGCCTCATCATTTGATATGAAGTCCAAATTATACAAATAAGGTGCAATAAAAACTCACTCTCTCTGCGTTTTTGTCTTTGATTGTGGATAAAATAGGCAGTTAAGGTGTGTGATTTTCCATTCTGTGCGGCAAAGAACCGATCTAGTGCCTCTCAAGCTGCACAAAAAACATCAATTTTGATTGCTACCATTAAAATGTCCGCTCTTTGTCACCCACAGTTACGAGTCTAATTTTTTGGATGCTGGGTTAAAGCAGCTATACAGTAGATAAAAGCACTACAGAGAAGGTCCTGAGTGGATGGTCGCTGGTGACACATACACATGGGAAACCCCTTGTTACACAGACATATTAAAATGAATGTAACAGTTGTAACTGTCATACTTCTCAGATAGTCCGCTTTCAGTTGTTAATAGTTCACATTGTCAATATTATGGCCCTCTATTATCATGAAGAATGTAATGTAGTTTTACTTGATTAAAAAAAAAAAAAAAATCAGCCAGAGTCGAAGATACAGAGATCGTTAAAGTATCGCAGGGCACATTTCTTCACCATAAACCAGTGATTAACAGAGTTTGGGCGTTGCTGGTTTCAACGGGAGCCATGTCAACCTCTCAAATTAGTTTTGATTTTAGAGTTTAGGAGTTGAAGTTAGGGCCCTAAATCTATTAACATGTTAGGTGCAAGTTTTAGGGGTGTCTGACACAATTTCCCCATGTCATTTTCTCTTAACAAGTCCTCAACATCACAGGTGTCACCAAATACAGTAGCCGATATATAGTAGATTGAAGTGAAGTTTACTACTACTCTTCATTTTTAATCAAGGCAGCACTTTAGGGTCCTACAAGGTCTGAGTCTGCCTTAATTCCAAGTTTTGCTGACTTATCTATTATTTGTACTGTTGCTATGACTTAAAACATTTTCTAATCATCCCAAATGATGGCAGACACCCAAATGAGACCAAGTCCCACCTGTTTTTTCTCTCTGCTCCAATAACAGCTGAGCATGCTTGGTACCTTGGTCAACTTTCTCCTTTTCCTGTTAAAAACAACACATAGGGTCCCAAGTTAAGGTCTCAAGTTAGCTAACTAGCTGGCTAATATTAGCAAAACCATAGCTAAGTAGTTAGCCAATGAGTGATGTAGATTAGCTCGCTAGTTACCTAGATATGCCATGCGCTAGTCGAGCCTAGCACATAGGTACACAGGTATAGCACGTAGGTACATAAAAGAGGACAGGAGAAAGTTGACCGAGGTTCCAAGTTTGTTCAACTATTATTGGAGCACGGAGCAAAAAGGGGCGGGAGAGGTCAATTCCCACTAACTTGCAGGGAATTTCAGTTACGATGTGTAGAAATCGGAAAACTTGCACTGTCAGTGTAAGCTGCTTTTAATAACAGTTGGGGTTTCTTTTAGCTGTCATTCCAAGTGAGGTGTAGCAACACGGTGACTCTGGAAAAAAAAAAAAAAAAAAAAAAACGTGACCGAACTCTGTCATTCACCGGCTCTGGTGTGCCACATTTCACAGTGTCCGGAAAGGAGTTTGACACTCAGGCGAGTCGACAGTGTGACTCTGGCTGATTTGTTGCAGGTGTCACCAAACCAGTGGTTGCTCTGAGTCATTGAGTTGGTGACATGTTGTTTAACCATTGGCTACAGTGCCCTGTCTGGACAAATTTATCTAAATTAAATACTGTCCCCTGGTATTTACAGAAGAGGAAAAAGCTATAAACCCCCAAACACCTACAAACTTACAGATGGAGCCATTGTAGAATTCCCATTTTTTTCACTGTACACTGAACTGCTCACTGACTGTCTGACCCACACCCCCACAAGAGAAAATATTTGGGAAAAACCAGTTGCATTGTTTGTTTATGCGATGATAAAGACGGAATTGTTGGTCATACCAACGCTGTAGAAATGCTGAAAAATGATGAGGACTATTACTACAATGGCTGCCACTGTAAATGTATGATTTGTATAATAGCTTAGTATTTTCACCAGATGAAAGAAGTGTTCCTTCTTCTATGTAAAACTACAGCAATTATCATCAATAGTGAATACCAATAACATTATAGTCTTAATAAAAAACTCTAAACATTGACAGAGGAAAAAACTAATAATAATGTAACTTCCTCTGTAGAAAATAAAATAAATCCAATCAAAAAATCGTAAGCCAAGAGTGCCTAGTGCAGTCACTAATGTACTGTAAACTGGTCTAGGACAGAGAAAGATAGATAGAGAGATAGATAATAGATAGACTGATTAGCTACTACTGTACAGTACGCCACAGACAACACACTCAAGGGTTCAACCTCCACACTTCAAATCCTTTCAGATACCTCTCTCTTTGTGCAGGAGCGGGTTTCCCCCGACACTGATCTCAGTGCTAGTTTTCTCTTTGACCCATAGTTTACGGCTATGGAAGATGGGGGATATGTGTGCTAAGGTGCATTTAAGAACCAGGGACCTGGTTTGATAAGGGTCATCGGCTATCATGGCTGTGCCAATTATACATTTATCTGATTTTTTTCAGCATGCACATAAAAGAATTTAACTTTGGTGGCTGCAACTTTGGATTTTTTCTAGTTAGTTTTGTTGGATTCCTCCAGGACATCTGGAAGAAGTATATTTTGTGCGATTGGGATACTTTTCCTATGACAGCCACATTTTAAAATTAGGGTCAAGTTTCAGCCGTTATTTCTCACTAACAATGTTGTCTTGTGCACTTGAAACAACATCACTGACTGAAGGGAGACATTCATTTATACCTTTCTGTCTCTAATTGTGACATGGGCAAAGAAAAACATGTTTTTTAATTAATGCTGTACCTATAAGTGCCTCGATCTTCTACTACTACTGAACACAGTGGAACAGAACAAGCCAAAGTCGAACCCTATGGCACATGCCTTCAGATAAGTGCACCCTGTTCATTGTATCACAGGCAAAGAGCTGTTATGGATCCAAATAACAGCTCAGAAAACCTGCTTTTGGTAATCTATGATCAGAAACCTTTTTCATATTGTGGCTACAAAAGGCTGTTTGATTCCAAGACTCAATAACCACTTTCTTCCTTTTTTTTTCAGAACAATGGCTGGTTTTCTGCTAAAGTACAGCTGGTGGAACAGAAATCTACCAGTGTATGACCAGAGGCTGGTGCTGTTTTGCCACTCTGCCTTTAAACAAGGCAACAGTGGGACGTGTAGTCACATGAATATTACAAATAGGAAAAAAAAAACATCTTGTGAGTAATTCAGAAATAGATTTGAAATGTGATTGCTACCCTCTTAAGAAAACCACCAAGAGCAAACTACTTCCAAAGTATTCCTAAAAGATTTGAAACGGGAACTTTTTTTTTTCCTTAAAACCCTTATCAGTCCACCAGACAGACAGATAGACAGATAGACAGAGAGCTAGCTAGCTTTAAAAGCGTTTTTAGAGGACAGGAGAGGAGAGGAGAGCGATCTCATGGAGAGCCTCCGCCTCATTCCTTTACATCATGGTTTCCACGATGGTGTGGGTGGGGGCCTTCATCAGCAGGCCCTTGTTCCCGTTGGGGTCCAGCGGGTAGGAGAGCTCCTTGAGGCCACGATGGTCTGCGGGGCGGGAGCTGGCCCCGCCGCGAACCGGGGCTGCCACCGCCTTGATCCTCTGCAGGGAAGACGGAGGGAAGGAAGGTGTGAATTTCTGATCTGAACCACCCTTAAAAACAAAACTAAAAGCTTTGACAGCTATGTATCTAACTAGCAGATGGCTACTCCACCCACCTCAATGAGCGGCCCATCAGATCGGATGATCTTGATGACAACCACCATGGGGATGCAGATCATGGAAGCCAAGGCCAGAGTCCAACCTATTCCGATGGCCCAGTCAGGATACTTCGTAGACCTTGTTGTACGTCAATGGCTTGTATTTGACCAAAGAGAAGATAAAGCAGCCCTGGAGAGGAAGAGAACAACATGTTTGAATACAAACTCCTGTTTCTGCATTCATAGAAGGTTACAGCCACATACTGTATATTTAAAGCAACCTGACCAAACCAAAATGGTGGCAAACTTGTGAAGCAAAGATGCACTAAAGCAAATATGACAGATCATGAGGTTTGTAGTTTCAGGAAGCAGAAAACTTTTTGTGATAAAAAGAGGAAGAAGAAGTCAAACTGTAGCCTCAAGTCAACACTGCAGACTGAACTCACTAACTGATTATAATGGTTACAAAAGCAGTCTCTTACCATGCACAGTAAAGGAGTGATAACAGTCCAGCTCCATTTCATCCAAGGATTTGGTCTGTAGCCCATCATGTCCTCAAGCGCATCATAGAAATTATCAACGCCTGTGAAGAGATTCAAATACCTTCTGATTATTGTTGCAAGTAAAAACTTTTTCAAACACAGAGTCAATTCAAAGTGCTTTAGATAGGGCATAGAACATAACATTATCTTAATAAGAAATCAAAAATGTATAAATAAAGGACAAAAATGCTGGACACAAAAGTCTCAGTGCATGTACGTAGCCCCAGATTTAATGAGTAATGTCCCTAGCCAGTCTTTCCCTCAACAAAAGACATCTTGCTGTTGCTCTATGAGTTCCTCTCTTTTTTACAGGTCCACAGTAACTGGCGTCCCATGTTCCATGAAAACCAAAATGGTAGGAGTCTCTGTCTGTCTGTATGTATTTATGTGTGCCTGTCCTTCAATTTTCTCTACAACTGCTCATCTGATCGACTTTACAATTGGTGGGTGTGTTGCTGACGAACCGAGCAGCTCTTGAGATGTGCAGGACATATTAGTAGTGTCTTGCTACTACCAGTAGTACACACTGTAGCGTGTTGAGAGGGGACCTCTATTAACTGTCAAACCGTCAAAGAGGATGCTGGGTACAGCTCGCTCTCCGTCACTCAGTACATTCAAGAACAGATGAACAAAGATAAACTGCAGAGACCAGAGATGTAGCATTGTAGAAAAGACTTGGAAGTTTTCAATTTTGTTCACTAAACTTAAACATTTCGAGATCAGCGACTTTCAACACTTTTGACACTCTTTTGTTGCCGGAAATATTCCTCCGGACCAGAGGAAGCGCAGTGTCAAGTGTCAAGATTGTTTGGATGAGCAATTGGCGAGAAATACCAGAGGCCAAGCAATTGCCCCATTCCATTTTGATCGGGCACTGCCCTAGTGACATTTAATTTCCAATGCACACACAAAACCTTTTTGTATATACCTTCTTTTTACTTCACTGTTTCAGTGTCTTGTTTTCATAAAAGCACTCGTATGGACGGGTGTTGTAAATTAACATCCACTATAAACTCTATGATACTTATATCAGATAGCTGTTTTCAGTTTATCTACTGTATATATACCGTATCTTTCCCTATCAAATAAACTATAAATAAATAATATGCAGTTGCATTACCAGCAATTGGTATTTGGTCTGAAAGCACGAACTGCTGTTTCTAAATGGGCTTTGCTGCGATATAGTTATCGATCTCTGCCATTTATTCTAAAGTCAAGAGTGCAAAGACAACCGGACATGATATTCGATGCATGAAGACATGACAACACAATACATTAAAAGCATTCATTTCCTGTGCACTAGTAAGTCATTGAGTATACATCCTAGGTTATTATTGTTATTAAGGAAAGGTACTCACCATAAACCCAGGCAACAGCTATACATTCAAAGAATGCCACCCACAGAAGGCACACACCGCTAGCTGCATAGTAATCAAACAGCTGGAAAACATACATGCCACCCTGCAGAGACAAACAAACAAAAGAGAGGTATGTGTGAGAAATTATTTTCTTCTTTTTTTTAGTCTCACTTTAAATAGCAAACCCTGTGTAGGGGCTATATTCTTGTGTCTTTCAGTGCATACAGTTAAGATTGTAAAGTATACATGTACATTTTGAAAAATCAAGTAATAATTCTGATCATGGAAAGATAGCGTGGGGAGACAGAGATCCTTTAATAGGCCTCCTCAAAATGACCAAATGTGAGAAGTGGACATGTCCACACGTGAGACTTCTCTGTGTCTGAGCATGGGCATAGACGACTGTGTGCGCTCACGTGTGCATGAGTGTGTGTCCAGTGCGAAAACTGTTTTAACAATCATGGGAATCCTAAATTTGAACGAGGCCACCGCAGCCATAAAAAGATGTTGTCATGGGAACTACAGAGGCAGAGAGAGAGCGCGGGGGAGGCGGCAGGTCAGAAAATAGAATGACAGTGAGAAGGTTGGATGTTGTGTGAGAATGAACAGGAGGAGGGCTGGGAGGGTGGTGGTTTGAGAGGGAGGAGAGGATGAGGACGGAGGAAGAAAGGAGTGTGGATAGAAGGTGCTTGGAGACAAGAGAAGAAGGGAGGGGACAAAATTAAGTGGAGAAATTGGAGTCACTGGATGGACAGAAACACATTTCACCATAAATCGCTAAATGAATGTTTATTTTTGTCTTGTTTGCTTTTTTGTATCATCACTCATTCAACCTGTGGATTTTTCATTTCTTATTTCCTGTTTTTAAGCAGATTTTCTGGGGAAAAAAACTTTTAGCTCAGGGGATATTAGGTATTTTACATGTCTATTTTGTTTAACATAATTAGAGGAACTGCAATGGCAACAGCAGTGGCAGTAACCATTTTCACAGAAAGGGGTGTGCCCAGCTTACACAAACTCAGCAATGAGCCAAATATCAAATATATCATAAAAAAGGGACATGGTAACCGCATTGTGTGAGCCAGCAGTTCCAGTCAATGTGGGAAGTTACTGATAGCTTTCTGCTATTTATTCTATTCTGTCAAACATTTGGGCATGTAAACAACCTTTATTTGATATATCTGTTTGTCCACTGAATGTGCAATCAATCTGGTGGTGTAATTTTGATTAAACCAGACTGGTTTCACTAAATGGTATCTGACTCTAATTCAAGGTATGCTGTCTAATCCAATTTGTCTCACCCCCAGACCTTTAGGCTCTAATGACTTTTACAGAGATATTAGAAAGGTCAAGGGAAAAAAAAAACCCCAACTTGTTCAGCTTCCCAAAGGCGATAAGCTTAGGAAAATGCTGGTGGTCTCTGTCTTGGAGATGGGCGACGAAATCAACACTGGTGATGTCTCTGGTCCCATTTTGGCAAAAAGCATTTTGGCGCTAGTTTCTCAAAACACTCCACTTATTGGCACTTATTGACCTGACAGTGCCTTCACTAAAGGTCAAATGTCAAACTTTGACAAGCCTACTGTACCTCAGCCTTTCTCATAGCAGATTGTGCTATGCTAGATTTGTCGTATCATGAAAAGCTCAGGTTGAACAGGCTGTATAAATGCTTATTTCTGTCTGGAAGTTGTGCATTTTAACATGAGGCTCCGTGGAAGATTGGATCAGTCTCAAGTGGCCATTTGAGGGACTGCAGTTTTTGGCACTTGCGCTTGGTGCACATGGAAAAGTTTGAAATGACTGAAAGCAGCCTTTCTAATCATCAAAATCAATTACTGAAGAAAACATTCATCAATACAAAACACAATATAGAAATCATCTGAAAAACATCCGGTTCTCGGCATAATTTGAATAAGAGGGGCTGCTTTCGGTTATTTAAAATATTTCCATGCATGCAGTAATGTCACTGCAGAAAATATTAATATTTAATTAGCAAAACTTAAAACTGTAGTTAGAAACTTGACAGCACACATATTTATATCTGACAGCACACATATTTATATCTGCTGTACAAAGCAGTATTTTAATATGGGGCTCCATGGACATCAACTCGCTTTTGGAGCCAGCCTCAAGTGGCCATTCCAGGAACTACTTTTTTTGGCACTTCCATTTCGTCAAAATGCACAATGCCAGCACCCTGACACGTTATGACCGTTACATTTGTATTTGACAAAATGTCAACAGTGCGAAAGGTCTACTGTTAAAGGGCAAATGTTGGGAGGATGATACATCCTAATGGTGTGTTAGTATAATTTAATGGGCGAGGTTCAAGCTACAGAAAAAGTTTAAAAAGAGACAGTTAACGTGGATGATGCAAATTCAAAGAAAGAGCAAGGGAGGAAAAGTGAAAAAACAGATCAAGCAGAAGATTTAAAGCGAAAGAAGAGAGGTGGAAGTGAACGAGAGGAGATGAACGTGTAAGAAATGATGAGAAACGAAGGAGACGAGAGACAGAAATAGCAGAGAATTAACAGAACGAGAAAGATTTGGAGAAGCTAAGTCAGTTCTACTGTATCTAATAATACTGGGGGGTAGGAAGGGAAGTTCTCATGACTTGACA
Organism: Lutjanus argentimaculatus; assembly: GCA_034769285.1. Lineage (NCBI taxonomy): Eukaryota > Metazoa > Chordata > Actinopteri > Lutjaniformes > Lutjanidae > Lutjanus > Lutjanus argentimaculatus. The sequence goes on along the minus strand of JAWZSL010000028.1, from coordinate 10,588,854 downwards.
GTATAAATAGCCCCCTGTCATCTCCCCGGGGACCGACACTAATAGCTGTCTGAACGCTGTTGTTCCTCGTATATTGAGCTGTGGGCTACAGCCTGAAATGAGGTCAGCAAACACAGTATATGTATACCATTATCAGTGGCTGATGTGTGCATATTTGTAACGGATAAATACTGTAACTGCGATGGAACATTTTTCCTTTTCAACCATGATGAAGTACTGGCATTATTTTTTTGAGGTTCATAGAGTTCACAGAACCATTTTTTTATATTAATGTGTTCCTATAAATGTTTCGGTCATGACTTCTGGTGCCGATCCTTTTTATGTACGTTTTTTCAGTTCCGTTTTCACGCTGTTGTTACCTTGGTAACCATGGTGAGTCCAAGCAGGTAGCTGATGCAGCAGATGATAGCGATGAAGACCTCTCTGCGGTAACCCTTCCTTAGGAAGGACGGATACAGATCCACCAGTGATGTGATCTGCCCTTCCACCTCCACAAACTGCAGCAGACACAGAGACACAGCGGTGTTATCAAAAGAAGGATGGACACACATCCACAGACAACATGACTTGCTATGCAGCTGACAGCTCGCCCCAAAATCAACAACACACATATTTCCCTTGGCATGTCCTGCTATTTATCCATCCAGATAGTTTAGGTGTGAGTTGGAGAGTTTGGGAGATATCGGCCATGTCTGCCTTCTTTCCAATATAAAGGGACTAAATGGCACTCGGCTTGTGGTGCTCAAAGCACCAAAAATACATTTGAAAAAATTCAAAACCAGCATCTCTTTCCTGAAATCATGCTACTCAAATTAATCCAGATACCTTGTTATGAGCAGTTTCATGTAGGAACTACTTTCTGTCTGCAGTAGAATCTACCTGAACTACTTTAGAAGCAACAAGAACTACATTCTTTCTACAAGAAAGACTGTAGATTATGGGTGAAGTTAAGGAATACATTTTATTATTTCGTTTTCTTTTGTGACACATAGTAGAAACCCCCTGAAGTTCCAAACACCATGAATGTATACAATGTTTTATTGTGTATAATCTCAGTAAGTGATATGACTTTTTGTCAGTGTTACAAAAGCCCTCTGTAAGCCTTGTTCAAGTGATTTAAAAAAAGCAGAAGTTAACTTCTGTATTTTTCAACCTGGCTCCCATTTCCCCCCATGTCTTTGTGTCTACGTGACTAATGGGGGACAAGAATTTTTGAAACTGGTCCACAATTAAGGAAGAGCACTGCAGCCAGCAGAAGTAATACGGAACTGCAAGGTAATCCCTCCGGTCACATCACCAAAGCACATCTGCTAGAAGTGCTTGTTTTTGCCACTTGCAGGCTAAGACCGTTACTATAAATGTCTGAAAACATTATGGAATGGATCCCTACAGATAGAAACCTTCTTTTTAGAAGAGCAAGATATATTTTGTTGAACCAGAAACAGACGTTTTATTGCTTTCGCCGTAACCACCAGACTCCAACAACAACAAAATAAAATTCACCAAAAATGTCTTGGCTCGTCTTACCACTGCTTCAACTTTGGTTGTCTGGTCGAAAGTAAACCCTTAATCCACCAAGTCAGACGTGAAAATATTCTGGCTCTACACATCATTTCTCCTCGCTGCTTCCCTGATTCTTCTCTCTCTCTCTCTCTCGCTCTCACTCTTCTCCCAGTATCTTCAGATCTGACACAATAAATTAATAGTTTATTTCAACCAAACCAGACTTGGTGATTGTTGGAACAATGGAGTGGCAAGCCAAGACCTTTTTAGTGATTTTTTTTAAGATCATTTTTTTGGCTTTTGCCTGACAGAGACAGCTGAAGATATGACAGGAAAGGGGGTAGAGAGAGAGAGCAGAGAGAGGGAAGACATGCAGCAAATGAGCCGCAGGTGGGAGTTGAACCGGCAGCCGTTGCAGAGGACTAACAGCCTCAATATATGGGGCGCACGTTCTACCAACTAAGCAATAGGGGTTTTCAGTGAGTTTTATTCGAGTTTGAACAAAGTAGACAATAACAATGATAAAATTATTGTTTCTTTAAATGCCGTCTGGTTGGTTGGCTGGTTTCTGGTGAAACAAAACATATCTTACTCTTTAACAAAAAGGTTTATCTCTGTAGAGTTCCCTTCCATAATGTTGTCCACTTGTATTCAGTGCAGTTGGACACAAATCTAACATGAACAGTGGTTTATTTTTATTTGATTTTTTACCATAGAAGTTTTTTTTTTGTTATCTAATATAATTCCCTGATATGTTTTCAAGTGCTACTTTGATTTTGCATCACATTGAAGAAACCTATTTCTGCAAATCCACTGCTATGTTTGAGTTTTTTCTGATTTATTAGTTAATCAGCATTTGGTTCATTGGAGAAGAGAAAATCTCTATTTTGTTTGCCTAAAAATTCAGATGCACAGAAACCCACATATTCCAAAAAATAAAAACACCCTTAAAGTTTGTGCACAGGCGTCTACCGTTGACCAAAGAGGAGTTAAGTATTTTGGTCATGGGACGCTCAAAAAACAGCCGTTTGACAGTTGGTGTGATGTTATCACCACTTCCTTAACGTCTAGGCTCTAACAGCTGTGCTCGTGTTTGTGCTAACCTGACTGTCGAGGCCAAGCAGCAGCAGCATAATGAAGAAGAGAACTGCCCAGACTGTAGGAAAAGGCATCATGGTTACAGCCTTGGGGTAGGCAATGAACGCCAGGCCTGGACCTGCAGAGGAGGGGGGTTCGGGGGTAAGAGCAGACAAAGGGGTGTGGGGGGGAGGCAACATTAGTATCATGGCAAACTCATCTGATCTGCATCCCTGTGGGAAGAGAAGGCCCCAGACAATGGGGACGCAGAACCAGATATGAATGCATGATCAAACCTGCGCTACAATATTGCAAAAAAAAAATGCATGTATGTGCATATATTTGTATACAGCTATGTGTTGTCTAGAAAAGGGTATTAAGTATGTCTTCCTTACTTACCCATTACTTCCTTCTTTGTAAATTTTACAACATTACTAGATGTATGCACTTAACATATGATGCAATTTCACACATTTACAATGAGATATTACAAAGAAAACATTGAATATTAAGCGAAAACACAACAATAATAAACAACATGTAGTGTGTAATATGTAACAAATCATCTTGTGTAACAGCATTTCTGTTGAAGTCATGAGAGAAATTGTGAAGCAAACTATAAATGGAAGTGTGTGCAGTATGTATGTGGATTATAACTAGTATGTGTGTTGAAGACCGTATACCACTGTAAACACTGCAGCAGTTACATTAAATATTTAATCCGCTTATGGTATGCTTGACTCGCCTTTCCAGGCAGCTGAAAGCCTTCAACGTGGAGGCAAACAACTGCTAGAAAAGGGAAATCAAGAGCATGGAGATTTCTCAAATAATTTCTGTATGTCAACAGCTAGATCACTCAAGCAATTTTGCATTCCTGCTTCCTTCCTAAGCATGGTCCTTTCTATGAGGAATGCAAAATTGCTATCGCAAAACAGCAGCAGATGCAACCTGGGATGTCAAATAAAAAGCAAAGGCTTTTTTTTTTTTCTGAGGTCTAATTTGACATTGATGCTGCTACATTGGGAACTGTAAAACAGAAGTTAAGAAACAAGAAAGCAGTCGTAACAGCAAAACAGCATTGCAGCTGATAGCAAAATACATGAATATGTTCAGTTTTTTGTTGAGAAATATGACAAGGCATCCAACCAAACACCGCGTTGACTCGAAAAATAGTACCAACTTCCATTCCCTGAGAGGGGAAATGCTAACAGAACATTTATCAGACCTGAGGTTTATTAATTCATGAAATATGATCCACATTAAACAGTGTGATAAGGCATTATCTGACTATACAAAACATAAAACACTATATTTAAAATCTAAGTTTTCACATTCTTTTTTTTTTTTTTTTTTTGCTTTTTGGCACATTCTTGAGTCAACAGAAGCCATAGCACGTGTGCTTACACTGCACTGTGAAAACCACATTCTATTCTCTGTGTATTAAGTCAGCATAATCTCTAATGCTGACAGCATCAATTCATCTGTCATGTACATCAGAATCAAGCAGTCACAGTTAAAGCAGACGTACTTGTGATGTTCCTAAACTTCTTCCTAGCTAGAGTGTGAAGACTTACTGTATTCTGCTGCCTAGTTGACCTGCTCTATAGGTTCACAGCACATTGACAAACTTTTTCAGGCTGGAAAATTACCTCTTAATTACAATTAGTAACTGAAATCCATGTGCCATGGTCCTATGGTATATACTTCTATTGTTTGGTGACCTGTGGATCATCAAGCCACTTGCAAAACCCAATGCTGATGTTGTACAATTCTACAAAAAATGGCTAATTTGGCACTGGATGTAAATCAGAGACTCCAGAACTGTCCAAACTAAATGGGTTGGCAACATGGGAAGCACTTGACGTTAGGGTCATCAAACTGGATGATCTTGGGGCAAAATATGAAGCCTGGGTTTCACAAAAGCACTTCACACTAACAAAATCATCGTGCTGTTATAAGCAAAAATGACAAGTTTTGTGCCTTGGTTGATGACAAACAAAATGCCTCATGTTTTAGGCATGTAACAGAAGCATCCCGAAAAGAGCCCCGAAAACTTTCACTTCTCAGACGGTGTGTTAACACCTTTCTTTGTTTCAGTGTAACTGATACTTTAAAAAAAAATGAGTCAACAGTCAACTTTTATCTACTATGGGATTTAAAAGACAAGCATTAATGAAAGCCTTGTGTGATTCTATGGGAAAACCAGGCATGACTGCCACCTTAAACTGGGCTAACTTTGTCTCCACACAAAAACATAATTGCTTTTGCAGCCTCACAGAGTAATAATCAATCTAAGATAATACTGATGAGAGTCCATGGACAAGATGTTGGCACATATGGTTGCATGAAAACTTTGCCAAAACATGTTAAATGCTAGAATTTCTTTTGTAGAAACAACTAATAACCCCATATGCCAATGTATCAATCAAATAGAGAGGAACCACAACAATAGTGACTAAATTTGTCACAGTGTAGGGAAAAAAATGAACCAAAACTCTGATAGCATGTTTAAGCTAAAACGCTGGCACAAGATGCACAACTTTATATCACACAGCTAGTTGTAAATGTAAATTGTCTCTTATCTTCTTTTACTCTTATCGTCTCTACCTAAGAAACAGAATAATTGTTCCAATCTCTCTCTCCATCTCTCTCTAGGCCCTAATCCATCCAACTTGCTTCACTTGAATCATGCGCTAACAAACCGACCAAATATGTTCATATTTTCTCACATTCTGCCTTTGTCAATGAGTGTTTGATTGCGGAAACTTCCATATTCCGATGCCGTCATTTGTAATTCATCAAGGAATCCATTTAATATAAATGAAACGTATCGGCCAATTCTCTTTTGGGTTTCGTTGCTGTTTTTCTTTGTAGTTACTGTTGTTTAATTTGTTAACCAGGAAGCAGCGCCCACCATCACTGCCGCCTTTACAGAACCCTCGTACCTGACTCTGCCACATCAGCAATGTCCACCCCTTGCTCTTGTGCCATGAAGCCCAGGACGGAAAATATTGCGAAGCCAGACACAAAACTGGTACCACTGTTGAGGGCTCCCAGCAGCAAACAGTCCCTATGTCACACATATGTCATGAGGAGGATTTGTTAATGAACACACAAGGATCCCTTCACCTCCCTCTGTCCCCTACAGCTAACCCCTCTGAAAACTGACGCCTCACCTGTAGCAGTTGTATTTGTACTTGTTGTAGCTCCCCAAGGATGTCATGGCGCCCAAACAGATGGCATAGGAGAAGAAGATCTGGGTGCCGGCGTCAATCCACACCTGCCGAGTAGGGGGAGAGAATGGGGACAGAAAGGCTGAGGCCTGCTGATGAGGGGAAGCACAAGGCCATGAGCAATACGTAGAGCAGCTAGGGGAGGAATTTAAGTCGTGGGTAACACTAATATGGATAGTTGAGTCAACACAGAATCAAGCAGAGATACCTTAGTAAAAGTTTGTCTTGGAAACCACCATGGATGGACTGTCTAAAGGGTTGTTCAGACTGAACACGAAATACATTTTGGCCTTGCGAATTCTGAGAGTAGAATTAGTGGACACAGCCACTGTGACATCACCCACTGGTAGGACATGGCTTGTCCATTCAGCAGGAAATAATGGCGGCCTTCCCGGTTGCAATCTTTCTCGTATTACAATTAAAGATTACACTAAAATATGCTTCTAAAAAGATTTTAAGCAAGAAAGAATCTTAATCTGAGTCTGATCTGAGTTTTGGGAGGCTCAATTGGAAACTGGAAACACAATGGTGGCCCCCTGGAACCACATGAAAGATCTTGCAAGACTGATCATTTTGATCCAAACTATGATCCTTCCCTAACTTTAACTAGGTGATATTTGTCCCTGAACATACCCACATCTTAACCACAACACTGTTGCATAAAAACATGATTGGTACAACATGCAATATGAAGAAGCAATGCCTACAAATCTTGCAAGAGTTTCGCAAATCCTGTTGCCTGGTCGCAATTTTTCTCATATTATTGCAAAACAGTCACTAAATGATGTTTCTAAAAACATTTTAAGTAAGAAATGGGCAATGTAGTGACAAAATCTCATATTGATCAATACTGCCTAGTTCTGAGTTTTGTGAGCCCTGTGTGGCTTGACACAGTGACTACAAAAGAAGCCCAATTATGTGGTTTTCTCACTCGGGCAGGGCGGAGGGCACCTACCTCTGGGTCCTTCAGGCGAGCGAGGTCAGGGTACAGGTAGAACTTGATGCCCTGGCTAGCACCCGGCAGTGTCACGCCACGAATCAACAGCACGATGAGCATGACGAATGGGAAAGTGGCTGTGATGTAGACGACCTGAGAGAGATCACAATACAGAAAAGCAAGGTCACCCATGACGGAAACGCTGCAATTTGTGGAAGTCTATTATTAGTTGTTTAAGCTTGAGTTTCAAAAATGATCTGCCTTGGCAACGACATGGATGTTTACTTGTTACTTGGCTGACTTGCTAATATCTTTAGTGTCATTACAGGGAATTATGTTTGATAAATGTGTGAACTGTGTAAGTTATTTTTGGATTATGACATGAACAGACCACAGGCTGTCCCTTAAATCAATAGCAGTGTATCAGTATCCGTTATTTGGAAAGCGTGACCACACTTGGCCTTGTAGGAGCGACTTTATTACCAGAGTTACAACTTGGAGCAACCGGAGAGCATAAATCAGGCCAGACCAATCAATAAAGAGTGTTGAAGCTATAAAAAGAGTAGTCTGGGATTGATTGAGCTGTCTCTGGTCTCGGGGTGAGTTGCTGTTGTTGTTGCTGTAGGAGCAAATGAACAAGGTCTGAAATGTTTCTTTTTCTATGTTCATCCAAGGCATTCATCTTGAAATACTGTCAAGAAAAAAAAAGGAAACCAGTGCAGAAATCCCCCTACAGAGATTTTTTTTTCTTAAATATTAAACTGTTAATCAGAGACATACAGTATTTATAATGTAATACTGATGCCAATTTAGCACAGACATAATCAATTATGTGATATCGTATCAGTGCATAGACCCAGCATTGTAGGCTGCCTCGAGGCATTTTCCGATACAGGTATCGGTATTGGAATAACCCTAATTGCAGTAAATATATAAGGATTTTGGAGATTTTGTGTGTCCATTACATACTTTCTCCAGCAGATAGATCTGAAAAGTGTAGTTTTCAACTGTAAATTGTCCCACTTAGTATACATCTCGGCATACTCACCAATCCAGCATTTTAGGCTGTCTTGAACGCATTTCTGATACAGGTATCATATTGGAACAACCCTAATTGCAGTAATTACAGTATAGTACTATACTGGCCTCAAAATTCAGTAACCACACCTCCTAATAACTCAGGTAGGCTAATTAGCCTAGCTTACTTTCCAACTTCAAATGTTCACCTGTTAGCTAGTTAACCTTCTGATGTTCAAATCACATGAATGTTAATTGCATGCTAATCAGCGAGCTGTCCTCCTGATGTTCCAACAACATCCTCCATACATCGGAATATGTTAAACCCTTGCTTTCCGTCTAGTAGACTTAAATACATATCAGGTGATATATTTGTTTGGAGAAATGTTGCTGTGAAACGCATGTCTCTGGGAGGACCTACAACCGCAAATTAAAACCAGATGTTGCCTTAACAGTATTCTATTCTTCCCTGAAGCCTCTGAAAAGTTTGCTGTAGATTAGACTAAAACTAAATTCTGCACACAAGTGAAGCAACAACACATGATGTACAGTTCTGCAGAGTGTCATGTCTGTTTTTCGTTTATTTTGAGGGGCTGAAAATTCTATTTCTGTTTTATTACACAGAAGAAGGGATTCAGATCCACAACATTGGAAGCACATGCACTTCCCACTTTCTCAGCCCGCTCAAGCCTTCGGGAAAACTCGAATTTTCCTGCACGCAGTTTGAACATAGCCCCTATTGTTCTCTTGGTGAGACCGCAGTGAAAAAAATCATATGAGAATCACCCTGTCTGGGTTTGGCGGCCACTGTGATATAGCACTGATAAAAGTGAACATGTCACTTCTAGCATTTTTTTTTTTTTTTGAAGTTCAGCGAGTTCAACTGTGCAAAACACAACCAGCAATATATAACAGTAAATAAAGGACAGTATAGGATAACAGAAGCATGTTTACCTTGCCAGTGGACTTGACTCCCTTCCAGATGCAGAAGAAGCAGATAACCCAGACACAGAGTAAACACAGAGCCAGGTCCCATTTAACAGGACCAAGGTCCTGTATGCCACTGGTGATGCCAAGCACATTATGTCTGCAACATAAAAGGAAAGCTCTGTAAGCCTGGGTTTTCATCTATGCAACTAAATCAATCACAAAAAATCTGGAGATGATTTTTTTTTTTTAATTTCAAGTTAATTACTCTTCTGTATGAAAGAGTGGGTGTATGCATGCCTATATAGAATATTTACATGTGTAATGATGAAATAACTAACTATAATAACTAACTACTTTCTGTGTCCTTTGGACAGTTGATCAGGTTCTCTTTGACGGGGGTCACCAACCACACTGAAAGCTAAATATTTGACTATATCAACCTTGATAACCCTGCAATCTTGCATCCGTTTTCCAAATGTACCAAGGTCCCTTTACAGCCTCTCTTAGCACAAGCCAATCAAATCAAAGTGAAACAAAGCCTCTGTATCAGTTATTTTAAGACTGCCTTGGCCTGCACAAAGTGGTAGGTTTTTGATCTAAACTGCCAAATATTTATCAAAGACATCAGACCTTCACTGAACTTTCGATGTGGAAATTTTGCGCGGTTATGCAAGTGAGCAGGTATGTGTGCCCTTATGTAACTCACTCCCAGAACTCGGTGACGGGGGAGGTGAAGTTGGAGGCGTTGGCAGCCACCCAAAGGGATTTGTTCTTGCGGTAGGTGTCCTCGATGCAGCGACCGGTGTTCCAGGGCTGATTGCACTTGGCCCAGGGAAGCTCCGGCTGAAAACACTGAAATGCAAAAAAGAGAATTGATTTTGAATATCTCCGCCAACATGTCAAGTTGCATTTTGCACCCATTTAACATCTGTCTGGACTCATGTCATGAAGACTTTGAAGGAATTTCATAAAAGCTATTAAGACTATGTTTTTGGAAGTTATCACCATCATGTACGATTCTAGTTTACAATTTCCAGTGAGAAACACGCCATCTTCATAGAACTATTTTTACAGATGAGGACAGAGGACTGATAGAGGACTTCTTCACGTGGTGCAACAATAATCACCTGATGGTCAACATCAGCTTCAAACATGGATGTTGCTGCAAAATGAATTGCTATGAATTCTAAAACTAAATGCTTCACACACATCTTCAGCCCAACAGCACAGAATATCTATACAAGCACACATACAAGATTAGTGCTGCCATTGTATTAGATATTTGTGTGATTAGCATCTGAGTTCTTGCATTATGGCCAAGAATGTGTTTTGTGAGGTCACAGTCTCCTGGACCTTTGTTCACCAAAATCTAATCAGTTGACCCGTAAGTCAAAATGTCTAATTTTAAGACATTCCCTCATGGCTTCCCAAGATATCTCATTCACAAGAAGGGCAACCTGAAAACATAATGCCTCCAGCTATAGCTGTCACTGGCAAAGAGGCATAAAAAGAATATGTTGCATATTTGCTTTGGAACATGCTTGCTTCTGATTGTCTGGTGGGGGTCCTCATAGTCCCAGTCAACAATGAAACCACTGTTTGAAATCATTAGCTTTGGAACATGCTTGCTTCCAATTAGCTGGTAGGTGTCCTCATAATTCCAGTCAGCAGTTTAACCACTATTTGAAATCAGTGACTAAAGACATACTTTTAAAAAACTGGTGAAAATGTAAGCACAGCTTCTCTTTTTGTCTAGTTGGTCATAACACAGGAAATGAACAAACTGGCATGCATGAAACTCTGTACCAGCAGGTAAGACATTTTGTTCTTTTTGTACCAAGTTTGGCAGCCAAGCCGTTCTTGGGAATTCAACATCTGCTATACTTTTGTACCTGTTTTAGCTGCCTCCTCTCAAAAGGGCTTTATGGTTTATTGGATCAGCCTTAAACCAATTTTGAAAGACATCGGTGAGGATGTACAATACACGACAGACATATACAAATACTATTCTTAGCACGGAACATTAACATGAACACTTACTCACCAGGTTGGTCTTTGCTCCATTTTTCAAATTGTAAAAACAATGTGGTTGCTCTGTAAACCAACACTGGTTTCAGTATAAATCTAGCAGGTCGATCAGTTACATGAATCATGCCTATGGTTTGGGGTTTCGGGGTCATGCCATCGTCTAAACCACTGCTCATAGTTCTTTGATTGGATGGGCTTTCAGCAGCCAGGTTCATTCTTATTGAATGTTTGTCAAAATATCACAGAGAAAATTTGTTACTGTGAAAGGTTGTTGCTAAACTGAAAAATCAGAGCCATTCTAATTTTTTTTTTATTTCCTGAGAAATTCAAGTCAACATTTGATACATTTTCTTCTATGTAACATGCTCTAGTTTTACAACACAATTAACATGATTTGCTTTGTTCCTTTTTTTTCACTGCACATCCCAGATTCTAATAATAACAGAGAGCTTTTTTTCCTAATGCACATACGTGCCCTTTTTTGAACGAGGTTCATAAAATAAGCCGTGAAGTTATTGATTTGAATCTTGCATGCTTTGACCTGATACACAAACACACACCTACACATTCAGCATGTTTATACACACCCTCAATCCCTTTTTGATGCACGAAAGAGCATCTTCATACAGCTGCGTACTGAGATTAGGGACTGGCACTGGATAGGCTAACTTTGATGTGAGACATTCTTGGAAAAAACTGTCAGAATTTTTGCTATCAGAGAAAATGTGAGACTGATTTTCTGCGGGCTTGATTAGGTCTTAGCAATGTTTATATGAACCAGCTTTGGCTTACATTGTGTTTATGTGCTGGTTGGGCTTTATGATTTACTTTTTATCATCTTTTTATTTGGCTGATTGTGATTCTCTGACCATTTTACACGACAACCTTGAGTTTCTGCAACACTGACATTCCAGCTTGCTAGTACTTTGAGGGTCAAGAATCAGAAGTCACACAGCCCTGATAAAAAGCCTTAAATAGCTCTACAGTCTAAGTAATTTATGAAGGAAGTGAGAGGAAAAGAAATTAAAGAGAGAGGGTGTTTTTATTGCCATCAGGGTTTCTTTTTCAAGGTTTCAAGATATCCAGATAACGGATATCTGGGCCAAGACTTTGTCTTCTGTGTACAGGATATTGTTTAAAGTCTGATTTAAACAACTTTAGACATAAGAATGAAGCTGAGTTGAGAGTCCTATTGGCATATGAATGTAGATACACTTTTAAAAATCCAACAAAAAGCTAAACATTATAGGTCAATACCACACAGACAACATGCAAAAACCAGAATGTTTCCAATGCCAAAATCTTGTCCTTTGACTACAGATTCTGTACTCATATCTGTTAACAGAAATGATCTTTTTCTCCCAAACCTACCTGGAACAGGTAGTAGAGACCCCAGGCCAGGATGACGATGTAGTAGATATTCAGCAGAGACACGATCACAATGGAGGCGTAACCAATACCTGGAGAGAGGAGAGTGGAGAGGTCAAGGTGATGATGCAAGAAGACATTGAAAGTCCAGTAAAATGGCCAAGAACAACTTAAGGTCACAACATGATCAAACTCTCTGGTGACAGTTATTTTTCTGTTGTCTGTTGCTATCTCTGCTGGCAGCAGCAGAGATGCTGCTGGCAGCAGCAGAGATAGCAGCAAGCAGATATTATATTGGCCTAAACTGAAACCTCTTTAAAAATAATATACGCCTCATCCGGGGTTTGGACTTAATATAACTACTAATAGAGGGCGCTGGCATTTCCCCTTCCCATGTAAATGAACAACACTGTCAACCTCCTCAGAAAGACCCACAATTTTCACCATATTAGTACATGTAGTGTCTCGGTCTAGTGTTTCCTTTTGTGCAAGAGGAGGGGTTTTGGTGCTGGATTCTGATTGGCCCGAAAACAGGATGTAAAAGTAGTTGATTCATGATGAAACCTTCATGTCACATTTCAGAACAGAAACAGATGATGTTTGGTAGATAAATTATGTGCCAATTATGTATCTTCACCATTAATTTCATTTGGTAAGATGCATTTTTCTTGAGAAATTATTACGATTAGGCTTAGATTTATAGGTCTATACTTCAATCAGATGCAATAGTGCAGCTATAAAAAGACGTTGAGTGAGAAAGACTTTTACTAAATCTTACAAAAATGTCTCTCCTAGTATTGCAAACTGAAACCTGGTCACAAAAAGTGAAAGATAAATCCACCTGACCACATCCTCACTGTGCATAGCTGTATTTCGGTGTCAAAGGTACAGCTTCCTGTTTTGGGAGTCTGTCTTTTATGTTGAGGAAACCCTGTGTTCACTGTTTGCACTGAGAAACTGCTCTTGATTCACAGAATTTACCACAACCAAACTGTCACTTGGTGGTATCCATATTTTTCTTGTGTTCATAAATACTCAAGTTTATCCTGCTCAAGGTCTTCAGCAATCATGTTTTAGTTCCTTTAACCTTCAGTGGTGTTGCAGTGCACTTAAACTTTGTTTGACATGTTTAGGAGAACGATGAGCTGACTGTCACTGCGTCAATACCGGCCTTGAGAAGAGAGCCAGCGGTAAACACAGACCGAGACTGTGTGTGTGCTTGTGTGTGTGTTCCTGTGTTTGTATTACACAAGGATATAAAGATAAATCCCCCAAAATGGGAGCAGGTGCAGGAGTCCGGATTTGGGTCAAGATTTGAACATGGATTGGGTTTTAGGTTCGAGGTTAAGTAACGATTGCGGTCGCTGAAGGTCCTCAGAAGTATATTAGTACAACTCTGTGTGTGTGTGTGTACTATCAGTCAGCGCACAGAGCCAACAGAGGCCACTCATCCAAATTAATGTCCTTCAACGTCATTGGCCATCTGTGTATGTGTGTGTGTGTGTGTTAGTCTTGTGAACAGTCTGCATGATTTTGAGTGTGTATTCGTGTGTGTGTGCGTGCGTGTGCGTGTATGAATGTGTGAACTATTTCAGCACCGCATCATGTCCTTTTAATCACTCAGCTAATTAGCAGCTGACAACCACCTTCATCTCTAAACACCACACTACACACACAAACGCACCAACTTGCTCGGATCACATGGAACAGTGCTGATCAAACAAACAGATGCGTCCTCCTCCATGATGTCACTTGTTGTGCTCATCTGCTGACCTCGCCTGACCTCGCTCGCTCTGTTTACATTAACAGTTGATTCTTTTGAATGCACATAACTACTGTAAAAATCTATTCTTTCATTGCACGTGTGATGAGGATGAATAAAGTCTCCTTGAATGACTCAGACTGAAAAACTGTCTAATATTATTTAATAAAAAGGTGATACAACTTGCTGCTATTGGCCTTAAAAAATGTTTCATATCAGTGTCATTAACCTCTAAAATGAAGGCTTGAATATGCAGGTATTTAAGGACCAGTGTGTAGGATTTAGTGGCATCTAGTGGTGAGCTTGTAGACTGCAAACACTTGTCTCTCGCTCTCTTCTTAGCATCTAGGAGAACCTATATAGTGGCATTAATACTTGTATGTAGAGCGGCAGTTTGGTTTGTTTGTTCTGGGCCACTGTAGAAACATGGCGGTTCAAATGGCAGTCTCCATGGAAGAGGACCTGCACCTTCTCATTTTCAGGTGACTATACACTAATGAAAACATATTATATTCCATATCTGTCACATTCTGCCAATTGATCCCAGTAAATCTTACACTGTAGACCTTCAAATCACATAATCACATCTAACAAGCACGATGAAGTAACGGCGAAGACACGTATTATGGTTGTTGAGCCGATTATGAGTAAGATTTGGGTGAAATGACTGATCCTGTCAAGTCGGACTTGGCCTGTTCCAGTTTGGGGCAGCTGGACATAAAATCATGCAGTGTGTGGTACTGAAGGATTCTGATTCGGTCCCACATTAAAATCACCTGAATATAAGACAATATTTTGCCCTAGTGATTGTGTTTAAAAAAGTATTTTAATCCAGGGTTCAACTTTTACAACTTTTATGTTTTCTTTGAATTAAGCAGAATATGTTTAATTATGTTATTTTTAAACCTGGGCCCCATTTTTACAGATTTTATGGTCTAAGGGCAGGTTCAGACCAGCTTTGTTTAGTCTGGTTGAACTGAACCGAACTGAACTGGAGCATTTACCCACTTGTGTGGGTCATTTGGCTTGGTGTGAAGGCAGACTTGAACTGATGCGGACCAAATAACCGCTCTCTGGTTCACCTGTGAACACGTATTTTTGTGACTGGTGAACTTGCACTGCGTTTGCTACCACAATGTCGACTTGCGGGAGACAAACTGGGACACATAACGGAGTGAGAAATAACGACATTAATAAATTATTTAATACCCGCAGTCCTATGTGACATTCATATGTGTGGTCCTCTAATGTCTGCTGATATCTGTTCCAGACACCAATATCAACAGAACCTGATGGTTCTCCATGATGTACAATATCCAGGCAGAAACCGGGCTGTTTCTTGTCATTTACCCGTCGAGTGTATGACTGTGTTCTGCAAGGTAAAATTACAGTTTTTGTCAAATGAGTCTGGTGGCTTTGAGGAGAGCAATTTCAAGCCTTCAGTCCTTGACTGGAGAGGACAGCCTGAAAAGGTCTGTCTCTGTACGGATTTTTTTTCCCATAATGTTGTCAGACCCTTTAGAGAACTGGGCCTGTCTGTGGCAAAAACAAGCACTTTTAGTGGAAGTATTTTGATGGGCACAATTTGTACCAACTGCTCAATTTTGCAGTCATTGCAGCCCATTTTGTGGCTGCCAGCTGAGGTGATCTACTGGATTAATTCCAAAACCTTTCGTAAGTATTACTCATTTAGAGCCGTAAATATGTTTTAAAAAACAGGGCAGGAATTAGACTGGACCCTGGATCATTCATCTGTTGTGCATCTAGGAGAAATTATTATAAAAACAGAAGTGGCTGAAAACCGCAAGCAAATAGTAAACTGCAGTGTGCACTGCTTTGAGTAAAAGAGTGGCAATTATTCTATAATCCACTTCATCAGGTTGTAATACAGAGCAGCAGCTCTCCAGGCACCATCTCATCCAAATTTAGCATTTCTTCTCTACTTTTCCATGTGGACTGCAGTTTAAAGTGGCAAGACAAACTGTTTTTGATGAATGCCTGTTTCTATTTTGGTATAAGAACATGTCAAGAGCCTGATTTTAACAGTTGCTGAGCGACAGGACTCTAATAATAGCCTACCTTTCTCCTAGAGTATTTTCGATGCATTTACTCAGTCATTCAATATGTGCTTCTTGAATGCCAAGACTGACAAATGACATTATGTTGGTAGAAACAGTCGTTATGTGTGTCTAGAGTTCGTAGGTTTCAATAATCTTTAAACTTGTGCCTGGCAGAGATCAGGCTCATCACATGTTGGCTGATAATTAGACTGAATTTTGTAGCTGTGGTTACAGTACATGGAAATTGTGTCTTCAACACGAATGAAATCATTCTGATTAAAGGTTCCAACTTAACTGTTTACATGGATGCCAAGTGATCTAATCAGATGTGAGTGTACTTGCCCCAAAACATTTAATCTGAATATTTAATTGTTTTATTTTTACTTTTTTTTACATTTGCAATGTGGTGCCGCCAACTGTGAAGTGTCTAATCTGCCAGACATATAACAGAAGAAGAAGAAATGGTTCCGCCTTGTTCATGTCACCTAATATTAATGTAAGCTATTTTATGGAAATCCTTTGAGTGAATTTAAGTTCCTCTGATGGACCTGTAATGCACAGTCATTGACAATTTTGTAAGCAATAAAAAGTGTGTCATCTTGGCTCAGACTATATGGAGCCTCTGTGGCTTTATTTTAAAACCCTCATAAATATAGGTGCAACCTTTAGGCCACATTGCCCCCTCGTGGGGCAAACATTTATTGGACCCAGAGAGAAACAATCTGATTAAGTGTTTGGTTATTAAGCATTAATATTAACCTATCGAGGGGATTATCAAAGGTGTTGCACCACCCCTCTCAACCCAATTGAAAATTCCTCCCAATAGGGCCAGTCTATTCCATTTGAAGGGGTTATATGAGGCATTTTTATTGTGATTGGGCTATAATTCCAATTATTCACTGAATATTAGGATCCATGTAAGTGGAGCTATTGTATTCATGTTGTGTTCGATACTTTCAGTTTGGGTCAGGTGGTTTCAAAATCCTAACCAAATTTGAAATCTGGATGCACCACACACTTCAGTAGAAACTTAACAGATTCTCTTCTCTCTAATCTCAAACACACACACATTACAAGATTTGAAAATGATGGCACAAGATAATCGTGCCAAAAAAGAGAGCACGATCTCATGTGATTTCTTGCGGAACGTGATCTCGTGTGGTCTCACAGGGAAGCAGATGTAAACAATTGAGACAGACTTAGCGGAACAACTTATGTAGTAACATTAACGCTTTGCAATGAGAAAAAACCGCGAGCAGAAGGCTAAACAAGCCTGGTTGAGAAAATGCTTGGGGAGACGCGGTCAACACGGCATGTCTACTTCTCAGTGATCATCTAGATGTTAAATATCATGTATTGTATGTTTAAAAACTATCAGCACAGCCCAGATGAGTCTGAGAGCAGAGGGGACTAAGACTGGATCTGATAACCCCTCACATTACAGGATAATCTGGGCTGAACTTCGGTACTGACTGAAGTCCAACCAAGATTTTTTCTCCAATTCTTGGGAGGGCTGAATCAGAGGTAAATCAGCCTGAGACTCCTGTTGTGTGGGGCCATTTCTGAACAATCAGTAGTGATGGATGTGCCATCTGTGTCCCGCTTACATCATTTTTAGTCTACACAGAAGCAGTTAGCTATAGCAGCTGATAGGAGCAGTCATCATTTCTATAGTCGACTTAGAACAACCTGTACTGCTGCATTGATCTTAACAATGCTTTTCATCATTTTTCTCTTTGGGAAACAACAACGCAACTCTGACTGACTTGATTGTTCTCAATGAACACGAGACCCTTTTAAATCCCTGAAAAATCAGAGATGTGGGCAGCACTTCAGATGTCTGGAACCAGACTAATCACATGTCTCAATTCTCTCTGTCTCTCATTTCAGCTCAAAGCCATAATAAGCTACATATTTTTTATTTCCAAGCCATGTTGAATCAAAGGTTTTATTAACATGAAAGCTGTAATAGAGGGAGCTTTCTTTCTTCTACATCATCCACCTACCTTTTTTCTCTCCCCATCTCTGTTCCTGCCTCAATTATTTTTATTTTTCATTCTCTCTCCTCGTTTCCACCATTCTGTCTCTCCTTTTTCAGTCCTCTCCTCTTTCCTGTCCCTCTCTTTCCCCTTGGTGATGTCTTCCCTTCCTTCTACCACCATCTTTTCTTTGCCTCCTCTCCTTTATCTCTTCCTTTTTTCCCCCTCTTCGCCCTCTCTTCTCTTCCATTCACCCTCCTCTTTCTCTGCCTTTAATTTCTCTCCCCTTTTTCTCTCGTCTTTATCGTTCCATCTCTCATGGCTCCTCAGATCTCGCTGCTCTGCTTCTTTTCTTTCCCCTCTCTCCCATCTCTCTGATGTGTTGCCGCGCTGTTGCCGTAGCAACGTGTGATTTGGGACACTATGTACACCGTCTCAGTCGTGTGTGTTTGTGTGTACGTGTGTGTGAGACAGCGGGGGAGATAATGTTTCTAAAAGAAAGAAGGAACGCGTCTATGTGGAAGTGAGAACAGCAGCTTAAGTAAATAATTAAATGACAAAAATGAAACAACAAGCAGTTAACGTAAAATTACTGAGCTAAATTTGTGAACGTGAGGTAAAAATTGAGAGATTTATGTGTGTTTGCTCGAGATGAATCGTCAGTATGAATATTAAGAAGAGAAAATAGAAAACATATCACTTGGACCGGAATAGACGGAGACAGTGATGAATAAATTAACCTTATTTGGCTGGTGTTGAACAGAGGGAGAGGGGGAGGTGAGAGGAACCGATGAGGGAAATGGAGAAAAAGAAGTGGAGACGTTTAGGAGGGAAAAGAAGGAAGGAAAGGAAGGAAATATGATAAGACTAAAAGCTTATGGATGGGGAAAACAAAAAAAAATTTCCATCTGACATCACCAGTAAAATCAGGAGAGACATCTAAGAACTCTAAATGTGCTTTCTTGGAAGAGAGATGGTTTTCACAGGAGACGAGGTGAGAGCTGGGGAAGGTTAAAGCAGAATAGAGGCCTCAGTGTGTTGGTGTACCAGCGCAGGCCTGGTTGCCTGGTAACGGTTGCAGGGTAAAGTCTCAGCAGTCTGATTGGAGGAGTGTGGTGTGACTCAGCCTTATGTTGCACAGCCATTCCTCTGTGAAAAGCAACAGAGGTCTGGAAAAATTTAAACCCAGCAGTTGAGCAGGAAAAAAGGCTGGAGACAGGGTGCTATGTGCTCATCAGTTCGATCCCTGAGATCTCAGGGAGGTGGGGTGTTATAGGTGCCGTAGGTGGAGCTATCAACATCAGACGACAAGTGGTTGACAGCTGGTTCAATCGGCTATGTTTGCTACATTTGCAGTGAGATTGTTACTGTAGACAATAAAGATTTATTTTTGTATCATGTGTATCATGTGACCAGGACTTCATCAAGGTTATGTCCACCTAAAGAGCTTATTATTATATGTATTATTTTTTTAAGAAAACAAAAACAAACTGAACAATTTACATGTAAATCTAAAATAAGGTAGCAGAAACAAGGTGTGAACTATGCCAAAAAAAATCATGTTGTGAATTTTTGTTTTTACAGATATGTGATATCAGTCACAATTTTAGTGGGAATGATAATTTTAGCATTTCATTTTTATTGAAAAAATATTTAAAAAAATCTGATCTGTTCTAAACAAACATGTTCCCTTATGTGTAGAGAATATGATTTATAGGCTGGGGCATCTCTGTAGCACCAAAGTGCTTTATTTATAATATTGTGACACATTTTACCCTTTGCGATTGCCCACATTAGAATTTTGATAACATTTTGATTAATTGTGCAGTATGAACACAATGTTGACATATTATCACCTTTTTTTTTTTATTATCACCTTTTATAGGACCAGTGTGTAGATTAGGCTGGCTGTTGTATAGGTTGTAGACTGCAACCAAGTGAAAACCACTCTCCTCACCCTCCCCCCTTACTCTAAAGTCCATTCTTGGTTACTGTAGAAATATGGTAGGTCAACATGGCGAAGAGAACCCTCAGCAGATATTAGCAACTCCTCTTGTTTTCAGGTGATTATACACTTATGAAAACATTATGAATTTTATATTCCATTTCTGCCATATTGTGCCAATAAACCCCCCTGAATCTTACACACTGGACCTTTAAATTGAACTAGTGAACGTGTTAGCAAACAGTTGCTTTTCTGACCAGTGTTCCATATTCTCTATTTTGTAGTTTTGCTTTTTGGTCTTGACCAGCTCCCAAGGGATGTAGGCTCTTTAGCTGCAAAATACTCTACTTTTGTCTCCAGCTGACTGTGTCTGTCTGCCCGAGGAAGTAGTGTACAGTGGAGGTTTTAGAGGTTTTTCACTGAAAACAGCTGCCCGCTGCTGCCAAAAACAACAATATTGAGAGTGGTGAGAGTTAACCAAAGCAGTGAAGTTATGGGTCAGACTGTGTTGAGCTGAAACTAGTTATAAAGCTGTGTAAAGTTGAGGGGAACTGAAGATTCAGGTGATAATTCTCGAAATTATCTTATCTTATTAAATTATCTTTGATACGTTATTTTAAAAATACTGATTATGGCTGGTCTAACAATAGAAAAACTTATTTATATAACCTCTATACTCCTTAAATCTCAATTCCTCATATTTAAATATTTTTAAGTAGTCGTGTACAATCTACATTAAGACATTAAAACTTTAAAGTTCTGGTGTGTAAGATTTATGGGGATTTATTGGATTTGTTTCTAAGTGAGAAATGGTAAATTGTATCCATAACAGTTTTTATTAGTGTATAATCATCTGAAAATAAGAATTGTTGTGTTTTTGTTTCTTTAGAATGAGCCGTTTATATCTACAGAGGGTGCGGGTCCTCTTCCACAGATGCCGCCATGTTGCGCCGCCATATTTCTACGCTTGGAAAGAGAGAGTGAGACAAGGTGTTTGCAACTGCAAGCTCACCACTAGATGCTACTGAAAGGAGTCTGCGGACCATAAATAATATATAGTTTGGTCTTTTCAGGATCAAATTCAGGCATTAAATTAATATATATTGTGCTTTTTCAGCAAATCTTGATGGTTCTGGTTCCTTGACACTGTAAACCATGGTTTCAAAGTTACACCCTCTAGAGTCCATAATGCTGTATAAGTGAGGGGTTTCCAGGAACAGAGCCCCCATGAGACAAGACACACCTGGGACACTGGTGGTGAAGGGTGAACACACTATCCACAGCCCAGTCCAACCTCCACACCAGCCCAAAGTGTAAGTTCAATTCAAGTCAGCCCTGAGGGTTTGGTGAGGGGCTACATACCAGTAAAGATGGGGCAGAGCTTCTCCCAGCAGGTGATGCCACCCTCAGAGGTGAACTGACCCAGGGCAACCTCCAGGAAGAAGACCGGCAGACCTCCGCCAAACAGGAAGATGAAGTAGGGGATGAGAAATGCACCTGGATGGAGGAAAGAAGGATGAAGCAACAGCGGGAAATGGACAAAGAGAGAAGACAAGATTCAGGAATGGAAGAAGATAAGATAGAGTGAGGAAGTAAAAGATGAAGAACAGGGGAAAACCAGATAGAAGAGTGAAAACATGTCTACTGACAAGGAAAGCTTCCCCATATGTAAGTAAAAAGCTGTGAACGACCTTACCTCCACCATTCTTATAGCAGAGGTACGGGAAACGCCAGACGTTCCCTAAACCTACAAAGCCGCCAGCGACAGACAGAACAAAGTCCAACTTGCTGGCCCACTTCTCCCGCTGGGGGTGTTTGCCCTCCGCCTCGTCTTCAGGCCGGGTGCCAGGGCTCTTACCAGGAGACGGCTTCAGAGTGTCCTTGTGGAAATCCTTCAGGCACTGAAGTTTCTCTTTTTGAGCCATTCTGTAGAGACGGAAGAAACAGAGACAGATACAATGAGGACTGGCTGAAATTAATCCCTTGTCAGCGGCCTTGAAATATGGTTATCAATACATTGAAAGCTAAATTGATCGTGTCTGGTAGACCAATGCGGGAACCACAAACCAATATTTTCCAGCATAATTTGGCTGGTGGCTGCAGCTTCCCAGTCTGTGTTGACCAACTTAAAATTAACTGGGACTGGGAAACTAGGAGGAATTCCAAGCTGTTATAAATGCTCTTTGGGAAAAAATAAAGACGAGGAGGTTTTTTGAAAACTGAGCATTCATATATGTGACTGCACTGTATACAGTTTAAGAGATTTTCTAACACAGATCTGTGTGTGTATTACTTTCTACTGAATTTCAGAGGGCAGGGACGTTTTCTGTGCAGAGTTAACTAGTAGATATAAAAACAATAATCACTTTAATGAGAATAAAACTTGTAATTTTAAAATTAGGAGCAGTATTCAAGATTCCAGATTCGCTGTGGCAGTAGAGTAGATGTAGGTTTATATTTATATAAGGCCAATGTAAGGAGAGTATTACCGATTGCTGATTTTCCCAACTTCCAAGAATATAAAGAGTTTGTTTTCCACTAGATTTGAGGCAATGGGGATGTAAGCTGATGTAATGACTGCCAATTATTTCTGATCAATTGTTTAGTCTACAAAATGTCAACAAATTGTAAAAATGCTCATTAAGATTTCCTACAACTGATAGTGACATCTTCTTATGCCCAACTAGAGCCCAAAACTCAAATATTTGACATTTTTCCTTGAAAAATGCCTGAAACTATTTATTCTTGTTTGACTAAGCTGTCACATTTTATGGCCTGTTCTTTTCTGTGAGCCGATCATTGCAAAGGGTTTCATTACTAAAGAGGTTTGAAGTGGAAACAGACATACTGCAGATAAATCAGGATTCCCTAAATTATATAAACTGTTTGTGCAAGCCACCACAATATCATTACGTAACCACAAACCTACGCTCTTGGCTTCAGTGGTGTGATAAACAAGTGGATATAGCCTGTAATGATATTCATTAACAGTCTGATTTCATTATATTACCAATCTGATTATATTTCTATTTTCAGGGCCAACACTGTAAAATAACAAACAAAATGAGAAATAGCAGTTTTTCTTCGTTTGACTACTCGCCAAGGATGTAATTACACCTAATGTGTTTTTTCTCCATGTTGTATTAGAAAACTGCTCAGTCTGGTTATTTTATACCAGCTCAGATTAAATGGCATCACTAGATCCGGCCAAATGAACTGAAGTGAAGAAGGGACACACAACAGTGATACTAAATCCAAGCAAAATGTGGCACCAGATTAGGATTGGATTCCGATAGCCGACTCCATTTTGGACGCAATTCAGAGTTGGATTAGTTAATCTCAGAGCCAAAAAGATTTCTTAGTTAAGGATTTTGTGTTTGCAAACTGTAAAACGCAGTAAGGTCTCCATAAAACCTTGATTTGGAGCCATCATATGAACCAAGGCGATGATAAAGGCTAAGGATAATAAATTCATTGGTTTTACAATTTTTTTTTAAGACAAACAGTCAAAATGCTCAAATTCAAGCTTCTTAAATATGAATATTTTCTGTTTTTCGTCCTCTGTGACAGTAAACTGACTATCTTTGGGCTGTGGACAAATTAGGTGCTTTTTTAAAATCAATGTCCTGCCTTTATTTAAATGACCTAGTTTGTCATCAATCTATTTTAATCATTTACCACTGTGTTGTTGCTTTGTTTCATGCTTGTACCCCATACCACTTGTCATTTTCCACCATGTTCTGACATTTTATAGACTAAACAAACAACTGAATCAGTTGAATGAGAAAAAAATCAACAGATAATATGCCTATGTTTTTGCCATGTTGGACTGGCCTGTGTACAAATACATGTAAATGGGGGAGCTACGGTTTATCTGGATTAAAAAAAAAACACTTGGATCATTGACCCTTGAAAATGGTTGAGGAATGTAAATCATATAGTGCTTCTGATCCAGAAAAAAACAGAGGTCCCCTGTTTACTTATATTTGTTTACAGGACAGTCTCGCCCTGTCCAATATGGAGGTTATGTTGCATATAATCCAAATGCCAACGCGGCGCCTACATATGTCTATGGTCCCAACTCCAACCGACTGTTTTAAAATCAAGGCAGACAAAATACATGTAAACTCTACCTCTCCACTTTCCCCTACTTCCCTTCTTTATTAAAACTATTAAATAGGACAGTGCAATTGGTTGGGCAACTAAGTAGTTCAATCAGGGCCACAATGACACCACCAGAGCTGTAAATTTCCACCTGTCTATGGCCATGAAACAGAGAGCGAGCCAGAGGGAGAGACAGACATACTTAGTAGTCAGCAGATGTCTGTCACTGTGGAAAATGTCATGTCTTTATCTCTTTTCATCTGCGGGCTGCTGTGCCTTCAACTTCTCTTTGTCTCTCTCATTCATTCACTCACTCTCACTTTCTGCAAGATATTTATACAGCGGGGTGTTGAGTGCGAGATTAAATCTTAGATAAATCCCATTTGCCTTTTTTCTGTGGCTGCCTACAGACATGTATACTTTGTTTTCCATGTGTTGTTTTTTTTTCCAAAATAATATATTTACCACAAACATATTCTTGACGCAGAAGCTATACTTTTACTTACAAAACATGACAAAAATACAATGAAAAGAAACAGAGATAAAATACTTCATTATGATGACACAGTGGGGAAAAAATTTCCATAAAATTTGCATATAGATCTGCACAAAGATAAAAGGAGAGGAAAAAAATCCGCTCAACTTTTTCCCTTCCTTCCTACTTGAGAAGCCTTTTACCACCACTTTAGTGGATTCTTGTAAAAATCTGCCCAACAAAGTTAGCTTTACATGCCAGTGTTCAGCTGTACTGCTCTATGTGTGTGTATATGCACATGTTCAGTAAAGAATGCCATCTTTGTCATCGTGCATGTACAGATCCCTCAAACAAGTTAACCATATCACAAAAACACATGCATTTCTCTTCATGACTAACTTCCTTGACAGTTAATTAATAACACTAAGAGGAAACTGAGAGCACTTGCTTTGTTTGTCTATGCGTGTATGTGTAAGTATTTCCTGCTGGGAGACACAGAGGGCTCCATTATGTCTGTGACAAACTGTTAAGAGCAGTAGATAGGAATGACCATGATAGTTATATTACTTCCAGTGTGGAAGCAGACTGACATATTAATGTGACTAACAAGGCCACAGTGTATGAGAAGAGGACATCCTGAAACACTGGCTAATGCTCTCTGACCACTGAGAGAATGGAATTATTGAGACTGTGTTTATAGAAACACTAAAATGAAGTGATGGGGAAAGAAGGTTGGAAACTATAACATGATGTTCCAGGATCTAAATGAATTCTACTTGCAGAAAATTCTAGACACAAAATATGTTGTTTTCCTCATTTTGAAAAGGTTATCCAAGTTCTTGCTGATACTGTCATGTTTATGGATATGCTTTAGTCTAGCCTAACTGCCTTGTTTTGGTTCATTTTGGAACAGCAAAAATTAAAAATAATCTCTTAGCAACTCTACTAGTAATAATAAACAAATAGGATGGACACCACTGTAGAGTTGGGTGTCATCAGCAAATAAATGGAAGTCAAAACAATTACAAAAAACATAAAAATCCTTGCAGATGATGATTGAAAAGTAGAGGGCCCAGAATTGAGCCTTGTGGTACTCCATGGACGCCACCCCCCCCCCATTTCTAACCAGAGGAAAACAATCGAATTCATCACAAAATAAAGCCAGAGGATTAAACAAATATTTGTCTTTTAAAAGGTTGATCTCCCAGACATGAGCCATATTTTCACATTAAGCTCTTTTTAGACATTATTTGGCATATGCAGCCATCTATAACGCTTAACAACATTTCTGTTGCTGAATAAGAGGAAGAAGAAATGGGAGATACAATGAAGGAGGATGATGAGAGCTAATGAGATCCACAATCAATACTGATGCAGATTAATATAAATTATTAACAAAGTAATCTGTGTGCGTTAATATAATAGATGTTTGTTTTGCTACTTTGTGTTTCTGCATCCTCCAACAACCCTCTCGAGTTCACAAAAGCTTTTAAAGTTGTGGAAAAAGTCAATGCAAAGATGCAAATGATGCAATGCCAATACACAAAAAATTGCGTAATTTGTATTTTGGAGTTAAGCTTCCCTTTCAGTGTGAATACGTCTTTAGAGGAGGTGAGGAGACATTCAGAAAAGGACCACTTCTCCTTTACATTGAAAGAACTCAGCTGAGGAGGTTCCAGCATCTGCTTCGGATGCCTCCTGGACATTTCCCAGTCATCACACCTCAGGATCCCCCAGGAAGAGCTGTATGATGTTCTTGGGACAAGGGATGTATGGGCTCTACCTTTGCTACTTGCTGATGACCCGAAATCCAGATATGCAGCAGAGAATGGATGGACCTGCGTGGTGAGTGTGGGCTAATCAGGCAAAGAAAGAGTGCCACATACAGAAGCTCCATCAGAAAACACAAATTAAAATATCACCACACCGTTTTAAAGTTTTATTATCAGACGAGATTCACATTTCAAGTAAGGAGAGTCGTCTTCAGTAAATTATGAAGGCGGTGAAAGGGATCAGAGTTACTGCCATAACTTCTCAGATGACAGCAGTGATTTATCAGCAGAAAATGTTGTTGCTGTCTACAAAGCGACCTCCAGAGAGTGATACTGGCCATGGGAACGTGCAATGAACTCTGGGACGATTTAAAGCTCAGGCCAAAAGTTTGGTGTAAAACACAGAGATTCATTGTCTGGCGTTTTATGTGTGTGACTGCTGGACCCAGACTCAGGGTGACTTCAGAACCTAGCCAACACTACACACACTCACTAACCACTTACATAACACACTCTCCTATTTTAAGACCATGTACATTTCCACTGGGCTGACCGCCTATTAAGTCCTCTCCTCTCCTCTCCTCCTCCTCTCTCTCTCTCCTCCCTCCTCCTTCCTTCCTCATCCACTCCACATTTCTTGCACTCACTCTCCTATCTCCTCCTTCACCTTTCCTTTTTGTCCTTTCCCTTCTCCTCCAGTTTCTTCATGTCCTTTTTCCACTGTTATGACCTCAGTCTATTCATATTGTATTTTCCTATGCATTTTGCATTTAACTGTTTTTTGGTTATGTTACATTTGAGGATCTATGTGTCATGTAACAGGTATTGGTTTCCAGCACAGACTTGCTAGACCTCCAGCGCTACAGATTGGCTGATTGCTGGGGCCAGACTACAAGACTGTTGACGGTCAATAGTTGACAGCAGTGCCTTGGTCCTGCTCGTCCTCCCAACTTTGTGTAACTTTATAAACTTTGTGTGTTACGCTTAGATGACTGTGACTTATGTTAATCATTTGTTACTGCTAGCTCCACTGCTAACGCTATATTGTACATTTTGCTAAACAACTTTGCTTGTTAGTCTGCTGTGAGTTTTAGCACTAAATTTCCTTGTAAATCAGATACAGCAGGGATAGATGCTTAATTTTTAAGTACTGGTCCCACAGGCCACCAAGCCCCTAAACTTGTTGGTCAAAGAACAATTTTGGTGAATACAAAAAAGGTGATTTAACCCAACTTAACACAGTCATATTTAATGGTGACACCTGTGTAGTCTGCTTTTCCTGTTCATTGTGATGTGACATGTCATGATGGAATTGTTGCTGCTGAAAAACGAGCTACACTTTTTTGGCTAGTTGAGGAAACTGGCAACACACCCCCCAGTTTATTACATCCTTCAAGCAAAACTAAACTAAAGTTCCAGCTAAACTCCTGCTTCCATTCAAGCCTGAATTTTTGGTGCCGTTCCTTTTTTCATAGTCCAGTTATAGTAGTCACAGTTCCCACTTCTGTAGGATCACGTTAGCAGTTTTGCAGCAGGTGACAAGTACTGTGAAGCAATGTTGAACTAAAATGTCGAAAGAAATCAGGATGTTTGTAGAACTACATTGTGTTGATGAATGCTCGCGGTATGAAGATAAACAGTGGTGGCCACAAAGAACCACCTACATGGAATATTTGGTGGCCACAAACGAAGTTTTGTGGTTCTGGGGCCGTCAGGCCATGGTTAATCTTGAACTTCTGTATTGTATAGATATATTTAGCACAAAACTGTGTAGGGTGAACTGCCATTTTTGTTAACGTTTTCTTCATTTTTTCTTTGGTTTAGGGAGTTAAGATGAGTAAATGTCTTTTTACTTGTTCTTTTGTTTGGTTAGGGTTTAATTGAGACAATAGTGTGGTTTTGTTTGTTATTTTGGCTTTTGTTTCACCCTGAAGTCTATTGCTTCAACTGCTATAAATACTGGTCACTGTGCGTGCAAGACAATTCCTGTGTGTAGCAATAAACTGCACGCTTTCACATCCAGTTCTGCTCTTCTTCTAAAGTCCTCTTTACTCCTCCAACTCACGCTCCATTTTTCTACTTCCCATTTTATCCTCAGCATCCTATTTCTTCTCTTGTATCTCTTTCATTTTCAAAATTTCCTTCATCAACTATCTCTTGATGTGTTTCTAATCCCCACCTTTTCCCTTTTCTTCTTCCTCCTCAAACTCGTCCTCCGCTTCACTTTTCCCTCCCTTCTCATTCCTCTCCCTGTCTTCTCCTCCTCTTTCTTCTGCTCACTCATCCTTTTCCTCCTGTGTCACTTATTTTTTAATCAGCTCCTCCTCGTCATTTCTTCGGCCTCTTTAAACTTCTCATCATCTCAGTTACTCCTTCTACTCCACATGCTCTTGCTTTTACTCCACTCTTTTACCTCCCTTTTCTCCTCCTGTCCTCCTCCACCTTGTTCCTCTGTTGTTCTCATCTTCTCCATCGTTCTCCCCTCTTCGTACATATTTCATCCCTCCTCTTCTCTGCATCTTCATTTTTCTACAAGTTTCCTCATCCTCATTTTATGCATTCTAGTTTCATTTTAGATAATAGAAAAACATAGAAGTTATTGTGCGCATAACTGTGTCAGAGAAAAGACAGGAAATGAAGAGAGGAGGGAGGCAAAGAGGGAAGGACAGATAAGTAAGGTGGGGGTGAAACACAAGGACAAAGACAAAGAAAGTGCTGATAAAAGTTAACTGAGAAACAAAGAGACAAAGAGAGGGACATCAGAGGGAGTCAGAAAAAAAGAAAAAGGGGAGGGTTATACAGATACTGACGGTGGTTACTAAAAATTAAACATGTCACAGAAAGTCAGAATGTGCGACTGACAAAAGAAAAGTGAGTCACGGGTATATAAATACGAAAATAGATGCGATTGATACAGATAAAAACAAACTAAGCAAGATTAGAGACGGTGCAGAGTGACAGACAGAAACATCAAGAGTAACAAAGAGGATAAAGAATGAGTGTGAGAGACAAAAGGTGCGAGATACCAGGAAGTATAAAAAGTTAAAGATAAGACTGAAAAAGTATGGACCTCTCTGCTTTTCTTTAACTAGAGTCAACAGTCATTATTGATTATTGAAGTTTTTTTTCATTCTAGAACTTCAGGTTACAGCAGTTCACTATGCTTCAGTCCCGTAGACACACACCACCAACATCCACTTCATAAAAAAACACTCCAGGACTACGATGTGTATCTGGACAGTGTCAGAATGTGACTGAGCCTGTTTTCATGAAATTATCTGTAAGCAACAGACACATATGTGTAGCATCAGTATCAGTTTTACTTCCAAATTTCCCCCCTCAAAAAACCCTGGGTTATTTTGGTTGTTCATAAGAGGTTGTTTCTCCGAGGTCCCTGCTCTCATCCTGAGTGAGTCAGTTCAGCTCTAAGCTAAGGCTTATCATGAATTACGTGCTTGCTGCAAGAAAACACCAGCTTTTTATCATTTTAACCCCGCATTCATGTCTTATCAGATATGTCGGAAACACAAACTGCTAACTTGCAGATTCCACATGGACAGTGAAGCCATGCTGCGGTCCCGTTTCCCCAGTTGGGAAGTCGGTCTTCTGTATTTGGTGTGTTCATTAGCTTTTAAGTCGTAACGTGGACAAAACATGGATGCTACAAAGAGTAGCGTTGGTTAGGGTAAGGTTGTTATACTTGATTTGGCATCTGGGTGACGCTGGCTAAGTGACTGATGTTCCAATCCAAGCAAGCTAAAACTGTTTGAGGCTTTATTCTGTTGCTGCATCGGTACATTCCCTAAAACTACTAAATTATTGCTTTATGCAACTTGTTATTCAGTGTTACTGCTAATAAATTAGATATAATAAAATTAGATATATAAATATTACACGGGGTAAACATTTCTTTTGTTTTATTGGAGGGTATTTGTCGACATAATCCTTGCCCCCAGAACTGAGTTTCTTGACTGACTGACAAACTATAGATGCTCAAACGTTCCATGATTCTGAGTCTACAGTTTTATTTATTTACTTATTTTATTCTGGTTCAGTAGCCAAAAGAGGACATTGCTCTGTTACAGTCATTCAGCTTCAAACAGGATTACTGGCTTCCATCACCCTGACACTGTGTACTTGGCTCCTGGCTGCAAATATAACTAACATTTATTTTAATAACATTAAGCCTGACCCTCCCTTGAGAGCTGGCTGTAAGGCAACATCTCTACCGCTTTCACCTTCAGCTGTAAATTAAATCTTTAAAAGCTGCTGAGCACAATTATTAGCTACAACTACAACACAATTATACAAAAGCATACAAGATTAATGGGGCAGCTCTAATGACATCGAAGGCGTTGTGTACTAACGTCAGTGTGAGTGTAAATGGGTCAGTGGATCAGGCTGGTTAATATGTACAGTAACAGTGATAGTCCGGCTAGAGCTGAAGTCAAGGGCACACAGTCATAAATGTTTGACAGCAGCTCTCGCAACATAACTGGGTGATACTTTCACTGTGGGCTCCTTCTCTCTCTCTCAGTTTTCATTCGTAGGAACTAGTCCGGGAAAGCTGCCGCGCCACAAACATACACACACAGATTCCTCCAACCTCAGGTTACGGACTTAAATGATTTAACAGCAAACAAGCCTGCCGTTAATACAGCTGCTTTCGCTGCCGCTTGGACTGACTGACTCACAGAAGGACAAACAACCATTACTCAAACACTTCAAGCTTCCAGTGCATTTTCACTTGAATAACTGTCCATTTGGTGTAACACTACAACTGTGAAATACATCCAGTCCATGAAAACTGTTAAATTTGCTACTGCAAACATGCAACTGGATACTTCTTCCTTGAAATACCCTGTGGCACACAGGAAGAGATGCATTTCGTGTGTTCAAGTGATGCTTTTTTCACAATCGGATTAAGAACTGAAGACTCGTCATGAGCAGTAAGAGAAAGTGCACCACCCACAGGAACCTTGAGGATTACTACTGTAAACCTTGGATCATGCAACCTTAAAATGCATCAGGGTGATAAAAGGTGTTAAGAAATTCTCATGATCGCCCGATTCATCACACTCTTCAGACCAATGCCCAACAGCCTGCTGGGATGTGTCAAGTCACAGCACGCATTTGAGCGCGTGGCTGAGCGCAGATACATAGAACTTTGACAGATCAGATGCTGATTCACCAACAGACGATGATGAGGAGCATTACAGTAAACCCGGAGGATGCAATAGCTGATGCCGTTGTGAGCTCATAGTGGACGATTCAAAACAGTGACGTTCATCAACAGCTCAATGATGAGCCAAGATGAGATTAAATTCAGGGCCAGGAGCTCACACACACACAGGCCTTTGTGTCTGCGTACTAGTAATCAAAGTAGGACCTGTATAGCAGTTTATCAGCCAGTGTCATACAGCTCAGAAACAAAGGAGGTTCCACCCCAACTACAGTTAGAGTAAGACAGTCCCAAAAATGCGATGTTACACTTTTTCTGCCACCTTTCACACTTCCCTAAAATGCTACATAAAGACTTATTTATGCTTGACATTGCGTTACGTAAGCCTTCTGTCTAGACTCCTGAAAGCTTACGGATACAGACGAAGCAGAACAGTATCCCGTGGTGGCAGTGGAGCAATGTAGCCAATAGTTCAAGAAAGACATGACCACAAGACACTGCAAAGAAGTTTTAAAAGTCTGACAGTATTGGCAACGACTTTCATCATCAGTTAGTTAGCGAAAAAACTTCTCTGTTCATGTTGCAATGTATTTACTTGCCGCATATACCACGGACGTCTACATCGCTGCCTCTGCTTTTGCCTCTTTCTCATTATTACACCCTCCTCCAGCATAGCAATGGGTGTCATCGTCCTCTTTGGGGGTAAATTTTGTCTCTGAGCAGCGCCCTCTATTGGATCAATTGCTTAACATCCATGCCAATGGCTTTTGTGGGCAGTAGAGGTTATATCGTTAAAAAATCATGTATAGTGAGCATGAATGAGCCTTCAGTGTGTCACCTTATCTTAATGAGCCAACAAAAACATCTTTATTCTGGGTATCAAGGGAGTGTTTTATTGTCCAGTTGTGTTCTAACGGCCTTTTCAGGGGATTTTCCATCTTGACAAAAGTGCAACTATGGGAAAAACACTGAATCCTTGCAATGTTGGATTCGAAACAGCAGCAACTGACAGTGTGAATAAAGAATAAGAGTATCACTCTTCAGAAGCCCATGTGAGTCTAACCTTGCAGCACGTTCTGCAACACCATACATGGTCATCCTCCTCAAAACTGTAGGGTTGAAGTTTGATGGCACGCGTTGACTCTAAATCCAGTTTGGAAACAGCTTAATAAATATATTCAGGCCTAACATGAATACATTTTAAATTGAAATCATATGAATGACTATTTACGTAAGATGTAAGAACTAAAATAAAGTTCTGCCAAGCAGATTACATTGTCTTGTCTATCAACACATGGCTTCCTGAATGATTTGCACCGTACTCTTTGCTAATTAAAAAAAATTTCCATTACAGGTTTGTTAGACTTTGGGTGTCAACAGGGCCAACGTCCAAAAATCCAGTGTTGAAACTGATCCAAAATTAAACCAATTGTCACAACCCAACCCGATTTAAGACATGTTGCAGCTCTCATTGAATCTTTTTCTTTTTCAGCTATTAAAAGACATTTCAAGTTATATTGAAACCCAAAAGACATCACCAACAGAACCAAGAACACATACCAAATACAGCAACCACGATAGTAAAGACTAATCAAAACTGTATGCAGAAATGTTTTTTTTTAAAAAAACGATGGACACTTTATATGCATTTGACATTTGAGGAGACATTGAGATAACAGACTTAATAAGTTAGACCTTAACTTATAAAATTATGCTCAAGGAACTAAAACTCAAGTTTTGTCGTGCAGATTACATAGTCTTGTCAATCAACACACGGCTTCCTGAGTGATTTGTACAGTGCCCTTGGTAATAAAAAAAACTTCCACTACAGGTTTGTTTGACTTTGGGCGTAAACAACTCCAGTGTCCAATAATCAAAAGTTGAAAGTTATCCAAAATGGAACCAGTGCTCTGATGAAACAATAACTGGTTTCTCAATAAACCACAATAAAATTCTCTACAATTCAAAAACAGTGTTTGATTGCTGCTGGGTTTGTTCTGAGACAGTGAAAACACTGACATTACAAAAGACATGATGTCATTTCAAATCACTGAGAGGTTTTTAACATAAAATTTAGTTAAATTATTTCAGTGTATGCATCTGTACATTTTGAATATTTTAAGCAGCTTTAACAATACCACAATGTTACACATAACCATGATAATTCTATCACTATAATCATGCTATGAAATTTTCATACCGTTTCATCTCTAGTCAAAACTGTATGCAAAGTTTTTCAGAGAATAATGGCCAGTGGCATGAGTGAACTAATCTCCTGCTTAGGGCCCCTGTGACCACCAGAGGGCCCCCCAAGAGACCCAGAAATGTTTTGTTTTCTTTGGATATATTATTACCAATGGTAATCATTCAAAAACACAATATAATGTTAATGAACTGGCTAAAATGCTACAGTTTAATCAATTCCAGCTGCTTCTGTCAGAGCTGGTGTCACGTTCATGAAAACACTGAAAGCCTATTACTTTGAATATTAAAGTGCAAATTAACACCAGGCGAGTATTTTTACCTTTTTGAGATTAAAAACCACAGAGGGGTAAAAACAGACTGACGTTAGTATGAAGTAAACAACACAGCTGCAACAAATAAAACTGATAATAGGTAAGTTGAAGTTTTTACTCTGAAATTAGGACAGATATGCAGATCTTTTAATGCACCTAAACACACCTTAAAACTGGCGACTGCCAGGAGACAAGTGTGCCTTACTGTTTTTTGAGGGTTTTTTTTTTATTGACTGTTTGTACTCTCAGGTATCTGCTTTATTTTACCACCTCATGATACTTTAAGCTGTATAGAAGTCATCTTAAATACTTCTGATGAAAACTTAACATTTCCTGGTTTTGCTCCTTCATAATAAAAGCTTATAGATGACAAAATGAGTGGGGATTTTTACTGTGGAGAATTTATAGGACATAAAACTGCTTGACTTAAGAGTATGTTTAAGTTAAATGCACAACTTTGAGCAGGCGCAAACTCTGCATGGCTGGGCTGATGAGCCGAATCAAAACGAGTCAAACCAAGCAGAACATGTGGACAAAAAAGGAGCAAAAGAGTTGCAGAAGTTACCGACAGAGGAAGCGAAAGAGGCACAATATAGCGTTGTCAACCGATTGTTACGTTTACATCACTGCCAGTCAGCTGGAGCTGGAGCTGATAAATATCTGTGACTACTGCTGATTGAAGACAAAAGCCAAATAACAGTGTGTTTTTTGTCCAGTGTAAATGGAGCTTTAGATTTGCATTAAGTGTGTGAATGACAGAGCATTAACAATAGTCAGTAGTAAAGGCTGCACTGTGATGGTGCCCCCCCAAAATCAAATTCTGCAAATTTGGCCCCATAAATTCTTGGTCTGGCCCTGGTGAACACTTCTGCATGCATTTGACATTTGAGGTGACATTTGAAGTGTACTGCATGTTGTACTTCCCATACAATGTCAACAACACACAGACTGAAGGCGAGGCTATTTGCAAATTATGCAAAGTTATTCAAAATATTGCTTAAATAACCCCAGTTTTACTGCATTATAAAACAAAGCTCCAAACATGTTCCAAAGTCTCTTTTTCATTGTCACTGAAAGTGGTTATTCAAGGCGACAATTTACCCAGAAAGCCAAATTAAGTGAAGAGATCCGACAAAGAGAGAAAATGAGGAAGCGAGACAAAGGCAGAGAGAGACTGGAAATATACTGAGAGAGAGAGAGGAGAGAGAGAGAGAGAGAGAGAGAGAGAGAGAGAGAGAGAGAGAGAGAGAGGTGTGCGAGGGTAGAGAGAAGGCTCGTGGTTTAGAGAAGCAGCGCACGGTGTGCAACGTGCGCCTGCCGAGCATCTCCGCCTTCTCACCGCGCAGAGCGCCTCACTTCCCTTTTCTCCTTCAGTTAAATAACCGAATTAAAAGAATTTTATTAAAAAAATAAACAAATGCCGCGGCAGTAAATA
This sequence comes from Lutjanus argentimaculatus, assembly GCA_034769285.1. Lineage (NCBI taxonomy): Eukaryota > Metazoa > Chordata > Actinopteri > Lutjaniformes > Lutjanidae > Lutjanus > Lutjanus argentimaculatus. The sequence goes on along the minus strand of JAWZSL010000028.1, from coordinate 10,553,531 downwards.
AAGATTTCTTTTTGTTTGAACAGCATACAAATCTAAAGAGGTGTCAAAAAAAAGAAAGAAGAAAAAAAAAAAACCCCAAAGGCTGTAAGGCTGTAAATGTATATCATGATAAAGAATAGAAATGACTGAAGACCTGCAGTCTTAACAAATGGACAGCGGACAGCCTACATCCTTAAACAAGACTAAAAACAAAATAAAGGAAAACAAATTACAAGCAAAAGCGCCCCTGAAAACATTTTACGCACGCATGTGGATAATAGTCTGCATCGAACACATGGGGAAAAAAAACACGTGGAAAGAAAGAAAAATATTAAACACAATTAACGGGTGTTCGTGTTGCATTTAAAGGTTTTGAGAAAATCTACCAGCGATCCTTCCTGAGCGCACGGACGCTCACACACGGAGAGAAAACAGCCTTTATCCAAATCTACATCGCAGCTTCCTCATCAGCCTCACCAGGAAACACATCCCTGCACACATCAGTAAAACCAACAGTACACAGGCTACAGCAAAACACTGCTAATTGATTTTTTTCCACCCACAAATGGAAAAAAAACAAACTCTTCTTAATTGCACCTCCTGATTTGCAGAAAATAAATTACTCTCATTCAAACACAGTACAGGTCAAAATAAAGACATTTAAAGTAAAATTAGGATAAAAATCCGAATAAAACGACTAAAAGCAGCACAGTCATCCCTCTCTGCATTGCTGAAAAGGTGTGCAGCGAGGATATAGGTTTTTTTTTTCGTTACCTGTTCTGTTGATGTGATTTTGTCTGTTATTTTGTCCTTTTAATGTCCTTTGAGCGCGGTCCCTTCTCCGTTTCGTCTTGTCCGTGTCCTCTTGCGTCCGTGAGAGCGACTGAGGGCTGGACGCGTCTGTAGCCTATATTTTAGCCTGCCTATAAGCCTCTCTTTCTGACCTTTGTCTCTTAAAACGGGGGGACCAGAGACATCAGCAGCAGTGGAAAATCACCGGCCTGCCTACCAGGCAACAGGAGACCTGTGTGTGTGTGTGTCTGACGCCTTCAGGGCCCCCGACAAGCTCGGAATTTTTTGACATGCGCCGTCACACGAGGGGCGCAGAGGAAAGCGGTATTGGAAGAGATGCTTTCTTCTTGCTTCTTGTTCTTTTACAATAACCACCGTATCATATAGCTTCTAGGATCTGACAATCATCTAAAATGATTCAACAAAAATGAAAACAATTTTTAATTTGATAAATAAGACGTGCATCTGTGTGAAATGGGCAACATCGCCAGATGCCTGGATAAAACTTAAAACAATGGCGATAAAATGAAAAAAAAAAAAAAAAGCCTGATTCACAGTTTCTTCCACAAAGTAGCTCCTTCTCAAGGTCCATTTTATCACCATCTGCCAACCATGGGCACTTAAAGGCTCCGCTGAGTGATACAGATAATGTTTTCAGTTTTCAAACTACGAAGGGGGGCTTTACGAGCACTCATGAACGCATCATTAAGGAGCATTAAAGTGGTAGTTTCCCCCCACCCATTTCACGAGTTGGTTGGTTGGTATCTTAACCGGCTCCCACGGGCACACGCTCACATTCTCAGGCGCGCTCCCGGCTATCCTCAGCCCCCCCCAACCCCCCCTTGTTCGCGTGCCCGTAAGCAGGCACTGGAGTGCACGTGGGGGTGGAAATAAAGGAACACAGTGTGAGGATGAGGAGCCCTTGCAGCTGATTCTGCACGCAAACAGCAGCAGCTCTGATTCTCGCTGAAAAAAAAATAAATTTTTTTTTTTGTATTTTACTATTATTTACATTTTACGATTATTATTTTACCATTTATTTACCTGTTTGATCAGTGTTTTACCCCCTGCAGTATCCAATCTAACTATAAAGGAAGGAATCTGCGTCTATGTTTTTCACAGTTCTCAAGAACCATTCATCTGACTGACTTCAAACTTGGCGGGTGTATTGTTTATTACCAAATAGCAGGGAGTGCAGTTTTGAATTTGGTGCAGTTGTGCCTGTTGGTGGCACTATTACAATGAACTTTATGCAGTGGTCACATTTAAACTGCATGTCTCATTAACAATGCTCTTTTTTTCTGGATACTGTGGGTTCAGACCATTGACATGAATAAAGATGAATGCCATGACTCCACTTCCTCCCACTGCACAAAACTGAAGCCAAAATACCCCAGATTCAAGCACTGCCATCATGTCTTGGCAATGTCATAAGTACAAGAACTATCTAAAATGACAGAAATGATGTTTTTGTTTGGTCCATGTCCTATCTATTAACACTGGGGAGGCAGAATTTACGGCCGGTACTGCACCCAGCCACCAGGGCACGATCAAAATGCTTTGGCTTCACTTCTGGGGAGCTCTCATGTTGTCAATTTTTAATATATGTCAATGGTCCAGACACATTTATCAATATAAACCACTCCCACTGGCCAGAAAATCTACATTGATTTTCTGCCATTTTAAATTTTGTCATTGTTTTTTCTTTTTATTGCTACTTCCCCTACAGATTTTGAGCAATTGTCACCACATTTGGTACAGAAACACCTCTGGACCAAGCCAGAAAAAATTACTTTTTCAGATTTTTGATAATTCCATTCAGTTTTGCTATAGCTGGTCCTCAAAGTTCACTCAGATTACAAATACTAATGTCGTATCTTCTGAACATTTCCTCCAATTGCAACCATATTTAATGGACATGTGTAGATACGATGTCTGAGTCAATGTGACAAATTTTGTGCCATTCGGCCAATAGGTGGCACTGTAGCAGCATCATCTATCTATAAAGGGAGAAATCTGTATGACTGTTCTTCGCATATCTCAAGAACTGTACATCCGATCGCCTTCATGCTTGGCGGGTGTACTGCTGGGGACCTGCACTAGTCACTTCAAATTTCTAGTAAGCTACACTGCAGAGTTTTTTTTTAGTGAACTTGTGTTTTTTTCAGTCATCTTTTCAATGCGCTGTGTTTTTAGGGGCTATTGCATAAATACTGAGTGTTTAGTGACTTAAAATCCACCATAACAAATACAGTATTAGACCTATTAAATGCAGACATAATAACAAGGACAGCTTACAGTATAATGCAACCCATTGTAATGCATCCAACACCCCAAACTCGGCTCAAATTCAAAACTCAATGATGCAACAGTGTTGTACATGTCTTTAGAGGCTTAATCAGCCTTATTGTACTCTATTACAATCTCGCGGGTGTTTTTTAATGAGGACTGAAGAATTTGGTGTCTCTATTGCACTTAGTACCTTAGTTTACACAAATTTGGCTACACTCTGGCTTAATTTATTCCATGTTATTACTATCATATCTTCAGGCACTTTCTGTTCTGTACGGTGTGAAGTTTCAGTGCATTGTCCCAACATGCATTTGTAGTTTTGCAGGAATATGTCTACATCTTTATAAGATTTATTGCAGCCACACTACAGTTGGTCCACAGAGAATGATTGACTCAGCAACCTTTTCTCCAGCACCCACTATAAGGTCATACCTTATCATGAAAATTATAATTGGATTACCATGAACAAATAATGATCCCATATAATTTATCTAATGTTTTGGTGATTTCCCTGGTAACCTCTAACACCAAAGGAATGTTAAATTCTAATGGGCAACTTGTTATTTCCTTTACTGAGCATGTTAACGCTCAATAACAAACGTGCTGAAATGAATGCAGCGACTTCTAATCTTATTTACTTCAGGGAAACTGACTGATTGGAAGTTTGCTTTTCAGTTGAGCAAAGCGTGCTTTTTGCGGGCTGCCAATTTTAAAAATCTGCTTAGGGTGAATAAAAATAATTTATGGTCATTATTGATGGTGGACTATTTAAGAATGCTGGGTCTGTACAGGACGTCTCGTGTCGCACCAGTGATGAGTCCCTCTGATGAATCAGTGATCTGCAGTGTTGTCACCTTTTAGTGTCAGCTCAGCTCACTTGGAACCCCAACTGAGTTGATACCAAAAAAGGTACCAAGTCCTATCTGCGATGGAAATGCAAAAAAGAGTGAGTAAACTCAAGCCAAGTATCCAATAATCCAGTAGCCAATATTCAGAATGTAGAAGGTCAACTTAAAAACAGACTTTTAGCTGAAATCATCCATTTGCTCCCCTGCTCCATCTTTTGATTTCTGTGACTGAGTTTTTCCGGTGTTACTGAGGAAATAAGCAGTGGGGAAGAGCCGGATGAGTGATTTGAATACTTAGACAGGATGGCAAATGATGGGGAAAAGAACAAGCACGTTAAAAGAGGCTTGTTTACATGTGTATCTTGTACTATATTCAAATATAAAGGAAGTACATACAAATTATTACCCAAATGATTTGTAGGGGTAGCCCCAGACTGACCTTTGTCACATGTATGGACATTTTGGATAGGTTCACATCCACCTTTCTGACTCTTAGCTTTTACTGAATTTCTTTGCTTATTCATGTTTAGGCAGGTTTAGAAGCTTTCCCACGTGGATATGATGGAAATTTTATAACTCGAGGGGCAATGTGTTGACAGCTAGTGTTAACCTATGTCCTAAAAACTCCTCATATCCACATCTTATCTTAAGCCCTTGACTGGGAGTGAATGTCACCCTTACACTGTTTTTCAAACATTATCTTACTACTGTGTTTGCTTTCGCTTTATGTAATGACTGAATGCACCCCCTAGATTAATGCTGTGGTTTTGGAGGGCACAAATGAAGAAATCGGGTTAATGCAAATGTAACAAGAACAAACTGGAAGGCATACGTAACATGATCAACACAGTATTATTAGGATAGGAAACAAACCTGGAGGTGTAGAAATCCTTGAATGAAACCAGAAATACTTTTTACAGGCCTAAGCTTAAGATATATTAAACAGGAGTCTAAATCTAATTTCTGTGGAGCTTCAGTGGAACTTTAAATGGAACAACCAAAAGTTAATCTGTGACCACCAACCTAAAGCTCCCCGCTCCATCAATGCCTTGCATCTGACCCACAAACTCAAAGAGTTCTGCTATTGCTTTGATCGACAAAGGAACCATCCTGAAACCATCCCCCGTGAAACGTTCCTCCAGCTCCAGCTTGCTGAATTTTATACCAAGCTCGACATAGAGGTTGTCTGGTGGGAAGGCAGAGATGTTCGTCTGGAGGTGGGAATCGTACATCATCCCAAAACCAAATGTTTTTCATTTTATTAATCCTTGGCTATCCTAGCTTTGTTTGAATATAAGAGTATAACATTTACAAAATCATTGCGTGTGTTCTTTTCAAATAGATGTGGCGCAGGTTCTCAAACACCCGCCTCCACCAACAGCCACAGGAAGGGGTGCTGGATCCTCAAACCGATGCAGCCTGAAGTCAGCTATGTGGTACCTGCTGTATCAGGTATGTTGTTTATGGTTCTAAAGTAAACTCAGCTATAAAACTGTTTTCACAGTGAGTGTGAAAGTGAAGAGTGAACAAAACATAACTATTTCATTGTCCTTACTTTGAGAGTGTGACTAAAACTAAATTAACAGAACTGAAGAAATCTTGGCAAATTGTAGGCTATGTCCACTTTTGCATAATAATCAGAGGTGTGGTGAGTAGCAAAAACTGTAAATTACTGTTACTTTGCAAAAAAAAAAAAAAAAAAACAATTACTCACATAGAAATAAATGAAGTCCTCAAAATAACTCCCTGAGTTAGAGTACAAAAATATGTACTGAAAAAAAGTAATTGATTAGCGAGAAAAAACAGCAGTACACTACTGTCTTTCCAAAGTCTTTTGTGTAATGTCGATGTAACTGGAATTATTTCAATCACAGATGGTCTTTGTCAGGTAAAGAAGTGAACACACACTTGTATTTATCTGTGAATAAATGATAAGTCATCATCTCCTGAATACATAACCTGCTACATATACACCAGGAAACTGCATCTTAAATGTGGTCTCAAAATATTACATTAATATCATAGGCTACTCTTAAATAAACCAATAAGTATTTTTTAAATTATATTATTGTTGTCTCTTATAATATAATCTGGCAAATAAAGTGTCTCTGATCTTCCCAAAAATGTCTTCTATCAAATGATTCTCACTGAGGATAATTATTTAGGAGATAATGATGTAAAGTTTCATCATTCATTCCCTATTAAATACGGGTGTGTCTATATCTTCACTTTGACTGTAAGGCCACCTGTGGTTGAAACATATCAGTCATGTCCACAAAAAATAAAAGTAGTTTTTCTTTTTACTTACATTCTCTTTTCTTTTCTGTCTCTTGGAGCATGATTTACATGCAAACTGCTTGCACACAGTTAGCTTTGAGTATTTACATTACAGCAGGAAGAGTAGTTTTAAAGTATGATTAATTGTGTATATATTATTAAGCATATTAGTATAACCACAACCGACTTTCTTCTCTCTGTCAGCTCAGCTCAAATATTAGCTGCTAGCTGGTGCTATTTGAAAGCCATAACATTACATCTGCTGTAGCTTCAGCCATCATGCTTCTTTGATCAGAGTCATGTGGAAGCGTGGCTCTGGCAGGATAACAGAGGGCCAGCAGATCTAGGACCAGCCCACTTTTTTTTTTTCTCTAAAAATTAGTTTGCTGCATTATACCGCATTATAATTACCCTGACAAGTACTATCTCTCCAAATTACTTGAGTACATGTAACAGAGTAAATGTAACTCATTAGTACCCACCCTTGAATACAATCTCTTTAAACCCGCTATCCTCAGAAATGCAGTTTGCGTTGTCCAACACTAACATCTGAACATCAGTATGCTCAGTACTACAAAGTACATTGAACATTTGAAATATTTTGGGTTTTAAACCAGTGTTTGTTTTTCTTCCCTCTAACATGGGACCAGCATCCCCTCCATTTGCAACAGCGATGACGGATCCTTGAGGACCCATCAGCCGCAGCCAGTGAGCATCAACCATCTGACCAGCCAAGCACACAAGAATGTGGAGTTCATTGGCAAGCTTCAGACTTTCACCTCACCAGGTCAATCTTTGAAGGAGCCATTTCAGAAACAATGTGTGTTTCTTATATTGTGACTTTATGTTGGAAGGTGAACAGAACAGAGACTGTTGTGATTACAGCAGACAGATACTGAAGATCAACCTTTGGTTCATCTCCTCCTACAGGCAAATGCACTGTTGTAGCTTAAGTATGAGTCGTGAGTATCAACTGTTGTGATAACCACACCTAAAACGTTTTAGTTTCATGAATTGAAATGTTAAATGTCTTCAAATGTTTAAATGCTTTCTTAAATAAATCATTTTTAAAAGTAATTGGTGGCATTATGATTTTTATTCATTTTATTCAACCGTTTCTGTAGAGTAACACACGTTACCGTGTAATTTTGAGCAACATATGTGTTGCAATGCAATGTGTCGCTATTAACATAACCACAGCCATTGTTATTGTTTAGAGCACAATGTTGCCCGATGTGTATGTTATAAGCCAGACCTGTCTTAATGGAAGTATTGCGGGATAACTGTGTAAAAAGGGCTTGTGATGACTCCATCCATCCTGGAGAAATATGTTAACAGGCTTTTTACGAGGCAGAACCTCTGCAAAGCAAATAAGAGACTCTGTCTTTCTATCCACCCTGAAGCACCATGCTAACCAGCTGGCCTCGGGGTCACAAAATATGCCATGTGCCAGCCTGCATCAAAACTTCTACAAAACCTCCACCATCACCCCCATGCCCCCCCACCAGAAAACAAAACACAGACCACAGGGCTTAATGAGTACACACCTGTTTGTTGCCCTGACCTCTGTGGTAATTAAGTCATTTGCACGCCTTATGCTTCCAACCTCAAAGCCATCGCAGATCCAATCCAGAATCCCCTGCAATTTGGCCCACATGGCCCTCCACTTCATCCTCAAGCACCTGGATGTGAGGAAGGATATGATTCAGTTTAAAAAGACCAAGTCTAAAACTAATATACGGCACAGATAGTCAGTGGGAGTCTCTTTGAATGTGACTTCCTGGATGTTAAATGTTCATCTGCAGTTCTCTGTAGTGGTCCAAGTTATGTTGTTTTTAAAGTAGCATGTCACATGACATGGTTAAGCTACATTTGAGTCAAAAAAAGATTTCCTGTCAGCTCAGTCAAGATCTGTTATCATAAAAAGAAACATTGTGGGCAGGGGAATAAAAGCAGACTCATGACAAACATACTACTGTTCATGCAATAATAAGGCACTTGTTCAAACAGTCTGATGCAGAACCAATCAACAGCACACTCAGGAGCCTGCTGTGTAATTTTGAATTTGAATGAAAATGGTTATTGCTTTTTTTCCCCCTTCTTGTTTTGTCTTTTGTTTTTTGTCTTATTCTGCAAGGTTCAGATTATTTAATTTTAGATGGGTTTTTTTTCCCGCTGTCAAAATTAAACTACTTGACAAATTCTTGAAAAAACATTTTTAAAAGGATATTTTTGCCGTTGATGTTTATTATGGCTACCAGTTTATTTTCATGGGTGCCACATGAACTCTGGGGTCAGGACACACACATGGACCCACAATTGAGCTTTATCTATTCAGAGCAAATGGGGAATGTCCACGTGTTGCTAAAGTTAACCAAGAAACTGGCACGAAACCACGGCAGCGGGCTGAAGATATGGTTGGTTTCGGTTTTACGGCTTTGTGGCAACATCTCAGAAAATCTACAAAAAGTAGAGAAACAAAAGAAAATAGTAGTTTGATGAAGTGTTTTTTTCTTACTGAAATGAAGCGTTGTTATGTGGCAAAACCTGGATATTTTGCACTGTCCTGCATTATGCTCTCTGATTGGACGACAGGATTTCTCAGCCACTCATTGGGCGGGGACAGGTAATTTCCGCCATGTCACGATGAACCAATTGACCCATCATTTGAATGAATATTGCTGATATATTTTTTTAATCATCCTCCAGACTCTCACTGCTCTTTTGCATATAATATTAAAACTTTGTTAAAAAGGTAAACAGACCTACCTTCATACTTAGTCACTGCACGCATGCCCTGTCAGTGCACATTTACTTGACTTTCTGTCTGTGTTTGTTAGATTGTGTCCTTTTTGGTTTGCGTTATCTGTCCTCTGCACATTCTGTGTAACTGACTGCTCGTTTCTTACCCTATACAGAATGTGTCAGCAATGTTGCTGTGTTCCCTGAATCTAGAAATTAACTTCATCAGTATAACATCATCAAAGCCAACAGAAATGGCAAAAAAGCCAAAGACCGCCATAGATCATAATCCCCGTTTTGACTGTCAGTAGTGTGACCCGAGTTAATGCAATTAAACATATTTGTTCATGTGTTCATGAACATATTTAATACTTTGTTGCAGCCGTTATTACTACCAGAGGTGGGAAGTACAAAAACGCTGTTACTGTAGTTTTCAGGTATCTGTACTTTACTTAAATATTTATTTTTCTGAAAACTTGTTACTGTTCCTTTTTTACCAACATTTTAACACAAATATCTGTACTTTCTACTCCTTACAAAACAACATAACAAGATGAAAAAGATGAGACAAAAAAGATTTAACAAGACAAAGTAGACATAACAAGACAAAAATGGCATAAAAGATGGAACAAGATGAAACAGACCAGAGAGAGAAACTTGACTGTGGAAAAAATGTGAGGTTAATTTAGCTTTTCGCAGAAACAGCTGATGAAAATGTGCTTCAGAGAGCAACTTTTTACTTTTATACTTTGAGTGCATTTCAGAGACTGTATTTTTTTTTCACTTTTACTTGAGTAAAGAAGTTGTTACAACTGGTGAACCGGGTGAGAGTGGACTCAAATGTATGACTCCAGAGACAGTTTAGGTGAAATTACACACGTCTTTACTGGTCAAAGAGTGGGTTCGGTACTCAGAAGGTCAATCAGAGGAGGCAGACTAATCCAATAGGGAAGAGGCAGAGGCAGAGTCAACAGGCAAAATCCAAAAAACCAAGAAAAGAACACAGGGGTACAAAAGGCTGGAACGCCAACACACAAGGAGCTAATACAAGCTGTCACTGAGGGTGACAGTGAGGGGAAGGATAACGAGACACAGGTGAGGCTAATCGAAAAGGGAGGGAAAACACACAGGGGCAGGAAGTGAAGCGATCTGAAACGAGAGGAGATGTCAGTTTCAAAGTAAAACAGGAAATACAACATGAATGAATGAAATAAAAAACATAAGAAACGAGCTGCGACAGAAGGTGAATCAGTGAATCACCCCTACTTTTTCTCGACTCTTTTTTTCACAATTATCTGTGCTTCTACTTGATTAAAGAATGTGTGCACTTTTCCTGCCTCTTATTACTATAGTGGGAGTCTATGACAGCTTATACAAGCTTCATATTAATAACAATGACAGTTGGCACCTTTATAGAGAAGGAAGCAGTGTTCCTGCACTGCATAGTTTGATTCTCAGACACTGGCCAGTCATCCAATAACGGCTAAAAATGTTATGTAGTTGCTTTCTTTTTTTTACTCCCATCCAACACTGCACATGTTCAAATTTTTTAATGCATTTTGCATCATTAAATACACTGAAATTCTCTTGACATATGTAAACAGCGTTTATTTGCTAACGTGTCAAACAAACCCAGGACAGTCTGTGTTTGCAGCGTGACACACCGAAGATGGAATTCTGGATAAACAAGCAAACCACAAGCATTGCATATGAGATTTGTGAAGGTGTAAATGGGGACAAATGTTGTGTTGTCGCCCACGTTGTCACATTTGCACCAGTTTTCACTAGTGATAACAATCTTCAAAACCAGTAAGCACAACAAAAGAGAGACAGGAGCATATAAGGATGAAATATTAGTAAACAATTATTGTTGGTGATTAGTGATGCTCAACAAAAAGGGAAAAAAGGGAGTAGGAATAATTTTGTGTAACAAAGAATCTTTCAAATAATTGTTTTATAACAACAACTCTGTTATATAACAGCTCCATGTTATGTAAATGCTATAGGGTTAGCTTATAGCCTTAAGGTGGAGGATAAATATGCAAACTCTTTTTAGTTTTAGCACCGGAAGAAAATGTCACCCTCCATAAATAGTTCACTGACATGTAGAATCTTGAAACTCTTTGCCTCAAGGCAAATGACAAATGACTCAAATGAGTTTGAGTCACCTGGATTTTCAGAATTGTCTGTCATTTCCAGTTAAAACAAAATGTTTATGTACTGCATAGCATCTAGTAAAAACAGTGGGTGTGTGTCTTGTATGACATGCTGGTCATTAGGGACACAGCCCCATCCTCCCCCCACCCCCCCACCCCCTTGTCATCAGAAAGACACTGTACAAACAAACAAATAATGTTATTATTCCTATGCATGGCTGCCCACCCTTAATAAAGATCCATTTGAGGTTTTTGCATTGAAAAGTGCCCAGAGATAACTCTCTTATGATTTGGCTGTATACAAATAAAACTGAATTCAATTATTAATTCTCAAAAATTAATATCTGCCTTACTTTGTTTTATATGGATAGAGCATCCTCCTAAAAACACATTTGTGTTAGGATTTTTGGTCATGTATTGATTCCTGAATGTGGGGCTTGCCTGTTCTCACAATGCATTGTGTATTGTGCATGGTAAAACATGAATACGCATGCAGTCAGTGTTGTGGAATGTACTGTAGATCTTGCAGATTTGATGATACATGGGGCAGACAGCTCACAGCCCCTCTACAGCATCATTTCATATTTCAGAGTTGATTGGCTGTCTGTCTGGTGGCACCAAAACTTGGATTTACAGTCACTAGGGAGACTTTTTAGCTAACACCAGATAACTTGAGAAAACAACAAAGTAGATGTAGTCAAGCATAAGTTTGAAGGCCTTAATTTGGCAGAGAAATTGGAATTATATTGCCTCGGTATCCACCAGCTCCAGGATATTGCATTCACTCAAACTGCGGGTAAAATTATATTCAGATTCATGTTCCAGACTGTGTGTGAGGGTGATTGAGTGTTTATTCGCTGTTTTACAGCTGCTCGACTTGAGCTAAGCTTGTCATCAGTTAAAAGACACACCTTCAAGTGGGTAGCCCTGCTGTAATGGAGATGTAAATCCCTGCCGTGCTGGGCTGACCTGCCAAATCAATCCACGTCAAACCAGGCCAGCACATGTGTATGGCAAAGACATAAACGTGTACAAGACCTGCTTGTCATTAAACGTGAGGACTGGTGCATATGTAGTTTTCCATTTGGTGCCCACACCAATTTTTATGAGTGGCACCACAGGTGTCAATTTATGTACACGGATCATCATCGTGGATCATCATCATACCAACCTCTATTGTTAAAAGCGTTACTGTAGTACTGTACTTAAAGGATAACTTTGGTATTTTTCAACCTGGGCCCTATTTCTCCATGTGTATGTGTGTGTATGATTGATAGGTACAACTCGTTTTAAAATTGGTTCAGTATTGAGGGAGGCGGATGCAACCGGCTGCCGTGAAACGAGTTATAACGGTAGATATGAGGGCAAATACGTCCGGCGATCTGAGCCGGACTGTGGCGAAAAAAAGCACTTTTAATGCACAAAATTTTACGAACTTATTTGCCCTAATATTTACCGTTATAACTCGTTTCGCGGCTGCCGGCTGCATCCGCATCTCTTAATACTGAACCAATTTTAAAACGAGTTGTACCTGAAATAGGGCCCAAGTTGAAAAATACCAAAGTTACTCTTTAAGTCCATTTTTTGAGTATCTTTACTGGAGTATTTGTTTTTTTTTGGAAAATTGTGACTTTCACTCCACTACATTTCAAAGACAAATATTCTACTTTTGACGCCACTACATTTCAGGAAGGTTGTCGTTACTCGTTACTTTTAGGCGAAGCATGAAGTCAGCTGTTGCTGGTTTTTTTTTCTTTTCTAAATGCAGTTGGCCAAACACTGTGTTCCTCAAAGAAGGTAACCAATCACAGTACCTGCTCTCAACTGCAGAAGCAGAAATACGTCATCCAGGCGCGCTCTGTAACAACAAAACTCAGTAATGGTGATGGCAGGAAATCTCAAGATGTTATTATGATTAGAAAAAGATAAATAATCCCAGTTAGGCTTTTAATGTTGGATTGTTTTCATCAAGGTGAAAAATACCACACAATTAATGTATATATACTGCCCCTGAAGCTAGAAAGAAATCTCAATTATTTAACAGACTTGGAGAACTCCTTACAGTTGGCTTCAGCCTAATTTTATGCAGTGATTTTAATAGTTATGTCAGAAAATGACAATAGCTGTCCTTTTTTGTTTTTGATTGCATTTCTATGCTGAAGTTTTTATAGGTGTTTCTATAGGCTTTGTGTAGCATTGTGGTTCTACAAGCAAATCAGTGCATCATTAGGTGGTTTCAAAGAGTTACAAGGTTCTGTAAATGCATCGTGAAAACAATACAGCAATGTATTGATATTAGAACATGTACTTTGCAATTTGTACCTTTGAATACTTAAGTATTTTCAAAAGCAAGTACTCTAATACTTTAACTAGTTGAGTAATATTTGACCAGAGTATCTATACTTTGATTCAAGTAGTGGGGTTGAGTACTTTGTCCACCACTGATAATATCAAAGTAGCTTAGTGAAACAAGCAAAAATTTTTGTTTGTTATGCTGATAGACACCAGCACACACACACACACACACACACACACCACACACACACACACACACACACACACACACACACAAATATGCACACAAACATAGACTGGCAGTCGGATGTGGAGCACATAATTTTCCATGCTTTGGCATTGTCTCTCTGCCTGTTACATAAGCACTGAGGACCAGATTTGTTTAGGATCTCCATAAACACACACAAACACACTCGCACACTCATGCAAAAACAGAAACATATCCACACTGCCTTTTTCACTGAAAAAAAACATGCTTCACTCAAATAAATTGCACAAACATGCACACACTCGCTCCTAAAGGCAACTTTGCATCATCCAAATGGCTCAGTAGCCACTGAAATCTCCCCCGAGGAACCAAACATCCTGCTTACTTTCCTATCAAATGAAGTGGTCTGGTCTGGATAATAAAGTCACACTCAAGGATTTGAGTGTTCTGCCGTGATGCGGTTGCACGTGTTGACCTTTCCTCGGGTGCTCAAAATGAGACCTTCTAAAGCTGTTTTTTTTTTTGTTTTTTTTTTTGTTATGCATCTGCACAGTGATGAGACATGAAAGTATCTTGATAAAGATGCTATTTGGAGATTTTCATAACTATGTTTTCAAATTGATTTGGACACCATTGTGGCAAGAGTAAACAAATAAGACACTGATGCTTGGTGAGGGAGGGAGATTCTCTAGTATGGGTGGGATTACTTAGGGTAAGGCAAGGCAAGTTTGTGTGTATAGTATATTCATCTTTTTTTTTCTGTGGGAAAGTACAACAAAGTAAGCCTGTATTAAGACGTTGTGGCTCATTTGAACGAAGGTAGTGCGTCAGCCTGAGACACCGGTGAGACCAGGCGCTATCCAGGTGGTGCTCCAACCTGTTCTTATCCCAACTCATCACATGCCGACATTTTGTCACTGCTCTTCAATGTCTCATACCGAAGCACAAGGTTGCCCTTCGGCGGCCATAGCAGAGGCCGTTTTAATACCTGGTTAACGCTGTGAAACGTTTGCAGTTTTGGCAGGTTTACACACTAAGGAAGTTTTAGGATAAGACAGCGTTTGGGGTTACAATAAGTATGATGTGTGTGTCGTGTGACATCACTGAAGGGACTCGTGAGGCAAAAGTCGCGTGACAAAAGTCATACGATGCACGTAACATTATGTGCCTTACAACATTTCGGTTTTCGCATGAAACATGAACCCCAGTCTCCTGGGTGAAAGTCCTGTGTTTGTTTGAGCCATCCATCCCACCTCGTCCATGTGTGGACTTTGTCCGTCTTCAAAAGTTGAAGCAAGGCGTGTCTCATACAGCCATGAATGGGTTTACATTGAAGTCAGTTGAAAGCCCAGTGCCTCTCTTTCAGCTGCTAACGGGCACCGTGGGCATCTGCACGAGTCTCCATTAGTCGGTGACGGCATGCGGGTACAATTTTTGAATTTCTGGGTACGTCCCTCCAACATCGTGATTGTGACATTTCATTTGTTATGTTGCTGCGAGACTGTTGAAATGTCACAACGTAACAGATATTCTATGACGCGGACTTCTAACTCTTGAAATTACTTGACTTAATCTGCTGTGTTAGCTGCTAACAGAAACCATGCGTGGCTGTATGACTCAACAAGGGGTGGTGACACAAAGTTGGTACAATAAGCTACTGTTGTGCTACATGTATTGTGTTGTGCTGGCCACTTTTTTTATTGAACAATAGCACTGCTATTGCTCCACCCCATTCACCTCCAGTTCTTCAGATCCAGAGTCCAGGTTGAGCTCATCAGAAGTCCAGTACTGGTATTGGTAATGGTATCGTCATTTTATAAATGATACCTAGGCCTACTTTCCAGTGGAGAAAACATGGCAAAGTGCCCTCTAGGGCAGTGGTTCCCAAGATGTTAGGGGGTCCAGGCCCCCCTAAGGGGGATGGCAAAAATCACAGGGCATCCCCAAGGCATTGTCTGCTCTGAGGCTGTCAAGTTAGATTTACATGTTATCTAAAATCTCAATTTATACAGAAATCTGTATACAAAACTATTTAAAAGATATTTTTTGTCCTCATTCAACATTAATAGTAGTAGTAAGCTACATAGTAGTTTAAAGCTCTGTGACAACAAGTCATTATTATTCTTTTGGTCAGAATAAATGTGTATAAGCCTATTCTGTTAGGTTGTTAAAAGAAAAAAATGTTCAGCCTATACTAGAAAAGAGACATTTACCAAAGGTAAAGGTTCTAAGACTGCAAACAATTCTAATTTCTGTTAATTTCTGACAATAAAGCTCTGGAATGAATCATCATTTTTTTGGTGTGTATGTGTGTGTGTGCAGGATTGGATGAGGGCTCAGCTTTTCTTAGATACAAGTACATTGGGAATCACTGCTCTGGGGTACCCCTCTAGTGGAGAAAACATGGTAAAGTGCCCTCTAAGGTGCCGTTCCACTGGAGAATAAAAGATAAAGTTCCTTCTAAGGTGCTTTTCCAATGGAGAAAACATAGTTATGTGCCTTTCAGGTGTCGTTCTAATTAAGAAAACATGATAAAGTGCCCTCTAAGGTGCCTTTCCAGTGGAGAAAACATGGTAAAGTACACTTTAGACTGCCTCTCTGGTGAAAACAAAGCTATGTCCCCTCTAGTGTGGGCTCGGGCACCCTTGTAGCTAACTATGTAGAGCATGCACCTCATGTACTTGAGGCTGATCCTTATCGCAGTGGACCAGGTTTGGTCTCTCCCACTTTTCTTGTTTACCTTCACCTATCCTATTAAACAAAGGCAAAAGGCCAAATTGCTAGCCTTATACAGAAGTGTAGTTGTTGTTTAAGTCACATCATCATTTTTTAAAATATAGACCAGGGATTGATTTCACTATAAATTCATCTTTCGTCACGCTGGTGCCTCACCACATACAGCTGGTGTACCTTTCATTTTTCAGTCCACGGATTAGCAGCAACTCAACACAGATCAAATACAGCCCCAGTACAACTGAGTGATTGGCTGACAAGTGAAATTAGACTCTCAACCACAAATACTCAGCGACAAACTTCTTGTGAGAATTGATTTGGAAGACCCAGGTGAGCTGGGCACCTTTGAATCATCAAGATTTAGCAACCATTACGGATTCATTCCTCACTTCCAAGTCACCCCACTCCTTTAACTTCCCATGAAGCTTTTTATTGGCCCATTTGACTGTAGGGCGTTATCTGTCAGACCCAGTTGGCACACAAAAGCATAGGTAAGTTTCAACACATAACGGGAACACATGTCATGTTGATGATGTCACCACGGTTGCAATACATGGTTAATAAAGTTGCATCAGAGAGGTTTAGACTTCAAAGGTCTTCAACAAGGTCCAGAATAAATGTGTGTGGGTGTTGACTGTATAAGAACGGAAGTGAAATAGAAGCTTGGAACTGTTTTATGACTCGGTACAAAACCAGCAGTGAGGCAGTTGCTTTAGTGTGACCTTTGGTCTCACGTTTTTATTGTGGCACATGGAAAAGGTTAAAGGTCATTCTTTATTGTTCTGTTTACTACTGCAAACATGTTGGACTGCATGGAGGCTCTGATGTGAAGGCTGTAAAGGAAAAAGGTAGTTTTTCTGTACTGACCGGTAAATTGTTTTTTTTTTTTGGGGTGGGGGGGGCCTTAAACATCACTCAATGATATGCTCAATGATATTACTAACACATTAATGGGCCCACCCACCCCACCCATGTCTGTACATTTCCAATAAAGCTTTTGGACGGAGCGCCCTTGCTTCAGGTTGTTTTCAGGTTGTGCTGGTGTTTGACAATGAGACAGCAGAGAGCACACACCCTCCGCATTTCAGAGCAGAGAAAACTGGTCAGTTTTTAGATTTTGAAACCCAATTTTATAGACCTAGGGATTTTTTTAATAATTCAGATTTGGCTGGGTGGTTAATTACACTCCTGTGGTGTGACAAACTCAGCATAAACATTTATTGTTGCTTTACAGTATCTTTAAAGGTAGAGTCATTCTCCTAAGGAAAATAATCTATAGACTCAGATGACAACCCTTTAAATCATCATTTATGACCCACTAGAAGTGCGTGGTAGTGTCTGTATGTGCAGAGACCCTGACCTCTGCCTGTATCTCCTTATTTTTTGTTTTGCTCTGCTCTGGACGTAGATACTTGACCTCCTGATGTGTTTAGGAACAGCTCGGACAAATCCTACTGACTCTACCTATAATGCATAATTAGAAAATATAGACACCTTGGGCACAGCTATAGTGTGTCAATACACATTGCTGTTTTTTCATTCTTATCCCTTATTTATAGTATTTATTTATGTTTTTATTATTTACCAGTAATCTATTACTATTACTATGCACTTTTTATCCTCACCGAGATTTTTTTTCATTTTTGTACAATGTGGATCCGTGATAATAATCCAGTTGTTAAATATTAACAGTACAAATATCCATCCTGTTTGCTAATTGTTGGCTGTGTCCTACTGAAAAAAACAACTGACCTCAAGCTTAATATTATATAATTCCACTCAGTACATTGTCTGAAAGGCATTTGCTTCTTGTCCCAGATGCCAGTTAAAGGGACAGTTCACCCCAAAATCAAAAATATATATTTGTCCTCTGTCCTGTAGTGCTATTTATTCATTTAGATTGTTTGCTGGCAAGAGATTTCTGCTCTCTTTGGCATGTGACATGTCATTAGTGACACCTGTGCTTTTCCTTTTATGAGAGGTCAAAATGTCTGTTGTGAAAAAGGTCTATAGACTTTGGGACAATGTTAATAGACTCTGCATACCAACACACAACTTGTTCCAAAATGTTCAGGGGGCCAGGTTTTGGCTATATGGTGCTTGTTACTTGTGTTTCATTTTTCATGTTAAATAAAGACTGGAAAAACACAAATACACAATTATTGTGAGCAGTTTTATGAGGGACTACTTTCTTTCTTTGGTAAAAAGAAAGTTCTTCCTTCTGTATTTTTTGGAGCTTTTAGCACCACAAGCTAAGTGTCATCTAGTTCCGTTATACTGAGAGAAGGCAGCCATCTCTAGAGCCAAAAAACTCAACAGGGGAAACATGTATTTTTGATTTTGAGATGATCTGTCCCTTTAAGTGGCACTTTTGCTCCAAAAGGTAAATGTTTGTTTTCGTCATCATTACGCTGTAGACTGCAGCCATTGGCCATCAGTCACAAACGTGTGATCAGTCACTCATGGATGCCACGACCAGCCATTGCTTGTTTAAACACGTGCTCTCATGCAAATTGTGGTTGATGATGTCCAATCACAAGCTTAAACCTAAACTTGTTTGGTGAAGTGGAAACTGTGCCTTCTTTACCTTCTACTGCTCTAATGCAAATCAAAATACAACAAAGTTCAGGCAACTAGTTGATCCAGAAAAAAAACACTGAATACAGATTTGAAACTGAAGTCGACATTCAATTTGATGACAGATTGAGTTGAAGATATAGATCCACTGAGTTAATTGTTTGTTTCCTATACTTTTCTTTTTAAGATTATTTTGTGAGCTTTTTTTTGCCTTTATTTACAGGACAGCTGAAGATATGACAGGAAAGGGGGTAGAGAGAGAGGGGATGACACGCAGCAAATGGGCCGCGAACCAGCGAACAAGCGGCCGCTGCAGAGGACTAACAGCCTCAGTACATGGGGCACTTGCTCTACCAACTGAGCTATAGGGGCACCCTGTTTCCTATACTTTTTAACATTAAACTGAAGGTTTAATACCTTATAAAACACATTTATGACATTTTTTATTGCTGCTCTTACTGCGGCTGTATTTCCTGTATATTTGGGCTTCATACACCAAGGGGCAGCTGTTTTGAGATGACCTGGTTCAGGTGTTATTGCCTGCTGATTAAGTTTCAGAGTCAGAACTGATGATTGATAATACTGCAGTTTATTACAACGTGGGTTTCATTTTCACGGTTTGGACCATCAGTTCTATCAGTAATAATACCAGTGTCCTCATTAGATTAGAACCATGACCATGGCTTCATTTCAAAAAGTAGGTCATGCAGTCACAATCAACAGAAAACAAAGGTTGGTGTTCATGGTTAACTTCCACCGCAGTTTAGACTGACTTCTTGATCCACCATAACTGTTCAGTGAGGGATTACTTGTGACATTACAGGCTTAGTTTAGACTTAACTTCCAATTAAAGTGGCGTAGACAATTTGGCCGACATTACACACAGGACAGTCTGTTTTTGTGATCAGCTTTTTATTGAAACATGCAGCATATAACCACATGAACAAAACAATGGGAGTACCAGCAAATAATAGACAACCATTAGTGAGGGCTATACATCTGTGTGTATACAGGTGCAGAGGGCTACATTTATGATACATTTAGATGATTTAAAAAATGGCTGATCACAACCATTAGCAGCAATATATCCTATATGTTATTATCACTCTCAGCAGCACAAATAATTTATGTGGTAGAAAGCTTTAAGTGTATCGCTCAGAAATAAAAGAATCCAGTGTCTGATGGAGAGAAGGAGGGGATTTACATCATAACATATCTGGACTCCAAACTGTCATCCACCTCTGTCTGAATTAACTCTCACTGGTGACTGAAAGTGTTTTGGCTAATCAAATAATAGAAAATATAACAATATAACATGTGCGTAAAGTGAGTGGGTCATTATGTAAGGGATAAAGGGACAAAGGGATAATATAAAGGGATAATGTAAAGGATGATTCCCTGCATCACCCTCTTTGGGTTTATATCCCACTTATTACTATATATGGTTACCAAAAATGCATGGACAGACAATGTGACACAAATTATTAATTTTAAAATGTTTTCATGGATTTACAAGTGATTTTATTGCTGCTTCAGAGTCTATGATCACAACTGCGTCCATAACAACAGTCTGTTCTTCATAGCAACACTCGGTTATTCATAGCACTGGTCTGCTACACAGAAATAACAGACCTTAGAATGCTGTAATTGACCAATCAGAATCGAGTATTTAAGAAAGCCTTGTAATAAAGTGTAACGTGAACAGAACATTGTGAACTCGGAGCACAGGAATCACTCTGACTTGCTCACTGTACATCATCCCTCTTATTAGTTACTAACAAAACAATAGTTTGGCATAAAAAATATATATTTTAAAATGATTTTATTGATTTAAAAATGATTTTATTGTTTCTGCTAAGTGCCCCAGAGTTTATGATTGGATCTGTGCCCATAGCATCCATCTGTCCCTTCAGGGTGATTCAACACCTGCATCACCACATCGGGGTTTATTTCACAATAATGACCTGCTCTCTGTAAGACCATAGAAGGCCACAATAGAGGATACACAAAGAACTATGATAGGATGTTTTTGAATTAGATTTTTGATCACATATTTTTTTATTAAGAGGAAGTATTTGCCCTCCAACAGCTCAAATGCTACCTTCTATAATTACTCTATACCAAACTACATTTTAGAGCGTGAGTTTTTTTTTTTTCCTTCATAGAGTTTGACATTATCTTAATCCTCCAGAGAAAAGAAGGTGAGACAGAGATGAAAATAACAAGACCAGAGAGAAGCTTGACTGAGCAAACCCAATGTTTTTTTTTGTTTTTTTTTTTGGTGGTTGACATGTTAATTAGCTGAGATGAGCGTAATTTCGCACCCTATTTTTGGAAACAGTGAAACTGTCTTCATCTTTTTTTCTATTCTTGGTGTGATGTGTTGTTTCTAGGTCAGTGAACATTTTCAAGCTTCACCTAACCTTGGCCAGCAGGAAGGACAGAAAGCAAAAGTCACACAAAAAAAAACCAAAAACAGTTTTTGTTTAAGATATGGTGTGCTGATGTGAAGGTGACACATGACTAACTTATCTAGATCACCTATATAGGAAAGAATGATCTCAGTCAGTGAAAATACAGTGTTTTCAAATTGCATGTTAAATTACATTACATGTTTAAATTACATGCTTGACATGTACAATTTACATGGCAAGTTTTGATAAGTTCCCAGGTGACAGTGCTCGACATGACACAAGACAGCATGGCAGGAAGAAAAAGTAGGAAACTTTTTGACCTTGTAGGCTCAATATTAACAATAAATAAATTAATAATTTGAATGTCCATCCCAGGGGACATCAGGTCTAGTGTTAAACATATGAAGTTAATTACATTCCAACCTTTAAGTTGATAAAAAGGAAACATACACAGGAAAAAGTGAAAGCAAAGTGAAATGTTAAAGGAAAATTTCACCACAAAGCATCAGACACTCACAGCTTACTCCTGTGCACCTGCAGTCAGCTTGAAAAAAAAAAATCCACAGAAACTTCTCAAACCACTCCTGAAAGAAAGAGCATGATACTCCTCTCCACTTTCCATCTCATATTTATATCTAATGTCACTCACTTTTTCAGCAAAATAACTTCCATTTATTTGTAGACATTTTAGAAACTAAAACGGATGGACAGTAAAAACAACCCAGTCTCCTAAAAAATATGTAATAATCTAAATTAATTCATGCAAATTCCTTTGTCTCAGTTGTGTTGCGATGGGAAATGTAATTGCTTTTCACACAGGTCAAATGGAGTGTTTGAGGTGACAGCAGGACATTGACACCAGAGAACAAAAGCACTTTGGTCAAGGTTCGTGGTTCATTCATACAGTAAATACTTTATGTTGACTTTTTCCATACTAACCAAGACCACAGTGTTCCCCTAATTTTAACCTTTTAGTGATGAGCAGATACTGCAGGCACAAACAAAAAATAGAAAATAGAAAAAAGCAGAAAGAAAAATAGTTTCTAATCATGTTTGTAAAAAAGACGACATCTTGTGGCACTATGTTTCTCATAAATTTCCTGTTGAAATGTGATAATATCTAAATGTAATCTGCGGGAGACGGGCTTGGGTTGGCTGTTTAAGCTGTCGTTAAGGTGACGGTGCTGGCTGCTGGCATGGGTTGCATGGTGGCAAGACAGAGGAGGACAGAAAGAAAAAATATAATTTCACACATGCGAAAGCACCCTCTGTGTTGTCGATACAGATCTCACCTAAGAAACCACCAAAGCCAGAGCTGGGACTGCAAGGTAAGCAAATGAAGTTGCATGCACCACAGATAAATATGGCTAAATTAAGAGCATACTTAGTTTATGCTCTTAATTTAGCCATATTTTGTTAAAAAATATGAGGATTCGGAACCGAGTGAACATATAAAAGGACCAGAGTGATTATGCCATAGTTTTAATTTGTTTTACCTTGAAACTGAGTCATTGGAATTGCCTGCTTTGGTCTGACATTTGGAATTTTTTGTAACCGCTGGGAATTCATGCTATATGCAGCAAACTACAAAACTTTTTCAACTCACCTTTCCTGTCAACACATGCTGAGTGTTTGATATTCAATAGAGAGATTTTTTTTTAACAGTAGCTACACTATTTTAAGACCAGAGACAAACAAAAAAGAAAGTAAAAAAGCTGTCAGTGATCCTCTGAATATTTGTGTCTGTAAAAGTGCATGACAGGAAAATATTTATGTGAGTAATGCCATACCACAATTCATTCTAGCTTGCAGTGCAATTACATGAAAATAAAATGTTTTTATTCATGGTCTTTTCTTTCATTCAATCCTCTCTTTAAACACCGGCCTGCAGCCAGGATGAAGCTCTCTGTGCAGACTGCCAGCTGTTAACACCCTGAATGGTGTTGTGTTTGCACAGCCGCTGTTAGCGCCGTTGGACGGGAGGTCATGTGACAGGAAAACATTGAGATGATAGACTTCCTGAAAGAGGCAGAGAGAGAAAAAGTCAGTGTGAGGCTGTTTAATGTCAAACAGTCTCATTTGTATTTGTTTCCTGTTGTTTCTTTCACTCCTGATATCATTAAAACTGGTTTTGTTTTTTAATTTAGGTGAAATTAGAAAGCTGGATCTTATCACATGTTGTTGCTATATGTACATAATTATATATATTGTGGCTATGAGCATGTATGAACCAATTTATCTTCACTTGTTTGCTTTGTTTCCATGTTAGTCATTTTGTTTCTTGCTCTGGAAAAGTCATTTCTGATAACAGCTGAAGAAACTGAGCTAAATGAGAAAAAGATGGAGGGACAGCGAGGAAGAGTGAGAAGGGAAAAAAGAGATAAACAGTTTGTTTATCCCCAGAGGAAAGACAGAGGCAGATTGCACCAGACTGATGATACAAAGTGTCGTTCTCTGTGTCATCAGTCTGTGAGAAAGAGGAAGACAGGTCGGGAGCTTCAACTCCCAATGAAACTACTTTTAACGTGTATCTTGCTTCCTTAATGTCAAGTATTTCCAGTCAAAACAAAACGAAGGAGGAGGAGAGTTTGTGTAGAAAAGGATATCATTTAGAAAGAGGAAGGCAGCTAAGTTTTACAGCAGGGAGGGGGTTGTTCACAGGTGTGTGATGCCTCTAAGATGAAGTTTGGTGCACAGTGGTAAACAATCACAAGAATCACAGCTAAAAATTCTCCCTTTACAGGAAGTGAAGGTGCATTTCCAAGTTCGCAGTCGGTTCCTCAAAATGTCGCAATGTCTAATCTCACCTCATACAACCAAACTTTGAGCAAGAGGATACATTTTTTGAAACAAAGCAAGCCAATCAAATCTGAACTAAATGTGATACCTCTGAGTACACTGAACGGGCCATAGTTTGTATTGTAAATACAGACAGTAATACTGTACTTTCTGAACAATTTCAACAAATTTCTGAAGAATTTTTGCCAAAGATTTCAGGTTCTATTGCTTCCTTAATACCAAACTACTGTGTTCATTCTTTCAGAAAACTTCCCTCTGTAATTAGCGTTAGTATTTGCTACTTTCTGTAGAATAAGACTAAAAGTTTACAGCCATGCTAACAGCTTGAGTCTCTCCTCCACGGTGAAGACCCACTGACAGCCGCGTGACATGATGCAAAGTTCGCCCCCATTAATTGTTTCTAAGGCATTGTGGGATTCCTGACAAAGTGGGACCAACCAGCAATGTCAGGGACTACAGATGAAAAGTAGCTTTAAATAATTAGCTATTAAAAAATAAAAAAAAAAAATAAAAAAACAGATGGAAAGAAGGAGCTTCTGCATTAGGCACATGAGGGCTAAACTCACCTGGCACGCTGAATTTTGCCAAGAGGATCCCTCTTTACTGTTTCCCTGGCTACCAGGATTATAGATACAAAAAAAAGTGTTGCTTGGTGCAACGTCTTGCAAAGTGTGGGAGTGGGTCAGGGTCTTCTCCCATAGGCCTTTAGTACAGACTGTCTTGTCACTTCACCCAGCAGTTGAGAAACAAAACACAGGAATTCGTTGAACTTCTGCAGTATTTATTTGTAGGCAAACTGTACATTTACTGCCACTAGACAAGTTAACTGCTAAACTTTAATCCCTCTGCACCTGTCTGCAGCTACCAGTGCTCTCTTTTTTCTTTCAGTTCTGCTCATCCGTACCCACTTTGCACACACACACTGGCATGCTTATGCCACAATCAAATGCATTGTGTTCATGGAAAATGGATCAGAAATATTTACACATATTGAAGGAAAACTGCACACTTAATTGACTCTGCTTGCTTGCTAATTCTCTGAACATGCTTCTCTCATTGAGCCAACATGCCAAAATGGCAAAACGGTTAAACAAGGTTAGTTTAGGCAATGAACAGTACTTGGTTAATGTAAAGAACTGTCATGGTTCAAAGAATCCAACTGCAGGAGAAGGTTCATGGTGGAGACCTGGGGGAAAGTGCCCAGTATATGTGCAGAGGAAATTATTAGAGAAAGAGAACAGGTGTAGGGTCGGGAACAGGTGGGGAATCATTTCAGAAACATTTCTTTAGTGCTTGTCCTATCTTCTTATTACAGAAGCAATTCCTAAACTCACAGCTGTGTTCTGTTCTCATATGATGACAGACCTCATATCTGATCGTAAGGATCGTAAGGTGGGAACTTGATTCTTCAATCAGTACTCACGCCTATATCAGTGCTTAAAATGTACACAAGACAGCCTGTATCCATAACAACAGCTGTCTCACTTCACTTGTCACTGACTAGCTTGTGAATGGACAAAAAAAGACGGGTGTTCAGTTTGAACTTTGATGAGTCAAAGATTGGAGGAGAGGAAACACCACCTTTTGGGAAGTACTGGGATGTTTTCTTGCCAATTATCAGCCCGTGATACGGATTTAAACAGACAGAACACGTCAATCAATTTAAAATGAATTGTCTTGGAGGTTGATGTAGGTGATGTATGTGTTGAGGGAAATTTAAAACACCATCATCGGGTTTGAGGAGCCTTTCAGTCATAATATTTTGTGTTCATGCTGTTCCGTCAACAGTGGTGCTGCTACTCCTGACATTTATTTTGAATTTAGGACAGGGTCTATGACATCCTAATTTAGGATTACTAATTTAGCCAATTCTTCATTTAGAATGGTTCTGTAATAGCTAAATTCCTATCCTAAGATAGCATGTTTTCTTAAATGCAGGTTTCCATAATACCAAAAATCCTAAAAATCATCGTAAACTGAGATAAGATTTCATCAGCAGGTTCTAAAATGACAGGAACACTGACTGACAAGCGGATGATGTAAACAAATGGCCCTTTTTCACAGTAGCCATTTTGAAATATTATATTAAATATTAAATATTATGAAAAAAAAAACAAGGAAGATGAGGAGGAGGAGAATGTGGAAAATGTGGTGAGGGACAAGACACCAACTTGGGAAGACAATTTTTCAAAGAAAGCTTGAGATTACATTAAGTATGTTTATAGTATGCTAAGTACGCTAAAATAACAGGCATGAGCGTATGTACCATCTGCTGATATGATATGTCTTTGTCCACCGACATACGCTACATTCCTATTAGTTGGCTAGTTGGTTAGTAGATCTAAGTTGTAGCAGCAGTCATATCATGAGAAAGTTGTCCTAAATTTCTGACTCTGCCAGAATTTTGTCCCAGGCTATTTTTGGTCGCAGGACCGTGGGAACGGCCGTCTTTGAACGTCTCTCACAGTGCGACATACAGTAGGATCATCGTTTTGGAGACACAACAAAAGATATCTTTCCTTTACGGTCATCTTTCATCTGGCACAGCCCAAAAATTGCACAATGCCTAGCGGGCTTAACAGAGTCAGGGTGCTGCTATTGTGCATGTTGGTTCACTGGAAAGGCTCTGAATTAATACCACTGGTAACACCTGTGTTTACTCACTATTTCACACTAGTATGTTGCCATGATAAGGACTAACAGTCTGTTATACCAGCTAATGTTTTTTTTTTTTCAGGAATTTGAGCATCTTGCTTGATGTTACAAATTAAGTGTAATATCGTGGCAGCCTCCTCAGGCTCATCAAAGAAAAATCCTTTCCCGGTATGTTTGTAAAATCTGACTTAAAGTGCTTTAAATATAGCATTATACAGCACAAACATAAACAGAGAAAGATGGCTTAGAGGGAAGGAAAGTGGTAAGGGGTGAAAAAGAGGTGAGCAGCTCATCATCTGCTCGCTGCGGTTCATCAGGGTCATCATCTCCACTCACCCCACTTGTTGGGTTGAGAGCCTGCTACGTGATGGAGGCGTGCTAGGTTTTAATCCCATATTAGTAAGCAGGCAGTCATTCAGGCAGGCAGTCCAGAGATTAGCGCCTGTCATCTGACCGCCTCGGTCGGCCAGGGAGAGGGATTAAACTGAAATAAATGCACCACTTCCTAGTAAACACCAGCATTACAGGCAAGAGGGGTTGAATAGTTTCTGAGCAGAGAAAAGGTGTTTTAGAAATAGACGAGTTCTGAGTAAACACGCCTTTATTGATTATATTTATTTAGGAAACCCTATTTATAGATATTCATACATGTGGCGGATAATAAAGGGAGAGAAAGGATGTGATTTTAGAGTAATACTGAGCTTGGATGGCCAATGACAGAACGTTTAAATCCCCACACAAGGTTAGAAAATAGATAGATAGATAGATAGATAGAATGTCCAAGATGTAGAAGTAACAGAAATAGAAGTATCAGCTGTTCAATCAGTTCCCAGAACAAAGTAAGGGCACTGTGACAATGGGTTTATGCTCTTTAATAGCAACAGTAGCTGGACTTTACTCACTACAACCTTCTGACATTGTTTAAAGGTTGGAGCCTTTATCCCCCGATGGAGCTAAAACCATCTCTTTCCCCACATCTTAGCACACAATCTCATTAGTCAGCCTATTTCTTCGTCTCCATTCATGCGTGATTTCATGCAGCTCTTAACAGTCAGACAGCTACCTCTGGTCATGACATCAGGATTATTTAAAGGACCAGCTCTTTAACTGAAAATCGTGCATGATTTACCTAAATGGCAACCATTTTTGCGAGCACATGAAATAAAATATAAATTTTTTTTAGAATGATGTCTTCTATTCCATGCAGCTATTCATTTCCATTTATTTTAGAGGCACTTGCACAGACTTCAGACCTGCCAGTTAATCACTGTGGGAAAAAATATTCACCTTTACCTCTATTTTATTTCTACATGGACATTTTCTGCTTTTGTATCTGACAGTGTTGTATTCTTGAATACATCACTTAGAGTTTTTGAAAATAGCCTTTCCTAGTATGCTACAGTCGCTACCACACAACAATATCTTAACTGACAAAAAATAAACAAATTAATGACAATAAGTGGCAGATTATGTTTGCCTCTGCGAACCACATAGTGATAGCCAAAATGCTAAATACCATGAAATGTAGCACAGCATTTGATAATAAAATCAGACTGTTTTTCTTTTGTTGTTTTTTTTTTTAGATGGATGCATTAAATGACCCAAAATCTTAGACAAATTAAGACCTCAAAAGAAATACTGTGTTTGCTTAAAGCTCTGACAATGTCTGATCACTAAAGGCAAAAAGACTCATTTCACATTCAGCAGATGTGGAGCATCATCACCCTGCAACCAAATATCACAGGCATGTGATAGACCCACTGTGACAGTGATATCACCTATGGGGTGGCCGACATGGCCGTAAAGTAATATCATGATAGTTTTTGTTTAGAACTGATAGTTCTAAAGAGCTGTTGAGCTCTCCGTGCGGGATTTTTGGCTCACCTCGTGCCCTGTTTGAAACCACTTCCACACTACTGAAGCCACTTCCTTTTTTGGAACTAACTCCTCCGATATAATAGTTCCATTATCAAGATATAGAATTTTTTGACGTTGACTTTTGGTCTCAAATCAAGCTGAACCCCAGTCTCTTGTGTGAAAGTCCTGTGTTTTACCCATCCGTCCACCATGGCATCCTACCTATGCAGACTTCCTTGCTCTTTACACTATGTTCATCCTTTGCTCCTGTCTTTATCACCCCCTTCTGGTCCTGCACTTTCATACAACTGTGCTTTAGCAAGGCAAAGCGAGACACTGACATGGTATCCTCTAGTGCAGACCTGGGGAAAATATGGCAGGACTAGATCTGGCCCACTGAAAGGCTCCATGTGGCCCACAAGACTTTTCTGACCATTTAGAAATATTGCAATTAAAATATCCACGTGATGAATGTGCTCGATGTCACTTTCTTCACCAGCCACTTGTTTACTTGCTACGTTAAATGCTGCAAGTAGAGTTTACTTCACTAGTCTGACTCTGGTTAACATGAGTGCAGATTGTTTTACAAGTCAGTCTCTTAACACTTCAGTCGATAGACACTGAGGATAATCCTCCAACTTTCGTTGTTGAAACCGGATGGAAACAATTAGAGTATTAAAAAAACTGCAGTGCAGAACCAATCCAAAGTCTTTAGGGTGGCCCTTCATATTGCATCATTTCCAGCAAGCCGTGTCTTTGAAAAAATGCAAGGGGTGTAGGTTTGTTAGCAGTTGTACTTGTAGCCGTTCAAACAACTGCCTTGCATTTAGAAATCCCCAGATGACCGGTAGGCGGCGTGACCTCTTGTCTGGTATAGCGAGACTAGTTTTATGATGTGGGGTTGATGAGAGCTGAGAGACTCCACAGTACAGTCTGTAAGCAGCAGGAGAAGCAACAAGCTAAATCCAGCTAAAAACTGTTTTTTAATGGTTGTACTGTAGCTTCCACTGTGAAGATTAGAGATCAATGGAAGGGGGAATTAGTCATTGACCTTCCTGAGGCTGGGACAAGAGTCTGTCTATAATACTTTCTGTAAACAGTGGACACTGGTTGATCCAGTTTAAAGTTCTCCACCATCCTCATTATTCTAAATCCAGGTTGCATAAGTTTTACACCTTTGTCTTGCCACTGTGTCAGAGGTCATGTCATCTTGCGCCTTCTGATTTTGCCCCTCACTTACTGGATTCTGGTCCAAAATATTTGCCTAGTACTCCAAGGCCCAGAAAAGACTCCTGCAACTTGAAGCTGGCATTGCCATGTTTAGCTGTTTACAGTCAACTGAAAGCTTCTCTACAGCTATACGACAGTCTCTAATGTTGGGGATGACTGTCAGCAAAAGAATCACCCTGAAAGACTGGAAGTCATCCTCTCCTCTTTCGTTCCAGGAATGGATGGGTGATATGACATCAGTCATACGGATGGAAAGACTCAGATTCCCGAGGACTGACTCAATCAGGAAATTGTCGGCTATCTGGGACCCAGTTCATCTGGACAAGGTTGGGGTGGGATAAATGACATCCTTCTGCACTACTTTGTTTCTTTCCACCTGGCTGCTCATCCCTTCTCTATGTCTGTTTCTGTTTTTTGTTTTTTTGTTTTTTTTGGCATTTTTGCCTTTATTAGATAGGACAGGCAGAGATTAGACAGGAAACGGGGCAGAGAGAGTGGGGATGACACGCAGCAAAGTGCCGAAGGTGGGAGTCGAACCAGCGGCCACTGCAGAGGACTAACAGCCTCCATACATGGGTCGGACGCTCTACCCACTGAGCTAAACGTCCGCCCGTGTTTTTGTTTTTTATATGTCCAAGCCCAGAAAAAAAAAAATGCTTAATGCAGGTAAAAAGACAAACTCCATATGTTTTTTGTCAGGATAGCAGATTGTGGGTGCAGAACGCTTATTTGCTGGTTGTATTCAAACTGTGTACAATTTTGAGTTTAGTTCTACACCTGTTTTTCTGTCCAAAATATGTACAAAGATTCTGTGAATGAATGCCAAGCACAGTCATGTGAACTGATAATGAGGACAATATACTGTTAGAAGCTAAGCTGAAAGTGTGGAAAGAGGTGCAGTTGGCAGCGGTGTTTGAGACAGTTTTATGGCTGATCAAACAAAAAGGGGCAGGATGTCCTGTTGTGATATTGCTGCTGTGCTGTTTTATGAACTAAATTCAACACTACAGCAGCAAATGTGTCCCAAGAGGTATTTTGATTAATGTTGCTATATTACAGTCATGCTTCACTGGAGATATAATTTCAATTGTGATGTAAAGGCAAAAAATACGGCTTCATTACAGCCTCTGGATGTTGTTCTCTTTCTTCTGTTTCCTCTCTTGCTGTTCACTTTGCAAATAAATGAATCAATCAACCTTTTTTATTACGTCTTCACAACAGCCTGCAGTTAAATAGACTTTTCCATAACAATAAAGAAGCAATATTAGAACAAAAAGATGTGGGACATGTGATGTTAAACCGTGGCATTTTCATTCTCTCTGCACAGAATGATAATGATGAAAGAAGGATAGGAGAGGCATTACTGTTCAGATCTGGCTGGCACGCTTATGATTGTTGCCATGCAACTTTTGATAATGTTGCCATGGTAATAATCATTGCTGCGGAGCGTAAGACAGAAAGTCGATCTGTTACCATGGCAGGGGCTGTGTTTTGCAGAGCATTGTGGGTGAGAGTTGTGTTCTCCAGAGTCTGTTGCTCTGTTTATGCATGACACACTCATTTTCTTGACGTGTACCTTGGTTATCAATCACAATACAGCCATGTGTGTACATGTTGCATTTAATACAGTTACATTCTTGACTTGATTTTCCTGTGAGGGCACTTAGTATACAGACAAGACCCACAAAGCATGTCAGAGGCAAACAAATGTCCAGGGAAGAGACAATCTTTGGTACAGAAAAGGCTACAAAGTTCTGCAAATGCAGTTCAGTTTCTCATTAAACTTGGACAATCATTATTCAAATACTATGAATAAATGTGTATTTATCAGCGTATAATATCTGTAAGGACGTGTAAACTGACAAAATACAGTTTTTCTCATTGCAAATATTATTACTGTAAGTCGTGACTTTTCTTATAGTTATGCAACTAAATTTTTATTTATATAGTAACACTAATATAGTATTGTCAGTATATGCATGGACTTTAACGCCTCATCGTGTGAGGAACAACTTCATGAATTGAGGAGTCTTGAATTCTTTCATCAAACAACATGATAGAATTGAGAGTTAGATCAGGAACGATTCTGCAGCCAATCAGAAGTGACTCTATCAGTATGTTCACATTACCAGTGACATCGCATCAGGCTATAAGTAATTTTTTTGGATGCCAGCAACATGAAGCCAGAAACTGATGTCCAACACTTGTTCTGCATGTCAGGAGTGAGCCACAACAAATCAAAGTTAACCTGTCCTCAACTTTTTCCAACAAAACAATGACGCGGTGATGCATCAACCAGTCATATGTTTTTGTTTCACCACTTCTGCCGCCCATCTCCCCACAATTCCTCTGCAGCGTAAACAATGGACTCGCCGTTAGTCAGTTTCCAGTTTTATTTTACTCTCCCTTTTTTGCTTACCGTGACGTCAACAAAAAACGCTACTTGGCAAACCATGGCCGCTTACTCACACAAGCGCTCATTGACATCAACGAGAACTTAGCAACACTTCACAGGCAACTTGGCAACACTGTAGCTGGCCATCTTTGACCACTTTTTTTGTGGCTTTGTTGCTGGCAGTGTGAAAATATGGTAAACGTGAACCCTGAGTTTTGAACATTGACAATGCTCGACGTGGTGAGTTAACAGGACACTTCAGAAGAGCCACTGTGGAATTTTTGACATTTTGAGAAAAAAGTGGAGAACTTAAATAACACAAACCGGGGAGGAAAAAGGACCATCCACTGTGACAGCGTGGGCACCTACATGCTGCAGCTGCAAGGCAACTATACTAAACTCAAGCTTAGTAGCATTAGTGTGCAAAAATATTTACCTCTCTGACTTTAACTTTACTCTAAATTGGCTGATTCTGTAGTCTAACTATTAAGCCAAGCCAACTATCTCTCATGTTGTTGAGTGGAAAGTCAACTTGTTAGCATAGCTAAGTTAGCTAACATCAACGAAATGTGAGTGAGGTTTGGTTACTGTCTAATGTTAGAACAGTTAACATTCAATACACATAATTCTTTGGATTTTGGAAGATTTCTTAATTCAGATGTCCATGGCTCACATGACTTTTCTTTCTCTCAATAAATAGGGTAAGTTTGTGTTGGGGATGTTGATGATAAGGGGTAACTTTAAGATGAAAAGGTGAGCGTGGCACCATAGTTTAGGATGTTCAAGAACGTTTAGGATCAGTAAAACTTTTTTCTTGAACAAAAACTTAGATAATGTGAAACTTTTTGGTAACTTAGACCAGTCAAAAGGGGATTTTATTTGGGTCGTCCACGAATAAAAGATATTATACAACTTTAAGGTTTATGTCTGAGTACTCCTTTTACAAAACGCTTAAAGTGTGGATGAAGGAGGCTAGAATATCCCATATTGTGATCAAGATAATATAGGGTGATGCAGAATGGCTGCATGGCTGTAAAAATGGTCAGGAATGCTCATTTATGCATAAATGAACTTAAGATTTATTGATGTGAATGGGTCATTATAGATTTACATTTTTAAGATTGGGAAACACTGACTTAGACTATGGACTTGGACTATGACTGTTGCTCATATACTTTGGCACCCTGTGACGTTTCTAGAGGTGGGGTATGGCAAATGGTGCATGATTTACCAACATGCACATGAAGGTAATGTAAGGTGCTGTCATACGCACTATGTGGCAGAAATTCTGATGTAATGTGGTACATTTGATTTTATTTTTCAAGATGATCAAATCCTGAAAGTTTTGTGACCCCAGTATAATTAGTTTGTGTTCTTGAAATAACAGAATTTCTAATAAATGAAATAATTAGCCACTAAAAGTTTGACATTTTAGGGAATACACATATTTGGTTTCCTGCTGAGATGAGTTGGATGAGAAGTTTGATACAACTCTTACATCTAAAGTATATGTACTATTGTATCACATAGGTGGAAGCAGGAGGTGATTAGCTTAGCATAAGGCCCCTATTTACACATTTTAAGTGTCTTGAATGTAAATAAAATCTAATTGAAAATTAAGACGCTTTCACAGACACATTAAGTTTACTTTCTGTGTTCAGCCTCATGTTGTGAAGTGAAATACACAAACAGAAGGAGGCATTTTAATTACAACATTATTTATAATTTCTGTCATATTTGCAGAAGTGTCCACTCTATTAGTCCTGCATCTATATTCCTCACTTGTTACTTAACAAAAGACCTCATTATTGTCGTGGGTCTGGTGGGGGATTTAGCCGGCAGGCCAATCAGCGTCTCCTTAACGAAGCATTATCCGGTCGGCTGAGCTCCTGCTCTGCTATTCCCTCATTAAACACTCTAAGTCACTTATTTTTTTCTCCTTAGAAACAGACGTCAAATCTCTTTTTCACTTGATTGGGATAAATGCCTTCTCAAACATTCTTTCTGTCCCACACACACACACACACACGCACAATTTCACTTCACCAAACAAACCCGCTCATAGTCTCTCTCATTCATGCTAATTTCGCTCTTTCCTTCTTTTCTCTTTCATTTTCTCCTTTTCTTGTGTTTCCCTTTCTCTTCTTTACCCACTCTATTAACTCATATGAATAAAAACATTTGCTCCTTTGCTTTCTGTCATCATGTTTTTCTCTTTCTACGTTAATATTCTCTTTCTGATCACAGGGATAAACTCATGCCCTCTGGAATGTGTTTATTCCAGCTTGAATCCTGGTTGTTGGATAACTTTGCTTGACTGCTCCACTCTTTCTCCTCCTTCTCCTGCTACTCAAGCTCCTCTCCTTTCTTGATCAAATACCATTCTCAAACTGACATTATGTTTCAAAAACACAGTCCCTTCAGTCAGTTCCTGATGCAAAAAAAACCCCTCAAGGTCATATAAAAAAAATTGCAACGTCATCCAGCAATGATGACGTTGCATTTTGTGCAAGTGCACATTCTTGATGGACTACTTTGTAACATAAATGGCATAATTCTACTTTTTACATGACCATTATCACTATGGAAGAAGCCATTATTATGTCAGGCATGGAGGGTGTGCATGTGTGCATGACCAACAAACATGTCCACAGCTAATCTCACATATTACTGGACCAATCAGCCTAATTTTTGCACACATTCACGACTGTATGCTAAAGTGATTCACATCTTCTGAAAACCCTTTTTTTTGGTGGCACCATGCCAGTGACAGCTGCAGGCATTATGTTTTTGGGTCATCCAATTCTTGTGAAGGTGATATCTCTAGTAGAGGGATCCTTGAGCAAAGCATGTTCATGTCTCTTACACAACTTAATAATGGCTGGAGCCATCAGAAAGGCCAGACAGCCAGCCTGTCAAGGTCTCTCTCCATGATAGGGGTAGCAAGCTTGCGGTGCAATCAGTGGTGAAACAGATCTTAACAAACACTGGTGATTCTCTCTTTGCATCTCAGACCTGGCTTTATTCGAGTAGCAAAGGCTCATCAGTCCAATGATGGGAACTGAGTCATGTTTGTGTCCTCCGATCCTTTGGGAACTCCTTGGATACATGCGTACATTGTTTCGTGACTCAGTCCTCCAGATGTGCCACTTTCCTCGACTGCTAACGTAGAGGCAGTCAGTGATGGTGTACTGTCTCCATCCTCTCTGTGTCCTTCTGTAGAGATGAGTAGCAGGTGGAGATTGAGCAAGGGCCAGCTCAAACTATAATAAGTCAAAGAATTGCTCAATATGTGCAGAATATTCCAACCCGTTCTCATCCCCACTCCTCAAATGCTGACACATTTGTGGTGCTATAAGACTCTGTGAGCATCCAACCTGTTGTCATCCCAGCTTGTCAACTACCAACGCAGCTTTGTCACGCTCCTCAGCATCTGCACAAGGTACTCTTTAGCGACTATATGAGACCTTTCTGTCAGAAAGCTTCTTTAACACATGGATAATGACAAACAGTGGCAGTTTGGGTTGGTTTACATTACAATAAGTACATTACATTATGTATGTTAAGTGACATGACGCAACAATACGTAACTTACCACTTTAAATAATGTTTTGGTTTCACAGGGGACACATGACCCGGTCTCCTGAGTGAAGGTCCTGCATTTGTCTGAGCCATCCAACCACCCCACCTCCTCCATATGTGGACTGCTCCCTCTTTATACTCATATGCATCATTGAAGTCCCTCGAAAGTCTGGTGCGTCTCTTTTGCACCCGCTCTATAAGTCACCCAGGACCAGTGACAAAACATTGGTATTTGACGAGTTGGGAAAAAGAATGGGCTGAGTATTTACTGTTGTTGGGAAAGATGCTTCTCCAAGTTGGCATCTATAAGAGTTGCAAGCATGTCACAGGTCCATGGGTGGTGTGAAAAGGTACCTCAAAAGTCAGCTGGAGTCAGAATTTTTGTTAAGTAAATTCACCACAGTAGCTGCAAAATTAAATAGAAAAACAAGACATTGGATTGAGTTTTAATTGAAAAAAGTTAGGTATGTTTGAACACGGGAGTCACCAAGCAGCCATCTTGCTGAGATCAGCTGACACCACATTCCTCTATTTCTTCACCATCTCAGTTTTTTTTCCATCCTTATCTCCTTGCACTCTCCTGTAATTTTGCCTCTGCCTCTCATTCTCACCCTCTTTTCTTCATCAAGTGCCTCCTTCCTTTTTTTACTCTTTGCTTTCCCACTCTTCCTCTCCAAACTCTCCTCATGTCTCCTCATGTCCTACTGTCTGTTTTGCTGTTGTCTATCTTACTGATCCCTTTCTCTCCTCTCATCAGTTATCCCTCATCCTCCAACTTTCACATTCTCCTCCTCCTTCTCTCTTCTTCATTCGTTCGTTTACCTCCCTTTTCCACCTGCTTTTGCATCACGTTGAGAGCGCCACAGGCAGGGGGGGAGGCAGGCGATTAAAGGTTTATTTCTTAATTAAACTTGACAGCCAAAGCTAGTTTCAGTCATGACTTGCTGAAGGGGAGGAAGGGGGCTGTCATGACCTCTTTGAAGTTCACAAAAGGGAGCAACTTCTCCCACTGGTGCACTGTGGGCATTTTCCAACAGGGACATAGGATGGTGGTCATTTAGTGATTGGACCTATTCCAGCATATTATCCACAGTATTTACATGATGGAAAGTATTGTGAACATGTGATAATGCTATTAGCATCTACTGTGTTAAAATCCTCATATCATTTTTAGACCAAAATTAGCATGTATATATTGTAAATGTGGCTAAACCATTTAAAAATAGGCAATAATCTCCTTTCCTATTGTCAGTAGACAAGTTTTCTTTGTTTGATTGTTTTTTTCTGATGTGCACGGAAAACCTCAGGTCTGTGCAGGAGTGCAGAGAGGAAGTCATTCTTTTAAGTGTCTGTGTGTTCAGCTGTCACTACTTTTGTAGCTTCTAACTGAATCTCTGTGGTTCGAAGTTTAGATTCTCTCTGTGCTGCGTTTGTACTTTCAGGTATCTGCTTTATTTTACTGTTTCATGTTCACTTTCAGTTCTTAGGAGTCATGTTAAGTTACTGCTGATGAAAATGCATTTCCTGATTTTTGTGCTTTATACTTTTATATTCCAAAATAACAGGGAAATTCTATTGTGAAGAATTTATATGATGCTTATCCACCGTTAGATGCTTGACTCAAGAAGAGCACGTATCGGTTAAATACACATCTACGAGTGAGTGTAAACTGCAGTGGTTGGCTGAGTCGCCTACTCAGCTGAGTTGCTATTATCATGATAGGTGTTGGTGAGGTTTTTTTGTCCAATGTAAAAGGGGCTTTAGAATGAAAGGGGAACTTTGATTGTTTAGAATATATATTTTGCTTATTAAGATACCACTCTGCAGGACTGCAGCTGTGGTCATTCTGGATTCACAGCAGTTATGATGGTTTTAGGGCAAGAAACAAAAAATATAAAGTAGTGTACCTTTTTCCCATCTGTCCATCTAGATGCTGTTGCATATTTTTCGGTGAATACTGTTGCTGTCAAGTGTGTAAAACGAAACAAGATGCTACACTAAAAAAATGCAGACGGGGAGATGCAGAAACAGTTAAAAATGTACCTTAATTAAGAAACAATATTCAAAAAAATTACTTGTAAGGTTAGAGTACCAAAAAAAAAAAAAACAAAACCAACAAGGGCAAATGAGGAGCAAAAATCCCCCCACAAAACAAAAAAACAAATCCAAAGTCCAACAAGTGCAACAAAGGTCTGAGACACAGGGGCTGACACCACATGAAGATGGCAAACTGACATAGAAACAGAGAAACACAAGATCTAAAAAGGCAAGGAACACACAGGTGAAACTAATCAGGCACAGGTGAAAGAAATGCTAATCAAAACAGGTGGGAAAAGGACAAAGAGAGAAAGTAAAGACACATGAGGGGGGACCAGGACTACAAAATAAAACAGAAAATGACCAGATATAAACCCCAAGACCGTGACAACTACAAACACAACCTTTATCTGTACCTAGCTTTGTTAACAGTTTGTTTAAAATCTTTCATTAAATTAAATTTGGGAATATTTATTCATGTCTTACACTTTACTGTAAATGCACTATAATTCTTTATTACGGTTTTTATTCAGCATTTTTTTTAATGTCAGTTTATTTTCATCTTCTGTCCTATTTTATTGTTTTTAAATATTATGAGCCTTTTTGTATTGCATTGTGTTTAATTTATAGCTTGTCTTGATGCCTTTTTATGTGACAAAAACACTGAGATGATTGATGAGCACTGGAAATTAGTTTCTTTTGCCGAGTGTCTTAGCTCACCCTTAGGGATGGGTGAGGAGATCAAACCTGTGGATGGACCTCAAAAGTAGAAATGCTGCTTTCATGAAGACTGTGGTGCATTCTTTGCAAAAAAGGTAATCCAAAGAAAAATAACCACATCATAAAAGAGAAACAAAGGCGAAGCCATCATGCTGAAAAGAAACTTTGTTACCCTCCTCTCTCAGGAATTTTAGGAAAGTTTTAGTACTCGGATGTTTATGGTCAGTTTGTTTTTTATTCTTGTCCCATGATACAAAGATGGGAGTCGAGAATGCTGAGACAGGGAGTAAACTGAGCTGACAGTTTAAGTATGTGGAGGGAGGAGTGGATCAAGCTCAATGCCTAAATGTGGTTATGTCTGACTCAGATGAAAGATGAGTGCAAAACTCTAATTCCATCAATATCACAGGAGTGCATTCTTGCAAAAAGAATGACTCAAACATGTGGTGAAGACTTTGAAGCGTTTACTTTATCAAAGTGGATGTAATCACTATATTGACATGTATGATTCCAGAAAATAATTCCCAGTAAGAAACATGCTCTTTTTACTCAGAGACTATTTTTTACAGATGTGAGAGAGACAGCTGAACATTATGATGTCACGGTGAAGTTGACCTTTGACCTTTTGGATATAAAATGTCAGTACATCATTTTATCTTATTAGACATTTGTGTGACTTTTTGCCATAATTAGATTGATGAATTATTGAGTTATGGACAAAAATGTTACCTTCGACCACCAACTCAACCGATCAGCTCATCCTTGAGTTCTAGTGGACATTTCACCGTCCCGATAAGGGGACAGACCAACAACTCAAAAACACAACGCCTCAGGCCATGGCTGTCGCTGACGTGGATGCATAAAAAAGCTGCAGACTGTTTGCCTGTATACCCTGAGCTGACTGATCTCAAGCAGAGATGAAGAGCAAAAGAGTTGTAGCAGATTCACTTCTTTCAAACTCTACATCCCTACATTATTTCCATTTCCGTTTGAATTTGTTAATCATACAGTATTTTTCCTGCGCTGTGGTGTTTAATTCCAAGTTAATATAGGCCTATATATTTTTATTTTTAGCATACATTTCTGCTCTGAATATCACTCGTCCTGTCCTGTCCTTTGAAAAACACTGCAGTAGTGTTTTATCCGAGAAGCGAAAGAATGAGCAACACCTGTTGCTTGTGTGACTGCATCCTGGTTATGAAACACACAGGCATCATAGCTTCAGTGGCTAAAGTTAACTTTTGGAGGGAGAACGTCACAACATCACGACTGTTGGGTGTCAAAGTCCAAGAAATAAAGGTTTGGGCCCAAATGCGGACACTCAAGGCAGACAGGAGCAGTTCAGTGATATTTAATAAACACAAGAGTTGAGTCAAATTCAAACAAGGCTTGTGGATTCTTACTTGTGGATCAGGTTGAAGAGTCCTAACCAGATAAAGGAACAAAAGAAAAAAAAAAAATATATATATATATATATATACATGTATATAAATGGAGGGACAGGAAAAATAAAAGTCCAATAAAGGCAAGAATACAAAAACACATAGAAGCACAAACACTATGGTAGAGCCACAAGAAAACACAGGAAACTTGACAATCAGACAAGAACAAACTAGCAACTGAGGAGGGAACAGACACAAGACTAAATACAGTAGGGAGATGATCAGGGGGCAGGTGGAAACACTCAAGGACAGACGAAAACAATTAGACACCAAAAAAGGCAGAAAAATAGACAAAGACAGGAAGTAAAAACAATAAAGACACACAAGGGAGGACATACCAAAACAAAACAGGAAGTGAACTACAACAACTAAAATCATGTCACTGAGTGTGTAGTCTTTCTAATTACATATGTTCACAGTCTTGTACTTCAACAGTTTTCTGCTAAATGCTGACTTTCTTGTAAAATTATCTTTTCAAAGCCTCCGCCCAGACATAGTTGTGTAGTCTAGTGTCATCAAAACTGTGCTCCTCATCGAGCTAACGGTCCCATGGGAGGAGGGCGCTGAGCGTGCCTTGGAGAGGAAGAGGCTGAAGTACACCAACCTCGCCACCGAGTGCAAGGAGGCCAGCTGGAAAACTCTCATATACCCGGTTGAGGTAGGATGCCGTGGCTTCGTGGGAACATCAGCTGCTCGCCTCATGAGGGATGTGGGAGTAACTGGAGCAAACCAGCAAAAGTCCCAGAAAGATCTGGCTGAAGAAGCTGAGAAGAACAGCTTTTGTCTTTGGGTGCGAAGGAAGGACAAGTGCGAAGGAAGGACAAGTGCTGGAGACGTCCCTGCCATTGCCCCGCCACCAGGAGACTTTCCGGGTTTAAAGGGGCGAAACGAGATCGGTGGTACCTGGCTGATGACCCTGCAGCCAGCCAATCAAAGGGCACCAGAGGAGGTGCGTCAGGCAGTATTGCCATAGCAGTATTCCATCTACATGTATAATTAATAAATTGACAAACGTGTGGGATTCACGGCACAATTCAAACAGGATCAAAAGATTATCTGTCTCTCACCACTGACTACCATATATATTTTTTCCAAAGTAAGGTCCCATTGTGGTCCACTGGAAGGGGCGTGACTGCGCCTCTCTACGCTGTACCG
Organism: Lutjanus argentimaculatus; assembly: GCA_034769285.1. NCBI lineage: Eukaryota > Metazoa > Chordata > Actinopteri > Lutjaniformes > Lutjanidae > Lutjanus > Lutjanus argentimaculatus. Next base: position 10,512,346 of record JAWZSL010000028.1, on the reverse strand, counting down.
TTACTGTCTTCAGAAATAGGTTACTTACTTTCATTTGCTCTAAAATGTATATGAGGCATTTTTTATAAAAAAAAAAAAGCGCAACAAGTCGTGCTTATAGTGCACTGCAACACACCACAGGAGAGGAGACGCACAGGCAGGAATGCATTTTTGGCAGGAAAATATAAAGAACATTTTACCTACATGCAGTGTTATAAAGGTCACAACATTACGATGCAGCGAAAACTCTGCCTGCCATCAACCTAACTGCTTTAAGCATCAAAAAACACATCTGACTTTAAGAGGCACCTTGAGGTTTAAAGTCTTTTTCACCATGCTAGTGTGCTCTGTCATGCTAATGAGGGTTTACCATTAAGGACAGAGGGTGTCGTATGCTGTACAGATTGTAAAACCCCTGAGGAAAATTGTGATTTGTGATTTTGGGATATAACGTTGTTTATGTAAAATTTGACTTGACTTGATTGTTAGTTTTGCTAACTACCTGGGGAAATAGCTCAGCCAAATTGTTGATATTGCTAATTAGCCATAAATATTCTTGCTAACCTTGTGTGCCATGGTGCTGAGCAGGAAGTGTGGGCCTACTGTGTCTGTTTTTAGCTGTCTGCTGCAGCTGGGATCAAGGTTGATGAGAACAGTGAGAGCAAACCACTAAACATTAAAATTTGCTTTGGAGACAAATACAAAAAAGTGACAGTAAGTGATAAATGAATACAGACTGAGACAATGCCAGATGGAATATAAAAGACTGCAGTACATCCTCACTTTTCTTGTGTATTCGAGAGAGCGATAGGAGATAAACATGAGGCAAATCCACACACAGAGTGAGAATATATTATGGTGATGTTGATGGACAGACAGTGAAAGGCATTAACACAGTGAGAGTGGGATGTGTGCACACTCGCACAGACACACTTGAAGACACAGTATCGGTAGAATAACAGTGAGAGCACGGCACTCGTCTTCCTGTTGTTGCAGTATTGAACTAGAGAGAGACGTCATGTCCAGCCTGGTATTGATGGACAGTTAACTGGTAATGTTGTCTAATGTTTTCTCTGACAGTCTTCCTGGAAGCTTCTCTCACTCTCTTACAGAAGCATTTACACCACTCTGAATGCCATTTGTTGGATGCTTTTATCCAGACAGCACAAATGTGCCAAAGGGGCATTTAGTTGTTTTGTTAAAACCAGCAGGAAGTAAACCCCCAGTCTGGTGATGTTAATGTCCTACGCATGGACCTGGCAAATAAATAAACATATAATAAATTAAACTGGATATATCATCAGTTTTCAGAAAAATTTCAGATTCTCAGTCTTAACGTTGCCATTTTGATTTCAACATGCCAAGAGCTGCTCATCATGCGATGTTAGCATGTTAGCATGCCATCGTTAGCAAGTGAGCATACTGTTCAGTAATTTTTAGTGTGCTACTGCTAACATTAGAATGCTAAAATGCTAAGCTGATTGAGATGACAGTGCAGGAAATTAGCATATTGGCTATGAAACTGTGATGCATAATGATTAGATTGCATTGGTGTCAACACTGTTCTGATTTTATTAAACAAATTGGGTACTGGCCATATCTTATTTATTCACTAGTCATTATGAATTACAACAATTCAAGTTTATTTACTGTATACAACAAAAATCTAACTTAAAAATGTGCTAAACATATACTAAAAACATTGCTGGTTATCTGATGGAGAGTTTGTATCAGACAAGGTTGAAACAAATTCATGCTAATGGTAACAGATGTGGGAGTAAGTTACACATGTGCAAGTCTCAAGTCTTGACCTTTAAGACTCAGGCAAGTCCCAAGTTACTGAGGTGAGAATTAAGTTATTCAAGTCAAGCCTCTGCTACATCAAGTCACAAGTCAAGTCATAAGAAATTCTGATGCTCTCCCCAGGTTTCCACTTTAAAATTAGTTAAAAGACAGTGATCATTAAAAGTTATGCTTTATTTTCAATAATAAAGGAGAAATCTGTTATACATTTGATGTAATAAATCATAAATTGACCACAAACATGTTAAGTTCTCTGACATCAACAGCTCTAGTGTCTCCCTTTGAAATTTCTATTTCGGGACAGAAGTTTTTGTTTGCTCGTTTCACTTAATTACAGTTCAAATTAGAGCTGAATGTTCGCAGAATGAGTAGGTGTCTGTTTATGTGCTGCATGAAATCATTAATTATCTTGTAGAAGGCGTAGATGTGTGTAACGGTTAAACTGAGCAATATGCTAATGGGGTCTGGCAGGCAGTGAGACAGGCAGCCACTTAACTCAAAGACAAGAGCGTGTATTTTCAGACCAACTGACAACTGAGATATGAAACAACTCATCAACTTAGAGTGGAGGACTTGTTGCTTGTTATTGTCAAGTAACGATATTGTGCGCATCCTGCAGTGCCCCTGCAGTGCTTCTGCAGCCTCCGCAAGCTTCCCTGAATCTGGGGAGGAAGGGACAGGGGGAAACAACTTGCTTCAACCATAGATCTATATTAAATTGGATTACAACCTATTTAATATATAGTTTATGGGTCCAACTTGCTATTTGGACTGCAGGACTCATTTATGCACACCTAATTGCTACATATTGCTCTTTTAATGGAAATTGTTGCTGCCTGCTGCCTAACCTGATCAATAACAAGCCTCCTCTAAATTGCACTAAAGGGAAAACAGAAGTCTAACATAGCTTAAACTGAACGTTAGCTTTCTAGCTCACATTTGACCAACCGACAAGTTAGCTAAAGAGACATATTCAAGCACCTTTCTTTGTGGGTTTTGTCATGATGGATGAAGTTGGATGTTGTGGTGGTCGTGTCACTGATTTTTGAGCTCCAGACCTTGCTTACCACTGTCCTCTTCTTACTACTGTCATTAACAGCATCATCCTTGAATTCAAATTTTATTATTTTTGGACTAGCCCTCTGCATGAGAGCTGCCTCTTTTACTGGCCTCTGCCGATCTGCTGCGTCCTAGTAGGTTGGCAGGTTTGCAGGCATTGCACAATATGCAATCATATTTAAAAGCAAAAAGTAACAATATCTAGTAGGGCTGCGCAATTGATCGCAATATTATCAAAATCACAATGTGGCCAAGAGCAATATCCAAATCACAGAACCAGGACCAAATCTCAAGTTTTTAAAGAGGGAAAAATGTGGGAGAAAACGACATTAAATTGAAGTACTGTGCTTGTTTGTGCTGATGTGACATTTGTTGGGATCTACCAATTTTACTGGCTTTTTTTCTTTCAGTGAAAATGAAAATTGTAATGCAAAAATGATCATTCCCACTAATCGCAAACACAATTTCAGTCAAAATAATAGCAATATGACTTTATTATACATGTAGAAAAATGCAAATGTTTAATTCAAGTAATTCAAATCAAGTGCCCAAGAGTCATCTGTCTCAAGTCTAAGCCAAGTCTCAAGTCATGAATACCAAGTCATGTTGAGTCTTTTATCACTGCAATACAAAAGTTGCATCTTTAAGTATGACTTGAGTCAGATCATGTGGCTCGAGTCCCTCACCTCTGGTTATTAGAATCATGTTTCCTGACAAGATACTGATACTGATTTCTTGTGCGAGATCCATTAATACTAACTTTGCACACCAGAGAGTCATTATTTTCCTGATTGCTCCGTCTTCAGCCTCAGCGCCCACAGTTATTGGCTCGCCTTCAGTTTTAGTTCTGTGACAGTTTTCTGCATTTTCAGGCAAATGCCAAATTTGCTGGCTGTTTCATTAGTCTGATGGGAGGCTTAACCGATTAATGTTAATGATAATGACTATTACTATCATGTTTTTATTGTGCTCTTGGAGATTGTTCCAAATTAAAATCAATAAATTAAGAGTCCAGTTCACGTTTAATCATTTTCTAATGGCTGAGTTCATTTGGCTAAGTAGTATATTTCCTTATATTATGGTTTTGTGGTTGCTGTTACCATGGAAGGAGGAGGAGTATAAACTCTACTATTTGTATGGCTGCAAAGGTCAAATTACAAGCTTGTATCTCACTACATGACTATATTGACCAAGCAATATGCCTGCTGTTTTGCTGTTGTTTTCTTTCATGACAGAATTGCTGATCAGGCTGTTTTACCTTCTAGGGAGTTGTTTTTCTGTAGATTGCTTCATGATTTGGAGCTTTGGTTTTTGCCAAATCACATGACTCTCTCATTAAGCACAAAAGCCATTTTGACTGCAGCCAAAGAGGCAGCTGTTATTTTCAATAACACAAACTATAGCAAGATGTTGTGAACTGAATTTAGCTTCACAACAAAAAAGTCACACAGAGGCCTACACGTCACGGCAGGGCCTGAGAGACTCTTTTCGAGAGAGACGTCTCCATCAGATGTGATTTTCCAGAAAAGAGGAGTGTGAGGGCAAGCTGAAGGATATGAGTTAACAGATGGTTGGCATGGAAACAAGGCATCCTCTGAGCCCAGAGACTCTGCATCCTACTCCTGACAGACAAGGTCTCTGGGCTGACGGCCTGGATAATGCTGACACACAGATGGGATGAGAAGCAGAGCACGATGTTGATGTTTGCTGATTATCTTGCCATCATTAGAACACTTTGCTTTGTGTCTGTGTATTTTACGACAAAAGATGTTACTTATTGTGACAAAATAGTGGCATTATCAAGTTTTTTGGCTTTAATGCTGAAACACATGACAGAAATACATGTACTCGTTGGTATTGAAAAAGAAATAGTGGCATTTGGATTAAAGGTCAGCCGGTCCTGAGACGATCGACAATGCACATGACATCTTTCGACCACACAGCAAGATCAGCACGTCGCGCCACCATAGTCCACCCCAGGAGAAGTGGCGGTGAGCGGGGATAAGAGCCATTCTAACCCAGCTTTCAATTAAGGCGGCCCCTGGCTAATGTACGGTCAGTAAAGTGAACCGAACGAAATGGGCCAAGCAACAGGAAACCAGAGACCGTCGTGGCCACATCTTACAGAGACTTTTGCCACAACGTCCGGCATCAAGGTGTGACGAACAAGACTCAGTCAGGATGACGGGTAGAGGACTCTGTGTTTGTATCAATGATGCTTTGTGCATAAACACAATGTTTCCCAGATGTTGACCATATTATCATCACCATCTTGTTGCTCCTGTTTACATTGAACCTGACACAAATTTTTAAAAAATGTTCTACAGAATTATCTCCTGGGTGTATATATGCAAATAACTGTATATAATGTTTCATTTTTTGTTTTATATTTTTTCATATTCTACTCAGAACACAATCAGTTATCTGTATTTATATTTTGCACAAGGGACTACATCTCTCATTTCTCTGTGCAACCATGTGACTAAATTTCCTGGAATACTTCGCCTTCTGAACTAAAATCATTAACTGATTTTAAAGTCTGAACTATGGCTAAAACAAGGGCAAATCTGTGAACACTGACAGACATGAGTCTATATAGTTTGCATACTCTCTTTTACTTGTGCCGTTCTTAACAGTTGTATTTGCTTTGTACTTAATGTCGATTTTAATCATCGTTGTCTCAATGTTTGTAGTAGCGTTTGGTTTTCTGTCATTGTTGTTTGTTTTACTGTTTGTAGTGGTTGACTGTCCATGTCTGTTTTAGAGTATTGTATCTTGTGGTTTATCCCTTAGAAGCCTAACCAGGGACAAGGACTGCAAATCAGCTATAGCTAGAAGTCCTATGTACATTGCATTAGTTGCATTTTTACTTAAATGTAACAATGCCTACATGTATCGTCCCTGACAAATACATAAATAAATAAATAAAATACTGTGATACCTTGATATAAGTTCATAAAAGATAAAACCTAAGGCCACATTTAGACAGAATCAGGTGTTGTGGTGATTAGCTGCAGGGTTACATGGCGGTGTGGGGGAGGGTGTTTATTTGTCCTTAGAACACAACTGCTGTGAAGCTGTGTTTCTTTATCTCTGGGGACACATAATAAACCAAATGAGGACACAAGTGGGAGATCATATCATTTTTTGGTTCATGCACTGAATAGCGCCCAGTTTCACAGATATTTCAGGCTGACTGTGAAGGAGTCTCATCACCGGCTCATGATTGGCTGCCGCTGTGTGATGTCAGGTTGCCCCTCTCCAAATGTTGACTGCTACCTCCACTGCTGCAGCCCAAACACAATAACGCCATTCAAAATGAATGAGATGACTTTTCACCATTTTTGTTTCATGCAGAAAAACTAGTTAGTTTGTTAGTTCGTTCAGTCGGTCGGTCGGTCGGTCGGTATCTCTTACAGAACAATCTGTGATTGTATGATGCACATAATTCTTGGCTTTGTGTAAATTTAATTTTATTTCACATGTGCAGGTGAGTGTGTCCTACTGATCGCTTGGCAACACTCCCAAGACTCTGCTGATAACAAGCGCAAATTTTGACTTTTTTTTTTAGAATCATAAATAATGCAGTTGTTTGTTTATCCATAATGACAGTGCAAACGAGAAAGTGAAACAACTTGAGGCCAGAGTAACAGGGCTTAGGACCTTCAAGTCCATGGCAACGTTATTCTTTTTTTTTTAATAAAAGCATGATGAGAACAGTTGTTACAAAGCCTAATATTCATCATACATGATAAGAAGAAAAGTCATGAAAACCTTAGAAAGATTTTTTGTGCTGACAGTAGGAAGACCTGAATAATTCAGCAACATTTCTCTTACATTCCCTAAGGGCAGAAACTCTCCAAATACATACAGATATGGACTGTATGCTTAAAACCTGTGGATGTGCAGACAAAATCTTTCATTTCATGTGTCCTTGGACGTGTATAGCATGCTGACATGCTAAATGATGACTTTTCTGAGTAGCCTTAATTATCTTGAGAATTACAATATATACCCATCTAAGACTTGGTAGCAAAACAAAGCATAAACAGCCAATGTCATAAACAGAATAACATCTACATAAACTAAGTTAAACCATCATTGCGTTTTAGGTTTAATCTAAGAAAAACCCCAGACAGGGACTTTACTCATGAGGGTGGGCATGCTCGCTTTCTAACATTCATTCATGTTGAGTTTGCTTCAATCACTCAGTGAGTTATGTGTGTAAGTTTCCCTGCCCCTGTGGATGGCAGCCAGCATAACCAGTTTATCTAACTGTAACTGTAAGCTCTTAAGTCATCCAGGCAGCTGAGCCCTCCGTCCCACCGTCCCATTAATAGAGGCTGAGTCACAGCCTGGAGCATCGCCTACAGCTATAGATAGATGAGGAACAAGCAGAGAGGCAGCTGCACACAAGAGCCCTTACAGTAGAGCGAGGGTGTGTGACCGTGTGTGTGTCTGCAGCATTACGGTAAGGACAGTAGAACAGAGGAGGCTGGATGAAAAATCACATAAAGTGTTTGATATTTGGTGTTTGAATATACACGATTAAACTAAATGAATGCTTTATCGCATTAAGGAAGGTTTGTAGCACTGTAGGTATGTTAGGATGCTGTCACGTGCAGTACAGGCAGAGCTAATGGGTTACTCCAGCGGTCTAAATCAGCTAGTTCAGATGAAAGTTTTTAAAAGTTAGTCTTATTAGTGTAGACTTGGCTCCAAGTCTTAGCAGGGACAATACACATTAACTGCTGTGCTTTGGTGGAAGGATACGGTGGTGTAACCCTAAAATACACTGCATGCGGAACGACTCTGGAACGGCTCCGCTCTGGAACGACAGCGTACTCCGCCGTCCGCCAACTCACACATGATTCGTTTGTGATCTGTTTGGTGCGGCTCCACCGGACACCGAGTGTTGCGAGAACGCACGGGATCTCGCGAATTCACGCATAATCGCGCGTCTCTTTTAATGCACATAAGCAAACTATTTGTTTTCAAACAACATTACTGAACCAAATTACAAACTTACCTTCCACTCCCATTGCTCCTGCAATGGCATTCCACGCCACATCTTTTTTGTTGGTGTCCTTATAAAAAGGGTGTGAGGTGTCATAAATGATTGGTTGATTTTGGATCTCCAGAATCAACTTCTCCTCATCCATGGTGTCGACAGGGTGAAAAGACGCCTGAAAACCTCTGACCTGTTGACTTCAGGTCGGCCCCGCCCATTATGACGTGTTCTTGTAATGAAACCCGATCCGGGGTGAACACGGAGTATTTTATTTTGAAAATCAACCGGGGTTTTATTTTGTATTTTGTAGCCGACTTCCCTCCCGGCACAATCTACCCTGTGCTGCTTGATGCGCCGAGCTCCGGTGTCCGGCAAAAATAGAAGCTCTGCATATGTGTTGCGGAGGGCTGTCAGACGCCGCAGTTGTTCCGGAGCCATTTCGCAGCGGAACCGGAGACTGTGTGAGCTGACACATAGACTAAAAATGAAATGTAACGGCTCCGACGCTGTGCCGGAGCCGTTCCGCATGCAGTGTGTTTTAGGGGTAAGGACGGACGCATGACGGTTTTGTTTCTAGAATCAGAGGGACACTGCAGATACGTAACCCTGTCCCTGAGAAATTACTTTTGTATATCGCTAAATTGTTTCAGGGTTCACATCAGACTCTCGAAATTCGAAATGTGAAAGATCCTCCCTTGAACGGGCGTTTGGTTTATCCGCTCTGGGCTACTGTGGAAACATGGTGGTGCAACATGAAAATGAAAACGTACTTATATATACTATTCAATTTCTGCCATATTCTATCAATAAATCCCCGTAAATCTTACACACTGGCCCTTTAAGGTGTGAAAATATTGGCATTTTGTGTGGGTTTAGGCATTAAAAGCCCTTTGGGTAGGGTTAGGCAAAGATTGTGATTATGGTTAGGTTTTGGCAACACAAACCATTAGTTAATAACATGTCTCCATTATGTTTATAACAGCATATGTTGGTTGGTATTACATTTCCCTCAAAAACGGATTTGCTGTTGCTCATGAGTTCTACATAAACATAATTTCTAGGCAACAGGGCTGTCTGATTACATACACAGCAGCATAGATTTTGATTTATAGTTCAGATTGATGTATTGTACGTGATCAGGCCGTGCTTTAATCATATTTTCCACAGCACTCATTCATCATTCAGCACTAATTTCATCATGGAACTGGAGTTACATCCAGGGGACTTCTGTTTCACCCATAGACTGTATATAGAAGTGGACGGAGCTTCCGGCTCTGAAAAATGAAGCCAATGCGGAAGTGCAGTAACGCTGTATTCTCACCGAAATCCAGCAGGGGGCGCGCGAGCTGGCTGCAAAAAGAAGCCCGGTTCCATTGACACCCGTTCTAAAATGCCGAACTTTACAGCTGAAATAAACATATTTATAGCCCGTGTCAAAAAAACGATTTTGGTCTCTATCGCTAATATCCCCCACCATGTTCACTGAACCAGACTTGAATTTTCATATAAGTCATTCGTTGATTTTATATTAAGGCTTAAAGTTCTGTATAATTAGGGGCGTGGTTTCGTGATTGACAGGCGTAGTGCCCTATAGTAGTGCCACTCACTCGCTCCCTTAGACTATACCGTCTATGGTCCCACCCTGCTCCACCGTCTCAACCAATCATATTCACATCCGGTTTCAAAACTGTCAAAATGGCGCTGGCCAAATCTGAAACTCGAGGCTTCAAAACGGGTGTTCAGAAACCAATGGGTGACGTCACGAAGGCTCCGTCCACTTCTATATACAGTCTATGGTTTCACCTTGTTTTATTTTCTGAATAAAAGACTACTGCTGAGCAATCACTGTGTTTTTGTCCTCTTATTCGCTGTATTAAAGAGAGTAGATTTCTGCAAACTCAAAGTTTCCAGTGCAGATGGTTTTGCTAAAATCGTGTCACTGAATAAGAGAAAATTACTGAGCCTTTTTTTTTTAACTTCTCCAATGTTGCGTTCAGTATCAACACTCTCCACTCGCAGACAAAATGTAAGGAAACACAAAGCAGATCAAACTGACCAATCTCATTCACCTAGACCTACCACCTAGAGCAGACCTGGGCAAAATACAGCCTGGAGGCCGGACCTGGCCCAGTGAAAGGTTCCATGTGGCCTATTAGGACATCACGACCACTTAGAAATATCACACGTAAAATCTAACTAAGGCAGTCTTACTGTCAAACCTTTATAGAGCCTTTATTCTGAAAGGGATCAGTGGTTCATTTACTGGTAATGAAAATTAACTGTATCTTAAACTATAGCTTTATTCACTCAATGCCGTACATCCATGTTGTTTACATTGTTCTTCTATTGTTGTTCAATGTGATGTAATTCCATCACATGGCAATTCAGAAAAGGTGACCAACAGTAGGAGACTTATTGCATTAGCCAGCTAGTAGCTCATAGACATCTATGTGCCGGTGTATCCTATATAGAACACTTCTGACTATTCCATTATTAGGGATTTGGCCATTGTTAGGAGACTAGATCACATTTGTGCCTGGTCCATGGCAGCCTGATCAATTTCTCATGTGGCTTCCCTTGAAAAATAACTCCTGACCTGTAGAAAGTTAGCATTAAAGATGTGGAATTTTCTCTCAATCAAGTTTACATTCAGTTTTTCTGAAGTTGCAGGTGTGTACCCTTGAGGGCTAAAACAGCATCATTTACATGTGCATTAAATCTGCTAGCCGCTAAATTTGCTGGCTGCATTTCTTTCTTGGTTATATTTTTGGGGGGCTTTTTATGCCTTTAATGGATAGACAGCTGAAGATATGACATGAAAAGGGGAGAAAAAGTTGGGGGAATGACATGCAGTAAAGGATAACAGGTGGCAGAGGACTCACATCCTCAGTACATGGGGCGCAGGCTCTAACTGAGCTACCTTGCCAAATTTCATTTCTTGATGTTACTGCAGCCAACTGTTGATGTGTGGAACAGCGTGCATTGCAGCAGTATAGTTTTGCATCACTGCCCCCTACAGATGGCAGCGATTTTTTAAACCTTTTTTTCCACCTGCTTGTGCTTGTGCAAGTAATACGTGCATTTTTTTTGTGAGTGCTAGTTGAGCAACAAGATGCAAAGACAAAGGGGACCTGCTCATCAACATCACTGGTGTATTCTAGTTCCCCTTTGAGGGAAAAGGGAGCATAATTTTCCTTTCTTGTACTGATTTATCACAGCTAGATCTGAATCACAGGTGCACACTTGCTTACATCACACTCACCACACACACACACACACACACACACACACACACACACATTTGTACTAGATTTATACATTTCTGATCAGAGCAAATTAAAACACATTTGGGTTGGGTGATCTTGGGTCTACCAAATTTGCATATGACAAAGTCCACAGTGGGACTTCACTACACTCAGTGGTGCTTAAAGGGATAGTTAACCTGTGTAAGTGGTCTAAATGATGTCTTTCAAGTCAACTTGGCATGTTGGAGCTTTAAGAGACACCAGATGAGCAGTATGGAGGTATTTTATCGTTTGTTTTTTGTTTTTTTGTTTTGTTTTTTGTTGTTTTTTATGTTTGAAAACTGTTCACCATTCATTTAAATTGTTTGGGAGATTCTGCGATGCTGTTTTCCTGTAAAACTCCAGCAGTTTTCTGCGGATTAAAAAAACTAAAACCGACCTTCAATCAGCTTGAAGGTGAGAAGATAATGACTGAATTTTAATTTTTGGGTGAACTATCCCCTTAAAAAGAAAATAGTAAACACAGCACAGAGATGTGGTGCAATGAACAGAAGCAAACAGATTCTTCTTTTTTAATTTCTCTCCCACATGTCAAAAATGAAACTTAAGCAACAGTTCCATGGAAACTCACTAATACAGAAGACTTTTAAATCACAATGTAATGATGGTGGAGGGCTCATCCATCAGCCCAACAATAAAACACATTCACACTGGCTTGACTCAAGATGACAATCTTTGCATACTAGAATAAATTAGAAATAAAGAGGTTGAAGTTTCATTCTGAAATGTCATAATCTGCTTGTTTGCCCTTTCATTTTGTAACCGCTCCTACATCATGTGATAAAGACTGAAGACTTAAGATAAAGAGTGAAGACAAAAGGAGGAGGAAGACAGAGGGAAGGAGAGAAGAATGGGAGAGTAAACAGGCAGAAAGGAGTGATGGTGTGAGATATATAAAACAAAAGGTTAGGAAGGAAGAAAGGGTGGGGGAGGAATTAGGGACCCAGATGAGGAGAAAGGAGACAGGAAGGAAAGGAGGAAGGAGGGAAGTAGGGAGGTTGTTATCTGGTTCAGTTGGGCGTGGTTGGATGGACATGTTGACAGAAGGGAGTGAATATTACTGGAAACCAGTTTTATGTGGGAGCAAAGTTCCAGGGAAGATTGCAGGCTTATTGCTGGAGACTACAATTCATGGTGAAACTCATAAGAAAATGAAAGTGAGGCTGACGGTGTTTTCACAGTTGTATCAAGGTCGTCAACAGTTCTGTTATACAGGAAAGACAGAGAACGTGGATGAAATGGAAGACAGGCAGACCCAAACAAAAGCGATAGTTGATGGAGTCTCGCTGTGATACAAGATACACTACGAGAGTAACATCAAAACAAGACACTCAAATTACCTTCACAAGTATTATTAAAAATATCAGCAAGTTAAACTTTAAAAGTTTAAAAATATTAAAATGAAACAAACTGAAACTACTAAAAACAACTTTTTAAAACTGTTGCCATTGTAACCCCTAAAGATTTCACCAGAAGGACAGAAACACACAGTCGACATATTAGTAGCTCAAGAGTAAGAGGAGACATTTACAGTTAAAACACATAGGCTTAAATATTACGAAAAAGTTACATGAATGGTTTTTTCAGATATCCATTCTGTGAAGAACAAGGATGTTCGACTTCAACGTGAATGCTGGAGGCTCATTCTAACCATCAGAGATATGCTGCAAATTGGTGAGAGGTCTTGCAGGGGGGAGCGGGGCCCTGATCGTAAATCTGTCCCTCTTCATCCCACCTGTCACTCCCCACTGTGTGTCACCGTGTGTCACCGTGTGCCGGATGCTTGTCATGCTCTCTGCGTGGTGCCTGGAGACAAATCCAGCCGAGAATGCCGTCGAGTCTCGGGGGTCAATTCCAGCACAGAATTTCTTTCCATCCACACATTGCCCTGAACAATGCTAGAAAGTTGCCTTCACTGCTGCTGTCATGGAAAGACATACCGACATTCACATGCAATCAGAAAAACTCATGACAATGGATGACACTGACCTGGGATTTCATATCAACTTTTACCTATTTTATAATTAGTAGTTTGGGCAAACTGAACCATTGTATTTATAGAATCCTGACAGTGATCCTGTGTTTTAAAGCATCTCTGATTTTTTTTATTTTGGCACAAGGAGCTGTATACCCTCTACTGAGCATGCAGTTTGAGCCCTATGCAACAAGGGTCACATGATTTTCCTCATACATTTAATTGCCCACCTCCCACTGGAATGTTAATCCTGTCCCAATGAGTGTTAAGTCTGCAAATGCTGATGTTTGCAGCACTAATTGGAAACTAATTGGAATGCATGAAATAGGCTACCAAATGTCACAGCAGAGGAGCTGTGACAAATTGGGAACATTTTTTGAGAAACTTTGTGTCCTCCGTTTTTGTTTATTGTCAGTTAAATACTTTTTCCATCTATATTTGGATTTTTGCCTGATTTGATTTTTATTGCTGGAAAATGCAAACTGTGCAGAACTATGTCAGCTTATTTAAAGCTTGTGAGACTTCTCACCATCACCTTTTCACAGCTGCTGTTTATAGCCAAAACCTCCTGATATGGAGCGACCAGACCCCCACAGACAGCATGTGACTGATAAGGCGGAAGAGCTTTTTTATAGCGACCTTTGGTGCACTATCTAATGTGCTGAATCACATGTAAGGAATAAAACTTCTGGGCTACAAAACATGAAGAGAAGAGACGATGCATGTTTACATCCAAGTTATTTCATTCAAACTTTTGAAACGTTGCAAAAATAGATTATCCAAATAGCGGCTAAAAAAGATGCATTGTCATATTGTATGTTTGTGAGTTTCACAATTTCATCTCCAAAAGGCAAACAGCTGCATAGTCTGAAAAAAAAAAAAAAAAAAAAAAAAACTGTCATAGTTGTATGTATGTGTTTGGATGTATTTAATACATTATTATTTTAGAAATGTTTATCCAAGCATGTTTATGATATTGGGGATGTCTTTATAAAACTTTGCCATTTAAGCTTTTCGTGCTTGCTGTTTAAGAATTCTGTGGGGAAAAAAACAGAAATGACAGCCTTCCCTCACCAGAAAAAAGACCATTTAGGTCGCCTGTGCAAGCATCGCACATGACCCATATGCACATTTATTGTTAGGTAGCAACCTTAGTGGCCGTAGTAATTATGACGGGAGAAATTCAGGTGACAAAGTACAAAAACCACCAAAGTCCGCGCAGGGAGGGGGTTGTGATGGACGACTTCTAGACTGTAGCACCTTCATGTAGTTTTGGAACAATCATGAACTCCAAACTGAGAAGATACGCGCCCCTCAAGACGCAACAACAACTCGTCAAGTCAGAAAATTTTGGAACATGATTTGCTGGGTTGACATATTACACTGAAACATGGCAGATGAAAGTTAACATTGGGTTGATAGTAAGACACTTTTTTTTACTAATTAACGTAGTCCCATTGTATATAAAGTTTTGGCTAAAGTTAGTTGCTGTCAATGTAGAGTGACCTAGACTAATAAGAAAAGTTGTTTATTTAGATAAGACAAGACAAGATAAAACTTTGTTAATCCGAAGGAATTCCTTGTGCCAGATTGCTCCAAAATTACAGTAACATAAGAATAACCGTTAAAGAAGTTAAATATAAATATAAAATATAAAGTGTATGAGGAGTAAATGCAAAAAAATGCAGTGCCTAATAACAATAAAAGTAAGATAAGTTAAGCACAAAAGTAAGCTAAACAGATAAAGTAGTAATGGCAATTAGATTGAAAGTAATACTGGCAGTGATATTGAGAGATAATAAGAGTTATATTTGCACCATATAATGAATGTAAAGATAGCACATGATAGTGACCATAAACATACATGATAATAATGAAAAGTAATTGTGATACTGAAAGTAATATTGCCACAGTGTATTGCACATACTGCATAGCCCATGACACTGAATATTTTATAGGAAAATAATAATATAGCCTCTGATACTGAAAAGTAGCATTGCACATAGTTTTAAAAATTGCATATTGCTGAGTTGCATTAATTAAAAACTATAAATTGCATAACAAGTCAGATACAACAGTATTTTATCAAAGCTAAGCTAATATCATGCTTCTGTTTTCTGATGTTAGGCAATTGTTTTCTTGTAGGTCCGAGAAGCAGAAGCTCAGACAACCCACCACATCACCACAACATCAGACTTTCATTACAGTGCAAACTCTCTTTCTAATTAATCTGATGCATGAGTGCCTTTCATGGAGCAATGCAGACTTTCTAAAAGTCATGCTGAGCTGAGTGAGCTGGTAAAACAAACCAGAGGCCAAGAAAGGTTTTCTGGCAAGAGGGTGACCAGTTTCAGGAAGGACTTGACCGTGAAAGGGTATCCAGACAGTACATAGTTGCATGACTTTGAAAAAGTTACACACCAGCAATGATTCAATAGGGAAAGGTACAACACAATTTCAGTTTTATCATGAAATTAGTGTGCTAATTGGAGGGCATTATGATGTAAAATAGATTTCCCTGTGATAGGGACTGCTAAAGGTGTTTGTGTGTGCGATTTTGAGACCAGAGGCCTTGGAGATGGCCAACACCTGGGCAGAACAGTCAATGGCAGAGAACTGTACCACCTCCTCCACCTCATTTGCCACTACTACCACCCCCACGAGAAAGAGGAAGGGGCAAGAGGGAGAACTGCTGGATTTTCTCAAAGAAGCCAAAGCAGCAAGCCAAAGACAGCATGAGGAACACCTCAAAGTAAAGCATGATGCAGGCATTTCTTGACAAGCAGTTAAACTATTGTGCTATCAGCTGTATAATAAATACATTTTCAGAGTTTATTGTATTATATATTTTAAGTGTGTATGTATTTCAAGTTGAATACCACAGATATTTCAAAACTAAACGAAAAAAAAATCAGTGTTTACATTAAGGAAATGTCACTTTAGTCATATTTACATCGACATTTTGTTGTGCGGTTACATATGCTTGAAAATTTACAACAAAAATGAGAACATTAAGTGTCATCTGTTATTTAAGAATTAACAGAGGACAGATAAAATGAAAATATTTTTGAGTTTTCACATAATCATTGGATGGACTATGTAGCTCCTTTTATCATTTCATGTTTCCAGTCTCAGGCATCCATGTGCACATATCTATCATCTTTCAACTCGTGATATTTGTCATTTTTATGTGGTCATTCCTTCATTAGGAAAGGTCGTTCCTGGTCGGCACAATACAACTGTCATACGATCATGCACTCATGTACTCACTGCTGAACCTCACCTGTTCATAGATGACTATTTCTGCTGTTCTGGATCACGCTGAGGGAGCTTAGATCTGAATTGTGTTCATGCTTGTTTTTTATTCCAACAAAAAATCAATAAAACCATTCATCACTGTGTGAAAGCAATTAGCTTGCTTTGGATCTAGAACCTCTATGATGACATTCTGGGCAGCACGATGAGAATACTTGCTAGCTGCTCCCTGAGGGAGTTTTGGTTGGCTGGTTACCAGAGGAACATAACTAGTTTCCTCGGTAGTGATGAACATGACTCATACCTTTGTCTTCTAGGTTTTTTGCTAATAAATCAAATTGGGCTCTGGTCACTGACAAGTGTTGTTTATATTATCAGCTGCCATTCAGTGCTGCTCTGAACTAAGACTACTGTCCATATTCAACCTATCATTTATGAAGCAATTAACATAATGACAAAATCAGCGCTACATACTGGCTTTAAAAAACTACAATGTCTGCTGAAAAAAAATAAATAGTTGTACATGGACAGATTCAGCTACTACATCTGCAAACTTCCCATGTGTCACAGACTCACCGGCACAGCCGATGGAGGATGCTGAACAGAGTTTCTGCCCGAGTTGTGATCAGAACATTTCTAACAACTCCAGAGCATGTCCATATGAATCAGCATTAAGGCTTTTGAAAACAGCATGTTCACTGCGGCTACAAAACTGATTGCTCTCTGACTTGTCACACACAAGGGAGGCAGCATCTGCAACAACAAGGTGGTGTAGCAGCAATCTAACAGCACCATAAATTATATTTATTAAAGAAAGTCGATTAAATTATTCTACAAACGTTACTTAAACAGCTGACAGAAACAGGCTAACAGGAGTCATAGTCTGTATAGGCCCACTGTTGTTTGTGATTTATTTTCATGAATAAAAATGTCTCAAGAACATCCAATGTCTGGGCAGATTAATATTTTCAGTAATGTGCATGGTATGCTGTCATGCTGATTTAAGCATGTTCTAAATGTCTAGTTGACCAATCAGATTCCTTGGTTGGAACTACCAGTTGTATATTTTGACTTAAAGCACATGAACACACTGACTAATTAAATGGGACCACCTGAGAGTACGTGAATGCACCATTTTACCCAGGAAGCTCAGCATTTTGTCACATCAACCCATCACCAACCGACAATTTGTCAGCGCCTGTTGGCATTTGATACTGACGCTGAGGGTACCCTTTAGCGGCTGTAAATGAAGCAGCCAGAAAGACATTTTTAAAATGTGAATAATGCTGTAAAACAGCCTTTTAACTTGTGATTACCAGTGTGAAAGGGTCGCCGTGTGGTCAGGTTTAGGCGTTAAAAATTCCAGAGTGTCATCGCCAGCTTATTTTAAACATTGCCGGTATGTTGTCCGAAACTTTGCATCACGTTCTGGAGGTCTTGTGATGTTTTAGCAACATTGCAGCAAAGTACAGGAAACGTCAGGCAGAGGACACTGAACAGGCATCGCAAAAATACCATATAACACCTGTAATGTTCCAACATTTCAACAACATACTAATGGTAACGTTCTAACCGTGATGCTGCAGTGACGCTGTAACAGCATCACAAATGATACGTCACAACTGCTATGTTGCAGGGACATTCTGTGTTTGTAACTTGTGCAAAGTGCATAACGTCCTTGCATACAGAATTGGACGCATGTAACTAACTATTCTAAGCAAAACCACAATTTTTTCATTAACCTAATCAAGTAGCTCCGTAGTGCCTTAACGTAACCCAAACTGTAACCATTACATGTTAACCACATAATGACAAAGTTCTGGTATGATGAAGGTCTGTTACACTTGTCACTGGTATTAACATCTACAATGTATGCTGTTTTGGGAGTCAGTGGCAAACACCCTATTCTGTCATTTAGGTGTGAGGACGTGTTGGAAAGGAAGAAAGAGATAAAGACATCAGCCTTTTGAACTCAACACTGAATTACACATAACTATGACTGTGTGCGTTTTCTCTCAGTGGAAATCAAACCTTTCGAACCTCGCAGCTAAGCTCTGACATTTACACACTTGTACGTGCTGTGTTTTCGCTTCGCTTTGAGCCTATTTTTGGAATCATCAGCTCAGAAACTGTCTGGCAGCTTATCTGATTACTCACTGTAATGTAAATATTACAGTTGGACTGTAAGATAAGCATGTGGTCACCTCATACTGTCCTCTGTCACAGCCAGAGAGGTGAGACAGACTCAGTGAGGTCATACATCATTACAGACAAAGGCCGATACAAAGCAACACACAGCAGCATGAGTCAGTTTTGGTTTTGGTAAGATGACACCAGCAAACTGCACACAACATGTGACAGCCAGCTAGTGTGTGATGCTGACAGTGAAAAATCTCACAGATCAGTAAAGTGCATGACTGTTGAACAATGCTGAACACAAAACAAGACCATCAAGTTTAGGAATGTGGTATTCTAGCTCTGAACGTACAGCTCAGCTGTCAAAACATCAAATGTAAAGACTTAACATGACACACTAGCATCCAATCAGAGATAGCGGGGAAGTACAATATATAATCTTTGGTTGACGTGTAGATAGTTTTTGGCACACAACCAGGTGAATATTAGAATCCACTGTTTTTGTAAGGAAACCAGTCTGACAGCAGCTGTTGCACAGAAGGTTTTCAGAGCCGCTTTTCAAGACCACAGATGGTATATGATATTCTAGAAATAGATTTTGGGTGGTTAAATTAGTGCATGTTACACAGAGCAAACACACCGGTGTGTTAAATATTACATTTTGAAGACTGCACAGTATATGGAAAACCGTTGTAAACACTAGAAAAAAAATGAAAATGTATTTTTGCTGACAGTGTTACTCAACTATACTCAACTATTTTTTACTTTAGAGTGATGTAACAGTTCCCATGGTGGAATTTTATGTTACCGCTTACACGGCAGTTAATTGGGGTATTCCAGCATTGGCATAGCTGTGTGTCTTTGTCTTATCAATGCACATAATGGATTTATTTACCACAGTACCTCAATTTAGAGCTTTATCTGTCTCAGAGGTGTTTGGAATAATAATTTCTTTTCAATATAATAAAATTTAAACCCATAACAAACCTGAGAGGACAGCACATTGCCCTGCCAATCAATCAAGAAATAAGGAATTCACTGGATCCTGTAGACATCATGATCGGTAGGTGGATTGAGGTTTGGAATAAGATTTCTTTATGTGGAACAGATACTTAAAGGTGTTGGTAGTTATGACCTATTAAGTATTTTCAGTGAAAACAGCAAATGCACAGCTTAAAGTTAGTTTAGTGTGCTGCCTTCAGGGCTCATAAGCCAGCACATAAAGTGTCATTAAAGGAAAACGGTTAATCTGTTGAGTGCACAAGTAAAAATGATTAAAAGTGTGATAAGATTCTGAAAGTTCCTTCTAAAGAACTTCAGTATTCTTGACAGTCTAAGGTTGGGTTGGATTACCTAGTACAGTAATTGTTTGTTTTGGGTAGAACAGAATAAATGTCTGATTTCTATAAACATACCCAGGTTTTACATATGTTCCAATTCCCTTGGTATATATTTTATTGGGAGACAGACAGTAACACATCACATGTTAAGTGGAAGCAAGCCTGATCTAAAATTAAACCACCAAAATCTTATTTGTGCTTTTGTGTGTATTTGTGAGGAAAGTGAGAGTTAAGAAATGCGGTTAGACGAGTACTGTCCTAAATTTTGACAGAAAGTTATTGCAGTGTTGTAACCTTAAAAAAGATAATAGCCCTATGTTACACCCAGCGCAAAGCACAGTGTCATATAGTATCTGACTGATGCAGTTGTAACTTTCATGCCCAGTGCCCACATTGTATTGCACCCATCTGTGTTGGTCTTAAAATGAGGTGTGGTTTGGCACATTGCTATTGTGCCGTTGCCCAACAAAAACATGGTCTAAAGTTATCCATCCATCTTACGCCGCTTGTTAAACACAGAGGGAAATGCTCATTGCAGTCTAATGGTGTTGAGATGGTGGAGACAGAGAGCACACCTGCCAAGGAAAACAACCTGTCCCTCAGCAAAGACAAATGCTGCTGTAAACTTTGCTAATCCTGCCAGCTTTCTGTAATCTCCTGTTAGATGCACTCCCTGTTTGCTTCAAAGTCACTGTTGCACTGCTTTTCTTTGCAAGTGTGTCCTGTGTCCCTTGAGTTCACGCATGAGCTGATCGTGTTCTAAGCAAAAACAAACAAACACAAACAAACAAAACAAAAAAAAACCATTATCTTCTCCAATTTGCCAAATGCGACATTTTAATACCAATGCGCCAGGTGTGGGCGCACCTAGCTTTTAAAGGGAATGTGAAATAACACTCTGATTGGTTTAATTTGTCACACCCCAAACACACCAATGATTAATTAAGAGACTACATACGACCCTTTGTGTCTCACTTTGCACCCATTTAACTAGCAAAAGTGGAGTTAGAGACAAGTTTGTGCCATGCACTAGATTAAATTTAAATAGGGCTCAATGTGTGAAAAGTCAAAACGTCACAGTAATATCAGGGATTTTAAAAACACATAACAAATAATGCTGCATCATCACACACTTACTGCAACATTTAAATTCTAAAATAGGTTATTAGATACATATTCTCATGTATTTTGAGGAGTTAACATACAGATCATTTTAGCAGTTAGCTTCCTTGTATTTGATTTCGTGTTTGTGCTGGGTTTTCAGGCAACAGTTCAGATGAGGGAGTCATGATATCTAAAAAAAAACTTGAAGTTGTGCTGCCCTAAGTCTGTCTCAGAATTGGTGTCTGATTTGTTGTTGAAAGTTTTGGTAAGTCTAGAACTGATGTGGACACTACATTATAGTGTAATGTGTATATGTACAAGTAAAGTGTGGCCAAAAAATACGGTGGCCGACAAGGGCAAACGTGCTGCATACGCAAAAAGTTACATATACAGAAACGAGTTGTATACAGAAATGTGCTGCAAATACAGAAGCGTGCTGCATATAAGAAAATAAATGCAAAAGGAAAACACTGCATGTTCAGTCATACAACGGAAGTGCTCCAGGCCTCTAAGGGCAGTGCTGAGCTTCCACCCGAAAGACAGACAACGAACGTATCAACGTATGGTACGGAGCAGATGAGGGAGTGAGTGAGAAGAAGAAAGTTATGGTTGGAAGAAAGCTGAAGTCAGGAGAGGCCACATAAAAAGAAAGAAAAAGAAAGAAAAAAAGAATACATACCTTTTTATGTGGCCTGTCCCATTGATACGTCCGTTGTCTGTCTCTCAGGTGGAAGCTCAGCACTGCCCTAGAGGCCTGGAGCACTTCTGCTGTATGACTGGATATGCAGCATTTTCCTTTTGCATTTGTTTTCCTATATGCAGCGTGCTTCCATATTTGCAGCACGCTTCTGTATATGCAGCGCCTTTCTGTATATGCTGCGCATTTGCCCTGCATTTGCCATGTCGGCCACCATAAAAAATGCTTCCACCCGCATTATGTATCACTTTTTCTTTGTTTTCTTACAAAAGTAATTTTACTGATATTGACAGGCTGCAACACTTGTTCATAGGGCTGACATTCTTTCTGACAAATTCTCAAGAAACCACAGCTTTCTCAAGGTTGTTTTTTTCATTTCTTTTTCCAGCATGCATCATTGGTGGTACTGTGTTTCACAGCTGCTCAGGACGGCCAGAGACAAAAATGCTACAAGAGACAAAAACAATATAACCTCGAAGAACACTGGCAAACACACAACCAGCGAGCGAAAGCCACTTTCTGTACCAACATGTCAATATTTTCACACAGGAGGCAGAAAGACGATAGTGAACAGAACGAGAGAACAAAAGCAGGGAGCTGAAATAAAAAACAAGAAGTCAAATAGGGAAATAAAACTGATCTGCTGATCAGAAGTGTGGGAGTCTTGTTGTTTCAATCATGTGAGGAACAGAAGATGGAAAATGTGAATATATTTGAGGATGTTTTTGTCCTATCTGTCAAGTGGATAAAGAGGACAATCAGATAAGAGAATTGCAAAATTAGGGACAGAGGAGCAGAGCACTGTGAGCTCTGAGCAAAACTGAAAATAAATGCACGCACACACACATTCAAACACATACATATTACATAATATTTGACCTTTGATGCTACATCATAACTTGAATTAACACGCATGGAAGGCCAGAAGCTCTGCGGCTTATTTACTGCAGAACAGCGGGTTAAAAGAAACTCGTTGCTCATTGAACCTTAGGCGCTGTGCACGACAAACATCAAATGACTAATTCAAATTTCCGGCATGGTCACAGCTATGATGCATTGTCTCTTTGTGCATGTGTTTTGCTGTGTTACATACTGTGCTTCTTCATTGCTCAAAGTGAGGCCGGATAACCTTACGAAAGTGAGATGGATCTGGGCCATAATGTTTGTCTCAGGTTTGATCCACTCTGAAAACAACCCTGCTGAGCTTTTGACTACAAGCAGCACTATGAAGCAATGATTTTAAGAGTGTGTCTCTGTTATAGTACCCTCTGTCTCAACCTGTAAGCGAGCTGGACAAGTTTTTCATGTCTCACACACCAGAAACGCTCTCATTTTATAAATGCAGCTCTGTGTGTCTCAGGCCTCAGCTGCATCTGGCAGGCGTAAACAGGACCTGAAGTGTTTATTTAAACTTCAAATCTATTTTTTCGACAATACACGGGTAAGGTATTCAGTAAAAAGCCACTGAATATCTATATTTATCCACATTGTGTAACCTAGGCAGAGCAGAGTGTGCTCCAGAGCAAGAGAGCAGATCACTCTCTGCTCCAGTTTGTAATCCCACAGACTTTACCCAGCAGCTTGGAGTCAAGACACTTCTGCAGTGTTGATTTGTGGGCAAACTGTACATTTACTATCACTGGACAACCTCACTGTTAAACTTTAATTTCTCTGCTCTGATCACCTATTTGCTCTGAGTGCAGCCACTGGAACTCTTTTTTCCTTTTCTCTTTGGTTCATCCACACCAACTGCAAACACATTGCCACATGCCACAATTATATGCATTGATGGAAGAAGAGATATGATATATACATATATATATATTTTATATATATATATATATACACACATATACATACATATTTTTTTTGTCCAATAACATTTGGAAAGTCTAGAAGAGCCACACAATTAAATCATTTTATACCAATGCAAGTTAGCTGTGGGCTAAACCGTAAGTTAGTTGGCTTGACCAGTGGAAGTCTCTGGTCTGCATGCTCTATAGTCCACTGTGCCAGTTTTGGCATTATCTGCCACTGGGCATCTCTCCTAGAAATGAATGGAGCTGCCTCCAATGTGCTATGCAGTTCGCCTTAATACATCCATGGTGTCTCAAGCATATAATGAGGAAGGCAATGGATGCACATATGCATGCGGCTGACGTTATACAGTCCTGCCAATGATTTCACGGTATTGCGCGGATCCACAGTTGGTGCGGGTGACGTGCCGAGCAATGTAACAATGCACCAGCAAGGTCAAAGAAGAAAACTAATAGCAAAGCAAATGTGGGTATAAATAATTTAGTTTTCATTCAATGTTTTGGTGAAAAACAATGGATGTAAAGATAACTTTGTGTAGCAGGGGGATACCTGGATCCAGGCCAATCAGGATGAGAGCATGTTACTGGTTAAGAAGCCCATGAAGCACAGGTGTCTAAGCTTCACTCATGCTCCTGAGATCACTCCTGTGCACGTGTCCTTGGGTCCTAACAGTCCTGGAATAGTGGCAGTGGCAAGGCAAAGTGTTGGTTGCCGTTTACGACGTACTTTATATTGCGTATTTGGATTTTGTTTTTAGTATATTGCTAATCAAAAGTTCTAAATCTAAAGTAATCTAAAGTAATCTATCATTTAAGGTTTGCTGCTGCACTGGTATTAGTTTGGGTGTTTTTCTGTTGGGGAAAAAAAGGGGTATATTTTGCTTGTAGTTTTGGTATTCATTTATTTATCTATTTATTTTTACTTTATCCACTGAAAGCATACTTCCGGTGCATTGGCTCTCGGTTGCCACTTCCAGCGAGACATTCTACTTTCTAATTTATGTTATTGACCCTCCTTGTAATAAAATAGCCTGTTATTGCATTTCGACCCACATTGACTGTTGGCTTTGTTATTGAAGTTCACCTGTGGGCATATCAGAGCTTAGCTGGGTGTCACATTTGTTTGCAAAAGGCAAGTCATCTACAGTTGACATTTAATTAGCCAAAGCATATTTGAGAACCTGCAGTCTTCTCTAAATCAGTTCAACACCTATTTCAGTTTTTTTTTTGTTTTGTTTTTTTAAACACATGAGAAAAGTAAGTCAATATATTTTTGAAGCAAGCCGCGTCAAGCTGCACTGAGCAGATCGAGCAGGGCAGGAAGTCAGACACAGGGACAGCAGAGAGAATCTAGTCAATTTTCAAAATAAAAGACCCCATGCAGACTCTGGATCATAAAAACAGATTAAAAAAAAAAAGATTTTTTTAACTACATAGCCGACTTATCCATGGTGGAATCACAAAACATCAAGGAAAAATGACCACATCATCAAAATCTAAGTAATTCAACAAAATCAGGTGCACAAAACACTCTGCTTTGCTATTGTCCTTACTTGTAGAAAGCATGTGTATGATATTTGCATCTGCAGATAAAGCAGTATTGGTGACACCGATTGGCCTGGAACTGCAGGGTCAGAACAAACCAAAAAGTACAACTACATCCTCATTTTTTTACTCAGTGTGACAGGATGAGACACCTGCTAATCAAGCAAACATGTACCCCCACACATCCTTCTTCTCTTGTCCATACTGGGATAATGATCTCAAAACAGCCACCAAAACCATTACAAAAAAAAATCATGAACTATCTGGGGCTACAGTAAATTTCCTGACAGAATTAGACCGCGTCTCTCGTGTATTATTGCTTTGTAATACATGAATAAATCTTAAATAATCTCATTGATTACACTTCCCATTATACACAAGTTTCATTTTAATGGAAACAATGGTGACCATTTGCAATTGGAGGATGACTCATTTTGCAAACAGCAAATCTGTTCTCACTGCTAAAAACAAACGGCACCTCCCATGTTGACATAGGGTCTGTACTTCATGTTCTAATAATGATGACATTATCAGTGCACTGTATATGAGTGTGTGTGTGTGTGTGTGTGTGTGTGTGTGCTACAGAGACACAATAAGCCTAAGGGCTCAGTGTTACGTAATTGCATACATTAATACAGTATATTTCCATATGTACACAGGGACAGTTTGACAGATTATTCTCTTGGCATGTCTTCTCTTGTTGACAGTGTCACAGATGAGAAACTCACAAGTCCTGATTCTATCTCCAGTGTCTCATCAATGAGGTCTAGTTATAGAGCTACCAGTACAGAGCTCCAGTACTCCAGAGCCAGATGCACAAAACTCTATAAAATCACCACTAAAACTGTGTGTATCTATCTACCTATGTATCTGTAATCATATTAAGAAATATCGTCAATGATTATTTAATAGCTTTTATGCTGAAATCATAGACAGTGCAGGAACAAGAAGTGGGCGGAGCTTCCACGTCTGACAAGTGAAGCCAATGCAGAAGTGCCATAAACCTGCATTCTTTCTAATGACCAGCAGGGGCGACTCCACTGGTTGCAAAAAGAAGTCAGATTGTATTGAGTCTTATACGAACATGACCCTATTTCTCACTTGATTTATGACCTAAGTAACCAGTTTCTTAATCAGTTTATGGTCTCAATCGCTAGTTTTCACCAATACAGCATGATGTTCATTTACTAAATTATGGTCCCATTTAGAGTAAAATAGCTGATAAAGCAGTGTATGCTTTAGGGCAGGGCTACCTTGTGACTGACAGGTCATTCTTCATAGATCGATAGATAATTTATTGTCCTCCAATAGAGGAAATTTGTCATCAGCGCTTGTACACACATGAGAAACACTTAAGGAACAACACAAAACCACCACAATATAGAGGTGGCCGGGTTGTGTCTAGAAGGGAAGATTTTTGCTAAATGTCTTATTTGCATTAAGAAGTAAAAACAATAAAAGCCACAGCAAAACCTCAAGAATAATATAAAAACTTTAACTAGAAGAGTGCACTCAGTAGAGTGCAGATCCCCGCCAGGCAACAGATGGTGAAGCACCTACTGCAATGCCACCACAACTGCCAGATGCAACCAGCAGAGATCTGCAAAGTTCCACCAAGATTAACAGAACTAGACATATGTTGTTCTGAGCATAAAAAAGATTTCAAACTAAAGCAGTTGTTGATTACTTGTGGCCCCAAGAGGCCGGTTAAAAGAGAAAGAAGTCAGCCATCAATGGTCGTATAAAACAGAGCAGTCAGAAAATAAAATTACTGCCTCACAGTTGTTTGTCTCCACCAACCAGTCAAGTTACAGTTTACACCTATGTTTGTCCAGGCTATAATATGGCCTTACCACAATATTGTAACTTTGAAGGTTTTTAATAAAAGTTAATAAGTGTATTTTTTTGCAAAATTGAAGTAATCGCTATATTGATGAGTGATTTACAGTGAAAAACATGTCTTCACTTAGAGACTTTTTTTTTTTTTTTTTAATTACAGAGGAATGCAACAGACTGATAGAGAGCTGAACATTATGATATTACAGTAAAGCTGACATTTTACATTTGGATATTAAGTATCATCAGTTCATCATTTATCCTATTAGATATTTGTGTGTAATTTTGAGTTATGGTCAAAATGGGTTTAGTGACCTTGACCTTTGACAACCAAAATCTAGTCAGTTAATCCTTGAGTCAACATGGAGGCATAAAAAAAAAAGATTTTTGAGCATACGGTCATGAAAGCGCACAAAAAATAAGCTGAGCTGTCCAGTAGTATTTGAGATTAGCTGCAAACAAACTCCAGGTCTGTTAATCATGCATCCGCACAAGTAAGTAAGTAAAGAATCAATTAAAACAACATCTGTGATACAGTAAAGTAAACTGTAATACAGTTAAACATTTAAATTGCCCTCTCGATAAAAATGAGGAAAGCTTTAAATTGTTCTGCATATTGTTGCAGGTGCACAATGTGCAAAATTTTCCAAACTCGGTACAAAACATCCAGCACCTGCAGCATAATTCAATCATTTGACCGAGTTTGATAAGGGCCCCAATTAAAAAAAAACAGCACTAAAGTAATTAAAGGAGGTAAGCAACCAATAAGAACTTTGTAAACAAATAAAACCCAGTGTATTTCAGCCTTAGCATACAGGTCAGAGTGATGGGTATTATAATTATCTCAAGTAATAAATCTTACAGCAGAGTCATAGATGGAGTCCAAGGGCTTCAGAATTGCAGCTGAAGCACGCATGTACAAAATGTCCCATAACCCAGTACTGATAATAACATTGCCACAATAAGTGTACTTCTACAATGCTGAGTTTGTTTTTTCTATAGAGAAAAAACTGTTTTCTTCCTTGAAGTAGCAATGATCTTGGACACATGGTGTTTAAAAGTTAACTTCTCAAAATACTTGTTTTCTGTCAGTCTTTTAATATTTGTACCATTCTTGGCAGAAACTACGAGGTTATTATTGTTCATAGTTTTGGATCTGTTGAACAACATTAATTTAGTTTTGTCGGCATTAAGAACTAGTTTATAGTTACTGAGTCTAATTTGTAAAGAGAGGAAGTCTTGGATGATTTAACAACAGAGTGTGCATCATTCATATTACAGTACAAAATTGTACAGGCCCAAGAATTGTGACTTAACATGTCTTAATATGAGAGGAAAACAAACCTTGACAGGCCTGCAGTTGCTAAGCTATGACTGGACAGATGGTCTTTGCAGAAGTGGCTTTGCAAAGGGTCAGTTCCTGTCCAGTTATGCTTAAGTACATTTTAGCTGATTATTTACCAGAGATTCCAGTATTTCTGCTAAGCATAATTTAACTTCTAGTGGGACACAGGCCACTCCACTACAGCTACTCCCTCCTGGCTGGTGTGCCTGCGTGTGCCATCCAACATCTGCAGTTCATCCAGAATGCAGCAGCCCAGCTGGTCTTCAACCTACCCAACTTTTCCCACACTACATGGCTCCACTACACCCTGCACCGGCTACCTGTGGCTGCACAAATCCAATTCAAGACACTGGTCAGGACACGGCCAGACCATAAACCCCAGCATGTCCACTATACACCTGCATCATCAACACATACACGCACACATAAGGGTTCCTACATGTTTTTAGTGTCAAATTGAAGCACTTTTCAAGCATTCTCAAGGTGTATTTTTAGTCTTTTCTAGCAGCTTACAGCTGTGGTAAATAATGTATTTATATACGGTATATATATATATGCTCAAAGTGAAGTCCTATTATAAACATCTTGGCATTGCAATAAAAAGCTCCCTGACTAGCAATTTATTCTAAAGGTAATGCTATTTCAATTTCAAGCACTTTATCCAAAATCCAAGCACTTCACACACACACAATTATACTAACCTGACGCACCAGACGGTTTGATACACAGAACTATCTGGGAAGTCGTTCTTAGAAACTGTTTGGTAAAGGGCTAGCACTTTCAAAAAACACTTGACAGGTGACTGGATGAACCATCCACCTTCCATGGATGGTTCCTGCTGCCGTCACACCTAAAACCACACCTGTAGCTGCCAGTGGTCCATCCTAGGTTATTAATTGGCTGCACCACTTTTGGCGCAAATGCCAACAGTTAACATTGTGTGATCTTGTGAATCCAACTGCCTGTCAGGTAAGTATAATACTAATACCACTACTAATAAAACAGATGTGTAAATGGGGTGAACATGATTTTATTTTATTTTATTTTTAAGATTTCTTATTAAATTTCTCCTTCAGACAAACATCTGGTCTGTTTGTCTGAAGGGGAAGACTTTATAACAGTAAATATGCTTCAGAGATTATAGTAAGATAAGGACAATCCATGTAGAACTGTGAAACAGGATTACAAGCTTTGGCCCTGGTTGATCAGTGCACTCTTCCTGTTTTGTGCCACAAAGCATCCCAGCAGATTTCACGGCAAATTGGATCTTGTGGCTCAATCAAAAAATACAAACAAGCACTCAAGACATTTGGCATTCCCAAAATATCAAGCAGCCAAGGAAGCACAAGGGTCAAACCAATGGATGGTGTGTGGGTCAAGTTATCTCGAAAACAACTGCATATGGCCTAATCTGTTTATGACTCAAATGATGGCAGATAAATTAATGCCTTCCTGATTGACCTGCCAGCTACAGTAAAACTGAGCTCATTCATTTTACAAAGAGATAATTGCGTAATTATTTACAGACATAAATACATTTATATCAAAAAAAATATTTTCTTAAGGAAAAAGTAAAAGCAAGAGGAGGCAGATATAAAATCTGATTTTGTTATTAGGAATCACACATGCATACTGTGGCATGCACACACAAGCTTATCATTTGAACAATAACCTTGTGTCCAGTAGCGATTTTGGTAGGGAAATTCTGGTGGGGCCACACTATATTTACACAAGAAAATTTGATGATGTTATCCAGACATACTATACATCACACTGAACCATACTAGCAAAACAAATACATCACATACTTGCTGCACACAAGTGAAAGAGGGGATCACAGTGCAGGTGATGTCAAAATGCTAAAAATCACACAAACAGTTCTGATGACATATCTCCCCATATCAACAGCACCAAAGTGTTTACATCCCCAACATCAATTACTCAAGATCGAAACGACACCAACGTGAGGACGATCAAAACAAGGCAAAATTCATGCCGTGAATGGCGCACAGCCAGTACATGATAGTCAATGCATGAGGCGGCCACAGAAAATATTCTACACCCATTCAGACACCACATGGAGAACAGCTCCCTCAGGAAGCCTGCGTGAGGTGATGGGTCCCACACACATCCCACCGGCAGACTCGTCATGTCCACGCAGGGTAATTTCACACTTTTCACAAAGGTATATACAGGTTATAATTCTGCCAAGAACATACCTGTTTTCTTCAGTCTGTCGGTTAGAGAAGAGAAGACATGGAAAGCTGAACAGGGCTTTTTGATATGCTAGCTGTTAGCCAAGTTTTCCTTTTGAACCACTCCTGGTTGAATGATCTTGTTTTATCTTTACTTTGTTGAGATATGATAAAGTCACCCAGTCGATATGGTCCTAAACGTTTTATTTCCAGTTTCCGCTCAAGGAGTAAAGCGCTAAATCGCGCAGTAGTCCACACGATTCATCATTAGTACTGTATTCTAAATGAATATCAGTCCCTCGTTAGCTAAGGTACAGCTAGCACAACGTGTGGTGCCCGCCATTTTGTCAGTAAAATCAACCAATGGGAACGCTTCAGGGGCCCTGGCCGTCAGGCCCCACACTCGAAACTGAGGTGCACGCACACACGCGCAACAGTTCATCCAGTCCACAACACTGCAGGTGTAGGGCTAACTCTGCCGTGCTCCACCGAGCAAAAACAGGCAAGCAACTTAGACACAAAGACAAATGCACACACTACTACACTACAAAAAAACTAATTGCATTCAGCATATGATGAAAAATGGTGAACATTTCGTGAAGGAGACAAAATTGAGTTTGCTATTAACTTAAGCTCAACGATATTACTGTGTCAGACATAGAAATGCCTATAATCTTCTTCGGTGAAACAGCGCCCTCTGGTGGGGATGTGCCCCACAGGTCCCTAATGCAAAAACACCACTGCTTGTGTCTGACTTCAACAGTAGTTATTAACAGCACATTTCTAACACACACATGCATACACATACACATTGTGCACTGTATATGATTACCTTATCTGGCACACACCCCCTGCTAATGTATTTCTTTAGCCTTGATCATACCGCCCTTGGTAGGTTTATTACCACCCTCTCTTTCACACACACATTTACTTGCGCACAAGCACAACCCTTACACACACACACACACACACACACACACACACACACACCTCTTCATCATCCTGCTGTAAGGTAAAAGCTTTTTAATACTCTCAGGTCATTTGATATGAATATGAATAATTTGTCAACCCGTTCTAATCCCTGGTCATCAAATACAGACGTCTTTGTCACATCCCTCAGCGTCTCATACTGATTCACCCTTTCATGGCTGTATGAGATGTTGCCATAAAGTCTTTTTAACACTTGGTTAATGGTGTGAATGGTCATTTTTTTAGGTGTAGGCACCAAAACTACTTGGTTTTAATAAGGTTGACTTTTGGTGTCACAAATCTCGATTTCCTCGGTGACAGTCGGGTGTTTGCTTGACCCAACCAGCCATGCCACCACTTTCTCACTCTTTAGATCACTTGACACAGAAGGGTTCACGTTGAAGTTATTTGAAAGCCTGGTGTATCTCATATAGATGCTGAGGGGTACATTGTGCATCTGCCCAACCCAGGAAGCGTGCTGGGCTTTCAATCCAATTTGACATAGTGGCCAAACCATGTCATGTGTTGCCCAAAAGGAATTTTCCCCATAGACTTACATTGTGAAAGAGGTGTTTGTAAAACTGCAGATGTCCAGAGGCATTTGGAAAGTTGAGAAGAGCTGCATGACTAAATCATTTTATCCCCATCCAAGTTAGCAGAGGGCTAAACCAAAGGAAGTCTCTATTATGGTTGCTCTACGGGCCACACAACTTGGAACCATACACAGAAGATTGAAGTTGGCTTCATGCATCACTGAGCAGCTCTCATTGGAATGAACGGAGGCCCACCTCCAACGCTGTATCCATACATCCATAGTCTGTTTGAGAGACCAAGGGGCACAACCTGGCAATGAGAACAGGCTGGATGAACTTCATGTTGAGTTTGCTCCCACATGACATGACTGTCCTCAACAGTAGGGGATTTTGTGCTCCAGAGCACTCATTCCCAGGCAATTTCCATCTGTGATTGTCATGAGCACTAATTGGTTATCCTGTCTTCATTGTGACACCACAGACAAGGTCATCTTGGTGATAAGATCATTTTATTATGTGCTTTATCTGGAAGTATTGTTGTCTTTGTTCTCATTATAGCTGCTGAGCTCCAAAATCCACTACAGGATGCAAATATACAGGATGTAAAAGTATTTTACACAGAAAATTGAGCTGGACTATTGTCTGAGGTTGACCTTTTGTTGCTCTGTTTGCAAAATAAAACTTTTCTCAAATTAGTTTAAGTTATAAAACTCGACCCACTTTCAAAAAGCCCTTCTGCTTCATTTTCCTCTGAAATAGATAGATGTTGGAGGTGATTTTTCTCGAGCCAGGAGCCTTGGTTCTAGACTCAGAAGTCTCTATACGCTTCACTCAACAGAGACTGAGGACAATCTCCCAGGTTTTGTTTGTTAAAAGCGGGTTGGAAACAGTGAGAGAGTTTGGGTGCTTACTACTTAGGAGAATGGCGGCAGAGCATCATTTCTGGTAAGGTGTGCCTTGAAAAAATGTAAGGAGCATGAGCTGTTCAAGCAGCTACGTTGTATTTAGCGACCCTAAGATGATTAGTAGGCAGCAACATCTCTGATTGTCAGGTATCGCAAGACTAGTTTAGTATAAAAACTACAACAACCAAACACCCACAGATTTGAATTCCTAACAGCATAGCTTGTCAAAAGAAAGGGTGCAGCATTAGTGATACCACTCTCTACTTTGTCTGCTCTGAGGTTGTCAAAATTAAGACCTGTACATGTTAAATAATATCACAATTTATACAAAGTTTGATAAACTATTTAAACAATTATAATCACACAACCTTCGTGTATGGGCGTGTGTGTGCAGGCCTGAGGCGGGGCTTCAGATTTTCAGAGGTCTCAAAGGAAAAGCAGTTGGGAACTACTGTCTTAAGGTATGCTTTGAAGATCAGATTTAGGTTCACTGGCAAGCCAAAGGAAGCACTGGTGGAGCAAGGTGGAGGCAGTCCCCAAGATTCAGTGCAATAGGCTGAAACACCTGTCAAGCACCAGGTGTCATCAGTGTTATTTATCTTTCTGGCCTGATGGAGCAATGATTCCCAAATAACTGTTTCTAAGAAGTGAAGTAAGTCAGTGGGAACCAGACTTTCATGGAAAAATACCAGAGCATTTAGTAGTTAAGGTGCATGTATTTCTCACACACACTCACTCACAAACACATTTCATCAGGTGTTGCTGACGTCTGAGGGGATGTGTGTTTAAACTGTCATCGCTTCGCTGGGAGGAGACACATTCCAGTCATTGTGACCGTGGACCCTCATGACCTTATAAGGTCATGAATCATAGCCCTTCCCGCCAATCTGCGTAGCAACAGATCAACCCAGGACAAAATACCATGTTAAGGTTTCTACTGGTTAAATGATTAGCAATGGTTACTGCTTCAGACAAAGCTTGTGGATGTTTGCATGCCTGTGGAATATTCCCCATGGTACAGTTAAGTCATAAAAAAATTAACAATGAAAGAAACTGAAAGATGAACTGGGTGCAACAACATGTTTTGTACAAAGGTACAAAGTTGACACATGAGAATGTTTTCTTTGCTATTTGGCCTGAGGGACACCTTGTAGGACAAAATATTGCCTAACAGTGTGCAGCCTTTTCTCCTTTGTGTGCTCCAGTCATATTTTTCTCCTGCACCTGAAGACTTTTGTCTGAATGTTTTGCACACTTGATCCCTCTTCTGGAGCAACACTGTTGACAAGTTTGCATTGTCTGGATCAGAGTGTTCACCAGGCTGCTAACACTGGCAGTTTGTTTGCGTAGTGTGTCCCCAGAATAGAAATTTAATGTGTTTAAATGGTTAAAATTGTGTTAGAGAGAACAAAATGGAAAAAATAAAAAATAAAATAAAATCATATGGTTATAGTTTACTCAAATACTATTATTATATGATAGGAATCATTGTAATTATTTGGTGAACTCAGTTTTACTCTTTTTTGTTTCATGTCTCAAAGGGTCTCAGAACTGAAGCTGTCTTGCATTCTGGTCTCTTATTTACAACTGTGTCTGAAGAATTTAGTGCCTCTGTCTTCTTTATAAATTTCTACAGCTGCATGAATGTTCAAAAGTTCCTAATCTGTAGTGTGAGGAGCACGCCAAGGGGTCACAAGATTAATCTCTATTGATTAATAAAATGTGAAGGAAGAAAAACAACTTGCTGCCCAGAGATTGATGCTTATTTTGGAATTTCCTTTTCTTGTGAAGTGCAGGCTTGCTGTAGGCCTTTAAAAAGTATAAAAGATAAAAAGAAATACTAAATGGGAAGGGAAAATCAACTACTTTGGTTGAAATCTTCACAGCTCATACACATGCAGCCTGTGTTAAGAGCTTATGAACTACCATTTTGAATTGCAAAAAGTCATTTTGTGCTGCACACACTAGTGCAAAACAATCATTTGGTGAACTCAGTTTTACTCTTTTTTGTTTCATGTCTCAAATGGTCTCAGAACTTCAGGAGAAGGTGAACCTCAAACTGCCGCAGAGATGCCTTACAAATCAGCTTTGGCATCACCGTCAGTTTGGCCTCAGTCATAAATAGGTCCGTCCTTGAAGTCATTAAATGAATAACACATGACTTATTACTCCATCGGAATAACGGATTAAGTATATTAGATTAGGTGAATAAAAGTATTACACATAATGTTTTCCCCACGCTCGTTCTACCTTCCATAATGAACGTCTTGGCACCACTGCTGCAGCTGAGAAAACACATCAGCAAGGGCAGTCATGACTCCTCCATCGTAGGAGTCATCTACGTCCCTGCTGCCACAAAGTACTTGACTAGTTGACTGGTCGCAGGAGATATTAGTCAGTAACAACTATCAGTTCTCGTCATAAGAGATGGTTCACAATTGAGCTTTGAGGGCGACTCAAAACTCGTGACCTGGCATGTCCGCCCTGCCAGCCCACCCTGGAGGCCCTGGCTGGGGTGACTCGGGTGGGTGTGCTGCATTTTTAGAGGTAGTGGTCCTAATAAAGTAATAACAGCAATAATATTGTTTTGTCAATTAGCCCTTTCCGTTTTTTATTTTTATACGCCCTTTTAGTTATTATTATAGTCATTACAAACATTATTTTATTCTTATTAATTCATTTTTGCTCCCCACACTCGCCTTTTCTTCCCTCATCCCCTTTCTCTCTTCCCTAAATGTCTCACACACTCATTCCCCCGTCTGCACACACACACAAACACACACACACACAAAACCAATACAACATCAGACGACAAATTGTGTTTTGCTTTCTTGCTTCATGGCCAGCTTTTCTTGCAATTAATTTAAAAAACAAAACAAAAACAAACAGACAAATGAGCAGGAATCTGATTGGACTAAACCCCCAGCAAGCTTGTCTTAGCTTTGGAGATAATGTTCGACAGCAGAAACAATTCAACTGCTTTTCTGAAGGGATAGCGGGAGTCTTTCCTCGTCTAAATAGCTTAAATTCTGTTTACTGAAGATGACTGACCATAGACGTCTACAATGATCCACAGTGTGAATTGTTGACTTTCCTGTGAAACCCCTAATATCAACACAATTGTGCATGAACAACATTATTAAAAGTTATCTCTTTTGCTTCTCAGTTTGTTTTGTGTTTTGTTGTTGCATCTTGATAATTTCCTTACTTTAAAAGCAACAGCTGTGAAACATGACTCTGTGACACTGAAATTCTTTAAGGGGTTCCTCCCGGAGCTGGAAATCCTTGGAAACACTTGAATTTTAATGGTAAGTTTTCAAAATTTGTAAAGTGAAGAAATAAAATAAGTCAGAGAGAGTTTAATTGCTTTTGCTTTTTGCGCAAAATGAAGACAACTCCCTCCAAGCTTCACTTAAAAAAAGGTTTTACTGAACTTGAAGTTATCTGTCTAGTGATTGAGTGACTGTTAGTCAAAATTAGGTCAGCCAGGTTATATAAGATGCCAAGTCTACTTACAGGCAGGTGACACATTTAACACATGAAACATGAAACTTTGTTGTGTTTTCCTTTAATTTGTCACCCTCCTGTAGAATGCTGTCATGAAACATCATTTTGGTTGTTAATAACACATTAACATCTGACATAATGTGCTGAAGAAATGAAACAAATCTTTCTGAGCATCTACATAAAGTGTCATTTACCACAGCTATAAGGTGCTGGAGAAGCTTGAAAATGCTTGAAAAGTGCTTGAATTTGACTTTGGTTAAGGTATAGGATCCCTGTTCTTTATGTTTACTTTGAACATTTGGTGAAAAATTGGAAATTGTAATTATAAGCATTGCAACTTGTGTTTATCTAGATGATCCAAATCAGATTTTTGGCAAATCCCCCTCTTCTGATGCTTCTTATCTCTTTTTATTGCTTATTATTACACTACAGTAATAAAAAATCAATATAGTCTCGGTTTTACTAATGCAGAAATGGCAGCATAGTACTAAAACCTGATACAGACTGATTTTTTTTTTTTTTTTTTGTATGACGTAACAACAAATGAGCACAGCTTGTAGAGTTCAGCTCTGTCTCTGTGTGTCTGCTGAACACATGCTGCCGCCTGTCATCAGAGCGTTCCACAGAAGATTTGCAGCAGCAGGCAGGAGGATCAGCAGGCCTCACGCCCTCCACCGACATGCTTCAGATCTTCAGAGGCCCAACGGCATCCAGCAACAACACTGATTATGAACGCTGGTGTCAAGTTCCTATGACCTGCGGAAACCTGGAAAATCTAATAATACCCACCCTAATCTACCTCCAACAATCAAACTTTTTTGTTTTTTTTTTTATCATGAGTAAGGGTAAGACTGATTATGAGAGGCTCAACATGATAAAGATGAAAAAGATGCCTGTACAAACATTATAAGTGAGGCACTCTGGTAGCCCAGAGGTTAAAGGAAAAACATTCGTGCCAAGAGTTAGATTGGTATCGCTGTCATATCTGCCGCAAATATGAAGCTACTACCAGCAGCCAACACTAAGCTTAGCACAGAGACTGGAAACCCTAGCCTGGCTCTGTCCAAGGGTAACAAAATCTGCTTAAACCAGCACCTCTAGAGCTTTAATTAACATAAATCTTGGTTGTTTAATCCATAAAAAAATCCAAAGTGTAAGAATGACAAGTTGTCATTTTATGGGGTGTTATGTATCAGATTATTTCTTTGCCAGGAACAGTGAGCTTTTAGAGGTGCCAGTTGTAGGATTTTGGTAACTTTGGACAAAACTACACTAGCTGTTTCACTCTGTTTTCAGTATTTGTGCTAAGCTAAGTTAGCTGCTGGTCGTAGCTTTATAATAACTGTACAAATGTAAGAGTGGTGTCAATCTTTTCATCTGATTCTCTGTAAATAAGCCTATTATTTCCCAAAGTGTGTTCATTAACCGGTGATGTGCAGGACTCTGCACCTCAGGGATGATGAAGACACAGCAGGTTCAGGCAGAGACATGAAGCGAGAGGCACATATTTAATTAAATCATTATCATAAATGTGTGGCCACTAGTCAACTAATGGCTTCACTGAAACCCAAAAGAACAGTAGAGTTCGCAGACTGATGGATTGCAGCAGTGAACACAAACATGCCATCAAAACAAACAATATGGATTACCCCATAGCCAGACATTTCAACAAATATCACTCCAGCAATGAAACCCTCATAAGAGCAGAAGGAAATGAACACGTCAAAATCACCACAAGAGGTGGGGATCATCTCAAGAAACTCCTCCAGAGAAAGACTTTTTGGATTTTCAAATTTGATGCCATGACTTTCCCTGCCCTCAACGAAGTAGTCGATTTTAAACCATTTTTGTAAAAATTTCTTTTCGCCACTGCAGTTCTTTCTCTTTTTCCCCCTTTTTTTCCTTTTCTTAAAAACAGATATTTCACTCTTGCGTCCCATGATGCATTGATCGTGTGTGATAATGTCCTAAAATACCCTTAAAGTCACATTTAGCATGATCAGCAGTGGCCTCTAATTGGTCTTATGCCACAGTCAGGTGGAACATACATGACACACACACACACACACACCACACATGCAGACATGGAAATACTGCAGGAGACTTTTGGAAAGTCATCATAAATAAACTTGCAACTGCACTTCTGCATTTGCAACAGAAATCTACATATAGCACAGATACATCAGTGTACAGTCGACAGTGAATTAAACCTTGAAGAGCCTGACAATGAAAAAACATTATGGTATGGAGCTAATCCATTCAGACTTCCTAATGCAACCTGCCCTTGACTCTCACACTCAGAAAATAGAAATACTTCTTTTATTTGTCATGTGAAGCGTGACAGTGGTTGATTTCTTACTCAGCCTTTTTGCTGCTCTTTTCAGAAGGATATATATATCCCTCACACATAAGCCCTGGATGGTACAACATCAGTAAGTATCCCACCGAATGTAGTTCTAAAAGAGAAGTAAATGCTCACAATTAAGCCAAAAATGAAAGTACATAACGCATGCAACTAAATCTGCAAACATCTGCATCATACACTAAATCACCTGAAGTACTTTACAGATTTTTACAGCAGTTTATAGGTTGTTTAAATATACAAGAAATGACACCATCTGTGTCATCGGACATGAATCTGACTTGGGAATGTCACTGCCAGTTATACTCCTCAAACAAAAAGCAAAATGTTTTTCAAAAGATTTGATTGCTATTTGTGTATTTTCTAGATTCTTCTTGTGCTTTTTCACCACCATTTATGTATTTTTACAGAAATCCTCTACATTCTCTGTACGTTGCATAGTAACTATGTGTGCGATTAGTCATCTAGTTTATTAAATGTTGTTACTGTGGCTTATCAGCATCAATAATACTAATGGGTTAAACTGTTTCTCTCTCTATGTATTTTTTTTTTTTGCGTCTCAGATGCTACACAGCAACCAGCCACTAATTGCAGCTGCAACCCGGACAGGCAGGTGGAAAGTGGGACAAAGATAAGATCTGAACCAATGTAGTTTGATTATTTTAATCTAGAAAATAAGTTTTATGTCTGCTGTGTCAGAATAAAGTGCCACATAATCACTCGACTGGAGCAATGTGTAACCAAAACAGGCATGCAGGCGTTAACCTGCAAGGAGAACAGGCTGCTGGTGTTAGCACTGCTAATGTTAGCCCTACTCTTTTTTTCTTACTTTTACACTAGTCAACTAATCTAAATTTAAATTTCTATTTAATTGACAGGGGAATTGGGTGCTAGGAATATCCCCTACAGGAACAAAGGTGTTCATTAACAGTGTGTCTATGGAACTTAAACGTGCTCAACCAGCAGCTGTACAGCATGTGGCTGTAGTCTTAGTGAGGTCTGCACTCCAGCTAGCATTTGAAGTTATCATTGGGGAAGTCAGAGCAGCAGCTGAGTTCAATTAAGATCTTTCATCAGTTGATGGAGAGTCATCTCTTTTTCTTTTCTTTCAGCATCATAAATCTACCCTGGTTCCAGACCTCTCAATTGTCGCCCACATTTGCAGACATTAGCCTTAGAAAGAGACATGAATCAAATTTGGCAGTAAAATATATATAAGGTCCATTAACCAGGAACAAGTTAAGGAAATAAGGCAGAGTAATTGAGAGAACAGATTCTGTATCCCAGAGCTGAAAGAATAATTTCAGCATGGAAACAAGAGACTTGTTTCTAAGTTAAACAATCCAATGCCTCATTTCCACTGCATGGTCTTTTAACTTGCTTGAAATGGCTGATTTTTGTTTTTTTATTGTTTTTTTTTTTTTTTTTTGGGTTTCCACTGGCCAAAGCTGTGGATAGAGCCTGGTTCAAGTACCTTGGTCCAGGTTCCAAGTGAGCTGAGCTGATCAAAAAGATGGAGTGGAAACACTGCAGACTACTGACCTCAGCCGACCGGAGTCATCTAGTCATCTGCCCTCTCTTTTTCTGTCATCAGTCTTCCTGCCTTCAGCCTTTCTTTTAAAACAAAGTTTGTCTCCTTGCTGTGACAAACAGCCATATATCAGAGCTGTACTCGAGCCACATTACTTGGACTCGAGTCACAAATTTCATAACTTTAGACTCACCTTGAGAAAATCAAAAAAGATTTACAATTCAACTTGACTAACATCAATTACTTGTGACTTCACTTGGCCTTTTGACTTGAAAATACCTGATACCTCCAAGTCCAAAGATTTTAAAAGCCTGTGCCATGAATAAATTCTTTTCCCTTCATTTCCTGAATCAACTAACGTTAACACTCTTCATTCTCAGCAAGTCGACACTCAGTTCCCTAGATCCATTTAGTGTGAATCAAACTGGCAGCATCCAATCAATTTGCAGGAGAGAACCATGAAGAACTAATGTTTGCAAAAACATGCAGTCTGAAAATTACAGACAGAGACACAACAACTTCCAACTTTGTTTGACTTTGTGAGGAGCACATTATGACTTGTTTGGGACTCGAAACTTAAAGTTTAGAACTTGGGACTTGTTGGTCTCGATGTGGGACTGAAGTGCAAAGATTTGAGACTTGCAAAACAGTGACTTGGTCCTACCTCTGTCAAGAGTGAAGAACATCATCCCTTCGTTATCCTCTGTTGCTCCTGTGTTTGTTTATCGAGATCACCTGAGGATCCCACTTACACTGTAAAAACAAAAAAGTTGAGAGAATTGAGAGAAAAATTTCAAGGCAACTTACTTAACTAGATATTTGAGTTTTTAGCCCGAAAAAGTTTCGCCAACTAATAATGTTTTCTTCAGATAATTTACTTTTCTTCTTGAAACATTGAGTTTTAGACGCCTCACAAATGTGTAACTCGTTTAAGTGAAAGTGAATAATAGTTTACAATTTAATATTTTCAATTGCAACCATTTAATTTTCATAGTTTTCATTTTGACAAATCAGCTTTACAGTTCACTGTGAACAGTTCTTGAAATACATTTTTAGGGAGGTTTCTAAAACTCAAAAATTCAAGTTTATCTAATTATCTCAACAGATTATAGGCTGGCCAAACTTTTCAAAACTCAAGAGTTTGAGTAAGATTAAAGGCTGAAAAATCTAATCTAATATAGCCTTTTTCTCAACTTTTTTTTTTTTTACAGTGCATAGTGAAGGGGTACCATTGGCAGTGGAAAATGAAATTGAGAAAAGTATCAGGAACCAAAAGTGAGTCAAGCTGAACTGAGCTGAGCCGCACCATGCAGTGGAAACGAGGCTCAAAACTGTTAAATAATAATAAAACCTGATGGTTTTACAACTTCTCTGTTTGAATTTGCTTGTTTGTTTGAAGCACTTTGTAACATGATTGCTCTATAAATAAAGATTATTATATTATTAAATATAAAAGACATTACAATAGATTATTTGTTCACAATAAACATCATAAAATACATATTTGATATAGAGGAACTGCTGCTCAGAGCCAATAACAAGATAACTGACTGAACCATCTGACCAGCAGCCCAGAGGATAATATAACTCATTACTGCCGTGTGTGTGTGTGTGCATGTGTGTGTGTGTGTGTTATGACAGTCTCTGTATGGAATATGAGACAGCATCCTGACAGCCAGTTGGCTCACTCAGACACAACTGATACCACACCACTCTCTCCATCCATCCATCTCTCTCATGTTCTTTTTTTTTCTCTCTGGCTCACTCTCACCTCTCTTCTCCTTCTCTAATCACACTCTCTCCATCTCTCTTTCTCACTCTCAGTTTCTTTCACACAATCTCACCCACATACACACACACACACACAGACACACACATATAACTGCATTATAATTCAACACCCACTGAAGCCAGATCATGTTAGCAAGTTGCCAAGCTGGTACGGGACTGTGTGTCCCCATGTGCTTACATCGCCCTAAGCTATATTCTGTGGTTGTAATGAAGATCGAAACCTTGACGCCGCTCTCATCTACGGTTGGTACAAGGTGCTGCATCCAGGAACAGCCTACTGGGATAAAAAAAACATATGATGTGATTCTGATTTTCATTTATCTGCATTATTTACTAGCCTCGTAAGCGAGCCAAAACCCTGGACCTCAGTTTTCACAAAGAGATTTGATTCTGGAAAACATCCAATGAGAGCATTGCTGGTGGGAGGCCAATCAGGAAGGTATCTGAGTCGTGCAGATGCAAGTCCTGATACCCTAAAAAAAGACAAAAGTGTAGTATGTACACAGTGATCTGGGTCTAGCGTAACCAGATGAGAATGGGTGAAATTTGGGACAGGGGCGTTGGGGTGGGAGTGGTCACATGGCCTTTTATTAGAGGCATTGGTTGCAGTAGAAAAGTGGGGCTATATGCCTCTGACTCAAGGCTCAGGGCGAAATCAGCAGCGAAGGGGTGCCAGTAAGCTTGTGAGGAGCACTTCTGCTTAAGGCAGCAATTACCCATACAATCTCTCTCACTCCCCTCGTACCTGCAGGGGGAAGGTCTTTGCTTTTGGGCCGGGTATTCAGCAATGGAGGGTTTAATTTCCCTCTGGAAATGCTTTAATTCAACACAGTCATAGCAATGCTGTTGCGTGTACAATGACCATAATTCATTTAGGCTATGGACTTTTAAATTCTAAAGGCCTACCCTGAAGTCTCTGCTGTAGCCAGTGTAGAGCCAGCACAGTGTGGGAAACACCAAAAGAATCAATATCTAATGTTTTAGTAGACTACAACGAATCAAAACTTTAGTCTAATTGACAAGACAATCAAGACCAGATTCGGGTCAACTACTTTCCATTCTCACACTGCATTTATGCAGCTTACAGTGATAATGGTGGAAGATATAACATCGAAATTTGGGGTAATTGTTGAAACATGAGGTCACTGAATCCTTAGAGACATAAACAAAAGCAGCTTCTCATTTCTAGCTGATGACGGAGGATTTTGCTGGCTAAAATAATGACTCGCAAACAGATTTTTATAAGTGTAGCTGGCTGATGTAAGCTTCTGCTAACTCCTTGACACAGCCGAAAAGTCTGTTTTAATGTTAACATCTGACACGTTTTAAAACAAGAACCCTGTGAAAGTGTAAATGTAAAGTTACCTGACAGCTGCACACATGGTGTAATGTTGATGCTAAAAGACTGACTACATATACAGTAGTACTGTCCAACACCTATAAACAGACTTGGATGTGTAAATTTGACACCTAAAACTACTTGGTTAAGAATCTGGAAAGGCTGTGCTGATTATTTAAAAAGTCAATACTGACTCTTCGAATAATGAAGCAACACTATACAGTATTTTGGACTTAAACTCAGAGCTGATTCATCACAATCTTGCACTTCTTGAACTGTCTGAACGTTTACTTAAATGCATGTTTTAATTTATGCATCATATTTATCGATAAACATGTTTTCAGAGGATATAAGAGGAATTTGACATTTCCAGAAAAGCTGCTGTATTTTTCCACTTTGAAAACCTGACGGAAATGAAAAGTGGCCTGGCTCTAGCTGAGGCAGAATAATTAGGGCAGACCCCTCCAAGAGAGACCATTAATCTAAATCTTGGAGACCAACAACAGAGTAACCTTTCATCCAAAACCTGACAGGGTGTCCAAAACTAATGCCTTCAGGCTCTTAGTGCCACGCAAGAGGAATTAACAAAAGTTTACCTCTCACTTTGGACTTTTTGTGTTAAATCTCTGTCAGTGATCAGGCCCACAGTTGAGACTGGAACCTGCAGGAAATGACAGAAGAAATCTTTTATTTTATGAATTATGTCATGGACATTATGCACAAACTCAAAGAGTGAGATGCTTTTGCACCAGATTTAGCTACAAGCTACTTTACATGTGGAATATACATGATGTTCTTACAATATGGCAGGTGCACCTTTGTCTGAAATTGGTGAACAGCATGTCATTAATTGCACTGTAATGTAGGCTTGGAAATGCATGTTTCTGTTTCTGTTTTCTTTATACTGAGAAAAAGGTAATGGAGCCATTGAATAAAAAAAATAACTAATACGTGCAAAAATGCACGTACTCAGTGACATGGAGAACACAGAAAGGCCTTGGATCAGAGGCTGTTTTGGAATGCAACGTGTGTCAGACTTGGCACTCTTCCTCAGGCAGCATGAAGATGAAGACAACACAAACTCTGGCTGTGCTAAAGGTGACATAAGCAAACAAGACAAAGTTGGTTATTCATCAGGGACACTTTTCCACAGACTTGAGGTTCCACAGAAATTTATCTCATCACACCCACAAGCTGAGGTCATGATGATGATTGTCAACTCTTACAAATGAAGGTGAGGTGGATTTTAAGCCAGGACACAGTGTCCCCGTGTGAGCTTCATAAGGAATTAGATCTGTCTTTTTCAAGCCATACTCATCTCTAACTTGTCAGATACCGACATTTTGTCACTACTCCTCAGCGATTCATACAGACACACATGGTACCTGTTAGCGAACAAACACAGGACTCTCACCCAGGAGACCAGTGTTTGTGTCCCATGTGAAAACCAAAACATCATTAAAAGTTCTAAGGTACATAAGTGCGTTACATGACTTTTGTCTTGCGAGTTGCTTCAGTGATGTCATATGACATATGTCACGTATTATCCTAAACCTACCCAAGTAGTTTCTGTGCCTAAACATAACCAAACTGTGACTGTTACTCAACATTAACCACGTGCTAAAAAGGCTTTCTG
The DNA here is from genome assembly GCA_034769285.1 of Lutjanus argentimaculatus. NCBI lineage: Eukaryota > Metazoa > Chordata > Actinopteri > Lutjaniformes > Lutjanidae > Lutjanus > Lutjanus argentimaculatus. The sequence continues at coordinate 10,467,371 of JAWZSL010000028.1, read as the reverse complement.
GCTGCGCCCCATAAAGCTGCTAAAGGATACACTTTTGTGCATCAGTATGAGATGCCAAGGGGCAGTGACAAAACTTGTCATGTGGGTATATTATTCTTATGTTGTGTATTTTCAACTGGATACTTATCACTTAATTTTGACACGTAATTTGCTTATGAAATGGCTTCATCTAGATTATTACATATTTTGTAAATAGTGTTTGTGTTTAATAGGTCATTATGTTAGAAGAACAAATGTTCAGAACTAAATCAATGATGCAAGAAACTCATTACTGTTTTATATGAATGTTTTCTATTGTGATGTATTTATGTATTTGCACACAAATTAAGAATATTAAATTCTCTTGCTTTTCCTTGCATATAACAAATTCTTTTTTTTTCTTTTTTTCTTTTTTTCACCAATGACTTGTGTTGAAGACTTTTATTTTCTGTTCTTCATGGCTCTTGGAAAGAATCCGCCCTATGAATCAGCTCTTCATTTCTGATACGGATGTTAAAGTGCAGCTTCCATTTAAATTGGGAAAAAAACTGATGATACTGTTTGATTGATCATGGCTTTATTGATCTACATGCACTGACTTACCAAAGAACAATAAGAGAAATCACATGGGCCCGCCACCCAAAGGCATCTTCAGGCCAAGATGATTGTTGCCACCTTTTAAAGGGCTAGCATCATCTCAGTGAGCCAATGTCCAGCAGACATGTGAGACAGGCCGTTTTACATGTCTGGTATACTTTTGTCTGAACAGTTTGTGTCTTTTAACCCAAAAATCAGAATCAGAAATACTTTATTGATCCCCAGGGGAAAACTGGTTATGTTACAGGTGTTCCCTTTCAAGAATAGGAAACTAGAAAAGTGTAAATACCAATATTTATTGTCAGTTGACATTAGATTAAAATGAATGGTACTTATCATTGTATTGTTATTCATATTGTCTTTATGCACATATTAAAAACTACTTATTATGTTTGTTTATATCACCTTTAGAGAAACCATAGTTTTTGTTTTCATTTTAGATTCATGTCTCCATTCAAATCCTTCACCGTGATTTACAAACTAATCTCATATCTGAATTGAGCATATTGAAGCCAATACAATGTGCCTTTCACCATATTCTCATGTCACTGTTTAAATTATTCCCCAAATATCATATTTGTACCATTGTCTTGAAATATAACAAAGGTTTTACATAAAGATTCTTTCATCAGACACCCAGCCAGGGGGGGAATGCAGGGTTTGTTATGAAAGCTGAGCACAAAGCACCTCTAGCAGGAAAGGTATCCCTCCTCCAACTATTGTTCTTGGAAATGAAGAAGAGTCCAAGTCTGATAGATGACAGTTCATTTAATATATCACTGTTTATTCATCCTAAAGGCAAATAATAAGACTGAAGTGTGTAAATTAGCCTCCAGTATACAGGACAGAATGGAGCAAAGGCTCCCTAATGGTTTCTGCCCCGCTGAGATTCAGGGATCACTTTTTTTAACTTTACTCTAACACTTGTGCAAACATGAATATGAGACAAATGGATGGATGTCCTGGTGTAGCTCTGTTGTTTGCAGGTTTGGCAAATGTCAGCTAGCTTTGAAGCTACTGTTGCTGCTGTCAATTTTCTACAGTGAGTTTGACTTTTGCTGCTCTTTTTTGAAATTAAATAAAATAAAGTTTTTATATTTTGTTAGGGGTGTCAGGCAAACATTTGCAAGAAATTAAACGGCCTCACTGTGAGCGCTGAACATGCTGGTCCAACTGTCCTCCACTCTCTTTCTCTCCTGACAGAACTGAATGATGGGTAAGAGAAGGGAATTGAATGATGACATGAATCAGTTACATTTCTTTGCTGTGCTGCTTGATAGAATCACAGGTTTACAGTCAGATTTAGTTATCATATGCATGAATTTGTTGGCGGTATTTTACTGCTTCGGTGCATGAACTGTGTGCGGGTGATGTCATGGTGCCTGCTGGCTGCTAACTCCTGCTCTTATCAAGCTGCTGCACCTTCTGTGAGTATTTGTGCAGGTATTTGCAATGCAAATGAATGAAGCTCATCTTACTTTGGGCTGTTGTTTGGCACATTCAATGATGCTGATTTCTGTTTGTATGTTTGAGCTGAAATTTTGCATAATAATTTCCCCCTGCTATTGGCAGCCAGATTTGATGGGGTTTCTTATTGGATGATCGTGCCTGAGGTCACTTGTTAATTGGCACAATTTATACCCGTCTTTTAAAATGTCTTGTATCAGGATAAAATCCACATGGAACAAGTTTTTGTTTTTTTTGTACAGTGTACACTTCTCCCTGTCTGGAGCACAGTTACTGTTGAGGGCACTGAGTTCATATCCTATGTATTTTTTTCTGTTTTATAGTGTTAAAGTGATGAATTGCTCAGTTGTATGTTGTGCTGTGAACAATAATTAGTGTGTATCATCTCACCAGTAGAGCTGAGCAGCTCTTGGTGCACGACTTGTTACATATCATATTTAATTTAAAGAGATTTCAAGACAAGACACTGATTATACACTGATTTTTCATTAATATGCCATGTGTAACTTTTAGATCATGGCTAATTATTTGGATGTACTTGAGTAATGCGTGTTAGAACACTCGTCAGGTAATTTTAGCGCAAAACCTGAAAGATACTACAGTTTGTGTGACAGTGGAATTGATTTCAATGCAATAAGAAACTGAACTGAAAAAGACAAATTTCTAAATTGGCCATATTTAGGACTTATCTTGTGTTGGATTCTAGTCAAGTTTTCATCTATGTGTTGGCACTGTCATTATTAAATGATTATTGTTACTCTAAAAATGCATCAAAATGCATAGATTTATAGTCTTCAAAAATTTATCAGGGGGGCATACCCCTGACTCCCCCTAGTATGGCTGTGATGCATGACCTCAGTATTTCTAAAATTCTGGCCCTGCTCTCTGTTGGTCACATCACAAATCTGACTGCAGTCTGTCTTTTCCTGGGCTGCATCCAATCAGCGTCGGCCTTATTCCAGCCCAGAGGGAGGTGGTAAAGCCCCTAATGCTGTTTAGTAACTGCCAAAACTGCCAGAAGAAAGAACAAATTGTGCAGTTGAGCATTTTAGTTACAACTATCCATAAACTATCTACAAACACATGGCTCACACACCCATATGGAGCACTGAGTGATTGAATCAATCGGATAAATGCTACGACAGCTTGGACGCCTTCTGTACGATTGAGTGAGTTGAAAACACTGGAGCCGTTTTTTAGCTCCGTCTCCAACACAATGGGGAAATCAACAGCTAATTTCGGTGTCACTTCAGAGTAACTTTAGCTGCCATTATCACAGTGAGCGGCTATTTCAACAGAGTGCAGACTGCTATTTTCTGATTGTTTCACAGCAGTTATTTTCAAAGCACAAATAACCACCCCCAGACCTAAAGCCTTGTGTGATACAGACACAGCTGTTCGTCAGACAAATTGAGGAGGTGGATCCTCTCTTTCCTCCGTCCAAAACTCTGCCATTATTGACAGTTTGTAACTAACTTGACTGTCTGACTTCACTACAAGCTGATTGGCTGTTGAAACAGGTGACGTGCCTTTCTTTCCTGAACCAGCTCCTGGTGATTTGACAAGCTGAGACGCAGGTGATGCCATCAGCTGGCTTGACTTGAGATGAGACAGGCCCGTTCACACCGCTGCAACATTTCCTAGCAATGTTCAACAGCAGCTTTGTCTCATTAATGCATCTTTGGTCTGAACTCAGCTTTAGAGTACACATCACAGTGCACATCACATACAAATCAAATGTACTGTATTCTAAACTCAAACAGCAAACTGAATTCAACCTTAAAGGAAAAATCTGTAATACATTTACTGTAATATATCATCCAATGAGCATGATGTGTCATCAGAGATCAAGGAAACATGTCAAGTTGAAATACTCGACAATGCTAGAGCAGCAGTGCCTCCCTTTGAAATTTCAATTCTGGGCTGGTTTTAGATCGCCTATTTCACCTTAATTGGAGTTTAAATTAATGCTGAACATTTGTTGTAGGGTTGCAAATTGCAAGCTCTTTCCTTAATCAGTCATACGTAAAATTCAATATCAAAAAATATCAATTAATCGATTCATCATTCTTACAAAATCTTAAAATCTTAAAGATTTTGCATGTAGCAAACAAAACCTTGATTAAAGGGAAAAATAAATTTGTTATTTCCACAGCAACATGCTGCACATTCTCTGACAGCGTTACATACAACCTTAGAAACAATGGTGCAACCTAGAACCATATCGGGTTCTTCAGCTTGTCCCCATAGGAAAACCATTTTTGGTTCTTGTCAGAACTTTTTATAAAAGTTCACTAGGAACCCTTCTACATAGTTCTACATAGAACCCATCATAAAGGGTTATACCTCAAACCATCTGTGAAAGGTTTCAGCTAGAACCTCCTGTAAGAGGTTCTACAGAGAACCCTTTCATGGTGCAATGGTGCTACCTAGATATGTCTCTGGGGGTTCTATCCAGATGCTTTCTACCTTTCTAAGGGTGCTAACTAGAATCCAGCTAGGGGGGTTCTACCAAGAATGTTTTTATATTCCAAGGATTTTTTCTACAACACATTCAAGAGGTTCCACCAAGAACCTTTTATATTCCAAGGATTTTATCTAGAATCAACCCAGGGGGTTCTACTGAGAACCATTTTATGTTATGGTACAAGGAACCCTTGAAAGAGTTCTTTTCAACAATCCTTGAAGAACTTATTCTTCTAAAAAAGGTTATTTGGATAAAAAAGCATTCTCAATGGAACCCCTTAGTCTTACAAAGAACCCTTGACAAATCCTTTCTTCCAAAAAGGATTCTTCAGAAGCAAACTGTTCTGAGTAGAACCACAGCCCTTCAGGAAGAACCATTTTGGAACCTTTATTTCTAAGAGTGTAGCCCATGAAACATATAAAGTGGTACATAGTTCTGTTTAGTTTGATTTATTTGATAGTAGTTTGGTTAAATTTTACATGATTAATCAAATTCTTAACTACCGATCAATCAATCATCGATTAATTGTTATTATCCCTAGTTTGCAGAATGAGTAAGTGTCTGCTTATTAGCAATAAGAAATCTTGTAGAAGCTGTAGATGTTTATAACGGTTTAAATTGAGCAATATGTTGATGGAGTCTGGCAGGCAGTCACTGAACTGGCTTTTGTCTTCAGGATAACAGGCTTAACTGCATTGACAGAAAACTGACAGTCATAAACTGCTGATCAGTGGAGGACTTGTCGTTGATCGTTATTGTCAGTTCACAATGTTGCACATGTCTTGTGCTCCTGCAGCCTGCCTGAGCTTCCCAGAGTCCAGGGAGGGGGAGCAGGGGGGCCTTAACCATAGATTGATTATTAAATAGGCTTTCAACCTATTTAACATACAGTCTATGGCTCGAACTCGCTATTTGGACTGCTGTGCTCATTTTTGCATGCATAATTGCTCCTATAAAACATTACCATTCATACTACATCTGTAGGTAGTTTGTAATGTAATGTGGCTGTTATTTTTTGTTTGTTTTTTTTCCGTTTCTTCCTGTGCGACTCATCTGATGTGACATGTTTTGACACGAGCCGAGAACAAATATGTCACATCCACTCAGAACAGCTGGAGGCAAAGAATTCCCGTCCTTGTGTGATTCACCCCTGCTGAGGCGAAAATTGTCTTGCTGCCTCTAAAAATGCCCATAGTGTGCATCATCAACTACAGAAGAGCAGAAGATCCTCGGGTCAAATGTTTGTTACTGCAGTGGTAAAATTCTGTGCTTTGAGCCACAAGTTTGAAAGAAAAAAAGTTCTGTGCATTTGGCTGCTGAGGTCCAGGTGTTACTGGGTGGGTGAAAAAAAAAAATCATAACTTCCCAAACACAATGCAAATATTGATCTTGGAGGTAAACAATGATCCCATATGCACTCAGAAATCTCATCTCCTTCTGTGTACCTTTGTGTGCTGGGATGAGCAACATGAAAATTAGATGTTTTATTGCCTTGCAGCCACATTGTCATGAGATTGATGTAAAGGTGAGGAGCAGTAAGCAGTGGTTCAACTTATTCAAGAACTGTACTTTAGTAAAATTTTAAGGTACTCGTACTTAACTTGAGCTTTTCCTTTTTTTCTACTTTATGCTTCTCCATTTTTAACTCCACTACATAACTGTAACTATATTAGTTACAGACACAAAATATGATCATATGATAATATGATGTATGATTAAAGGTTAAGATCAGATAGATAAAAGGAGGGGGGGATCGGTGTGCTTGCTGTATGATTGTGTGTGCTGAAAACCCAATTTTCTCCCCATCTACAACAACAGGGAAAACAACAGCTAATTTCAGTGTCACCGCAGAGTAACTTGAAGTGCCATTTTCACAGTGAACTGACCATTTGATTGGCTATTTCTGCTTACTGACATAAGCTAGATGAAAACACTATATTTTTGTCCCAAAACGGCGTTTCAAAACAAAATGATCTCTGTCCAGTCAGATAGCAGGATAAAGGGACGAAAATTAGCTCAAGAAGACTGCTCTTCACATAATCCTCTATGATATTGCTTTTTTAAAACAAACATTGTCAGTGACATTGTGTTCTGTCTTTCTTCTCCATCATTTCATTTTTGATGTCTGTTTGTGTCTAAATATGATGGCTGAACACACTAATAGCAGGCTAACCAAAACTAGCAGCTAACATACATAGTAGTCACACTAATAACAGGCAAACCAAAGTGCAACACTAACAGCAGGCTAACCAAAGCTAGCAGCTAACATATATAGTAAACTTTCAAATACTGATGCATTGAGCATGCTAACTTTATAAGTAGTTGTTGGCTCCGTTAGCCATCTTGCGATGTCTGCTCAGCTGAGTTTTTCAAACTGAAACGGGACCAGCAGCACATCCAGATGTCTCCGTTTCATATGTCACAGAACACCAGGGTCGTGTGAACACTAGGTGGAAACATAGCAAAACTTATGGGTTTTAAAATGAAAATGAAGTATTGTGGATGTAGCCAGAGTTACAGCTGGGAGGAGTAAAAGTTACGTTTGCATCTTGGAGAGATGGATGCATTTACACCATTTCAACATCTGGTTAAAATGGGTCTCAGACCACTTGTTGAGGCACATTTACACTTTGCTTCTTTGAGATTGGAAAGCTATATAGTCCCCCCAGGATGCATACAGAGGCCATGAAACTTGCAAAAAGGGCAAAGGCCCTCTCTAGAGCCAACATGTTGGTGCAAGGACCCATGCCTCTGTGTGTGTGTGTGTGTGTTGTGTGTGTGTGTGTGTGTGTGGTGTGTGTGTGTGTGTGTAATTATATATATATATATATATATATACATATGTATATATATATATGAAAACATGCTTGCAAATCTGAGCCTGCCATATTCACTGACAATAATTAACTGTACAGCCTGATCTCACAGGACAAAATAGCAGATTCAAACCAGAACTCTTCCTACATTCATTTTAAGTATGCAAAGCTACAGTATCATCAGTTAACCTCATGTAACTTTATAGAGATTTTGTGACTGTTTGTGTACATGCAGGAATTTGTAAGTCTGTTTGTATATAAACATAAATCATCCTGACTTCCTGTCAGTCGAAATGGTGGTGGTGACAAAACATGTTGTTTTGAGAAGTGCTGAGAAAGACTGCACACACACACACACACACTAGTGTAACTGATCTCTACTGGGTGCAGCAGGGGGGTGAGACAGTTTCCTAGAGAGTGGGAGGGACTCTGTGTGTGTGTGTGTAGGGCTAAAGACAAAATATGTGGGTATTGAAGACCTTTTTTGTTTTTCTGATGCATCCATATTTGACTTTTAAAACATTTGCATTCTGTGTTTCTCAACTGATAATGATTGAAAACCTGTTTTGGAGGTCTTTGTCAAAGAGCCTCTTAATCAGTTTGTGATAACAGGCTCCCATCTTTTGCTTTTCATTGTGGTGGTCGACTCCTTTTATTTACATTTGGATTACAGATTTTGTCTCTGCAAGTAAGTTTTTATTCCATCATGTGTATGTCTGATGCTGGAAAAGAACTAAAACGTGTTGTCCAACCACACGGAGGAAAAACAGTTTATAGTTGCCATTTATAGCAGTTTATAGTATGGGCACACAGCAAAGGTGGGGTAAAAAACCGACCATCCCAGAGAGGGGGCAGGCATGATAGTTATTTAAACACAAGGATAATAGCGCACATTTTCAGTCTCTGCTGGAAGCCATTCATTGTGTTACTCTGTGTTTAAACTCAGCATACTTTCTCACCTCCACCTCCTGGTTTCAGACAATCTGGGAATCCATCTGCTATCTGATAGCCGTCTGATAGCTGATAGTTTTAGACTCAGGGTGCAACGGCCAATGTTTTGGGGCTTCCAGTGTAGTCAGCAGATATCCCGGCAACAGATAAACGATATTTGGGCCAAGGCTTCCTCTTCTGTGTGCCAGTCATTGTGTAAACTCATGTTTGCAACATGAGACACAAGAATGGAGTGGGAGGCTAATCTCTATCTATAAACAGATATCTTCAGATAAAATTAAGAAGAGCTAAAAAAGTGCAGATTCTGCACATTCATATTGTGTTTATAGCTTTCCTAAAGTTACAGGAACTGTCAAATACAGCTCCCACCCAGTTCCAGTGTCAGACAGATTTAGGGAGGCAGTTTATGAAACTATTCAACCATCCAGCAAGCATTTCTGAAAAAGTATCCTGACACCTTTACTCTTGTGTCTTTACCAGTTTTCCCTTTCTTATTTTTCTCTTTCATTTTATCACTGTGTCTTTCTCCTGCTCTCTCTCTCATTTTCTTTCCCTCTATCTCTGTCTCACAGACACTTTGAGGACAATGAGAGCAGGTGTAATGTGAACTTGAGATGACCCGCACTGGTTTCTGATAGCAAACCTCGCTCTCAATAATCACCAGGGCACAAAAACATGGGCCAGGAGAGCACTGGAACAAGGTGGTCATTTTGACAGTTTTACTTTGTTGAATTAAAAAATACAATGCCTCTGGTACCCGACTTTTCTTAAAGTGCCTGTATTTTTCTTTTTTTTTTTTTTTTTTTAAATAAATTACACCAAGGACAAAGAAAATGAGATCATTTGTACCTATTTCGGCCTTGGGCTGGTCGTACTGACCACACAGAAATTGCCACTGTTATATTCTTAGTTTTTGCACAGTTGGAGGTGCATGATGGTTGCTTAGCAACTATCAGTGTCTCTGTCAATAAAACTTTTCAAGCGATCTCGATTTCCAATTTCCCAACATTAAAATACAAATAATTAATTAATTAGACTCACTTAAAAAATGAAGCAGGGGAGACCAGGGACTGTTGTACCACTTTTTGTCTCAGCACATGTAACTCAACTCTGATTTTTTTTGCTAAAGCTCTCAAATTTTGAAACAAAGTATGTTTCACACCTTTATTTGGTACTCTTTTCCAGCCTTTTCCCATAAGCTATGTTTTTTTTTGTGATGATTCTAGATAGACATTTGTTATTACTAATGTTAAAGTAATATGTTTATAATTGTATACAATACATTTATCTGTTTCTCGCTCTGAGTAATTCTGGATTTATCTCAAATTTGAACTGCATCACTGATGGTTATGATCCTACAGAAAAATATGGTTGTGAATAGATACAAAGGTTTACTACATGTCATGGCAAGCTTATTGGTAAATTATATATATAAATACATTTAACAAAATTTACATTTTGATGTATTTAATTTCTAAAAAGATAAACTAACTGAATGCATTAATCTCTGAGTTTGGTTTTTATGTTGACAGATAACAGAGTTATGGAATTCTGGCACTTCTAAAGTTAAGCAATCAAAACATGATTACAACAACAGACTTTTTGCACTGCAATTTCCACAGATCATCTGACTACCGATCAGCTCTCACTTAATAAGGTTTAGGTTACAGTCGATGGTTCTCTTTTCTCTTTCTGTTCAGCGTTGGTGTCTGTCTGCTATGTTTTCCTTCTTTTTTATCCCATAAATCCAGCCATGCAAATGAGAGAATTTAATTTTGAAGTTTAAAATAGACCTTTATTTCAAGATAACTCAGTTTACACCAGTTCTGAAGTTAATAAAAATCACAAGACGAATGTTTGAAAACACCCAGAGCAGAAAACCCAAAGACAAATGCCTGGAGAACAATTCAGATGCAAAGAGTTCTCTCTGACGGTGCTCAGCACATCCTGAATGCCTCAGATGTTCTGTAAAACTCCACCCTGAGCCCAGGAGCCCAGTCAGCATCAGCACTACGCTCTCCGACCCCTCACCCCTGACTTCCTCATTTTCCACATAGCTAGCTTAGATAGTGTGAGAATGAGAGAAGTTGAGCAACCAAACTTGGTTTGAAGCTGGGAGGAAGCAAAATATCCAATATGATTAAACAGCACTATAGAACAAGGCAGCTAAGGAGAGAATACTTACACACAAACTTGCATACCTCGCCTCAAAATAACACAAGGGACTGAAAACAGGTTAATTTCTATTGAAGGGAGATGAAACATGCCTGTAATGATTGTTGTCAAGTAGAAAAGTCAAGCTCACAACAACAAATGTCATGCTTGTGTTACATTATTTAGTAATCATATCAAGATGTTACAACACGTTTCTTACTAAAAAAAAATATGGTAAGGAGTTTCACTTCCTAATACATGTGTCATAACGGTTTAACCTTTGCATGCTGCATGTTATCAGATTAACATTTTACTGGCTTCCTTTTGTTCGACGTCAGCTCATTTGTTTTTAAGGGATTAAGGGAACAGCAGACATCTCCTTTTCTTCCTGTGGGTGTGTGACCAACAAGAAACAGGGAACACAGTGCAACAGAAAGTGTCCAAATCAGAACAAAACTGAACAGTCTGTACCTCTGCATCTTTATCACTGACTTTTTGGTTGGAGGATATCCTCAGACCACAACAACTCTGAACATGGTCAGAGATGCATCTACTCTGTTAGTTTATCTTTTTTAAAGATGAAATAATACTAAAATATAAATTTTGTCAAATGTATTTATATATTTATCAATATGCATGTCATTGCATGCAGTAAACTGTGATGATTACATATAGTTACTGCATTATTTCTCTGTAGGATAATAATCATCAGTGATCCGATCCAAATTTTGAATTCATTGTCAAATGTATTTTATGTGATTACAAACATGTTACTTTAACATCAATAGTAACACATTTCAACCTAGAACATCACAAAAAATAATCATAACCTATGGGAAAAGGTTGGAAATGAATAATAAAACAGAAAAAGGTGGAAACATTGCTATTTGTAATAAGTAAGGGTTGTTTCAAAATGTGAGAGCTTTCACACAAAAATTCAGTGAGTTATAGGTGGTGAAACAGAAAGTTTTACAACTGTCCCTGGTCTCCCCTACTTTATTTTTAATTGAGTTGAATTAATTAATTATTTGTGTTTTAATGTCTGTAAATTGGAAATGGAGACCACTTATGAAGTTCTGTTGACAAAGACAAGGATTGTTGCTTAGCAACAAAGATGCATCTCCAACTGTGCAAAGAGTAGCAATATCACCTTGTGGTTATATTTTCCTTGTGGTCAATATGACTGAGACCCAAATAGGTAAAAATAATCACATTTTCTTTGTCTTTTGTGTAATCTATATAAAAAACATTTTGAATGAAAATACAGACACTTTTAGGAAACATCAGGTACCAACCCGGACTGTATTTTTTTAAATTCAACAAAGTTATTGCACATATAAATCTGACCATGGTCAAAATAACGGCCTCGGCTGTTCTAGTGTCAGATGAAACTAGTCTTGTTTTCTTGACTTAAGTATGGTGGTCTTTGAATCAAAACTTTTCATGTAGCATTTCACTGCATTTTCTGCCAAAAAAAGCAAAGTAATGGCAGACTGATGACTGTGGTTGTCATCCTATGCATTGTCTACTGTTTGAAAAGCCAGGTGTTCATTTAATTCCTCAGTAGATATACAGCAAAAAGAGCTTTATTCTAAAATTAGACACTTTCCCTAAACACAAGAATCTATAATAAAAACATTATATAATATATGATTGCTTTAAAGGTAAGATGTCTCAGTGATAATCTCTTCTAAAGAGGTTAAATAGTGAATTAAAAGTACTGAACACACAGTACATCGCCTTTAGGTGGGATTAAACTACACACAAAGCACTAAGGAGGTGTATGTTATGCACATCTAGCCTTAAAGGTATCAAACAGACACACACAGTGTCAGATACTATTACTAACCATCACAGAGCAAAATAATGGTCTGCATTCAGACCAAGTGTTACATCAACAGCCTGGTTTCCCTCTGGGACTCTATCTCCAACACACACACAACACACACACACACACACACACCACACACACACACACACACACACACACACACACACACAAACACACAAACACACAACACACACACACAACTCGTTGAGTGTCAGGTCACTGTGTTCTCAGTTTTTCTGAAGCTGCAATGTCACCGAGCCAGCTAACATTATGCATTTATCTCCCAAAGTAACACCATTTTTAAAGAAAAGAAACATGTCCATGAATGGCAGAACCAGCTCAGTTGACATTACAAATTTCTTCAAGAGTCCTGAAGTAAAGCGCTCAAAGAAAATTAGGACGACTGAGAGACAGACCGACATAATTGGCTTTGCAGGTATCCATAAGTATAGTGTTCAAATACAACATACCCAGAAAAAATAGAAAGCAAAACAAGACTGTGGTGTGGTTTTACAATCTTGTTGTCATACAGCTTATTTATGCGGGCTTGATGTACTTTCCTGAGCAGTGGGTTAGTATCTAGTTCAGCCGCAATGCAGCAGCTGCTGTTCAGGGGAGCAGGTGGGATCAACCTGAGCTGTATGAGCTTTTAGAGCCCTTCCTGCTTTTGTCTATAGTCAATGTTATGAACACAAAGATGTGTTCATGCAGTTTGCACGTTAACATCGATGCCAACAATTCTTAGATGCAAACATGCTGACATTTAAGGTCAAACGGCATTTGTCTCATAACAAATCTTATCTCTGCGCGACTAAAAGTTGAGGATTGATTGATGGGTGGATGTTATGATATTAGTGGCTGAAACTGGTTGGTTGAAGCCTTTGTAAGCATGTGTCCCATTATTTTGTTTTACAGGAAGAAAACATGTTCATTTGTTAAAATACAACACGTGGAATTCGCCAAAATTGACCACGAGTTTAGGCAATGGGTCCAAGAGACTTTTTTGTGCATCTCAGTGTGATATATGTGTGTACCGATTTCCCTGCATATCGGTGAAACGTGCCAAAAAGCTATATCAGACAAAATTTTTCAGGACGACAAATGCGTGTGCCAAGTTTCATGCACCATCGAGTATGTTCAGCCCCTCAAAAATGCAATTAAAGAATGCAGAGAAGAAGAAGAAAAAAATAATAATCCCAGCAAAGCCAGTACCATCATTCGGTGCTCGGGCCCTAACAAGTGTTGGACCAACAGACAGACAGACAGTACAAACACTTGTATGTTTCTGACAGGTTTAGGTGCAACAGAGGAGATGAAATGACTAAGAAATTTTACAGTATTTCAGCAATGGCTGACCAAATTATTATCGGCATGTGCTTAAGGGTGTTAACTGCAGAAGAAAGGGAGGGGGGAAGAAGATGGCTTTCAAGAAAATTAAAACAGCTAATTGTTTTGAAAATCAAATGGTAAAATAGTGCCTCAAAGCCACCAATTCCTCCATGGCACAATTGGTTTCAGTTTGTATACTGCACGGCACCCCGAAGCGCTGATACAAAGCTTCAATGAATAGCAGCAGGCTACTAATACATGTGGGAAAGAGAGTGCACATGAATGCTGCAGGGCTCAGACTTAGTAGTAGAGGAATCAAGTGCACAATCTTATATAAACAGCTGAACATCTCAAGAGTTTCGTTTGCAATGTGAAACCTCCGTCATCAGCCAGACAAGAGAAGAGAGCAGCAGCATACAAGGGCCTGAGCCTTCAAGAGCAATTCAGCTATTTGATACTGCCAGCCAAGAGGTTAATGAAATTAGATAACAACCATGTGAAACAAAGAGACACTTCTTATAAATTACTTAAATGTAACAGCAAAGCGCTTCTGCATCTGTAAGTTACTTTTAAAAAAAATGTCCTCTGTAATACTTTGACACTTTGGAAATCATTGCTTTAGAAGTGCTCTCTTAAATTTCAGCTCCCACACCAACACAAAGGGTATAACCACTGCAACAGGCAGAGGCAGCAACTCGACCTGCCACCAAAACCCGACAGAACAACTTGACCTCAAAGTGGAATTCACAACTACTACTAGAAAAAGGTCCACCACGAACAGGTCTCTTACCTGCATTTATCCTGATACTTTACTGTGTTAATGCTGAGCACAAAGGAAGAAGCAAATAATCTGGGATGAATAATTCCCCGAGCTCAAAATATTCAGTGGACACGAGTGCATCCAAGTGTCTGATTTGAGTTGGAGCAAACTGGATATGCACCCATTATTCTCTATAACACAATAAAAATGGTCCACCAGTGCCTACATTGGTTTGCTTATTGTAAGATGTAATTCTTGTGTCTTCAAAGTGTCTTCAAATGTGTCATATCAGTAAAATTTGTACAACCTAAGCTAACATGTTATTTAAAATATAATTTAAAAAAAGTTTTGAAACTGGGTCATAAATTTGATTTTAAAAAAACCCCACAAAAATCAGACATTTTTTCATCATATTTTACTAAATAAACACATAAAATTTATGTTGCATTCACATGAATTCAGGCAGAGGGTACATGGCAAACTGGATATCATTTTAGCAGATGAGATAAGTTGGTAAAATAAGGTGAGGCCGGCAGAGAATACTACTGGTGGTAATGTTGCCATCCAAAGTTTAAAATATTTTAACTCTTTACTCTCTGTCCTCTGCAACAAAATTGACAACCAGATGTGACGTAGCTCCCTCACACAAGGACAAAAGATGGCCGATCTGGACAGCAAGAAGCTAATCATTGTGGTGCAACGACACCCGGAATTGTATGACCAGAGCTTAAAATCACACCAAGATGTTACAAGAAATGTTCACATATCCAAACAAGAAAACAGGACCAGTTTGCAATACATTTATATTTAGAAAAAGGAGCTTTTTATAGCCACATACATTGCTATAATAATTACATAAAATAATACAAGCAATATCATTTTATTTGATGTATTAAATTCCATTTCTTGCAAAAAAAAAAAATGCATCACCATAGCAACATAGCATCGTGTGTTTGTTTTTGCCTTGCTGGTGTTGCATCCAACTGTTTGTTTGTTTTTCCCGTTCTGTCCAGCAGGTGACCTCCGTCTGCTGTCTGCCGTCAGCTGGATCCACGTGAATGCAACATTACATCCCATTTACACCTGGTTTTAAAATGTGATCACTGTCTCTCTGACATGAAATATCAACCTACTTCTTTGCCCCTCTGCTGGTGCCACTTCACAGCATCACCTTGTGTTGTCGCCACATTTTGTACTGCACCTAAGTGGTCGCTTGCGTCAAGCACGGCATGTCTGTGCCACGGTCTTATCCGTCCTCTGCATGGCTGCAAGCCCCACCAGCAGCATTTCAGAAGCGTTTCAGCAGCGGAGCGTTTTGCCCTCCTGATCATGTTCACTTGCTCAGATTTTGTTGATCAGGTCCTCTTTCCTTGCTTTTTGTGCTTCTACCATGGATAAACAGGCTACGTGCTTAAATAGTATCTTTTCTGTCTGTCTTTATGTCCAAAAATAGACTCAGCACATATTTGAAAGGGAGTGGAGAGCCACTTCTGGGACGTGCCGAGGCGCTGCTGGTGCATTGTCTAGAATGGCTGCGATCAGTTCCGGCTGGCGTGTCATCGGCCATAATGCAACACAGCCACGCCTGGTGGAATTTGGCCGTGACGAGATGCAATATAATGAAGTCATCATGAGTGCACAAACGATGACATGACATTATTCTGTCACAAAAAGAATGAATAATCTATTTAAAAAGCATCATGATCTCCCCAGGCCAGCAGGGGACACCCACCAGTGGTCAGTTTTCATAGGCTTAACAAGTTTGTCACAAAATTACAATGTTTCCAGTCTAGCTGGGAAAAAAAAAAAGTTTATAATCTGAAGGTCATTATTCAGCATTTTTTTAATACAGACAGAGGCTCCAGTCTGTAACACTGTTGTCATTTTGTCAGCCAAGGTCTTCAGTTACCTGCGATCCTTTACCGGAGCCGATGGGGCGACACGGGACGGGAGAGGGGAGCATGCTGAAGGAAAGCGATCCGCCGCCACAGTGTAACTACATGAATAAGAGAAGAGAGGAAAGCAGTGAATGCCATCAGTCAGTTGAGTGTAAAGTTATACCTGCAGGGCTGGTCTACTGACAGCTGAGGTGAAAGGACACGTCAGGTAAATGTATACAGCAGCAACTCACTGATAACAATGGCGACTTTGAAATGTTCAGTCACCTGTGGAGAAAACTGTCTGGTTCAGTGATTTTAAAAGAAGTGGTTTCACCCAAATAACAAAACACATATCTTCTATCCTCTAGTGGCATCTAGCAGACAGATATTATTGGTTTTTGCGTGCTCAGCATTTGAGGTTTCCAACTTCCTCAGCAAACTGAGGAAGTTGGATTTTCATTAAAAAGGTCCTCCTCACATTTACATTTTAAAGATTCAAAAGCAACACTTTTACAGATGTCCCCTTTACTCTAGACAATCTGTAACCCTCACTGTGAACTGTTTCATAAGGACGTTTCTTTTGGTAGAAAGTTCCAACAAAAACTGTGATAATATATAGTAGGATTGACTCATTTTAACCTCTAAATTGTATTTATCAATGTATTTTTATGTGCAATGTGAAGTATCTCATTAGAAAAGGCTGATGAAAATGGAAACATTAGAAAATATTCTCATTTTGTTGTTTTGTTGCTCTGACATAGAGAAGATTTAGCTCACATGACTGATCAACTGTTCCCTCACGCTCCAGTTTTTCACACTTATACTTCATCTACTGTACTCTGTAAATGCAGACCATACCAGCAACTTCTGACAAACCTGACAAACTTTGCTCCAAACAACTTGATATGCACTTAGTTCACTTTTTCCTTCTTAAAATACCCTTTTTTTTGCGATGTTACAAAAGTCTGCTTCAAATTTGCTTGAAAATTGTATGGAAACACAACTAGTGACAAACAGACACTTATAGAGTTCCCATCAGCTCCATGAGGCATTTTGGCATCTTTCATCGTTCTGTTTTTCTTGGCTCGATACTTAATTGTTTTGTCTCTCACTCACTGTTTTCATCATGTTTCCAGCAGCATCAGGCAGCTGTTTAAAGTGGAAAAAACCTCTGATAAACCCACTGTGCACTACCTGCCCTCCAACAAACTGTGGACAAAGTTACCAACTAGCAGGTGAGTATGGTGGAGCATTTAGTGGCAAAAGAGACAGATTTTTTTTTTCTCAGGAGTTGGTGGAGACCAAACCAGAGTTTAAAGTGAATATTGGGCTTACATTTCTCAAGAGGCCAGAAACCTGACTGCTAATGAATGCTAATGTTGATAGCAAGTTCACCATAACATATTTATAAGATGATAATTTGCAAATGTTGTATTTACAGATAGTTCTTCTGCCCCCAAGTGGCCAGAAAAGCAAAGCAAATAATGTTTTAAGAAGGTGAAATGCTAGCCCATGGGAGAAACACATAAGTTGCCAATGTTTTTCCCTCAGGATGGCAAAGTCATAGTGTCCTGTCCTCCAATTCTGATTGGATAATACTCATTGCTTTTGTTGGTTTGGTTAGTTAAGGAGTGAGACTGAGTAAATATATTAGGTTTAGCCAGTCAGAGGCAGAGTAGGGTCGGCCATGCCTTTGCCATCCTGGAAAAAAAAAATATTGCTACAACTTATTGCTTTTGTACAGGTGACCCAGAAAGCAACTTTTTCTTAAAGGGGCAGGCTCAACCTTTAACACAGTAACAGGAACACTCTCTGAAAAGAAATGACGCCGTTCAGCATTTAGCATTGCGTTTCTCTAAATGAAATTCCATTTGCTTAATGTATTAGGGTGGAGGCAGAAATCTCAGCAAATTATTTTGTAAATCTAGACGGCAAGAAATCACTAAGGTGACTGAGAAAATGTGTCTTTTTCTAAAAGGCACAGAGACTCAATATGTTTTCTTTGAGGAGCTGACAGACAGTACAGACAGTACACTTCTAAAAACATCTCAACCTCAAGAAACTAAATGTACAGTGGATTTAATATTAAATATAAATATCAAGCGAGACGTTGAGTGTAGACAACAGGCTACAGACAAAGATTCAAATGTTCCGTCTCCTCCAAGGACACACGATCTCTCATGCATGTAAAATCTTGGTATGTATATTCCTGAACTTCTGTCTCTCTGCGTTCCTCTGCCCTCTCCTGCTGTGAACCAGATATTTGATGATATTAAATTATTCGTTTAAATATTATAGGAGATGGGATGAAGAGGTTAGATCAACATGGAGCTCTGCAGGGAAGTCACGTTTTACTGCTGTCGTGGTGTGTGTGGTGGGTGGTTGTGTGTTGGTGTGTGTGTGTGTGTGTGGCACAAGAGAAACAGTGAGGGAGTCAAGGAGACATCGAGATGCGTTTGTGTGAGACTGAATGTGCATACTTGTGCGTATGTGTGTGTATTTGGGCCATACAAAAATAGCTTGCAGTCAACTTGCTATAATAACTCATTTTCACAGTGACAGTAAAGTTTGCTTTTATTATGTCAATGTTTGATCAGTGATGACAGCGGGTGAAAGTGTGGTGATTTGATTTAACTAGAATGCTAATTAGGTGGTGAGTTCAAGTGCTGAAACTGAGCGAGTTTTGTCATGCTTCAAGAGAAGTCAAGTGTAGAACTTTATTTGTCCTCGAGAGGCAACTGACCCCTCTTAAGTCCCGCCCCTTTTTGCTCTCTGCTGCAATAACAGGCGAGCGAACTTGGCACGTCAGTCAGTTTTCTCTTTTCCCTGAGAAAGTGATATAAAGTCACATGTTAAGTTATCTATTGTTAGCACAATGATACCTATATAGCTAGCTAATCATTGATCTAACTAATGATTGGTGTAGATTAGCTTGCTAGTTAGCTAGCGTTTTGCAAACATTAGCCAACTTAAGATGTGAGTATATGTCGCTTTTACAGGCCCTTCAGCAATGTCTTTTAACCATCTACAAAATTTGGTTTTCTTTTTAACACAGATGAGCCTGGCAGATAACAAAGAAGGCTACGGGAAACTGTTATTGGAGCACAGACCAAAAAGGGGCGGGACTTAGGAGGGTTGAATTGATTGCGCAGTAGTAAAAAACGGTCATGACACACATCTAACACATCAAAAATCACCCAAGACAATAAATACAAACGTATTAAGAATGATGTATTTAATTATCTTGTGTTTTTCTTGAATTTTTAAAGCAGTAAGTTCTTCAAATCACATTATCTTTTTAATTATGTTCATGTTTGCTTACTGTTTGTTGCCTGGGTTCGATTTTATGTTAGTGTGGCTTCTAGGGCTATTTTTTTTTCCCAATTAACTGTTTTGTTTTTAAAACATCAAGAAATTGTGAAACCCCTTCCCTCACATCTCAGAAAGATATTTTGTTTATCTATCATATTTGTATCACGAAAAAGAAGCAAATCTTTAAATCTGAGCTGCTGGGACGAGAGAATGTCAGTCATCAAAAAATGACTGACATGTTTAGTCAGAGATCAAAATGTTTGATGATTAATTTTCCATTGACTTGATTAATGGACTAATTGGTTCAGCTAAAAGAAGATACGATAATTTACACTATGATATGGTTTTAATTTGGTTCTTTATAAGAAGCTCTAAAGACCAGTGTGTAGTATTTAGTGGCATCTTCGGGTGAGCTTGCAGATTACAAACACCTCACCTCACCGTCCCATTCCAAGTATGTATAATCTACAGTGGACATGAAACTTACAAAAAACATCAAACAAAATGTCTAGATTCAATGTTTGGTTGTTCTGTTGTGGGCTACGGTAGAAACATGACAGTACAACATAGCGGCCTCCGTGGAAGAGGACCTGAGCCCTCTGATTATACACTAATAAAAACATACTAATAAATATTTTATTCTATTTCTGCAATATTCTGCCAATGAATCTTTGTAAAATTGTACCTTTAACTCATTGCATTTTAATGATCAAAGAAACAGGAGCTAGAGCACAAATGTGAGCATAACTTTCAGCTAATGAAACCAGAAAAAGGAAAGGGGTGGAACTGGGGAAAGACAGAGGAACAAGAGCAGAGTGACGGTGAAGAACACCGAGCTGAACATCAACACCCTGATTCACAGAGGAGGGATGTAGGT
Source organism: Lutjanus argentimaculatus (assembly GCA_034769285.1). NCBI lineage: Eukaryota > Metazoa > Chordata > Actinopteri > Lutjaniformes > Lutjanidae > Lutjanus > Lutjanus argentimaculatus. The sequence goes on along the minus strand of JAWZSL010000028.1, from coordinate 10,446,951 downwards.
CACCTGTAATCAGACCACACATCAGTCTGTGTGTGTTTGAGGGGGGGGGTTCGCTCAGACATGATGATTGTTCTGACCTACTCACCTGTTGAGGGGAAAAGGATCACCCCGCCACAGGGGGCTATGAGTTACAAAACACAGAAAGTTTTGTATGCCTACAGCTGGAACATTAAAGTGTGCTGTCGAGCACTTCTATGGTGGCGCTGACACTGAACACCAGAAGTCCAACAGGCTGTAAATGCAGCACACTAAAAAAATGACAACCCCAACCTTAAGCCTAGATCTTTTTTTTTTTTTCAGTTCACTCCATGTTTACTTTAACAATTTTCCAGTTCCAGTTCAGTTCACTTTAATTAATTCCATGTATCTATTATAATTTACTCAATTAGATAAGCTGGTAAATATCAACCAGATCTTTAATTAAAAATGTCACTGTGATTTTGAATGAGGCTGTCAAACCACTGGTACAGCCACAGGTGTCACATCTGTCAACAATGACTCAAGTCTGAATGTGGCTGCTAACAACAGATGATTAGATGGTGCATAAGACATCTGACATGACGGGTTTTACAAGCGTTGTTTTAATTGTTGCAGCAAACTATTTAAAGTCACTTTGACTTTGTTAACTCGTGTAAAACTCCCAAGTGGTGGGCACAGTGTAGCTGAGTTATTTTAAGCTGGAGTAAGTTGACTCTAGAGGCACTTTGTTTTGTAGTCTATTTTTATTACAATTTAAATGGAATAGTAATAGTAATTTATTTTTTGAAATTTGAAATGTCTTTTGGTCTTGTACTCATTCATTCATAAGGCTTTTGATCATAATGGTTAGTTAGATGATGTTCCCTTGTGGTAAAAAAGAAGAATTTACAAGCACGTGTAGAACAAAGCACTGGTACAGTTTTTGACCTCCTTTTAGACTCTAGTCAAACATGAGGTCAAAGGTCAACACATGGCAGCACATGCCCCACTCATGTCCTCCATCATGAGTACAAACTTCTCCCCTCAGGCAGACACTTTAGAGTCCCCCATTGCAGGTTTAACCGCTTTGTCCCCTTGTCCATTAAAGCCTTAAATAGGAAGCTAACTGTAGCCTAATCATGCAATGTAATGTTTTTTTTTTCTTTTTAATATAACTATGTAACTATGTATATATCTTATCTTATCTTATGAAGCCGACATAAATCAGTCAAAATGGAGGCAGCAGTATTTGAGACAGCACCACTGTGAGATCGACTATTTCACATTTAAGTCAAGAAGTGAAGTCCTGTTAAGGTGGCTTATTTAAAATAAGTTTCAAGAACTGATAAAAATTAAAGGGATAGTTTACTTACTTACTCATAGTCAGCATATTACCTACAGTAGATGGCAGTCGACATGCCCCCAGTTTGGATAAGCAGGAGGAGTACTGGTGGTGGCTAGCTAATGTACTGTAATGTAAAACGTATTTTAGGAACCTAAAAAGAATCAAGCATTTAAGTGTATGCTATATTTAGAATATTTTGACTGCTTTACCTTGCCATCAGATAGTCTTTCCCAACAAGAAACTGCCCCTATACAACCTATATATCATCCCCCATCAACTCCACTGGCGAAATCAGTAATTTTATCCCACAGTTGGGGGTTTACTGCCTCTATCGGTTAGATAGTTTGTTTTACTGTGTGACTTCTGTTTTAAAATGCTAGTTCAGATTCACCAAAGTCACACAACAGCACAAACAAAGTAACAGATCGAGGCAGTGGCAGGCCAGCAGCTCCCGTGTTCTGTGAGGTAAAATGTCTGATTTCCTGAATGGAGTCTGGTTGAGCGAGAGATAGCAATATCTGTCTTATACTGTATAACATTGGTTTCCCTCAGAAGTAAAATATATAGTGAAAATATTCTAAATATAGCATACACTTGAACTGATATAGTTCAAGTAGCTAAAATATGTGTTTCTGCTGACCCCGTCCAAAGTGGTGCACTGCTTCGTTTCTGTGCTGGTGCTCCTCTCTGCTTCTCCAAAGAGGGGGCATGTCAGTCACCATCTCCTGTGGGTAATACACTATCAATAACTATCAATAAGTACCTCATACAGCCCCACTTCAAATAATCAAAACTATTCCTTTAACAGAAGTGTAAAGCTATGTTGCCAGTGCCTGTAATCAAGTTAAATTGATTGAAATTTTGTCAGATTGTTGTCTTTAAACTTTAAGAGGTGTTTTTTCAACTTTTTCATTTTTACAGTGCGTGTACTAAGCCGGCCACCAGCATTACTGGCCACCACTTGTTTATTCAGAGAGGATTTCAGTTATGCAGCCTAGAAAGCAGTAGTTAACAGAGTGCAGTCTCGTGCATAAAGCCAATTACAGACCCTGACCTAGACACTTTGTCAGCACACTTGCACTGGAACCAAAGACAAGAAAATAACAAAATCCTCCCAGAGAGAAGCCAAAGCCACCACAAGCGCGCAGAGCGGCTCATAATCAGCACTGCTAAAGATAGACTGAATACCAAAAAGAGACCCCAACCAGCCTCATAAATGAGCCCAAACCAAAACTCTCATTAGCATCCTCACATCAAATTAAATCAAATCAAGCTGCTGCTGTTTGCAACACGTTACTGATCATAAACATCATAAAAATAATGACAGGCCAGACAAATACCAACCAACTGTGCTTCCAGACCAGTTAAAATTCTGATTGATATATGGTAGCGTGGTCAGATGCTGATGAGATAATTTATCACCTCTAGGCAACAATATCTCACTTTACTCCTCCTAATAAAGAAAACCTCTGAACAATAAAAATAACTTGTCAGAAACAGTATGTACGGGACTAAACCCAAGACATCCTTTAGTCAATAGTTTATTTGTCTTAGTGTTTGTGGTTGTATTAGTTCTGCAGAAACATTTACAGTTTCCTAACCTAACCACTCACATTTCCGGTTTCTTTCTCACAGTGGAGTTTTACTGCTGTCTGAAGAAAAAAAACAACATATCTGATCTATTGATTTCCTGTTTACTCTGTAGTCTGACTTGTTTTGTATCGATTTAGCAGGGGGAAAAATATGACTGTTCCAAACCAAAATCCACACACTCATCCAAATTCCTTTTTCACATGCAAGCTGCCGTTTGGAGGAGGAGTTACAGCTCAGCCATGGAGAACGGCATTAATGTTTACATCCATGCTGTCAAGAGCATAAAAACATGTTGTCCACGAGTGCATGCTTCCTTCTGTACGGTGATACGAATGGCAGATGTAGTTCAGTTGAAAGAAAATAGCTCCTACATGAAACTGCTTGTGTGTTTGGTGAGCCAAATTTCCACCCTTGTGGATAATAAAGATCTATTCTTTTCTCTTCTACTCTATTCTCACAACAAATTGCGGGTTATTTTGAGTTCCATTTTACTCTAGAGAAGGCAGATATCTCCAAATCTTGGCAGCTCACACCAGAACAATCCAGATGGATAAAGAGCACTACAGCTAAGAGGAAAAATGGGTATTTTTGATTTGGGAGGAACTGTCCCTTTAAAGGCAGAATGAGTAAGACTTTCCTAAAAACAAAAAAACAATGGATAGACCCATGCAAAAATGGGTCGCTCTCACTTCAATCATCACTTATGACCCACTAGAAGTGTGTGGTGGTGTCTTTATCTGAAAATAGAACCTGCCCTCTGCTTGTATTTTCTTATTTTGCTGTGTTCAACTGTACTTTTTTTATTCTTTTAGTTTGGCCCATGTCCTCTCTACTGAAATCAGTGGGGACAGGGTTGTTTTGCTTCACTTCTGAGGAGCTGTCACGTTGTCCATCTCTACAGATGTCAATTGCGACACAGGCATGGCAGCCAGGTATTAGATCCAAGAGGAACCTCCAACAATGGATGAGACAGCATCAAAAAAACTGAAGTTTAGCAGGACGACATGCCATAGGACGAAGCTTATTGCGAAATAAGGGTGAATCTGGGGTTGGCTTTCACCCCTGGCAAACACTGAAGGAGAGAATGGGGACAAAGAGCAACACTGAGTGTGCCCTTTTTTCTGTTTGGACAGGGAGGCCCTGCGTGCTGGCAGTTAGCTTAGTTAGCTAAAGTGCGCTTCTGGTGTCACTGAGATGGGGAGGAGGGTCCAACTTTGAGCAGGATTGCAGTTTGTAAACCCAACATTCATTCTGTGTTTAACTGTATCTGACATATGCAACCAATTAAACTCAACTCATCCAAACCTGAAACCACTAAGAGAGCTCGTGCCACTTCCATGCCTGAACGTTCCTCAAACTTTCATAAAAATCTGTTGACAAATTCTCTCACATAAAAAACCCCGTGTCCTATAAATTACACCTGTATACGACTAATTTGCAAACAGCACATACGTTCTGAAACCAATGTAATGCCGCTGGAATTTCGTTTTCTTATACACATAATAAGCAAACGTTTACAGACGTTTCTGCTCAACCCAGTTTCAAAGAATTTGCTTTATATTGTACTAATATTGTACTGATATTTTTCCAATTACATTGTGGTGACCAACAAACACTGGATAGATGTTTACGAGAGGCATTTTGCGAGGGAATTAATCGCTATGTGCCGCACAGATGTCTCAGGGAGGTCACTGGGGTCGACGGTGGGCGTACAAAGAGCAGGATCTTGTCAACAGAGTCCTCAGTCCTAACATGCGGTTACACTTAGGCAAAGCACTGTGGTATCTGTATGGTAAACACATTGTGTCTTGAGTGTTAAAGACTTTTTTCTGTATTTTTGTATTAAACAAAGACCACAGCCTTTCCCTAACAGCCTTTCATCAGTTATCTTAGAAAATGTGATCTGCAGATTTACTTTTCCTCCAAAACATGTTTGCTGTTTCAGATCAGTTGCATAAACATGACTTCTAGGAAACTGGATCGATCTGCCAAGTCCCAGCATGCTGTGTGCAGGACAAAAATGTAGCACTTCATTCACTGGGAAAAACACAGAACAGACAAAACAAATTCCTAGTGTCTAAACACAATTTACATTTACTGGAGAACTAAAATAACTAAGAAGGAAATATTAAGGATTTTTCTGACTTTGAGCAAAATGACCTAGTCCTCTGGGGTTTGTATGGTTTTTCATTAAACTAACAAGTCAGTGTTTACTTGGCTGAGTGCAGAGAAGTCTGGATTTTACAAGTCAGTTTCTTGCTTGCAGTCCTTGCGTAATTCTTGTATTTTCATGACAATATACAGCATGTGCAGATGTGATGTTACTAACAGATTCTGGCTGCTGTAACACAACATGACAGGAAGAGTTGCAGTCTTTTCCACTGACCACCATGGCCGAGGCTCTTTGGTCAATTTAAGGTATTTAAAGGGCTAGTTAGGACACACATCTTTTAGGGGATAATTTGGATTATCTGAAGTGGGGTTGCACTTATCCATCATCAATGTATTACCTACAGTAGATGGTGGTTGGCATGTGCCCAGTTTGGAGAAGCAGCAGGAGTACTGGTGTAGGAAGCTAAGCAATGTACTGCATTTTCACTACAGCCTTTTCTGATGAAAACCATCAGAAAAGGCCAGAGCGGCGGATGCGCCCAGTTTTACAGTTCAAAACTTAAACTGTTACAGACGATTCTCAGCACAGAGTAGAGTCACTGCAGCTCGTCTCTGCCAGGACACAAACACCGTCAGTCAGCGGAATCACTACGGACCCTGGGCAGATCTGCACTATGCACGCACCTTTTCTCTGCCTAGTCAAGTCCCATGTGGACAATATTTCTTTCCTTCTGGGAGGTGGAGAGATTTGAACATTAGTTACCTGTCCTGCTTAGTGATTTTAATCCAGACCTGAGCACATATGCAACTAAAATTTCAACCCTGTCCGTAATAATTACAAGCGAAATTAAAGCTAACCTATGGCTAGCTATTTTTCTTTGTGAATTTTAATCTAGTCTTTATTTATTTTTGTATTTGGGAGTCAATTATGACAACAGGAAAAATAAAATCATCAGGAGAGCAAGAACCTGTTATGGGCAGGTACTGGTAGACTGGTTGAGGCCTGTTCGTTAGCTAGCGTGACCAGAACAGAACGGGTTACAATTCAGGACCGGTTTGCAATGAGCATGTCTTGTCAGAAGGATTATAATAGTGTAATTTAAGCAACATAATTTGTTTGTTTGTTGTTATGAAAATCAAATATGAATGACAGCATCCTGGCACAGGTGTGTTACTGTTAATTAAACGTCTTTTCAGCCAACAAACTTTCTCATTAAGATGTTAATTATATCATCCCTAATAGTTTTCAAGCTTTATGTGCCTAGGCACACCAAATGACAAGCCAAATCTTCAAGGCACACCTGTGTTTGGTATTTGTATGCAAAAAAAGGCTTATGACTCACCTAACCAACAGAGGCAACGAGTACAGGTCAATGAGTTTCCAGAGTATGGGTAGATATAAAGGTGATAATAAAAAGGCAGGAACTGCAAAGCCACTCGCATCATACTAAAGATGTTAATAAAGCCTGCTCTTTTCTGACTTTGATTCTTAAATCCTGTGCACATCCTTTAGTGCATAATGTAAGATGTCAGACACATAATGTAATATATGGAAAAACATTTATTTTCAGGTAGAGTGCAGGTAAAGTACTTCTTTAGGGGGAGATAACATCAGAACAATAATAACACAACAACTTCAACATAATTAAAGTCTTTTCTCTGATTGTGAGAATAAAAAGCATAATAGCAATCAACCCCATTGCATCCCAGACAGTGCTGTCTGGGGTCCTTCCATCACCTAGGCAACCAGCCATCCAATGAAAAGAACGCATTTAGTTTTCTCACTTCCACGTGTGTTTGTTTGCGGAAAGGAGTGGTGCTGCTCGCATGACAGAGAGACAGAGAGTATTTCACACGTGTGTATGATTAACGTTACGCTACACTGAGTGACTGCATACTACAAGTTGCCAAACCTATCACGAGTGAATGGATAACGTTAGCTACAATTAAGTGTTCGTCCAGCCACTAAAACTAGTTCAACCTCACAGAGGCATATTCTGAGATGACTTTTTATGTATAATCAATTTACATTTATTTCGTCAATCGCTGAAAAAAGAAAGGCTCGCATTGTAATGCATGGTGAAAGTTGCTTTTCCAAGGCGTTCCGGTGCATTCCGGTAGAAGAGGTCTGTGATTTCTTACCGGCACGGCATTCCAGTGCGTTCCGGCTTACTTTCACCTCTGGGTGTCAGTCAATCAGAGCCTTTGATGTGTCCCACCCTAATAATTCCATCATCTGTCAGCTGCATGAATGTGAAAACTGGCATTCACTTTGACGGAAGGTTTTTTAAGGAATATTTTTTGGGTATAGAATTTGCTTCTGTATTGAAAAAGTGTGCACAAAGTACAGATATAATACATTTTAAGTTAATTCATAACTTTTTGTATAGTTGTATAATGCAATAATAATGTTTATTTAATTTAATTAATTAATTAATTAGTTTAAAATAGGGACAGTGCACATTGAGGAACATTAACATGTAAATAGCCAGATCATAGCCAGAGGCTAGTTTCCATCTGGAGTCCTTTAGTAATAACAAGGAATGTACAGTATTTGACAAGAACACACATACAACAGTACAGTAAGTGAGTTTTGTGCTCATGACAAACCAGGAATGAGCGTGGGAGTTTAAGTGCATAGTGCCAAATGTTGAAGTGACGGGTGCTTAAGTGCCGGTGTTGTTGCACATTGTGAATATAATGGGCTGTACTGCCATCAATGAAGGTGCAAATGTGAATTACACATTATCATTGAACAATAAAGTGCTGGTGTAAATTGCAGTTTGCCCGAGATGCTAAATAATGTAAAGGCTGATGTAGACATCCATTGCCCCATTGTAGATGTACATGATGTAAAATCCTTGAGAAAATTGCACATTGCCCTATTGCACAAGATTAGTATTACTGATGTGTAAATCAGGGTTTTTCCTGGCTCAAGATGAGGCTGAGGTGGTACCATCCCGATACTGTGCTCACATGTGTTTTAGGTGTTCAAATAATTATGATTGAAGAAAATTAATTATCCCATTATTATGCATATTTTATTTAAAAAATAAAAGTGCCCTGTTTAACATTAAATTAAATGCAACATAAAAGCTTACGTGTTAATTTACAGTTAAACAGCAAAGATTTTTGAAATACAATAAAAGTTTAAGCTTTTGTTTACAGCTGTTGTTTTCATTTACAGTTCATTAAGGTTCTTCTGCCTGTCCAAGTTCCTCGTAAAACCATTTATAAAAGCTCCACTTGAAACCCTTTCAGAGGTTTTTCCTAGAACCCAACATAAAAGGTTATATGTAGAGCCATCTGTGAAATGTTTCACCCAGAACTCCCTATGAAAGGTCCTACAGAGAACCTTTCTATTCTGTAATAGTTGCACCCAGAACCCCCCTATATATTATGTCACAAAGAACCCTTGATAAGCGCTTGACAAAAGAGCTCTTCAAGGAATTTAACAATCCTTGACGAAAAAGGGTTCTTTGGATGAAAAGTGTTCTTAAGGGAACCTTAAAAAGAACCCTTGACAAGCCTTTGACAAAAGAGTTCTTTTAGTATTTCAACAATCCTTGAGTAACATTTTCTTTTAAAAACGGTTCTTTCTCAATCTTACAAAGAACAGACAAACCCATTCTTTGAAAAAGAGTTCTTCAGAATTAAATGGTTCATGGTAGAACCCCCCTCAGGAAGAGCCCTTTGGGAACCATTTTTTCTAAAAAGTGTAAATGATCCACAATCAGTGATCAAGATTGCTTTTTCTTCAGCTATAACTATCCCAACATGTTCTGCAGAGTACAGATGAGCCAACTGGTTATAAATATTTCTGTCACTTCCTGTTTATTCTGGCTGATGGAAACTGTCCAACTCAACCTCAGATTTTGTCACTACTTCCTGCTGCCACCCGATCTTGTTTACTTTCGAGGTGAAGCGCAGTTCATCTGGAATGAGCCTATTGTCTTCACCTACGTTCTCCATCACGCTAAGAGAAAAGAACAAACTGGTTGGTCTTGTGTTGAGATCAACCTGTTCAGCCAACCAGAGGATGCATAGCTTAATTTAAGCAAATCCATTCAAGTCAGATGTGGCCATGGTCACCAATCACATGCACCAGTACTTAACAAATGGATTTGCAAACTAAAACTCGACTAATGCTCCATTCAAACATCCAGCAAGACAAACATCAGAGTAACCACTTTAACTAATTTACTTACAATGCTACCAATACCAAAGGCACTTATCTACACTTCTAAAAAACTTGTTTTAGAATTCACAGAACACAAGGGTCACAAATCAAATTGGTCAAAAAAAAAAAAAACTGATCATATTCTTTTAACATTTTTCACACTAAGGCTGGTTTCATTTGTTTACTAAACAGGTTCGGGTCACAGATGAGCCCCCATTTGTCACAAACTAGCTCAAGGAATGTGACAGCGGAGTTTTACTTAAAGACAAGAATAAGTTATTAAATTAAGACTAACAGATATCACAAGACAAACAAAAATACAGTATGGGAGGGTGGATGCCCAGACAGGTTTTATAGCTCAAGGCCCCGGTGAGTTTAATCAGCTGATGACCCTCCCATGTCAGCCAATGGCCAGCTGAGGTTGGTCAGTACAGCCTCCAAGACCGTGGGAGGGGCGTCACAGTTTAAGCCAAATATCACTCTCTCCATGCCAGTTATTTTACTTTCGGAGCACAGAAGTTGCTCGTCGACCAGTGCCTCGATCAGTCAGTTTGTTTGTGTTATTGTGAGCTTTTGCTGTAACCGAACTATCCTTTTAAAACACAGAAGTCACACAATAACACAAATTGACTAGCATATCAAGAACACTCTTGTGTTCTGTGTGGTAAAATTACGTCTGTCTAAGTCTCAGGGTTTTGGAAAGAGTGATATTTGGCTTATATGGTGGCGGCTCCCCCCGTAATTGTATGCTAGGCAAGGTAACCTGTAAAAAGGTTACCTTGCCTAGCATACAATTAAACTGATTTAGATTTTTTTTAGGTCTTTAAGATGCGTTTTGCTGCTGACCCTGTCCACAGCAGCATAGCACCACTTTCCCTAAAATTCATCCATTCAGCCTTTATTTAACCTCAAAGAATCATTGAGAGTGGCCTCTTTTTACAATGATGTTGAGAGAAAAAATGGGGTGTGCCGACCAGTGTTGTGCATGAATGTGGAAGAGTTTAAGTGCGCTCCTATTTTTGGTGAGCTGAACAGATCAGTTTGTGATCAAGGAACGTGAGCGACGTTCACCCTTGTCTGCGATAACGGCGGTCACGTCATCAGGGAGCATGGGAATATGGACAGACACATCGAGGTGATATAAAAACTTTGGTTGATCATGTTGCACGAAGTGTGTTAACTACACTGAATGGTGGAGATTGTGTTACAATAAGAAGAGGACAGATAGATCTGCACCATATTTGCTCATCTCATCCTCCACTTCATCTCCTTGCAGTTCTCATGCATTATGGCGCGTTCGATTTGAACTGGAAAGTCAGAATTTCAACTTGCTAGTTGAATACTTGACTGCAGTGCAACTTCACATTCTCAACAACAAACGTGTCTAATCCAAATTAAAACAAAAGGGTCGGTCGACCAACAGCATCTACTAAACTTTAGCCTGCTGTCACTCCATCGCTGTTTAAAAGTTTGTCTCATATATCATATATGTTTAAAATACAGATATGTGAAATATAGGCTATATGATCAAAAGCTTGATTAGATAAAGCTTTTAAAGAATGACTGAGACTTTAAACCCAAGCCAACCATCAGTCTATGCTAATTGTGTGTGCTGTAGCTGGATCAGCTCTGCATGAAAATATGACTCCTGCCAGAATTTCGAGTAAACAAATGCCTGAGGCGACACAAGAGCTCATTATGGCTTCCATTACATAAGAGAAAATTCCGTGGCTCATTAGCTTTCCCGGCATTTCTTTATATATTTTGTTACACATTTGTTGTTTGTTTCTCACTCTTGTGTAAATGAATTTGTGATGTCCAGTGCAAATGTCATAGTGTTGGTTAAAGAGGAGAGGATATTAAAGGCAGGGTGGTAACAGAAAACTGACCTGTAAAAAGTCCAATCAGTTTTATTCATGAAATGCAGGCGGTGCTGCTGGTCAGGTGGGAGTTGAGGTAATTTGTGCAAAACAACCCTGAAATGAGATTACACTTTCATGCATTCATTCTCTCCAGAATAAATACAAAACAGGACCAGTATCTGCAACAAACAGCCTGTCTAGTGGCTGCCTCTGTTCTGTCAGGGTGTTCAGGGCAAGTCAAGTTTATTTGTATATCACCTTTCAGCACCAAGGAATTTATTAGTGTTTTAAATAAGATATAAAATGCACTGAGAAAAGGAACACAAGACACATTCACATAGGAAATTTAAAATAGAAGCTAAAATAGAATAAACTATAAAACAGAATAAAAATTACAGTGCAGTGCAACATCAATAATAATCTCAAATTTAGTTTAACTAGAAGTACGGCCTCTGCTAGCCAGTCAAGATCCAGTTAACTTGCATGTCTGACTAGACTCATATATGTAGTGAAGACTATAAAAGAGCGATGTGTAGCAATCGTGTGTACAAATGAGTACTGCAGGTCAAATTGGTAGTTGAAGCCATAGACTGTATATTAAATAAGTTGAAATACTATTTATTATAGGATCTATGGTTGGAGCGTTGCAAATTGACAATAACAAGCAATGACGAGACCTTAACTTTAGGTTGTTGAGCTGTTTATAACTGTCAGTTGTCTGTCAATGTAAAGTTAAGCCGTTATCCTAAAAACAAAAGCCTGCTGCTCTGAAAATACACACTGCAGTTTGAGTTTAGTGGCTGCCTGTCTCACTACCTTCCAGACTCCATTAACATATTACTCAGTTTAACCGTTATAAATATTTAAAGTCATGACTGTAGCTCAGCAGCTGGCTGCTAAAATACTGAAAGGGTTCCTGAGGGTAAGGAACTCCAGACTCAGACAGGCGGATACACTGACTTTTTGGCTCTGATGATGCGGGTTCAATTCCCATGTTTCACTTGTTTTTGTATGGTGCAAGGAAAACGACGGCTGAGAGGCCAGAGAAGCCAAAGTCTGTGTCGAAGTTGACGACTGATTTAGTCACTGTTCAGCAGTGGTGGAAACATTTACATTTACTCAAGTACAATTTTGACATACTCTTACTTTGTCTTCTTCTACTGCATTACATTTCAGAGGTAATGTACTGTTTACTCAACTGTGTTTATTTTACACTGAGAGTTACTGGTCACTTTTTGCAGAACAAAAACATGATAGTCTATGATTATATAATATGACGCCGTACTAATACTACTAATCCACCCAGAAGTGTACATAGTGTCTAAAATTGGCTCCACATTGACAAATTACAGCATTAAACACCGCAAAAGGAGCCATTCTGCATGATAGGTTCTTTTACTTCTGATACTTTAAAGGGATAGTTCACCCAAAAATGAAAATTCAGTCAGTATCTACTCACCCGCATGCCGATTGAGGGTTGTGTTTGTTTTGTTAGCCTGCTAAACACTGCTGGAGTTTCACAAGAAAACTGTGTTGCCGAATTTCACAAACAGTGGCAGTGAATGGTGACCAGCTTTCAAATGAAAAAAACAAAAAAAACAACAACAACAAAAAAAACAAGCAAGAAACATAAAACACTTCCATACTGCTTGTCTGGCATAATCCCAAAGCCCCGACATGCTGTTTGCACACCGTCACAACACACACACCCAGTTCAGACAGTGTGCATGTGCACCAAACTGCTCCAAACAGAGGATCTACAGTGAAGATTCAGGCCAGAAACAATGGTGTCATTTTTTTGTCAACTTCAAATCCTAGGGCTTTAGAAGACTTGGATTATGCCAGATGAGCAGTATGGAGGTGATTTATGTTTTTATTCTGTTGTTTTTTTACGTTTGAAAACTGGTCACCATTGACTTCCATTGTTTGGATAAGTCTGCAACACTGTTTTCCCGTGGAACTCCAGCAGTGTTTTGTGGACTAAAAAACTAAACTCGACCTTCAGTCGGCATGAGGGTGAGTAGATAATGACTGGATTTTCATCTATGGGTGAACTACCCCTTTAAGTACATTTTGCTCATTATACTTTTGTACTTTTACTCGCAACAGAGTCGTTTTAGATGATAGTATTGCTACTTTAATAAGACAGCGGTGGTAAATGTGAGCCTGGCAGTATCTCTTCGTCATCACTCTCTGAAGTGAGCTTCCCACACTCAGAATGAGGCTATTAATTCACGGGGTCAGGTAGTTCACATGCCTACTTCAGCAGCCCACTAGATCTGTGACTGATTCCACTCATCACTGGCATCCCCGGGCCAGTCACTCACATTCAAAGGCTGCTGTGAATCATGAGCGTGGGTCATTAAAAGAGCATTTATATGTAAGGTGTTCTGTTAAGAACGTGCAGGTGTAAAAGGTTTTGGTGTTACTCTATCAAGGCTCTTTCTGCAATGGCTTCAGTAGCCAGAATTCCACATTGAAGAACATGTGATATCTTTTACATACAACCAAAATGTGCAAGGGAAAGCTGAGCTGTTGTTCCTTGTATTTCCTGTTTATGCTACTTAATCATGCACTTTATATACTTTGTGAATCATGCCTGTGAAAAGCACTATAAATAAATTTCTTCTTCTTTAGTCAAAATGTAAAAAAAAAATGTATAGAAAAATAAAAACTGAATTTTCACTGTGTGAAGTATTATACAATATAATTTGTATATTGCATTGTATATGTATTTATCACATCATAATCTCTCGGTGTTGACTTGGACTACCACTTGCTGCCTGCCATGAAGCTGCCCTGCTCTAGAAATTAAGTGTCAGCTCACAAAAATTGAGAAGAGAGCAACAACCCAGCTGACTAAAGCTGCAAAAAATCAGAAGAGCTCCAGGCCAAGTAAAACTTGCATGTATGATGCACTCATTTACCAATGAGTGTTTAAAAATGTCAAAACTTCAGCATCACTTGAAACAAAAGCACCCTACAGAGGCCGAAAAAACAGTCGACTTTGAATAATGACCAATGGAAATCCACTTTGAATCAAGCAACATTTAAGCCACCCTACATGATTCTAGAACTAATTTTACACTCTGACAGATTTTGGATATCAGCAGCAAATCCTTTGAGCAAGGATCGCAATGTGCGCACTATAAAAACCCAGAGCTTAGCGAGATCTCACTGGTGCCTCGCCAACGCCCCAAACCGATACGAAGCAGGTTTAACATCTGATCTAGTCTGGGACAACTTGATTAGCCATGCGACAGCTCTGCCAGTGAAAGCAGACACAGGCTGAGGGGATGCAGACGTGCTGGGCGAGGAGAGGAGTTGAGGGGCAGAGACAGAGGAGTACAGACAGAAGAGCACCGGAGCAGCAGCTGCAAAAGCCGAAGTGTAGAAGAAAAAAGAGCAAAAATTAATTATAAAGCAATAGTAGTGGCTATAAAGTTATGAATTAGTTCATACGAGCTCCATCTCCAGGTCTGACTATGTGAGACGACAACAGTAACACGCTGCACACTGATGCTTCACTATCAATAATCTCATGTCACTCCTAGTATGTGTTTTCATGACAACATTTGGGGAACAGACAGAATCATGGGGGATTCCTCAGGTGAAAGATCTTGTAATGTGTGACCCTCTGTCCCAGATCAGTCATGTAGTGTGCAAACAGCTTCAAGACTCATGATTACAAGACAGTATTGCGTAGTGTAAACGTGATCTGACAAATCTGAAAGTCTTGTAGTATGACCAAGACCTCACATGCTGCAGCAAACAAGCAGACTTTTGATGATTTACTGTCTAGAGAACGTTCTTGCATTGCATGTGTGCAAGATGAGGTTTTTCTTTCACTCTTGGCTGGTAGTCCAAGAGCAAATGTCGTGCAGAGCCACTGCTGGTAATTTGCTTTATATTAAAAGTGCAACACAAATGAGATTTATGTTAATACTAAACTCTGGAAGACAGGGCTTAGCTGGTCGCCACAGCCAAATCAGGTGTTTGCAAATTTCTCAGAAATTTGCTCAGGATGGTCAGGAGATTTTGCTTAAAGGTAAATCTGCACAAAACGTATCACTCTTCAAAAGTGCAGTCTCCATCTGTCTGTTATGTGTTTCTGGTGTCCATTCATCCACTTCAGACCATTTTTTTCCCTTCTGTATTTATGCACCTTTCTTTTTTCTATCCCCCATCTCTCTCTCAGCTTATTCCTTACTCCTTAAAGCGATATTCCACCCCAGAACTATAATCCACTCAATATGTACTCACCCCTGTGCTGATGTGAGGATGGGTGAAGATCTTCAGTTCACAAAACAATCAGAGTTTCAGCAGAAAACAGCGTTACAGCCAAATCCAGTACAATTGCAGTGAATGGAGACCACGGATAAAATGTTAAAAATAAAGAACACAAAATATCTGCATCCTGCTCGTGTGGTGTAATCCAAGTGTCTGTGAGCCGCGACATTAAAATTTAACCACAAAAGACGCCATTTACACCATGTTTTTTATCCGAAATGTCGATATTTCCACACGTGCATCCATTAAGAGATATACAAAGTCTCGCGATACATTGACGCCATGTTTACATGCTACCTGGGAGGCTACAGTTGACATTTCGGATAAAAAACATGGTGTAAATGGTGTCTTCTGTGGTTAAATTTTAATGGCGCGGACACAGACACTTGGATTACACCACATGAGCAGGATGGAGACATTTTGTGTTCTTTTTTTTTTACATTTTATCCGTGGTCTCCATTCACTGCCATTGTACTGGATTTGGCTGCAACCCTGTTTTCTGCTGAAACTCCAGGATTGTTTTGTGAACTGAAGATCTTCACCCATCCTCACATCGGCATAAGGGTGAGTGCATTTTGAGTGGATTATCGTTCTGGGGTGGAATATCGCTTTAATCACTTTCATTCCTTCCTTTCTTGTCTCTCAGTGCCTTTTGTTGTGCTCCTTCCTTCACCTTCAGGAAAAGAGGAGGTAAAGGATAAAAGAAGGAGTTAGCAAAGGAAAGACAGAGGTAAAAAAACATTTTAGAGATTACATCCACTCACTCTTTCCCTTCTGTTGTCCCTCCCTAACTCTCTCCTCCTCTCTACTCTCTCCTCCGTTCCATGCTCTCTGCCTTTCCTCCTCCTCCTCCCCCTCATCCTCCTCCTCTTCCTCATGCTGGTCTGTGTGGTGAACCACATGGTTAACTGCGGTCCAAGCCTCAGTGGCTGTTTCTCGTAGACCTCGTGGCGGCACAATGACACCCTGGGCGGCCAGTTGCCACAAAGCTCCACAGTCAAAACAGCTCCATCAACCAGCAGCTGAATACTCTGTGGCCACTTTAGGTTTGGGTTAATCAGGCAATTTAAGAAGAAAACACACTCCTGCCCATAGAGCTGAGTGGGTGAGTCCCTGGGGAACAATATGTACTAATGTTTAAGATTAAGTTCTTTCTAAATGTTCCTCTTTATTCTCATGTTTGTCACGAGTAGGAAAAAAATAATAAAAACAAATAATACAGCTACTAAAAAAAGAAAGAACAGAACAGAACATGAACATGAACATGAACATTTAATCAATAATCTGTAAAGTTTGATTTACTGGGTGGACTAAGTGTGGATAAGTGGCTGATAGAAATGGACAGGATAGAGGAGGAAGATAAAAAGAAAGGAGAAGCAGTGAAATTAATGACAGAGAAATTGAAGAGCTGGAAAAGTTAAGAAAAAAGATAGCAAATAAACTAATGTGTGCACCCATGGGTGGGAAATCTAAAAATTAAGGCAAAATGAAGGTGTGGCCAGGCTCATTTGGTATCTTGCGCAGAACCAGAACCAGAAAATATTCACATTTAAGGAGCTGAAATCAGAGTTTTGATATTTTTTTAAATAAAAAAAATGACTAAAATTATTGATTGAATAATGAACTTTCCCAAAGTTTCCCATAGTCCAAGATGACGTCCTCAAAAGTCTTGTTTTGTCCACAACCCAAGGATATTCAATTTACTGTCAGAGAGGAGTAAAGAAACCAGGACATATTCATATTTAAGAAGCTGAAATAAGCGAATTTGGACTTTTTTCTTCTAAAAAGTGACTCAAAACAATGACTTGATCATCAAAATATATGCAGATTGATCTAATAGTCGATTAACAATAGATTAATCATTATAGAGGAGTGTTAATATTTATTAGTTTTTCCAGGTGTTCCTTCCTTTGTTGTACCTAATTTATTGACTGATTGGTTGAATTAAAGACAAAAAATGTGAAATTGCCACCCAATGAAGCATGTGTTCACAAGAGGCAATGATAATGAATTGCTAACTGTGCGCACACTGTGCATGGCAACATATCGTTCAATATTTTACAATCGTAATCCTACTAATAATCCCCATTTTTACTAAATATATCTGTAATCTGATTACATTTTACATTCTTGTGTATCCAGATCATATAATCCCATTACA
Organism: Lutjanus argentimaculatus; assembly: GCA_034769285.1. Taxonomy (NCBI): domain Eukaryota; kingdom Metazoa; phylum Chordata; class Actinopteri; order Lutjaniformes; family Lutjanidae; genus Lutjanus; species Lutjanus argentimaculatus. The sequence goes on along the minus strand of JAWZSL010000028.1, from coordinate 10,429,450 downwards.
TGTAATCCATAACGCCCAGAGCCTGGTTAACAACACATTATTTAAATATTTAATTTTTTGATTGCTGGGTGTTTATTTTATGAAACCTTGCCAGGTATATGTAACCATTTTATAAAAGCAGTAGCCCACACATCATGGCTGACGACCCCTCTTAGCTGCTCTAAAATCACTCTAAACCACAGCCTATTTGGATTTATTGCTTTATTTTCTCACACCTTTTGACCAGATTCCATTCTGAAAATAATTAACCTACTGTACCCATTGTACCCTTATGAGCTTATTCTCCTGCTAACTTGGTACTTCCGTTGAGGAGTTTGCTGAATATTTCCGTGATGAGTGTGCACGCGGGTAGGAGGGAGGGACAGAGGGGGGCGTGGGCAGGATGAGACATGAAGGCATCTGATTGGTTCATTCCATTCGGACCGAATGGCAGGGATTGGTCAGAGTTTTTACAGGCCTGCCCTTAACACAGAGGTCTGATTCTTTTCGTTCCTTTTTCTGAATACATAATGTACCTTTTACAGTTTGTAAATAATGAGAAAGCTGCGCCGCATCTTGGTAACGGAAGTACGGTGGACCACAATAGCTTGCCAGTGGGCCGCTGCAAACACGAGCAGTTTTAATCGTGTTCTCGGTCTAATCAACACGTTTAACAGCTTCCAGCCATAGACGCCACCAATTGCTCTGAAACAGTCACAATTTTTCAGAAGTTTAAAAGGATATTCCACTTTACATGATAACCCACTCAGTATGTACTCACCCCTATGCCGCTGTGAGGATGGGAGAAGATCTTCAGTTCACTAAACAATCCTGGAGTTTCAGCAGAAAACAGGGTTGCAGCTAAATCCAGTACAATGGCAGTGAATGGTGACCACGGATAAAATGTAAAAATAAAAAGAACACAAAACAAACGCAAAATGTCTCCATCCTGCTCGTGTGGTGTAATCCAAGTGTCCGCGAGCCACGACATTAAAATTTAACCGCAAAAGATGCCATTTACGCCATGTTTTTAAGCGAAATGTCAACTGTAGCATGTAGCCGGTAGGATGTAAACATGGCGTCGATTTCGCGAGACTTCGTATATCTCTTAATGGACGCACGTGTGAAAATATCGCGAGATCGACGCCATGTTTACATCCTTCACATCGGCAGAGGGGTGAGTACATACTGAGTGGGTTGTCATGTAAAGTGGAATATCGCTTTAAGCAACTTAAATCGACCACTGGAATATCAATTCTGAAGTATCATATACTCAAACAAATGTTTTGGTGATTTTTTTGGTGATTTTCACTACAGACAATTTCACCGTGTTAGCAAACCTGCGTTTTTGTCTTTGTGGTTATAATACACTTTGCAAACGCTGTACAGAAAATGCTGTGATGTAAGATGGGCAACTACACACCAAGTTGTGGGTTAGCACACCGCTAAGCCTCCGCGTCCGTTTTCAGACCTTTCAATTCGCGGAGTTCCCTCCACTGTCGGAAAGCCACACCGATGTTGACCCGGGTCTTCGCCCTTTCATGGTCGTAGCCCTTATTTTTTAATTTGTTCCTCCAACCGTTTTCTCTTGGGCTGTTTTTCACCCATCGCGAATGCAAAATATCTGATATACCGTGTCTCTCTCTTACTCTAACTGCGCACGCTACGCGACCTACTACTCCCCCTCCCCCCTATGTCTGACCTGTGCACGAGTATAAACCGTCCCCGGGCGTGAGGGGATGGACCCATGTTTTGGTGGCTCGGTCCGAGCCACAGATTTACCTGCTTAAATTCAGAGCCCAGGCTGTGTATTGAAACCGGATTTTTTTTCAGCATGCTCTCAGAAGTGACAGCTTGCAGGTAGTGAGGAGAAATACGGTGATTTTGACAAAAAGTGCGTCGGATTATGATCGCTAACTATACCTTTAAGAGTGGAGGTTCCCATTTGTCCTATTTTGAAAGTTTAGCAAAGATCACCTCAAGTAGTTCAGACTATTTTTAAACCCGATGAAACATCATTTATAGAGATCAAGGCAGAGGAGACACGGAGTCAGCCTCAAAATTGAAGAAAAACAATCACGGAGAATTCCTTTACTTATTCTGCCAATGTCTCTGGCTTTAATTATTTTCAAACTATTTTTAAGCACACTGGCCATCTGTGGTGAACTTTACTGTAAAGCTCGTGACAAGTCTATGTGTTTTTTGCCTGCTGTGTTTTGTCTTAATTGACCAAAATCGTGTCAATTATGGGCAATTCAGAAAAAGAGCAAGTGTCATGAAATTGAGTTTTTGTGGGGACGGCTGGCAGACCAAAAATGGCCAACAACTTTTTCTTACTTGATCAAATATGTGAAATGTTTCTACCTCCAGCTGTAGATGTACACACATTAAATGTTAGCACTGTAAACTATTACCAGCTTATAAATAAAAAGATTAAGAAGCATTTTTCCCCCCCAAATCCTTCTGCTAATCCTAAACCAGCACATATGTGAACTGCTGTCAGCTGCAGGCCATGTAGTGTGCAGATGCTGCATAAACTGCCAGATTGACAAAGTAAACAGAAATTAAAATCTCATCCTCCGTCGTCTGCAAGAGGATTTCTTGTTTGGTAAAATTAGACATTTTTGCGTGCTTCACTCTCTTTAGTGGGTTATCTTGGTCAGTGTTTGTGCCCAAACTGTGTGGTCGCTTACTGCCGGGAACTATTCGGATGAGCACACACACACACACACACATACACAGACACACACACAAACATGTGTGTTGTTTTTAATATTTTGAATTTCATTTTAACAACCTTGGAAAATTAGATTTTTACCTCAAACCAAAAATGAGTGCAGACTAGAAAATGTGGACAAACAGATAAAAGCAAGCACATAAAATGAGCAAATTATTTTTATGTAATAATTACAATGTCTGAACTCAAGCACATGTCCATTCATTCTGCTCTTTTTCCCTGTCCTTCTTTTAGAAAAACACTGTTGTGCTTTTGTTTACTTTATTAATCAATTTATGTAATGTACTTATATCCTATACTGTAAACCTACTGATTTCTATTGGCAGCACTTCTGTAGTTAATCTTAACCTCAGGTAAATTTTAAATTCCTAAATGTTTTTAATAAGTGGCCTATATTTGGGGTTTATAAGCAGAACCTCATCAGCATGTAAATGATTCTCACTCAGGAAGCCCTCAGCAGTTACAGAACATCATATTAATTATTGCTTTCCCTCTGAACACAAGCACGAATCATTTTAAACAGTCTGATCACTGCTGCTTTTTTCCAGGAGAGGAGAGTCTTTGGTTACTACAAATAAAAAATATCACTGAGATGACAAGATATATGGTATTACCCGATTTTGACTTTCAAGTATGTTGATGTGATTTTGAAGATATTACGCTGATTGGAGCCTTTATCATTGTGAAAAACCTATATTACCTCATTATGATCAAGTTATTACCTCATTAATATCACTATATTGCCATTTACTATTCAAATATTGCACTGACATGACCGTGTTGTTGTTATCAGGTTACTCAAGGGATTTAGTGGCATCTAATGGTGAGCTTGCAGATTGCAAACACCTCATTTCCCTCTCTCCTTCCAAGTATGTAGGAGAACCCACAGTGACTGCAAATCTCATGCAAAACATGAAAGGTCATATCTACAGCCAGCATTTGGTTTGTCCTTTCTGGGATTCTGTAAACATGGTGGTGCAATAATGCAACGTCTGTGAAAGAGGACCTGCGCCCTCTGTAGATATAAACGGCTCATGCTAAGGTAACAAAAACACATTATGACTATTATATTCCATTTCTGCCATATTCTGCCAATAGATCCTCATAATTCTACACATTGGACCTTTCATAGTTTTGCCTCTCTACTATCTTTAAATGCGTTTCCATCTCATTAGGTTTTTACATAAATTTCAGTCTAATCCTTTTGAAAATCTTCTTCCTTTCTATCTCTTTCTGTATCATCTGCACAATAAATTCATCTGTATTTTACACCTAGAGTGACCTAACATTATATCATATAGTTTTAAACTACAGCAACAGGTGAATTTTACACACATATGTCATCAGGTGAAATAGACAAACTCAAACTCAAAATCTGAAATGTTTCAGACAGGATGTACAGCGTGTGTTTAGTCCTGCTGTCTTCCCCCTCAGCTCATTAAAACCTGTCAGTCATCTCTCCTGAGGCTCAGATGCCTGCTGTCCATTAATGCCTCCACAGGAGGAAAACAAGCAGATGGTGATCATGACACTGATGTCGCACTGATGTTCAACATATTTCTAAACATTTAGCTTCATTGCATTGTCCTCCACCGGAGAAAGCTACAAAGGTAAATAAAGACTGAAGAAACAAATATTTATGTAAAATCATTTGTGACTGGCTGTTGGACTGTAGATTTAAGAATATGTCAGGAGACATGGGGGAAATGCACGGAGCTTCACATACTCAGTGTCCATATTGGTCTGATACAGGCCAAAATCACTGGATTGGATATTAAAGGAAAAAAATAATCTGGTACGATTTATTAGCCTAAAGTTTTGGCCCTAAACTATCACGTTAGTGCTTAATTTAACTTGCAACATGTTGTAAAGACAGATGTGTCTGGAGTAACACAGATGAGCAGCATGTGTCACATTATGGAGCAAAACCTGAGCGACACCTGTCAGCAACACTGTCATCATGTCAACTGTTTGCAGTTCATGCATTTATTTAAATTGCATTCTCAATGTTTGAATAGTGATGCCCAGTAAGAAATGCTGCTAAATTTTCTGTGTATGCAAATAAAATGCAGGATTGTGGGCTATGCATTTCATCCTTCATGGGAGTAGAATATTTGTTTCACAGTTTTAGTTTGATGTTGTTTAGATGGCTAGGTTCAGCAAAGTGGATCTGTACAATGTATTATCAACAGTTTAGTTCTTTAAGCGTGGGAAAAAGACAGTCTCGGTTAATATCAGTATGAGCACATACTGAAGGTTTCGGTGTTGAACAGGGAAAAGCATCATCTAGGGCTGCAACTAATGATTATTTTCATAGTGGATTAATCTGTCGATTATTTTCTTGATTAATCATTAATAGTTGTTCGGTCCATAAAATGTCAGAAAATGGTGTCTTGTTTTGCCCACAACCCCAAGATTTTCAATTTACTGTCATAAAGGAGTAAAGAAACCCAAAAAACATTCAATAATATAATATAATAATAGAATATAAAAATAATCACATAATTTAAACTTTTTTTCTAAAAATTACTCAAGCATATAGCGAAATAACAACAACCATTTAGCAACTGAACATATTTTGTCTGTTTCTTTGGACAGAAAAGGTGGACACTGCCATCTCTGTATGAACTTACAGCTGCCCTACAACAGCTGTCTTATTGTGGCCAGTTCATATGATACAAGACCAAAATATGATTTATACCAATATGCAGATGTTATGGCTCCAAGTCAAATTATTCCACCAACCCCACCACCATCAAAGTTCAACCATCTAGACTAAGAATAACTTTAAGTACTCATTAGACTGAACTTTTAGGATGTCTTAAGCAATGCCTGTAAACATGTTTATCCACTCAAATGACTCAAGGTTTGGCATGTTTAAATCTCTCATTTAAACACATGAGACATCACTGCACGGTCTGTTAACCTGAAGGAGCCACTAAGTGCGGTACTTGGTGGATGTTTGAGATGGTGCGCAAAGTACTCGACAACAGGAAGACCAAGGTTCATGTCATGTCTTATGCTTTGAGATACTTTTTCAATATTTAACTAAGACCACATTTCCCTTAAACAACTTTCTCAAAATAAAACATATACACCAGAAAAGCTGACACTGTTGCAAAGACAGATAATACATAATAAACATACAATATTGTACTTTTGTTGCTACTGTTGCATATTGTTGCTCTCACACAACAACCTCTGAACCTCTGGTATTTTGAAATGTGGGTGGCGTCCACAAGCACCAACCACAAGTGACCACTTCCCAAAAAACATGTTTTTATTTTTCTACTGTGAAATAACTGCTGTCCACTGGTCCCTGATAATTACAGCATACATGACATTATCCCGTGCATTGTCCTGTAATCGACTGTTACAAAAACCTTTTAGGAGTCACACAAAGGGGCTGCTGGGAAACCAGCAGTGTGAAACTAACTCCTCCAGACACATACAGTATTGTTGCCACGGTCATGACAAACCAGCAGCTGTGTACGTTAACAAGCTCGGACATGCTAACCTCACCACATGCTGCTGCTTCCTCGTCTGCCTGTCACCGCTGTCATGTGAAAACCTTCTTACAACACTTGTGGTCATCTTGATGTTTCACAATTCACAAACCAGTCAGATGAGATCTGCGAACATGGTGATATGACCAGACAGGAAAATGTGAAAAAAAAAAGGCACCAGGTGTCTTTGCAAATGATGAAATGTAACATTACTAGTCAGTGAGCTGTTAAATAAACATTTTGTTTTCCACCTCTTTCATATTTTCTCTCTCTTCTTTTTTTTTTTTTTTTTTTTTTTTTTTTTTAAAGGCACAAACATTTTTAGAACCCCTGTCCAGACAGGATTAGCAGGTTATTTCAGGGTCAGCATTTTCCATCGCTTTGCTCTTAACAGATTTTAGTGAAATGCTCCCACAGTTTAGGTCAAAAATCATTCCATAATTCATGCAGACTGCATTACTTCTACTCACATAACATGAACCTCACATAGCCTATTTGTTCCTGAGAAATGTCACCTATTACTTCATATACTTTTCCATGATTTTAAGGTCTGAATTCAAAGGGCCTCATGATTAGCCTACTGGGGATTGGAGGGGACATGTCCTACCCAAAAAGGTAATTACGGTAACTCCAATATGACAGGAACACAGCTATGATTTGTGCACTCTGTATTAATGCTGGGATGATACACAAATTTCCTGATTTGATAATATCAGGATGTGTCATGTTTTAGAGTTTTTGTTGGTTATTTCCTGTTTTATTTTGTAGTCTTGGTCCTCCCTCATGTGTCTTGTCTTTACTTCCTGTCTTTGTTCTTTTCTCGCTCTTTTTTGATGGTCATGTGTTTCACCTGTTTGCCCACCTGTGTCTGATTAGTTCTCTGTCTATTTATTCCTTGTGTTTCTCTGTTTCTTTGTCAGTTTGTTGTTGCTCAGTGTGTCATCGTGCCTTCGTTGGACCTGTTCCCGTTTTCTCGGACATTTTTGCATTTTTGCCTCAGTGGATTCTTTTGTGTTTCTTTTGGACTCTGGTTTTGACCTGCTTCATTTAAGCTGTTGATAATTTGTTTTCTTGATTAAATGCACTTGAACTCTGCCTCCACGGTTTCAGTCTGCATTTTTGGGTCCACTATCTAGTTTTACTTTGACATGCATTATAACAGGATGCCGTTTCAATATGTATTGCGATTCTTAAGTATTACGATTTGATATTATAATTTATTTTGATTTTCGTTTGGTTTTTTAACACTTGGCCATAGGAAAAAGTTACACTTCTAGTAGCTCTGTAGCTATTATCATGATTTATATTTCCAAAAACAATGCACATAACTTGTCAGTCAGTGTTTTAGTTTTGTTTCAGCAGCATCATTGCTATACTAAATATAAAAGTAAATAAAATATCTTTTGAAGTAAACTTAACCTATTCCAACTAATCAAGCTGGTGCCATAAGAAAATAATAAATAAAATAAAATGTTTGGCCAAAGTTAATAGAGCCCCTGACAAAAATTTAACTTGTAAACTGTCCTTTCAAAACCCTGGACTGCATATAAAAGTGGTGAATAAAATGCACAATAGAATAAAGAAAATTATAATTTTTGAAGTAAAGTTCTACATCTAGCTGTTGCTGCTAAACAAATAATTATTAATAAATAAAATCTAAAATATAACTATATGTGCTGCCCTCTTGTGGCACACAATGTCTCCTCCAAGTATTAACCGTTTTTGAGTTTGAGTTTTGACCCTTTGAGGTTGCTGTAGTTGCAGATTGAGTTAGCAAAGTAAACTCAGCAGCTATCAGTTTGTTTCTACAAATCAGAGCAAATATATGCCTTAAAGTCTGAGCATGTGTCATCATATCACAAGCATGTGAACTGAAATGGATCCATTTGTAAAGATAATGTTGCTTCTATGCTAATTTCTGTTAGCGTGACAATTGGAATTCCCATTATGTGTTAGCATCAAGCTAACAGACCATATACATAGATATATAAAGAAACATTTGCACATTTTGCGAGTGTGGTACAAAGATTGGAAACAAGGCAAAAGCAATAACAATACTAAAATAAAAGTACTAAAATAATAAAAGGGTGAGAATTTCAGCAGTATGTCATCTCAAATGCAAGGAGGAATCTTAGTACAAGAGATTAGAATAAAGTGTAAATAATCAAAGCAACAACAAGTGATGGGATTAATTTGTTCATTGATTTTATCTGTTTATATCATGATTTTTTCCAGCTGCTTCTTATCCTCTGCCCTGTTTAATATGTTTTGTATGCAGCTAATATACAGCTAATTCTCTGATGACCCTTCATGATAGCGCCAGGCGAGGTTGCTAAGAAATTAGTGATGTGACTGCAAAGTATCTCCAGCCCAGCAGAGTCTGGCTGTGCTTTTGCGTTCACGTGTTACGTGTCACGTGTGCTCGCTTTTCCTTCCATGTGACCTTCTGTCATGTTAATTTTCTGAGGCCTTATGCTCTGTCTGCTGGTACAACCTCACCGTACCTCCTGCCCATGGACACAGGTGACTGCAGCCACACGGACACAGGACCCAGGTGTGTGTGTGTGTGTGTGTGTGTTTATTTATGTGTGTGTGATGTAACTAAAGACAGGGCATATGGTAGTCTATGTACCAGTTTTAGCATCATTATATCTGTTCAATGTGCAACTCCTATTCATTTCAGATTTCAGATTTTATTTTCATTGAATTTCCCATGAAGGCATTTTGGCACCCATTTGTTGACACTAACTTGGAGACATTTTAACTATCAAAAATTCCTCTTTTTGCAATTGCAACTGGAGGGCTGACATGAACTGTTATTGTACATTGCACTGGTGAACTCAAGGGGGCGGGCAAGTGAGGTAATTGCAAAAAAAGTGCCTCCTTGTATGCCCCTAGGGTAAATAAAACATGATAAATACCCTCTAGCGAGGCCCAGTATCCAAGACAATGTGATAGAGTGGCTTAGCGCCCAAGACAATTTCATAAAGTGCCATCTAAAGTGGACTAATGCCTGAGACAACATGGTAAAGTGACCACTAGGGTGACCTTCCAGTGGACAAATGGGATAAAGCGCCCTCTAGAGTGCCCTTCAAGTGGACAAAATGTGATAAAGTGGGCTCTAGAGTGGCTCAGAGTCCAAGACAGCATGATACAAAGGCCACTAGGTTGCCTTTCCAATGGAGAAAATATGATAAAGTTCTTTAGGGTTCCCTTTGAGAGGATAAACCCGATAAAGTGCCTTCTAAAGTGCCCTTCGAGTGGACAGATGGGATAAAGTGCCCTCCAGAGTGCCCTTTCATTGGACAAAACATGATAAAGGGCATTACAACTTTCAGCGTGCTGGTGCCCCACCACATACAGCTGCTGCCTTTTTTACTTTTTTTTTCACCCCCGCTCCTCCTACAACATGAGTCCACCACTGATACATTATGACATAAACACAGCATAAGTTCCACTTGTGACTGCCTGTTGCCTCACATTTCTGTGATAAAACTTTAACACTATTTAAAAACTACTTGATATTGACACAGACCAATGATCAACAAGGACTGGAGTAATTTAAAATCACATAACTTACCCAGGAGTTATGATCCCTCCCCCAGACTCTCATCTGATCTCAGTTTTTGGCTCACGCAGCAAGAGTCGCTCCAAAGCTGTGAAGCTTCCAGGCAGAGTAAGATGAAGGCTCTTATTCTTCTGAGGAGCAGCCAAGAACGCCAAACTCCCAATCCACTGCTAACTAGGCCATAGCTACTCTTAGGAACCTCACTCTGCTGCACTAAAACTATCTTCACTGCCAGCAGTCGTAAAGGTTTGCGAACGGCACCCACCGCCCAGAACTATGAGCATGGTGAGCTTGGCTGGACATGAACCCTGCAAAAGTACACTAAGCACCAGTACATAGAAACAGAGACCAGCTCACCTCTGCAGCTCTTTTTACTTTCACAGACTTACTGACAAAGTCCTGATTAGAAGCAGGTGTAATCATTTGCTCTAACGAGGCAGCTCTTGTTAAGTTAAGCTTGTTAAGCCTTTGAATCTCCCCATCAAACTGGGGTTAATAAGATGAGGTGGGATTTTTGTGAAGCAGTTCTGTAAAGGAGCATGTCACTACTTTTGCAAGTGTATCTTCTTAAGTACAAATCATGAATTATTTATGTAACAACTTTCTTATTTTAAAAAAAACATGTTGCAAAGTGCTGCATACATGTGTCCAACCTTTGGTTATCATTCATTTTTCAGAGGTTTAACCCTCTGTCCCAGAAATTCCTTTTATATAATTCCAATTTGTTTTGCCAGTTTTATTTTTAGGGAAATGCAATTCCTGTCTGATGACATTATGTTTGGTGGAAAAGTTGTTTTTAGTGAGGAGGTGCTGTGTTCATCCACTGAAAATAGGTGGTCAGGGTGGCTGATGGACACACAAAGTGCAGGACTGTCCTGTCCTGCATCTGGTAAGGTTTACAAAAGCAACAAAAGCAGTTTGGTTAATGGTCCAGTGTGTAAGCTTTAGGGGCATCTATAAGCAGAATATGGCAGAAATAGAATCTAATATTCAAAAGTGAGTTTCCATTCGTGGATAATCACCTGAAAATGAGAATTGTGTTTTTGTTACCTCAGTATGAGCCATTTATATCTACAGTAGGTCCTCTTTCGTGGAGTCTGCCATGTTGCACTGCCACCGACCGTTTCTACAGTAGCCCAGAAGGGACAAGCCAAACACTGACTCTAAAGAGGGCCTTTTACATTTTTGCAGAAACACGGGCATTTCCAGATGATGGCAAAGCAACCCTCAGACAGGTGACACCCTACTGGAATTGGAGGGTGAGGCAAATTGCTTGCACTCTGCAAGATCAACCCTAGATGCCACTAAATCTGACACGCTGGTACTTTATTGCTGGTGAAACAACGTTTTAAGCCATTTTGTTTGCATCATGCGCATGTGCCAGCTTCCAAGCAATGTAAGTAAAATAAAATTAGTAAACCACTGATCAACAGTTGTTGGTGGTTACCAACAATGTCAGTGAAGGAGACAGCTAATGAAGCTTCTAGTTCCAGGAGCAGGACCACACCTCAACCGCACATAAATACCCACCTAACCTTTTCCTTCTCTTCCGCTCTCGTATTACGCACCAGAGTAGAAACCAAACAACATCGATTCGAACGCGCTACCATTCAGAAAATACTACATTCATTCATCAATTCCTCCGACTTAATCCATTTACTCACCTCACCTGAGGATGGATTCCATCTCGATATCCCCGTCGGATGAAGAGCTATTAGAACATAACCACGATGATTACCTCCAAAGTTTTCATCAGCCCACGCCAACAGCCGAGACTGTCGAAACCGCAGAGGCCGAAAACGTCTCCGCCGCATCCATCCGCGAGACTCCGTTATCAGCGATCCTGCTCTCTAGCAAGTGGGCGAGTCCAGCAAGCCGCCACACCGTCTCTTCCATAGTCCGCATCCCGCCTGGCTCATCGCTTCTCCGTGTCCAAGACTACTACACTTCACCAGACGATTCCTCAGCGTCTTCCAGCCCACCTCCCTCGTCGGAAGAGAGAGGACGAGGAAAACCGAGATCTGTTCGTGGCCATCGTTACACCTCCCAAACTCCTTCTCCTCCCAGAACAACTCCGGCCTCCCGTCATCTCCACGATTACTCCAGCCTCCCAACACGCCGCCGCTCGCAGCGCCGCTATGCTCCCACGAGGTCCCCCGACACCCGGACTTCACCCAAAATCACCGACTCGTCCGTAGTCACTCTGCAGAAGGCACCGAAGGACGACGCTATCTATTTCCATAGAACCGACAATAAGGCAAACTTTTCAACACATTCATGTCAGCCCGCCGTTCCTTCAACACGGATTCACTTCCGCCTGACGTCATCACGCAGACCCCGTCCACACACTGTCACAGTGATGCCGGCATTCCTGTTTAAAGGGACAGTTCACCCACATCCACTAGCTAAACAGAAGAAAAGCCAGCAAAAAACAGGTTACATTGACCAGGATAACATCCTGACATCTAATCACGGTTCTACACAATTAATCTCAGATGGACCAACCAACTCCAGAATCAACAGCAGCCCTCATTCACAGCAAATGACACTGGGACTTCACCATTCCAGCGCCTACTTCAACCAGCCTCAGCAGGGGAAACAGGCACTGGGATGCCAGCGCCCCCACAGGCCTCATGCACCACACGCCATCGCAGCAATGCCAGTGTTCCTGTTAAAGGGAAAGTTCACCCACAGCCACCAGCTAAACAAAAGAAAAGCCAACAAAAATGGGCTGCATTGACCAGGATAAAGAACACCAGGGCATCTAATCGCCGTTCTACATAATTAATCTCCGACAGACCAACCAACTCCCAAAATCTAAGGCCCTCCACCTCTCATCAGGAGTTTCACCACAGTGGCCCTCATTCACGGTAAATGACACCGGGACTTCACCATTCCGGCACCTACTTCAACTAGCCTCAGCAGGGGAAACAGGCACCGGGATGCCAGCGCCCCTACTGGCCTCATCCACCAACCACAGCAGCTGGCTCCAGCAGGGGCACCAGGCACCTGGATGCCAGTGCCATTCGCTGCCCACATCCACCAAACTCAAGCTGCTGGCTTCGGTACAGCCACTTGCTCCCCCCCCCCCCCCCACACACCACACCAACCACAACAGCCAGCTTCAGTAGGGGCATCTGGCACCGGAATACCAGCATCCCTGCTGCCATCCACCAAACTCAGCAGCTGGCTTGGATAGCGACTTCAGCACCAGGAGCTTGCAAGTGAAGGCCAGGTCGCATCCTCTGCCCGCATCCTCTGCCTGTCATTTGTGGGGCCACGAATGGTCTTGCAAGTCCATTCTCATATACTCTGACAACCTTGCCATCGTTGACACAATCAACAATGATTGTTCCAGTTCTGTATCCATCACATCGTTCATGCGTTGCCTCACTTGGCATTCCATTACTCACCAGTACATTTTTCGTGCAGCTCATGTTCCCAGCTGTTCCGATGCCATCACAGACTCCCTGTCTCGGTTCCTATTCCAGATATTTGGAGCTCGGCCCCATATGTAGACACTCACCCCATTCCAGTTCTTCCATGTTTGGTTCTGACGTTTAACCTGTAAATCCGGCCCCAATACCTCTGTTCGTCCAGTCCCAGAATGCCATCGTCAACAGCATAGCACCCTCAACCCTGTTATCCTATCGGTCCATTACACTACAACCTTTCCATCGTTCGATCCCGTCACCTTGACTTCTTTCAGTACTCACCCCTGTTCTATCATGGCACCAAAATGCATACCATAAAGTTTGCCTTAGTGGCATTAGTTACTTCTCAAGATTCATAACTGGCCATCCAGGCATAGCCTCTTACCATCCACAGTTAACCTCACTTCTCAGAGGACTCAAACGTCAAGAGTCACCTCAAAGTCCTTGGCACCTTTCTCTTACTTCAGACATACTGTCGTTTGCATCCAAACCATCCACTCCACTTAACAGTCCCGACATTGGCCAAACCTTAGAAGCCATGTTTGTGCTCGCCTTCTTCGATTTCCTCAGATATTCCGAATTCACTGCCTCCACCCTCCAATTCGACCCTTGCCGTCATGCCTGTATTGCTTCTGGTTCCACCAGTACTTCCGCCACATACTCTTCTTGTTTGGTTTTTTTCCCCCCATTCATTTCTCTGGTCAGTGCTTCAGATTGGAGCTGCGACCGCTGCCTCTCGTAATGGCTTCCCAGAGCACCTAATACAGATCATGGGCCACGGGTCCTCCCAAGCATAGCACCACCACATTTATCAGACCTCAAAGACCTCAGAATCGCTCATTCCCATCTCAAGTAACTGGAGGCTTTTGGGGGTCCGTTGTGCCCGGGTGCTACGGCGGATTTCCCTCCGAAGCTTCCCCAAACACGGCCAACATACAAAGTTAATCAAGATCTAACTCCATCCATGTGTTTCACTTTGTTAATAAACACTTAAACATCCTATGGTTAATGGTGTGGTTCTTGCTAGTGAATTGAAGCTTCTAGAGGAGTTTCAGGAGCAGGACCACACCTCAACCACGCCTCTTCTGGCATAAATACCCACCTAACCTTTTCCTCCTCTTCCGCTCTTGTATTACGCACCCTCTCCCCCTGCCCTTTCTCTCTGCTCTATTCTTCCTTTCCTTCCTCCTCTCGGTAGGTTCCTAAGGGGGTCCGTTGTGCCCAGGTGCTACGGCAGATTTCCCTCCGAAGCTTCCCCAAACACAGCCAACATACAAAGTTAATCAAGATCTAACTCCATCCACATGTTTCACTTTGTTAATAAACACTTAAACGTCGTATGGTTAATGGTGTGGTCCTTGCTAGTGAAATGAGTAAACATGGATGGAGAATGTTTTTTGAGGAGGGAAACTTTACACATTTGTTAAACCTCACACACAATGCATTTTGGTGAGATTTACCAAATAACTTTTCTTTTTTTAATGAAACTCCATAGGGCACCTTTAACAGTGTTTGCAGCAGCAACATCCATCCATTCTTCCGCCTTCGGCTGGTTGACAGTCAATTACAGGGTTCACACTACAGATGGGCAGCAATTTGTTCATTCCACATTAACCACATTGTAATTTAAGATCGTCAATCAACCAAACCTGCATGTCTCCACGCAGAAAAGAAACAACTGGTCGGCAGGTTTGAACTCAGAACCTTCTTGCAGGTAGCAACATGGATGGGGGTTTACTGTGACTGCCTTAATAATTACAATTTATTGTACTCTATTAAAGAATACTTTCATTAGTGTAGCGTCTCCTCTTAAAGAATTTTAAGTGTGTGCAGTGCGCAAGTGAGGGGGAGCGAACAGTTGACTGATGGTGCTGCTCGTAGCAGAGCAGAAACTTAAACTTAGCAGAGAGCTGTCAATCTGGCAGTGAATGTACAGTTCAGGTTACAGTGTGTCAGTTAATAAACGCTGCAGCATCTAAACATCTGCAGTTTCCTAACAGCTAGAAAAGTGACGGGGTTAGCCCTGATGTAAGCTGAGCCGGAAAGGCTAACGTCAAGCTAATGCTAACAGTAGTTGGTATTTACATCGTCTGCTCCAATGTCACCGTAACCGTTTCAAAAGCTTTGTAATCCAGCCTTGAACTGCAGTGTCTTTTTTTGGAGACACTGTGAAACAAATTCATAATGATAAATCCAACATCCAGTGTCTTCTGTCATTATTTATCTATTTTCCTGTCTTGAAAACAGTTGTTGTTGTTAATAGCATGTTGTTAGCCACCCGCTGGCAATCCCAAGATGCCTTGGGATGAGTCTGTCAACCAATCGGTGGCTGTTTTCCTGACTTGTTAACCAAATAAAGGTTGTGTTCCTGACTTGTGTGTGACAGCACTGATCCTTAGGTGCAGATGACGATTGTACTGAGGTTAACCCTGTGGTAGGCATCTTGTGACTGCAGTATTGCAGAAATGCAGTTGTGTCACAGCCCTCTGACTATGATATAGAAAATACAGACACTACAAATAGCCGACCGAAAAGACGGCGATCTCAGAATGAACAATGTGGCGGTAAATGGCCTTTCATTCTGACTTAGCGGTAAGTCAAGTTAAAAAACAGGATGTCTCACATGAATACACATGCATCATAACTTCAGCAGAACATATACATACACAAATAATTTCAGGGCACGACTGGGGCATTTTTAGAACATTCTGGCTCCCATGAGTCACTGCTGCCCCTCAGCTGAATGAGAGGACATCTCACTGATTACAGCAAAATAAACACACTCACATGGCCATATGAAGTCACGTTATACAGGCACATGTAAAACTGAAGGACTGACTCACACTCTCAGTCACATTGAAAACCTGCTTAAATACATACATACATGATTGAATATGATTTTAAAGATATTGTCCTGCTGTTATTATGATGCATTTGCAGGAACCCTGTGTTTTCAAAAGTTAGAGGGGAGATGGAAAGGAAAGTGTAGTGAAAACACATGAGTGGAATTTATAAGTGAAAATGAATGGAGGGTTAAATCAGGATAGGAGGAAATGCTGTTATTTAATGGGCTTACAGTAAAGGAGTATTAGCAGAAAGTTTAACAAACAGAGACAGATAAAAGCTCCATTTGACTGGTGAAACTCTGAGGAGTAAACAATGTAAAAACGAGGCTGCTGTGTCTCTCCGTCCCGCTGACTGTGCCAGTAGTCAATTTCAGAGGAATTCAGCCTCATTAGCCTCTGAAGCCTTCATTACTGCACAATAACAGAGAGGAGAGACAGCGGTGGCACCGTGGCAGTAGCTCAAGTGGTTAGAGGAGCTGGCGTCTGACCAAAAGGGTTGTTGGTTTAAATCCTGCGGCCCACACGGCGAATCTGTTTGGGAAAAAGAGGAAGACAAATATCTTTTATTTCCATCAACAGCTACAGCTGAAGTGAAGACATGTAACTTCACTGTAAAAAAAAAAATCATACAGGAATTAAGTGGAATCAACACTCAACTTCACAATTTTTGAAAAACCTTTTTAATGGCTCCACAACAGTTGTGGTCAGAGGCATTATGTTTTGGAAGAACGCCTTAAAGAAATGTCCTTAAACTCGGCACGAATGACCAGATGGACTCAAAGATGAGCTGACTAGATTTTAGTCATCAAACAAAACACTATATTACACTATAATTTAAGAATTTATTCGCTGATTATGACAACGTTCTACACAAAAGTCTACCAGCAGTACATAACTCCGAACTAGTACCAGAGTAACTACCTTTGTGTAACTAGTTACATGTAATGAAATAACAAAATACATGTCATTTTAATATGTTAAATATGTTACTGACAAAAATATGTAATTAAATTACAGTTGCTAATAAAAATGTTGGTGATTGCAAAGGGGCTGCATCCAAATATTCTTTTCGGGTTGCATGGTGGAGATCTGTACTTGACTTGAATGCACTCCTCTATTAAAACTTAAAATCTCTAGTATTTATTTTCAGACACTTTAGAAAGAATAAACATGCATTTAATCAACTAATTAAATTAAGTTTCTAAAGAGACATGATCCGCATATGAGCAGACTTCCCAGCGTGCATTGTTTGAGAGTTAAAACTCTCCTGAGACCCTTCTTTTTTTATAGGTTGCAGAACACATATATGATGAAAACTTCCTGTGTCTAATACAATTTAAGATAAGTAATGGTTGTTTGTTTTTCACAATAATGAAAACACTGCAAACAATGATGAGGGTTATATTGGATTCAGTCAATATCCCTGTACACTGTTAACATGGAAACATTGAGAAAACTCAAAGTTTCTAGGCAACTTACTTCAACAGACTTTTGAGTTTTGAATCCAATTAATATCTGTTGAGATAATTTACTTTTCTTTTTCATTCATCGTCTGTAACAGCTTATCCTTGAAGGGTCGCGGGGGGCTGGAGCCTATCCCAGCTGACACTGGGTGAGAGGTAGGTTACACCCTGGACAAGTTGCCAGTTCATCACAGTCCTGACACATAGAGACAAACAACCACTCGTGTTCATATTCACACCTAAGGGCAATTTAGAGCTGTCAATTAACCATTTATGCTGCATGTCTTTGGACTGTGGGAGGAAGCCGGAGTACCTGGAGAGAACCCACATGGACACGAGGAGAACATGCAAACTCTGCATAGAAATGTCCTGCCCCAGCCACAAACTCCCCAGTCCCCAGCCAGCTGGAGGATTTGAACTCAGGACCTTCTTGCTTTGAGGCAGCAGTGCTAGCCACTGCACCACCGTACCATACTTTTCTTCTTTACATAAACTTGAATCTTTGCTTTGTATAAACCCCTCAAAATTTGTCTTTTAAAAACATTTTTCAGTCTATTATCATTTTTCAGTTGCAACCATTTAATTTCCAAGCACCAAAATTATGACAAATTAGGTTTACAGCTCACTGTGAACAATTTTTGAAATACATTTTTGGTGAGAGGTTCAAGTTTATCTAAAAAAAGAGAAGTAAATTATCTCAACAAAAGATTATAGGTCTCCAAAACTTTAAGTTTATTTCAAAACTTAACTGGAGTTTGATTCAAAACTTGTGAAGGCAGTTGCCTTGAGCTTTCTCAACATTTCTTTTTATTGTGTACACTTACAATTTAATTAATTCACTGCAAGAAGTTTCACATATTGTCTTTGTGCTTTAACAAAGTAGTTTCAACAGGAGCAACTGCAGCTGTACGTTGTGTTGTTGTGTGAAAAATAATTGACTCTTTAAATTGGGAAAATGTAGAAGAAAATCAAATTTGTTTGTAACGACCGTCAGTGTGCCTGCAGATTTGTTGGTTCAGCTTAATACCTCAAGCTTATTGAACATGTTTTCTCAAGTACAACTGGATAAATATCAAGTTTATTCGACTAGAAAATACTTGTTTTTTGCAAATTCACTCAACTTCAAACCTTAAAAAAACAGTTTATTTTTTTACAGTGTAAGTGCTGCTGCAGAAGACTGTGGTCACACTGGGCAGCTCTCAGGTATGAATGTCTGGAGTCACCGCAAAAGCCTCTCTTTTTTTCTGAGCAAGTCTCATGATGATCATGAGGATTTTGTTTCTCAGGTTATTACATAATGCCACATAATATTCTTCACTTCTTTGTTATGGAAAGATGAAGTGACAAAGCCACAAATTACACACCCTGTTTTCATGTGTTCGTACATGAAGAGGTTAGCAGACAGTTTGGTTTTGGCAATAAGGAATCTGGTTTGGCTGTATCTGAGGATTTGTTTCAGTGTTTGTAGCGCGCAACCAGGAACAAGAAAAGTGTAGAAAACACAAATGCATGCAAGGAATATTTTAATAGGTTTCATGATAACCATATTAGTCAGAACAGACGCCAGACGCCACTTTATTTTGTATTATTTTCATCTAAACTTTAAGTGGAACCTCAAATTCACATTCATAAACACACACACACACACACATACACACACACTGTGGGTCTCTGCTCTTCAGCTCAGCAGGCAGATCTGCGCTGGCATCGTAAAACGGTTGTGGCATCTTGGTATTTTCTGGCCATCTGTCCTGCTCTCTTGTATAACAGAGCCCTCCGGGCTGTTGTTTTCAACTTCGACAATGGGTCACTTGTTGAAGAAAAAGGACACAGGCCATAATTTGTTTTATCACAATAATTTCAATTCTTGGCTTTGCATCTCATCAAAATTCCAAAGAAATATGTTGGCAGTGTGGATGTTCTGTATGTCTGTTCTCTGTTTACTCTCGGCTCTGTATGTGCTGTGCACTCATCATCAGCTGGACGGTAAATGACTCCCAGCGGGTTATCACCACATAAATACTGGTACTGCAGGATCACGATGTCCAATGTATAAAGCATTTGAGGAATTTGTTTTTCTTATCCTTAACCTTTTCGAGTGAAAAAAAAAACACATTAACATGAATTTACTCAACCAGCTGAACAACATGCATGAGGAGTGACACAGTTTGAGTCTTGCTTGATTATATTTTCCTCAGGCCTAAATGCCACAAATTTTCCTTTAAAAAAAAACACATTTAGCACCATATTCAGAGGACCATGGTTGTGAAATTGCAACATCTATTTGAAACTGTCTAGCAGTACCTATTCATGGCTGAAAGTAGACAAACACTTAACACATATTCTATTCTGGGATCAGAAAATCACTATCCTGATGTAGTGGGTTACAAACCTGACCACTTCAGTCTATTATCTGATGATGTTAATTAGGGATGTTCCTGGCGACTAGTTTCCATGTTGATTGGATGCAAAATTTATTTTAGACAAGTCGACTACTCTAAGAGTAAATAAACACTTAGAACGCAGTTAAAATTGAACACAATTTATTAATTGATAATGTTAACACTGTCTAGAAAAATACTGTGAATCAAAGCCATTAATCACAGTCTACAATCGCCAAATCGTATTTTAAATGCCGCTGAATGCATGCCAGCATTACACATTAACCTGCAAAAAATGACAACAGCTCACTAAATGCTTCACCTTTTCAGACCGAAGATGATCACAGCGTTGGTGGGTAAACGACCCAGAGCTGACGATAGCTGTCAGCCTGCTACACACAGTGTGGCTAATAGCAGTGCTGCAGCAGCAGCAGCAGCTTGCTTGCAGTAAGTTAATGTCCATGTCTGTGCTGAATGTGGTCACATGTTGCTCCAGTTGAGTGATGATATACCAGTTTATTCTGTCACAGTCGACATTCAACATTATTTCCATTTTCTAGATTAAAACACTGCTAAATCACGCTGCTTTTACGAGCTGTCATCTGTTCGGCTTTGCTGATAAAAACATTCGGGGTTGCCAGGGCCATCGGGGCATACGCGCTTACGGGGGTATGATGAGAGGGGCTACTGTCTGATGGGCCACAGCCTCTACTAGTGGCGGACAGCTGCATCACATCTTAGAGGCAACAGTTAACTGGCTGTCTTCATGAATAAAATATTGATAAGTACTAGTATTTCTGGTGCCGACTAGCGAGGGTGGCAACGTTTAAACGTGTAGTCGACTAATCACGCACAACTATTGAGGCAGAAGAACGCCATTGACTCATGTACTGTACATGAAAAAAAGACTATGCACAGAAACGATTAACTTTAACAAATGATAGCTGGGCTAAACAAAAGGAGCCTTTTAAGACTGAAGTTCCTGCCTCCATTTCCTATGGACCGACCTCCATCTTTCTCAGGCTAAGTAGGTAAGTGTTGTTGCAAATTTAAAGGACCATGTGGCAGAATGTTAACTAAATTGTGTGCACTCAAAATGGAAAACAAACTGTCCTATAATGATGAGTGTAATATGAACACAAAGTATTATGTGTTGTGTCATTTATTTGGAAAAAACTGTATGTGTAAAATGTGATGAAACAAACCTAACACTGGTGGATGGCTGAAACAGCCACCACACTCGTCACTTGTGCTGCAATGAATTGAATGAAACAGAGGCTTTGACTGCATCCCTGTTGCTATGGTTACTCATCCCAGCGCATGAATTTAGGAGCCTAGCTTTCAGTGGAAAATTTCAGTGGAAAAATACAACAAACACATGAGAAACCCCGTCCCTGAGACTTGACAGTTTGGGCCAAAACAGGAATCTCAGGTGCAATTTAACAGCTGATAAACAAAAGGGAGTGTGCAATGTACATGCCAAGTCTGAGTTTAGATTAATGTGTCTTTCAGTGTGAAATCCAGTTTCTTGGGACAGTAGCCGACACCCTGTGCATGTGCCAAACCTCAGGTTAGCAAAAGAAGAGGGAGCTGAGAAAACATGTCAGAGGCTGCTTAGACTTCAGAGCGGAGCAAAGTCACAACATTGTTGATTGCAACAGTAAAATCAGTAATGAGATGCTGTGTGCAGCCCTGTGGTTCACTGTGCTGCTGCTCTCTGATTTACAGCTGGGGCGTTTATAAGACCTCAGACACGGAGACAGAAATCTTCACTCACTGTCCAATGAAAGGCAAGAAGATACTTTTTTTTTAGAGTTTTGATCTGATGTCAAATGTATGTTAATGTTCTGCTAGTTTAACTGTACCTCGTTGTGTTATGGTCATATGATATAGTTTTAATATCATGACACATTCTCAATTATGGTGCAATATTTTAAAGAAGCAACAGGATCCTGAGGAAACTAATAGCAGTGTTTAAATTTGTCACATGACTCCCTGGGGGTCATTTTGACTCCCTTTTGGCAGCCTTCCTCACATGGTTTAGCTCCATCATGTCTCTCCATAAAAATGGTCCAAAAGTGTCTCCTTCTCTCATTTTACAATCTGGTAAAAATTGGATTGACATTAATAGATTAATGCGAAGTTTAATGCACTTTACTTGATAATTAAGTAATAGAAAACTGTTTTTTTTTTTAAAGTAACACTGTAACGTTATAGATTCCCACTATGACATTTTTGTTATTGTGCCTTTAAGTTTAAATACTGTTCAGCCATATGAAGCTCAGCATAAGTTCAATCAGGAAGACCTCCTTTGCTGCATTCATTCACAATTTTCCTTTACTCTCCCTCTCTCCTCCTACTCCCTCTAATCCGCTGATTGTGGGCGTTCACTTCCTCTTTACTATCCAATCAGGTTTTGCCACGGTCTCGTAGCCAGTCAATTCGCTGCTGCCAAACTTTAAATCGCCTCTGTCTTTGCTCCATCCGTTGCATACAGACAATTGCGCAGCCCTCCTCCGCCCCTCTCTCCTCCAGTCTTCGGACCAGGCAAGCCAGTGACGATCACCTCGACCCTCCACCACGCCTCTCTCCTCCAGTTCGGAGCCACTCACCTCACCAGTATCTGCATTGTCATCTCTTTACCACCACCACCAGTGTCTAGACCCCGGGGGGTTTCCTCTTCACTACAGTTTAATCGCCTCCTATTGATATATGTGCATATTCTATTAACCACAATGGGGTCTAACTGCCAAAGACTTTTATGCTTCATTATCTCATGCACGTGTCAATAAACTAATTTCTGTATTTTCAGTTTCTCTTACTTATAAGTTCTGAGCCAAAGATGGCAGCAACACAACCAGTGGTGGCAACATACTGAGAGACAGAAAACAAGAATTTAAATGACACAATATGATCAAACACTGAAATGTGATTCACTAGCTTGTTTTGAGGAGGGTTCTGATAGTTTGGCTTGTTAAATTATTGATGCAAAGTTTGCTGAAATATGCTGATACTGACACTGTGAACTATCACACTGTAATGTGTACAAGAGGGTTAAAAGTTTCTGGAAGGAGCAGGCTGCTGCTGTTGATACACAAAAAGTCTGAGTCATTTACATCAGTGGTTCATGAACTCTTTTCATGCACTTCAACTCCAAATATTAATAACTTCATCGTTGTGGCTCATGCACGCACATTATAAATACATAAAACATTACTGTGCCCATATTACAGCAAAACCTGATTTTATCACGTCTCTCAATGCTACAACAGGACTCTTGTTATATAATGAAAAGATTTAAAGATGTTGCCCAACCTTAAAGCAATATTCCACACCTAGATAATAGTCCATTCAGTATGTACTCAGCCCTATGCCGATGTGAGGATGGGTGAAGATCTTCAGTTCTCAAAACAATCCTGGAGTTTCAGCAGAAAACAGGGTTGCAGCCAAATCCAGTACAATTGCAGTGAATGGTGACCATAGATAAAATGTAAAAAAAAAAAAAAAACACACAAAACAAACAAAATGTCTCCATCCTGCTTGTGTGGTGTAATCCAAGTGTCCGCGAGCTGCGACATTAAAATTTAACTGCAAAAGACACCATTACGCCATGTTTTTAGCCGAAATGTCAACTGTAGCATGTAGCCAGTAGGATGTAAACATGCTGTTGATCTCGCAAGACGTATATCTCTTAATGGACGCACATGTGAAAATATGGCGAGATCGACGCCATGTTTACATCCTACCGGCTACATGCTACAGTTGACATTTGGCGTCGTTTGCAGTTAAATTTGAATGTCGCGGCTCACGGACACTTGGATTACACCACACGAGCAGGATGGAGACATTTTGTGTTTGTTTTGTGTTCTTTTTTTAATGTTTTAAACTGGGTCTCCATTCACTGCCATTGTACTGGATTTGGCTGCAGCCCTGTTTTCTGCTGAAACTCCAGGATTGTTTTGTGAACTGAAGATCTTCACACATCCTCACATCGGCATAGGGGTGAGTACATACTGAGTGGGTTATCATGTAAAGTGGAATATCCTTTTAAGAACCATCCAGGCAGCAAAGAAAACAAGTTTAGAAACAACACTCTATGAGCAGTACAGCAGGCAGCCATCAGAACCTTGATTGATGCAGAGCTGTTTAGTTACTAGAATGTATGATGAAGTTTGAGAAACTTTGTCGCCCCCTATGGTGGTGAAAGGTAATTTAAATATCATCATTGTTTGGGTCCTTATAATGTTGGTGTGTCTGAATTACAGTGATTCATTGCAAAGAAGAAAAAAATGGGAACCTTTTTCTGTTTTTCTGGGAGAGCTGCACTCAGGTATCCTCACTTCTCTCTCCTCAGAGCAGAAATAAGAGCTCAGGGACGGCCTGCCAGATGGCGGACCAGAACAACTTGCAGTTCAAGGGAGGATCAAGGAGAGAAGAAATATCAGTTATCAGTTCAGTTTCACTTTGTTGTTTTTTGTTTGTTTGTTTTTATTAATTCATTCAGCCTTTATTGTTGCTTTACATGAACATTAAAGTTCATGTAAAGCAACAATAAATGTGTGTTCTGGGTTTGTCAGACCACAGAAATGTGTTAATCACCTAGCCAAATCTGAATGATTAAAATATCATATATAAGTATATAAAACTAGGTATCAAAAGTGAAACAGTGGGGGCATGTCCACTCCACTGTCTCAGTGTCAAACACCACTATGACCTGAAAACAACCTCAAACATGGATGCTCCATCTAGCAGCTTTATTGGACATGTCTGGACATGTCCAATAAAAACAAAAGCCAAAGCCAGACAAAGTCTGTGTCGGGCTGTTGGAGCTGAAGTGAGCTGAAGTGAACTGTTGGGCTGATTTGGACCCTATAGTGTTGGGGGACCATGGGTCCGGCACGTCACCGAGCCATGTTTCAGCTCCACCCAAAAAATCAGTATTACATAGTTCTCAGTATTTTCATGTGTTTTCAGCAACTATGTTCTACTGTGTTCAGAAGAAAAAATACTTTTTTCATTCACACAGACTTTAGGTTCCTTCTACAATGGCCCAGTGTGCAAGAAAACATAGTATAAAGTGCATCCTGTCCCTCCAGTGAAGAAAAGACAATGCAGTGCCACATTAGCTGCCCTAAATCCTATAAAATTAGTTGCCCTCTACATGCCTCTAAATGGTTAAAGTTCCCTGTGTGTTTGTATTACAGAGGTGTTGTAATTATATCTGTCTAAGACTTTGGTTTAGACCTGTTTCAACATAAATACATCAATTGTTCTTTTTGCCCGCTGGTGACTTTTTGAAAAGTGTTTTTGCCTCTGTCTCTGCGAGTCTGCAACTGGTGCCCTGGTTAAATAAGCCAATAAAGCAAAAACTTTTAGATGAACAACGTGCAAAACTACAAAGAAAGGAGAAGTTAAGTTCAGCTAAACCTGTAACCAACTACAAGAACAATGCACACATGTCACAGTACAACACAGTAGTTTTGATGTTTCTGTTTGTGCATGCACACAAAAACATCAACACACACAAAAACATCACACACACCACAAACTAGATAGTCTACATGTGCAATGTACAATATAGAGTGAGACAGAAAGAGGATAGCGGGGATTTAGCAATGAGATCACGTGTGTGTTCTGCCAAGCAGCCGTGACATGATGTTATGTAATACGTGAGACACACACATACACACATACATACACACACAGACACACACACACACACACACACACACACACCACACGGCCATAACTCAACTCTGTTAAACTGTCCAACATGCAGACAGACTCAGGGGAATGAGTGAGAAATACAATCTGATGAGGACCCCCGCTCCTCCCCTCTCCACGGCAACCAGGAGGACAGAGGACACACAGAGCATACTGAATTCAGTTTTTTTTTAGACAACTCTTCAGAAAAGGCTCACACTAACAATGTTCTTACATTATAAAGGTTTAAAATGTAGAATATAACACCTCAAAAGAGCGTACACACATTTATTGTACCACCAGCAGCTATTTAAGTGTAATTTCACCCCCAGGTCGGAGCCTCACTCCACCCACTGCATAAGTTTGAAAAATGCTAAAAAAGTGGGCAAGGGGCTGAGAGGAGGAGCAAGGGGGGGGGGGGGCTAGGTTAGGATGTGAGTTGGGAATATGACATGATATGATTTCTTAAATATAAATTTCATGACATATATCAGTCCAAACTGTTTGACCACATGTCAGGATTGGCCCTGCAAGGTTCAGGGCTTATTTAAAACATTTTTTAATGATTTTTATGAATTTGGTAAGAAATATAAATATTAAAGGAATAGTCTGGATTATTTGAAGTGAGGTTGTATGAAGTACTTCTGAATGGTGAATATATTAGCTACAGTAGTTGTTGGCCATCACATCCCCCAATTTGGAGAAGAAGAAAAAAAAATCAAAGTCAGTTTAAGTGAACGATATATTTAGAATATTTTCACTGCTTTACTTTGCCATCAGACAGCCTTTTCTGACTTTAAACTGCCATCATACAAGTCAAATATTGGTCTCCTCAAACCAACCAAACTCCACAGTCGAAATCAGTCATTTTACCTCGCAAAACACAGGAGCTAGTTGGTCTACCGCTGCCAGGGCTTGAAATTAACTGTCCTTCAACTGTCCTGAATTCTATTTTCAGTTGCCCCAAACGTAAAAACCATTGACCCAAATTTAAGATATTTTTTTCCGTTTAACATGAAAAATGTAGTTTCATCACTTTGTAAATCACATCACATGATTGACTCACCCTCGTCTGTTCTCTGCACTTTTATCTGAATAACTAATCACAAATACTCACATTACTGGAATTAAGTAGCTTTTTTGGGTATTTGCACTTGAACTTTTACTTGTACTTAAGTATGCATTATAAGATGTAATCTACTTAGTTACTTTTAAACCCATACTGAGTACAATTTGAATTACTATTCAAACCTTTCATCTGCATTTTAGTAGCCAATCAGGTGATCTGATCACAAACGGGCCAATGAGAACAAAGACTTACAACTGAAAAACAATATAAAACAAAACAAAATGCTGTGGCAGCACACATTGGAGTACAGATGTTAATGATTAATCATTAATCGATTAATTGCTGTCAAGAATTGAACCAATTAAA
This sequence comes from Lutjanus argentimaculatus, assembly GCA_034769285.1. Lineage (NCBI taxonomy): Eukaryota > Metazoa > Chordata > Actinopteri > Lutjaniformes > Lutjanidae > Lutjanus > Lutjanus argentimaculatus. The sequence goes on along the minus strand of JAWZSL010000028.1, from coordinate 10,402,398 downwards.
GAAGTATTCATGGATATTTATATTATATTTTGACTTTATTTTGTCTGACGGAGCTGTTTGTTGAATAAGGAAACTTAAACTTGGACTTAAAATGAGAAAAAATTTAAAAAAACAAAGAAAAAAACGAAAATGATAATTGAAAATGAAAATTATCTTTTAAATTATTAATGATTAATCAGTTGTTAGCATTTTCAACTACTGGTTCAGGAAAACACAAAATTTGCAACCCTAATTTGGAGAGGTGACTGTGACATCAACAGATAAAAGTAACTAAGTAATACTCTGAGTAGTTTTTTAGACGAATACTTCGTACTTTTACTTAAGTAAATTTCTAACACCAATACTTTTACTTGTAACTGAGTTATATTTTAGCAGTGTAACAGTACTTGGACTTGAGTACAGGTTTTCAGTACTCTTTCCACCACTGTTTCTAACTTTGTGATCAATAAATGCATCACTGCAGTGTAAATGCGAACCTCTTTTGGATTGATACAGCGATGGAAATTTACGGTCACACATTTTAGCTCAAAGTAAATCATCTCTCACAGTAAAACACTTAATTTGTTTGTGCTGGTGTCAACTTAACACGTTTTCGAATTCGAACACCTAATTATCAAATGATATTTATCCCATGATGACACATAAATGTAATGATTTCATTCGTGATAGTTTTCTCTACTGCCCCAGAATCGTCCCTGATATTGTGTCTCTGTGTCCCTGGTGTTATTTTTATTGTTTTATTGTCCCCAGGCCCCTCTCTGCTTCTCCAAACTGGGGGTACCTCCAATAATCCAAACTATCACCGGCATCACAGTACAGTCATACCACTGAGTTAACAGCTCAGAAAACAATTTTAAGTGAACAACAAGACTTTAAAACATTAGCAGGTCACAAAACTATCAAAATCGCTGGTGATTTACTGTCCAACTAAACCTGCTCAGCTGATCTGTTCCAGTTCCAGTTTTTTTTTTTTTTTTTTAACAAGAAGTGGGAGATGCAGCTGCATTTAAGGACACCTTTGAGAGGCTTTGCTTCACTTGGCAGCAACAAAACATATAGGGATGTGGTTCAGTTTGGGTTTCTAAGGAAAGTTTTCATCTCACATAAACCACGTGCTGATGTTACATTAGTTGTAATAAAAGCAGTAATTGTTTGGGATGTTTTCGCATCAGTTTTTAATGTCCAGTGCAAAACAGCAGCACAGAAACAGCTGGCTGCAGCCGCAGAAACCCATAACAGCCGAGTATTAAGTTAAACACTCAAGCACTAGTTTTGTTACACTGCTCAGTGTTAAGTACAGAAATAGGCAGCAGACAGTAGGAGGCCAGTGATATTTCTGACGCCTCCATGACAGGAGAATCAGTGTGTGTGTGTGTCTGTGTGTGTGTGTTTACTTTGTTCATTCAAGGACACATTGATCCAAGGTTCTGTGGACCTTGATTCGGTTTATTTTTATGTATGTCGGTCACACGCTTGTCTCGATTGCAGTTTTAGAGCGTGTGTACGTGCGCATGTGTGTGTGCGTACGAGTCCAACGTGTCCTTCCGTAGGCAGTTATTCCTGCTCACAATGCTTCACAACGTGACAAAGCTACATCAGGAGTCTATTTTCAGATCTTATCAACACTACAGCTGCAGTCATGTACCGACAGGTAGTCCACTAACAATCTCAGGGTTTAAAAAAAACATTTTAAAAAAGTGTAACCTTGATGGAAAAGTTTTACTCAGCACGTTGAGAGCAGCACGTTGTCAGGAGCTCCAATCAAGCTCCAGTGAATTTTACATTGGCAGTGACTCAAATGATGTTATAGGGGACACTTAGTGACGTATTTAGACTTAACAGCGTGTAGCTCTGCTGAATGTTTCAGCCACATTTAGCTTGTTATTTTGGTTTTATGGCCTATTGTTCTATTCAGTTCAGTCTCAGTGAACAAGCTGCAATAAAACAACTGCACACGAGAAGACAGCGCACAAAGTTGTGGAGTTGTGGTCGGGGTATATTTAACATGTTGCGTGAACACGCTGGAAATCAAAATATTTAGTTGTTCTGTGCAGAACCATCGAAAGTGAAGCAAAAAGGTGGCTGTTGTCAGTGATGCCAGATCGGGTGTCTTTTGGGGTAAAATGGGCTCTGGCAGGTGGACAGGATTCAGGATGGTTTTACCACCTTAAATGCATTCATTAACTGTATTTCCTTAGCCATGCGAACACATCCAGTTGCTCAGCACAACTTTGAAATAACAATTTTTATTAATTCTGTTTACCAAGTGACCAAGGAAAATAAAAAACACACAGTTAAAGTTAAGGATTGCTTTCAATGTTAAATTCTGTCGTAGGAAAGACCAAGTCTTTTTCACTTTACAAGAAAACCACCAAAATGCTGTCAGAGAGCTGCGTGATATACCTTTTTGTTTATTTATTTATTTTATTTTATTTTATTTTTTATTTTAGGAACACATTATTACATCTTCAAGTATAGTAATACAAATGGGTATATGGGTACTTACAAGAAGAGAGAAAAGATATATACTTATATAGATAATTTTATATTTGTATACGTGACATGTATATATGATACCTTTTCAAAGTCAAAGTATTTGTACTTTTATGAGAAGATTTCCAAGTCTGTACTTTTACTTGTACTTCAGTGCACCATGTAATCTACTTAGTTACTTTCAAAATCATAACTGAGTACCGAATACAAGTTGAATTAACCTTTTGTTTGCATTTTTGTAGCCAATCAGGTGATCTGATCACAAACCGGTGAACAGGGAAACTAAAACTTAAAATGAGATTAAAAAAAATGACAAATTGTACTTGCTAATTATAACATAATTAACCGTGAAATCTGAGGTTAATTTTGGGGTAATTTCTAAGAAGTTTCAATTATATTACTTGGTAATTAGCACATATTTACCATGAAATTATGGGACCAAAGTATCTAATACTCTTAGTAGTTTTTGACACAAGGACTTTGTACTTTTACTCGAGTATTTCTCTAACACCAGTTCTTTTACTTGTAATTGAGTAACGTAGCAGTACTTGTACTTGAGTACAGATTTTCTCTTTGCACCACTGTCCATTTCTCAAGACAGAATAAAAACACAATAAAAACTTAACAACAATAAAATTACAACTACTTATTTTACTTCTTATAGTTTTGTAATTTGCTCAAGAATTCTAACTAACAACCTTCCAGTCACAAGTTGGCCTCTCTAATCCATAAATAATGAGGGCAGGAGGATGTGTGAGTGTTGGGTGCTGGAGGAAAAGTGACAGGAGCAGATTTAAATAACTTCAGCCACATCAGAGACATTGTTAGCCTGAGTGTGAATGCCGAGCGTTGCGGCCTCATCACATCAGAGCTCCAATGATTAGAAATCAAAAAAATATCTCTGACACAAGTGCAAAGACATGTGAAGCATGAAGTCATTAAGTATTTGTTTTGTTGACCGCTTCGAGGAATTGGATGACATAATGTGTGAGGACAGACAGTCCTGTCTGTCAGCACCTCCGACTGCTGCTGCTGGAATGTGCTGAAAATCACAAACTGGTGATATCTGACTGAGAAAGAATGAAGCTCTTTTATATTTACAGCCTCCTCTCTCCCATAATTTTGTTTGCATTCAACAACACATCCCATGAGCATCATGTGAGCTGCAAATTGAACTGTAGATCAAAAACCCAGGGGGCATGTTTTAGCTTTTCAGAAAGACTAGGGTAAAAAATCCTGTTTGGAAAAAATGCATCAAGGAGAAAACTAGTGGAAGAGCAGCTAATTCAAAAGTGCTGCAGAAAAAGTAACTTTTCTACAAATATAATTTTTTCCCCCCAAATGTGGACATGTGCCGTCCACTAAAACCAACAGGCACTGCCAGCAGAGGCTACAAGCCAGAAGGAGAACAGGAAGGCTCAAGTCCCTAATGCAGTAAACACATCCTGCTATGCTAAGTCCCTACTATGAATTGTATTGTGACAACTTCATACTTGAAGATCTGCTTCCATGTAGTGGAGGCGACAACACACACAACACAGTGGTGTGCCTTTCACTGAACTTATCAGAACTGTCTCGGGGGTTCAGAGCTTTATAAAGAATTATCTGCGAACACAAAGGGGGCATCGCTTCCGAGTGAGACGGGTTGATATGGCTGGTAGCCCGCTCTCGAAGCGTGGGGAGGAAGCACATTACCTGTTGCCTGTCAGATTAATTCTCAGTTCTTTACAGGTTACTAACTGGTAAAATCACACCAATGTGGCCAAGAGCATTTAGGTGCGATCTAAATGCAATGCAGTTTCCCTGGGACACTTGACTTGTATATCACGGGAGGGGAGACATCAGCCACTGTCTATTCCATCCCCGCCTCCAAAGTCTACTTGACAAGCTGAGCAGCGGCGAGCACGACAGGAGGGTCAAGCTTGCTCTTGTCACAACTCTGTGCTTGCAAAACACTCAGAGCAGAAATGATCCCTCGCATGGATGTTTTCTCACCCACAGATACAATTTTGTGCACTTGTATCACTTACATCCGCCTGGTTTTTATTTGCACAGGTTTTGAGATTAACTGAAAGGCCATAGATGAGCTCATTTCTTGTTCTTTATCAGTTTATTGTCAGTTTTTCAGTGCAGCTGACACAACAACTCCTTCCTCTATTCAAAAAGAAAGAACAAAAGACAGTACCGATTCCATGGCAGTGGTCGAAGGGTTGAAGCGCTCGGATCAGCCCTGCTGCTCATAACATTACATTGCACACATTTTCTAGAGATTAACATTTTTAGCATTAAATCTAATCTCTCACCAACATTAAACATTTGTAACAGATGATAGTGCCAGATTGGGGAAACACAAAACTTATTACAATTCATACAACCTGAGAGGGACACAAATGTCTGTACAAAATTTAACAGTAGATATTTCACTCAGAAACACTCATATCAACCTCAGGGTGGCGCTAGATAAAATGGCAGCGGGTCCATGGTGTGAAATGAGGTATGGGGGTTGTTACGGCCTCCATACAAAAAGCAAACTAAGGCTAACAGTTAACCCACAAGCTTTATTTTTTTTAAATAACCCAAAGTATTCAACAAAACACAAACAAAAATCAAGGGAAAACAAAAGGGGCTGGAGACACCGGCCAAAATGAACAAAAGGAGGGAAGACGCCGGACCAACCACGCAGTAGGCCGTCGATCCCAGCGTCTCCCCCTGATTTACCTAAAAACAAAGACTAAAACTAAAGCAAACAGAAGAGATGAATAACTAGACTAAGGGTAACCTCCAGCCCAAACTAACACAACAAAACCCCAGCACCTAAGTGTGCATGAAGGTGGGAAACCTGCTTGGGGAGAAAAAGAAGAAGAGAAAGAGCGCTTCACCACATGTGCAGCTGTCTTTGTGTGTACCTTCCTCTGTCTCAGCACTTTCTGCCCTTCTTATCCCCTCGTCCTCTCGCTACCTGAGTGCTGATTGCACTCAGGTGTGCAGCATGCAGAGGGAGGAGGAGGTGGGAGACAAGACGGACAGAGAAAGAGAGGACAGGGTACCACATGTAACAGGGGTGTCGTGATTGTGACACTTAAGACACCCTGAAAGCCTCAACAGTTCAGTTTTGGGGAGGTCTCTGAAAGAAATTATTTGTTAAAAGCTGATTATGTCCAGTATATTATTCAGTTCAGTTATTCAGTCATTCAAACAGCATAACATTTATTCAAAAATTTGAAAACAGAAAAATATTGCGTTGGTGTTTTGAATACCCGCTTGTTTCTGGTTAGGCTCTCCTTCATGGGTTTTGCTGTTGCAAATGGTGCGTAATCCAAACAGATAACACAACAAGAGATAACAGATAATGTTACCCCTATACAACCTGAAAAAGTGGACTTTTTATTCTGCTCCACCATCATGGTCACACTCAATTAAAAATACAGAGTAGGTACGCATCAAGTCTGGAAAATATGTCAAAGAGAAAGCAAAGTTTATTACTTGCTAACTTTGGATTCAGTTCTAAAAAGCTGAATTAGATCACACCCAAAGTTAAAGCTGGTGCTAAAGCTATTAGCACGTGCAAAGGTGAGCTGGGAGCTCCTCTTCTTCTCAGAGAGACAGAGGTGAGGCGGTGGCTTGCACACGGAGCGGGTCTATAAACCTTTATTTTCCATATTTTAGATTTATTTATTAGCATTAATAGAAATATTTAATTCTTCTTTGGGAAAATATAGTAAGTAGAACACGGGATTATTTGGTCAAACTTCTATTTCCTGTGAACTTGCACATCAATAGATCTGCATGATGAAGACAGTGTGATATGGTTGAAAGCTCCAGAAGAAATTAGTCAGTAGAACTTCAGTTTTAGTTGTGTTAAATTTAGTTTTTGATGTGGTTGTTACCCCGATTAAATGACTTGTACAATAGGCCTCATTTACAAACATTTAGAGGTAACAAGATGCCGAGCTCCTCATTAAAGTGCATTAAGGTCTTGTCCTTTTGATGCTGCATTTACAGTAATAGTCCCTCGGAGGTAGCTCTGTACAGTGATAGCGGGCGATGACGGTGATGTGGCGCGACAGGCGGTGCAGCCGAGTACCGCTGGCATCAACAAAACGTTTCATACTCCCAGTTAAGAACCTCCCTGAGGTGAGTGCTTATTTTATATAAATGCTGCTTCGGGAAACACAAAATAAAAAAAAAACAAAAACAAAAAAAAACAAGCAGAGGCAGTAAAAATTTCCATGTTTCCCCAGTTTTTATTAAGAATCAGCCAGTTAAAACTTCCTCTTACATAGTGTCATTGTGCTGCTGACTGGTCTACATTCCTGTTTAAGCATCAGAAAATACATTTCCAGTCAAGGTTTCTAATGTAAACACACTGATGATTCAGAGCAGAACAATTTTCTTTGGCACAACAAACAACAACAAACTATTCAGAGGAACAGGTTTACTGTGGGAACGGTTATCACTCCTGAATTATCAAGGGAATAGTTCAGAATTTTTGGGAAGCGGGGTTAAATGAGTGAAATAGTCAGTGTATTGCCACAGTAGATGGCAGTCAGCATGGCAACAGTTCAGAGAAGCAGAGAGGAAGACACCAAACACAACAGACACTGAATCAATATCAGATTTTTCTTTTTCTTTCTTTTTGAATTGATGAGAATAAGTGACAAAAAAGAGTGACTTCAAAGATAAATAAGATACACAGACATGATGGACAAACAGTACATACAGACAACAACACAAAGCAGTGACAATGATGTATGTAGTGATATGATCAGAGTCAGAGGGCAGTGATCAGATTAGATTAAGTAGGGTTAGATTCTCAAACTGTGGTATGAAAGCTCCCTCTAGTGGTGTGTGGAGGAATGTCAGAAATACTTTTTTAATGAAATAAATTAATTTAAAACATTAAATACTATCAAAATAGTGCACCTGCTTCAAATGAAACCACATAAAATATGAGATCATTAAAATGCATTTTAAACTAAGTTTTCTCTTTCCCGTATATTTGTTTTATATCAGCCAGCTACATAGTCACGATCATGCAGGTAGGGCTGTTTCTTGCCATATGTGGTTATGTGTTGCATGGCCAAAGCACCAGGGCCCCAAATCATGTGATGTAGTGATGATTATAGTTGCTGTTCAAGTACACTGTCACTATCGAGAGTAAGAAGCTTTCTTAGTCAGACTAATTTTCAATATATTTTTATTTAATAATTAATATTACTTACTAACATTTAAAATTATAAATTTAAGAGATATGCGATATGATGAGAGGCAGGGTTCATCCTGGACAAGTCACCAGTTCATCACAGGGCTGAGACACAGAGACAAACAACCATTCACGCTCACATCCACACCTTAATATACATTTATACAGCCATGAGTAGTGAGGCTAGACTATGTCACCGAATATTTTTACCGCTTTACCGTGCCATCAGATGCTGACAGGGAACTGAAGGTGTTATATCTCTGCAAAGCCACCAGGCTCCTTTTAACAAAATCAGTCATTTTACCTCTCAGAACACAGGAGTTACTGGTCTACCGCTGCCTCGATCTGTTAGTTAGTTTGTGTTACTGTGTGACTTTAGTGTTTTAAAAAGTTAATCAGATCCAAACTAGTGTGTAGGTAATGGTTGACTATGAACCAGTAACTCACGCAACCCCACTTCAAAAAACCTGGACTATCCCTTTAAACCAGACTGGTGGACGGATCCAGGTTCCATGTGGTCTGCAAGTCCATCATGAGCACTTGAAATTATTGCAATTGAAATCTAACAAATGCCATGTTCCTCACTGTTAAACTATTATCAGGCCTTTATTCTGAAAGGGCTCAGAGCTGTGTTCATTGCTCTATAGAATATGTTTGACTATTCCATTATCATTCTGTTATTATTATTATTGGATGCCCCCTCCCCCATAAAAGATCACTTCTGACCCCTGCTTTAAACTGTAGCCACAAATAAAACTTCCATTGTATCTGAGCAAAGGCAGAAATCTCAGAAAAGGGAAGTGAGAAACTGTTTCTTTGACTTTGGGTGAACTGATCCTTTATAATCCCAGTTATGATACTGAGTATCTGCACAGAGATGAGGGAAATAAATGGTTTCATATCAAGATTCTGAGTATCGGTACTGCTGCCAGATGTCATCTTGACAAGTAAAATATTTTATGACCACGTGTTCATGACAGGAGACGGAGAGGGAGGCATGGAGAAGCTAATCAGGTCACATCCCAAACTATTCTGCCTTGTTCTATGCAGAACAGTGTGTACATTCGGTCTCATTAACATTCTGTGCTGAACACATTCCTAAACATGCCACACATGTTCAACTAATGTAATAATAAAAGTGCAAACTGTACTTTCTGTGGAATGTTGTGTTTATGACTGTAAGGTTGATGTGAAAGTTCAGTTTTGGCTTCAGAGGAGACTGGAAGGCAGAGTAAAATTAAACAAGACGAAGAGACGACAGCCATGCAAGCAGCTTTGTGAGGCTGTACTTATGCACTGCAGCACTCTGAATTAAACGCAAAGGTCAGCATGCTAATACAGTGACGAGGTTAGCAAACTGATGTTTAGCAGGCTTAATGTTTACCTACTGTTTAACATGTTAGCATCAGTGGCATCATTATTTGTATCTGCATCTGCATCCGTATAAGACAGAAGACCGAAAGTGGGTGTGATTTGTACAAAAGTATTTTAAATTGGACAAATGTTTTATTTTCTAATCTAATATTCGCTGCAATTGTTGCGCCTTCAAAGCATCAAGTTGATTTAAAATGTTGGCGTATAATAATTATGAAATTTATTTCCACATCATCTTGCTGTGCTCTTCATCTCCCTCTCTTTTTTTTTATTATTTAAATTTTCAACTAAACTAAGTTTTATGAGCTGAGCCTCAGCACCACCAACGCTTTAACTGGGAGACACTGAACAATCAGAAACCGAAGAAAAAACATGTTTCATAAATGATGCTGCGTTTCTTGATGTGGTAATCATACAGCAGTTCACAGTACTAGAATATTAGAAATATATTGATATTATAGTATAAATATGAATATTACAGTATGAAACAAAATAGTAGTACTCTTAATGTTTCTGCAAAACTTTTTGGAAATATTTTGTTCTCAAATAATGAGCATATTCAGATGGAAGAAATCATTTCACTTATATTATTTGTGCTTTCGTGAGTAACTTATTTGTATCCGGATGCATCCCTGGTTAGCACGTTAACACTAAACACACAGTACAGCTGAGGCTGATGGGAATTTGGAAGCATTTGATCATAAAACAACAGTTTTGGACTACGTGAAATTCTGAGCTGGGGATGGTGTTAAAGATAAAAGTCAGGTGGCCACCAAAGTTATTATGAATCATCCTCTGTGGACCATGAATGTCTCATCCCAGTCCATCCAAGATATCTCAATTTGGACCAAAGTTTTGGACGATAAACTTCCATCGCCTTGGGCGGAGCCACGCCGCTCGCAGGTATGATCAATAACTATCTACATGATGTTTTCCTAAGAAAGTCCTGGTGTCAGTTTGAGTGTTAAAGTAAAATTGTCCTCACATTTTAAATACTTTAAGCGCTCTGGTGATTTTAAAACTACCTCACGGTTTCAGCTGTTGGTGTCTTTTAATGTAGATTCTGCACCTGTGAGGTCAGAAAATTATCCATGATTTTAAGATTACGCCCGATTTTTTTACACATCGATTTCTTCTAACCATGGTTTCTTCTACACACACAAAACCAGCTTCACATAAGTGACTGGTTGTTGTTTTTTTGTTTTTTTTGACCAACTATTCATATTTGCAGCAGTAATAAAAAGGTTTGGTATGTGTCTTGTGTATGACAAAATTGTATAATAAATTATGGACCTCAGGTATGTTTTTTATAAGCAAAAGTGAATTGTCAGTATGTGTGGTGGGGCAGCAGCCTCCTCACGCTCAGTCCTGATTGGTCATCCTCATCTTTAACAGATGGTTTGTTAGATCTGTGCTGCCATCTAGTGGATAAAACACAACAATACAATACAATAATTTAGTACATTTACTCAAGTTCAAGTATAGTTCTGAGGCACTGGTCCTTAACTTGACTATCTCCCTTTCATGCTGGTGCTTTTATTGTGCTTGGAAATATTTTTCTTTTTACTCCACTATGAATTTGATGGCGAAAGGTTTTGCATAGAAAACATATGAACAGCGGATTTAACCTGCTGCAGGGGGACAGGACAAAAAATGTTTCAGCCTCGTATGCAGGAACACTACAGTGCTCAGGTTCTCTGTGTCAGTTAGGCAGTTTCATTCAACACGTTATACAAGAGCACTACAAGAACACAACACAAACGATTTTTTTTAAATATAGAATATACATCAGGTGATACTGTACATAAGTTGTGCTTATTTCTCAACAACTTTGACCTTCATTTTACTTAAAACAAGCGACAAACAGAACTTGGGCCTTTTGGGGCCTTGTAGAAATAATATACTGTATAAGTATAAAGTAATTAAACTGACACCATCTCGAGTAGCTGCAAAATTAAAATACTGCTTATATATTGATGCATCTGCAATAATAATCAAGTCATGCAATATATTACTCCGGACAATCTGCACAATCTTTTACTCATACCTTGAAGGTCCAGTGTGTAAGATTTAGGGGGATTTTTTGGCAGATTATGGAGAAATGGAATGTAATATGTAAAGTATGTTTTCATTAGTGTGTAACTTCCTGAAAATAAGATTTTTTTTGTTACCTTAAAATGATCCATTTATATCTACAGGTCATCTTTCACAGAGTCTGCCATGTTGCACGGCCATGTTTCTACAGTGGCCCAGAACGGACAAACCGAACAGTGGCTGCAGATGTAGTCTTTCACAACCACTGAAGGTTCTCATGCACGTTTCGAAGGGGAGAGTGAGGCAAGGTGTTTGCAATTTAGCAAACTCACCGCCAGATGCCACTTTATCCTACACACTGGTTCGTTGAGTGCTGAAAATGCTTCTGCACTTTGATGCAAGTTAAATGTAATCAGGGTTCAACATTAGTGTTTTTTTTTTTCACTTGCCCGATCAGGCTAATGGGTCATAAATCTACTTGCTTGAAGTGAGTTTTTACTTGCCCCTGTAAAGTATTGTTTTATTTATTACCAGTTGTCAGATAACAAAGACTAAAGTTAATTGTCATGTGTAATCTAGGGCTGCAACGTCTATAAAATACCCTAAAAATATCCATTCCAGATTCTGAAAGTCCAAGGTGATGTTTATAAATGTCTTGTTTGGTCAGTCTAAAACCCAAATATTTTCACTTTAACATGATAATAAAGAAAAGGGGGAAAATCTTCATATATGAGAGGTGTAGAACAGCTTTTTGCATTGCATTTTGCATGAAAAATTGCTTTTAACAATCATCAATTTTCAAGAAGTAAAATTTTGATTTGGACTTTAACTTGTCAATGGTCTTCATATTTTAGCATAAAACATTCAGTTGACTCCAGCCTGTTTTCATTCACAGAAAATTGCACATTTCTATATCAGACTATGATGCATATATATTTAGTTAATAACCCATTTGGCGTACATAACGCAGCAACCAAAATTGATTCTTTTAGGGCTGCAACCATTCCTTTTTATTGTCGATTAATCTGGTGAATAATTTCTGGATTAATCAATTAATTGTTTTTGCCATGAAAATGTTAAAAAAAAAAAAACATTATTTCCAGCAGCCCAAGTTGACATCTTCAGATAGCCCAACCAACAGTAAAAAACCCAGATATTTTGTTTACTGTCACTCAAGAGAAAGAAAACCATCAAATCCTCACTTTTGGAGAAGCTGGAACCAACCGGTGTTTGATATTTTCGTTTAAAAAAAATGACTAAAAGGATTTTCTGTCGATTAATTAAGCCAACTGTATTTATTATCTACACAATCAAATAATTCTTTAGAAGTTGAGAACATTAACTTTAAATTGGTGGTTATTTTCACACAAGACTTGAAAGACGTTCTTCTTTTTCAAATTACCTTTTTTTATTCAAGTTACCAAAACCCAATGAAAACACGTGTTTACACATCTGACAAATCTGAGCATGATGATGTACTTCCAAGTGCCACAAACACTACAAAAATACATATAAAACAGACTTAAACTAAAACCATCCCAGAGAAACTCAAACAACTTCCTAAACATTCACAGATCACAGGTTTGGAGAAACTGTGGAAATACTTTTGCTTGGAATCCAACATAAAAGCTTCACTTGAGACATTTCAAAATAAAAACATAACATAAAACCCCTCTGCTCAGTTTGTTGTCTGGTAAAACTTCTTTAACTCCACCAAAACAAGTTCACATATACACATCTGAAGCAGTTGAGCTTCTCAAAATCATGATGAGACATTTTTACTTTGTTCTGCTACTTGCAGAAAATAAGAGGTACCTACATCCTGTAGAAGTGATCAACAATATTTAATTTGTCTGGTTTAAAATCGAAAAAACTTGAAATTTATTAACTGCTGCACTGAGCAAAACCAAAATGAAATATCCTGAGAAACAGAATAGAAATGGAGGCCTGAAAAAAAACATAATCCCTACATAAATTTAATAATTTGCCTAATTAAGAATTGAATAATAGGCCCTCCACCAAAAGTCCTCTTACTTTTTTTTCTTAAGTCAAACAATTTTATACCTTTGCAGCCCCACAAAATGAAAAAGTTGAGAATTTGTGTCGTATCAGTCCTCCGAGTCATGAGAGGACGGTGTTGACAAGAGTCTGACTGAGGTGGTTGAAGACGTTTGAACCCGACCCCTGTTCCAGCCTGTCATGACAGCACTGTCCTCCCCGTCGAGGTTGGAAACTTCCCAGCTGTGATGAACGCTCCCTCACACAAGAAAGTGGTCCAGGTTAGCCCACCCTGAGAGGCGGGGCTACGAGGACAACGCCGTCTCCTCTGACGAACAGCATGGGGATGTTCCTCTTGGTTGACTAAAAAGAAGCAAAAAATGCATACTTTTACTATTAATTTACTGAGTAATATTGTCAAAATAACCTTTAAAAATACTTCAGAAAACACTGCCTTACCAAATAAAAATAAAATATATATATATATATATCCACACTAATATTTCGTTTCGTTTGATTACGGCACACATTCGCCATGGCATCATTTCGATAAGCTTATGCAGTGTCACAACATTTATTTCTGTCCAGAGTTGCATTAATTTTTGCCCAAGATCTTGTATTGATGATGGGAGAGTCTGGACCGCTGCGTAAAGTCTTCTCCAGCAGTCCCAAAGATTCTCAATGGGGTTCAGGTCTGGACCCTGTGGTGGACAATCCATGTGTGAAAATGATGTCTCATGCTCCCTGAACCACTCTTTCATAATTTGAACCGATGAATCCTGACATTGTCGTCTTGGAATATGCCGGTGTCATCAGGGAAGAAAAAAATCCATTGATGGAAAAACCTGCTCATTCAGTATATTCAGGTAGTGAGCTGACCTCAGTTTTTGGACACATAACGTCTTCTTATTCTGATGCCCCCATCACTCTGGAACAGGGTAAATCTGGACTCATCAGACCACATGACCTTTTTCCATTGCTGCAGAGTGCAATCCTTTATGCTCCCAAGCAAAGTGAAACCTTTTTTTTCCGATTAGCCTCACTGATAAATTGATTTCTTAAGGCTACACAGCCTGTTTAGTCCCAATCCCTTGAGTTCTCTTCACATTGTACGCGTGGAAATGCTCTTACTTTCACTATTAAAGATAGATGTGAGTTCTACTGTTGATTTTTTACAACTTGATTTCACCAAACGTATATTGTGATCTCTGATCACAATATATCAAGGTTTTTTTCTGAAACTAAAAAAAAACAAAACAAAACTAAAAACTCAAAACTAAAACTGTGCAACAATATTTTACTTTTTTCAGACATGTTTATGCAAATTCTATCCTTCAAGATCTTGAAAAGTTTCAGGGGCCATGCCAAAATTCCTGGATTCTGGCTATTTTGTATGATGTATGCTATAACTGTACAACAATATGCATTTAAAATAATAATAATAATAAAACTTTGCGAGTGGAATGATGCTGCTTTAGTAGAATATAATGGTGAAGCAGCATTATTCCATTGTTTCAGGGAAGCCCAGTAGGTCCACACTTGTTCAGGAGCAAGAACCACAACAGTAGTTGTTTAGCAATAACAAATTAAGCCATAACAGGGAGAAATCCATGTTGCACCTTGTAGAGTTCTTCATACGTCTCCTCATCGATCTCCACCGTCGTCACCGTTTCCTCCACGTCACCCAGGATCATGTTCAGGTGCTGATCGTAGGCCTGGGACACAAAAACAACCACAAGTATTTAATAAATGATAATCAAACTGCATATTTAAAAAGGGAATCTCTGGAGGCATGCTGACTGCTATAAAATATAAAAACCCTCCACACAACCACACACACTTTCAGGCCTTTCAGTGGTTTTTAGATGGTGTAAGCAGATACTGTGTGTGTTGTAGCTTACATGCAGTCGGCCACGGAGCTCCCGATCGTTCCTCATCTTGACGTAGATCCTCTCATCTAGACTGAGTCTGATCAGATCGAGTGGCTCCTCAACCGTGTTGGTTGTTGGTTGCTGCAGCACACATTAAGGGCATTTGTTAGGCCTAAATCAGATATTACACTGATTTTAACATTAAAGACAAAAAGAAATGAATGATGCTTCCATAATTCTGTAAGGTAGATAAGCTCAGCATAAATTCACTAAAGACTGTACTTGATTATAGCGGTTTTTTTTTTTATACGCATTCCGAACTTTAACCTGAGAATCAGGATTGGACATCATCCACCTGTGTTCATTCACACATGCAGCACACAACTGGGACACTGTCCATGTCAGACATGTTCACACATGTTGGAAATACTCTGCATGGTTTAGACGAGGGGTTGCGCCTGCAGAGAGTGCAAGAGGAGGAGGACTGCTCTGTAATGATGACTGTTTTTCAGAGCTGAAAAGATTAATCGATTGTTAAATTAATTGCCAACTATTTTGATAAACAATTAATCGGTTTGAGTAATTTTTTTTTAAAGAAAAAGTCAAAATTCTCTGATTTCAGCTTCTTAAATCAAGAAAATAAATGACCGATTAATTGACTATGACGATAATTTCTTAGTTGCAGCCCTACTGTTTCTGCGGTGCTATCTCAGGGCTCAACAATAAGGATTGCCCATTTGCCAAACTGGGCAAGTGGTAAAAAAAAACAAACTAAACTACTGAACTTCTTTGATTAACAAGTAATTGTTAAAGTAATTTTACATGCACAATGGCAGAAAATGCAGTTTTCAGCATCTCAAATCTGGAGATTTCCTTCTTTTCTTTGTTTATTATCATATTAAACTGAATATCTTTCTGTTTTAGGCTGAAAAAATTAGACATTTAAAGACATCACCTTGGACTTTCAAAGACTTTGATGAACATTCTTCACATGACAAATGGGCCTTACTTAAGTCTTAGCTGTTATTTGATGACTGTTAATAAAACAATGTGTACAGGGGTAATTAAATATTGACTTTGGGAAAATAGATTTCTGACCCAGTTGCCCAACTGAACAAGTGAAAAAAAACATTAATGCAGAAACCCCTTATCAATCCAAATCAAGCCCCAAAATTAACTGACAGTGACGGTGCAAGATAGCTCAACAGGCAGGCCTGGTAGGACAGAAACTTTGTGGTGTGTTGCTTGCTGGACACACACTTATACTTTCTCTCACCTATGTTTTCACATCACAAAAATATTAGACTCATGTAGGCTGACTGATCGGCAGATAATCTGTATAAAAACAAAACAATCAATGAAAGAGTGGATATACAGGTGAGAAGCTGCACACCGCATAGCGTCATCAACACGCCCACTTGCTCACTCCGGACACTGAGCTGCTCTATTCACACATGAGGCTCACGGGATTTAGGACTGAGCAGATGGAAGGGTTAGGTCTGGGCCAAAAAATGCAGATGTTTGTGTTCACGCATACAGCTCTTCTGCATGGTGTCTGGATAAATCCAATCTTTTGTTTCTTCTAACTGTTAGATTAAAAACAATTCTGTCTGCTGCATCATGACAAAACACAATTTCTAAAATCTGTTTAACAAGTTATGTTTTCAAATCCAAGCAGCTGGAAATCTCCTTGTTTGCTTTGAAAAAATCACTGGTGTGAAAATAGAAATTACGTAAGTAATGTTCATACTGACATGCAGCTGATCATTTTGGTTCACATTGTGCGAATGATAAGGGAAAGATACGTGATGAGTAAATGGGAGATGCAACTTGGGAAGCTGGTTAAAATGTCTTTTTATAATCTGTACATGCAGCATACAGATTTGTTTAAAATCCAGGTGTTCAAACAGTCATTGGGGATTTCTGAAATACTTTCAAAGACAAAGGTAAGTGTGGCTAAACAAGTCATCTGGGCTTTTCAAAGGTCACCAGGGACTTCTATCTTTTCTTACTTATAGAAGAACAGATCTTGTGACTCTAATTATAATAAATGAAGAGGCACAAACTGGGGCTGCAGCTGGTGAAATTCTCGATGCATAATTTAGAGCTGTAACACATTTTCCCTTAATCAAAGAGTAAATCAGACCACCAGCACACAACCACAGCAAAAAACAAACAAAAAAAAACTGTGACATCGAGAAGCTGCAGCAGATCTGCGATGGGAGGAGCAGACAGATGAGAAGAGATGAGAGGAAGAAGAAGTGTTCAGAACACAATTACAGTTTGTAATCCACACAAAGCAAACTGCCGACAAGTGTGGTTTCAGCATGAAACCATCAAAATTCTACAAACCCAAACCTGCTGAGCCATCCTGCACTAAACAGCCAAAAAAGTTTTGGAAATAAAACTGGGGAGGAGTTGTGTAACTCTAGAGCTGCAACAATTACTCAAAAGAAAACTGATTTCCATCGATTTAGATAATAAATTAGCAGAAACGTTTCAGTCATTTTTCAAGCAAAAGGGTTAAAACATCTGCTGGTTCCAGCTTCTTAAATGTGGGGATTTGTTGCCTTTTATGTCATTTATCAGTCTATAGTAAATTTGATTTGATAAGCCCTTTATTGTCACAAGATACATGTGAAATTAGCCGTCAACCCGTCCATACATACAACATAACAAACAATATGACAAGGGGGGGGTAGACAGGACAGGAAGACAGGAATGAAAGAAATACAGAGTAACATGAGGAGAGGGGAGGAGAAAAAAAAGAGCAACCCCCAGACCATGAAGAGTCTTTGAGTTTTTTTTGAATCCATTTGGGAACTGGGAAATTGTGGTGAGCAGTTTTCACAATTTTTTGACATTATTGTTAAAAACACATAAGCAATTCTGCCATCAAACACTATGCAGCTGCAATTTAGGGCAATGCTCATGCTGTTCTACAAGGGTTGTAAACTTAGCATTTTCCTTAATCAATAGTTGAAAATGCTATGTTGTTGTTTGTCGTCCACAAACAAAAAGATGTCCAGTTTACTGTAACTTAACAGATGTTTCAACATTCACATTTGAGGAGCTAAAATGTGAGAATTTTGACCCTTTCCTCATGAAAAGTCAAAGTAAAATGGTTAGCGATTAATTTAACAGCTGACAACTAATCCAGTGATGTCTGCAGCTCTAAATCAGACCAAACTAAAGTGACACAACACTGACATGAAGCCGTGGATCAAAGTCACTGACATTCTGTTGTTTACTTCAGCTGCTGTTCTGAGACCAGCTCGGACATGTGTCAGCCCAAACAAGTCAAACTGGGTTAACTGGTACTCAGCTGTTGTCCAACACAACAAAGAAGAAAGCTTGTGAGCAGTGTTAAACATTATGCTGTCTTATGTTTCACGGTTTAAATTAAAAGTGACGTGAACCCGTTCAACAAAGCGTCAGCGCGCGCGCGTCAGACACGTTTTGTTATAATGACGGTAACGCTGCATGCTAACCGGGCTAATTCAGCTAGCTTGTTCGACAGGCCTCTCCGCGCTGTAAACACAACAAACACAAGCAAAGTAACACAACGCGCCTCCTAACACAAGCACACGAGTATAACTATCCACCGTCCATCTCTCGTGATAATTACATACACGCCGCGTTAGACAATAACTGCAATTTAACGCGGATGCACAGACCTGTTCAACTTCGTCCGCCATCGGTCTCGAGTCTGCGCAGTGTGGCCTGACCGGTACGGCGGTTGCCAGGTCCGTAGAAACACGCGTTTTCAGATTTACAATTACAGAGGGACGGGACCTGCGCTGTTGTTTGCAAGTCTTCTCCCCTGCATTAGAAACTGCCGAATATTTAGAGTAATGAACAAGTGATTTAAATAAGAAAATGAAAAACACAAGCTTGTGTTTCTTTTATCCTATCTTTAATTCATGGAGTTGAAAGTTTGGGTTCCATAATTCATAAATGACTATTGCTATTGCATTTTTTACAAACTGAAATGAACTCATCACCAAATACACACTGTTGCTTTAAGGGTGTGTTTTTTCACTCCATGCTTGTTAGGCCTATTTGCTTTCTATTAAAGTAAAATGGATAGACATCATGCACAGTATAAATACAAAGAAAAAAGTTATCAAATATAGTTTGTTTTGGTCTTTATATTCAAATTCACTTTTTTCAATTGTCTCTTTACAATTAATTTTTCAATTATTCTATTGATTTTAATATTTCAGTCACCCTGGCAGACATGGTTAATTCCTACAAATGTTTTTTTGTGTGTATCTGATTAAAGGCTAAATCATGTATTTTTATACTTTTATTTCCTCTGTCCTTTTGATTTGGCTTGTTTTAATGTGATGTTTGCTTCAAAGGTATTGCTGTAGTTTACCTCATTTGAAATATTGCCAAAACAATTATATCTTAAAAATTCTACTATTACTACATGCACTACTGTTGTAACAATAATGATAGCAATAAGTAAAAAACAAAACAAAAACAAAACATACTTTTTGTATCTAAGTAGGCCACATTTGCTCAAGTAGCCTGTACACAGGGATGCACGACATATAATTTGCTCCTCATGGCTAATAAAGTACATTTTTAAAAAATCACAAGCATACTTTGACTTTGTAGAGATTTCAAATAAAACGCTTTGACATAATCTGTCCAATCAGATGTTATTACAGCAGCACTGATAGGCTATAATTTCACTATTGGGATAACAAATAATAATATGAATTTCCCAATATCGGCAGATATTTTTTGCATGTTATTCTCCAGATTCCTACATTTCAGAAAATATTATACTTTTTACTTCACTACATTTATTTTATTTGGCTGGCAGCTGCAGTTGCTAGTTAATAATAGAATTTACATTAGAAAACATGAAGAGTTGATGGGAACGCAATGCACTGTCGTAGACTAAACTGATAACAATAAAAAGCTTCTTACACACTAATGCATCAATACTAACCAACAATATAATGTCACCTCACCTGGACAATTTGTCTGTGAAAAGAGTAATGTTACTTTGATAGTCAAAGTACATTTTGCATCTGAAGTATGGAGGTTGAATGTTGAACTTTAACGTGTAATTAAGTATTTTGTATACTTTTGAAAATGCACTTTCATTTGGGCCAATTAAAGGAACTGAATACTTTTTCCACCAATGTATCCTACACATGCGGGCGGGGGAATAAACTGCGAACCTGGCAACCCGCTTCGTTAAGATAAGCAGTACCACTCTTCTCTCTCTTCCTTTTCCAGACCTTTCCATCCTCGTCTTTCACACACTGCGGATCCCACTGGTGAGTGGTAAGTGATAATTTAACCCAAACATCAATATCTTGACTTCTTTAGACTCATTATCATCCATTTCAGCGAGTATCAACGACATTCACCGAGTCTATGATGATATTTCGAGCGGCTGTAAATCAACAAGTTCAGAGACTCAGATTTCCAGCCGGACTCTGGTTACAAGGTCAGCGGTGCTGTGAGTCCAGGTTAGAATAACTGTGAGCTGCTCAAACACGACCTTCAGAGGGTTATGATGCAAATCATATTTTAACATGACACCGTGCTCACTGTAACCATCAAGTCATGAAAAGAATGCAGAGAATGCAACTTCAGCATGTAAATAAAGAGACGCAATAAGAACTTATGTGGGTTTTTACTGTCATATTTATGTATAAGGCTGTGTTTTTCTCTGTAGATGAAATAGATTTGTCCCGAGCTCTTTATATGTTACTGTGCTCACACTGCTTTATGCCACGTGTCCTGCAGCAGGTTGGTGAGTTGGATTAGACGGAAAATTAAGAGGGTAGCCAATGTTTTGGTGTTTTGTTTTGTTTTGTTTTTGGTGTTTTCTGCAGAAATGTAAAGAAAGTAAAGACATACAGACATCCCAAACTTTTCTCTGTCAGGGACCAGAACAATAGATGCACATTAAACCACAGATTGAAAGGATTTGTCTAGGCTGCGCAGTTAATTGCAATATTGCAAATAAATGAAACGCACCTTCTCTTTTTTGCAGCGTCCGTTCAGTTGTACATGTGTGTAACAATAAGAAAAAGTGGATGTAGTTGAACCACTTACTGTCAGCAGTTTCAGTTTGATAGTAGCATTTTTTGAGAGTACTGAAGATGTGGTTTAACTACTTCTCATTGTGAAGTAGCTCACTTAAACTCGTTTCTCCAACGACAGTAGCCAGACTAATTCGCAAATGCATGCCAGAGCAAATGAAAAGATTGATCTGGCTCCCTAACACTGGACCAGAAAAAAACTTTTTTAACAGGACATCCCTAATGTCATGCACTGACCCCCATAACCCACTCAGGGTCCCCTGTTGGTCCACAGAACCCAGCTTGAAAACCACATATTGTCTGTAGAAGGTCTCTTAAACGGCGGTGCAAAAGCCAAAGATATTCACTTTACTATAATGTAAGACAAGAAAAAAATCATAAAGTCTGCATATTTGGGAAGCTAGCCCAATATTGGCCTTGTACTGCAGTACTGGTATCGGTGTGTATGTTCTTCTTTTTTGCAGAAATTAGGTAGATTTTATTTTTTATTTTGTTTTCTTTTTCTTAATTCCAGTTATTCATGGTTATTTATATAATACTAAAACTATCAGTGAAAGGTCACTGTTTCAGTGCCCTGATGTTATTTTGGGTTGGATTTTTTAAAAACTCCTTATTGGCATCTGCTCCAAAAATCCTGTTTCGTTCTGGCTCAAGCTGGAACCATCAAGCGATTGGTATTTTTCTTTGAAACCTGGCTGGCGCAATTAATTGATTATTGATTATTAAAAATAGTTGCAGAATTATTGTCTCTTATTGACATGTTTTACTTTGAATTAAGCTTCATTTCATTCACTCTTTTTTTTTTGCATGTCTCTTATTCCTCTTTGTGTTTATCACATTTCTGTACATGTAAAGAGTGTGTGTTGGTGTGTGTGTGTGTAAATATGTGTATATGCCTCTTTTACCACTTCAGCCCAGTGCTTCATACTGGGTGTGTGTGCAGGCTGAGGAGGCAGAGCAGAGCAGTGGTGTTACCCATTCCACCCTCAGCCACAGTATGGCTCTGTGGTGGAAGAAATCCCTGCAACAAACCAGACGCAACAGCTAACTTGACGATTTTGCCTGTTTAAACCTATTTAAAGTTAAAATATTTGTATAGTATCCTGTCATTCTTGTCTGTCTCTTGATATTTTCACCTTTTAAAACCAGTAGACATGAGACGTGTGTGTGTGTGTGTGTGTGTGTGTTTGTCACACACATTAAATGCCAGCTCTTCTTTGCTGATGTAAGAGGTGTGTATTATTGACATTCATCATTAAACATTAACTCACACATTGGTGGGTGGTGACCTATAAAAGGTTGATGGTGCAATTATACAACTACTGAAAGAGTGATAACAGTTTTAACTGTTTTCTCCTCCCTTCTCTCTTCTTTGTCCCTCCCCCTCTCCCTTCCTCCCTGCTCTACACCGATCAGGCATAACATTATGACCACTGACAGGTGAAGTGAATAACACTGATTATCTGCTCATCGTGGCACCTGTTAGTGTGTGGGTTATATTAGGCAGCAAGTGAACATTTTGTCCTAAAGTTGATGTGTTAGAAGCAGGAAAAAAATGGACAAGCATAAAGATTTGAGTGCGTTTGAAAAGGGCCAAATTGTGATGGCAGGACGACTGGGACAGAGCATCTCTGAAACTGCAGTTCTTGTGGGCTGTTCCCGGTCTGCAGTGGTCAGTATCTATCAAAAGTGGTCCGAGGAAGGAACAGTGGTGGACGGGTGACAGGATCATGGGCGGCCAGAAGTTAATGCTGGTTCTGATAGAAAGGTGTGAGAATACACAGTGCATCGCATGTTTGTTGCTGCATAGCCACAGACCAGTCAGGCCTCCAGATTCCTCAGATCTCAATCCAATCGAGCGTCTGTGGGATGTGCGGGACAAACAAGTCCGATCCATGGAGGCCCCAGCTCGCAACTTAAAGGATCTGCTGTTAATGTCTTGGTGTCAGATACCACAGCACACCTTCAGAGGTCTAGTGGAGTCCATACCTCGACGGGTCAGGGCTGTTTTGGCAGCAAAAGGGGGGACCTACACAATATTAGGCAGGTGGTCATAATGTTATGCCTGATCGGTGTATAATCACATCCTACAGGAGCCATTATTGGAGAGACCGGCCACAAGATGGCGCTGGACAGCAGGAAGAGGACATCAAACCAACTGAGAGAAAGAGACTGACAGGTTAAGAAAAAACAAAACCTTATCCCAGGCAGTTACTAGTGTAGAAGCAGGATTTTAAAAAAAAATTTAACGACAAAAGAATTTCAGAATTGTTTTAGAAAGGAAGGTGAGAATATTATGTAGATCTGCAGGGAGGTTGTGTGATATTACAAACTGATTACAAATTAGATTAATTTTCATACAATATTACATACAATTTTATGTTTACTTTCACTCATTTACTGCATTACATGTGTTTTATTTTGTTCTAAGTTAGACAGAGCAACACTGTTAACATGAAGAGTTAATGTACAGTATAAAGAAGATGTATGTGCAGTAAATTATATAAATTGTATAATGTGTTTGAATTTATAGAAGCTAATGAAGCCTTTCACTGGATATAACTTTTGGTCTAAGTGTGTAAGTGGAAAGTTTACTGTAAATGTATTTTGTGTATATTTGATTTGAAATACTTCATTTCATATTATGATTTCAGTGGAATTTCTTAAAATATTTCTGAATTTGATGCGCATTGTTGATATTAATTTAATAAAGTCACATTTTATCACTTTGACTTGACTGTTGGATCTTTCAGTGTTGGCCAATGGTGATGATTTAGCTTTGTTAAGGTGAAAGAAAACCTGAAATAAACGGGTAGAAAGTGCAGAGTTTCCTCAAAGGAAAGCTGATGACCACTGAAGATTTAAACCTGAGACATTAGGTCTGTATGGAAGTTTGATTTATAGTTGCATTATGGGGTTATGACTTAGCTACAGGCCTATGCATGTAGCAGCCGTTCCATATGTAGCCTGTGTTGTAAATATAAATGCCGTTACTGTGGGGAAATATTAAATCAGGACACAACCTGATCATGTACGATGCATCTAATCGGAGATCTCCAACTTTGAACTGTAGCGTTCAGCATATTGTGACTCCTGTTAAACTGCTTGCTGATGGTACATCTGACTGCTGCTCTGTTTCAGCATGGTAATAGCAGTGACCCAGCATGCACCATCACTAGTTTCACAAATATAGTTCAGACTGGTCTGTAGTGTTTGACAAGTTTACTCTTAAATCAGTGTAAGCTGGACAAAAAGCTTCACAATATCATAGACTATTTAAAGATTAAGCAAGATCCTGTCCCAGTTCAGACTAATAACTAAGCCGTGTTCCACCAACACCTGCTGACAGTTTCCATAGAAACTGTATCACTTGCTGACCTGTGTTTCCATGGTAACAGTCAGTGTAGGACGGTCTTGAAATGAGTCCTACTAGAAGTGTGTTGGGTCAAGTTTCACATTACTTACTTAAAACTAATAGATGTCAGACGTCTAATTTCATCTGTTGCACAAGGCTCCTCTATATCTTGACTGTCTGAAGTAGGACAAATTTTCATTGAATTATGGGTAAATTAAGATTTGTTTCAAAACTGACAGAGTAAGCAGGTTCCTTGACACCATCACCAAAAGTTTGCCTTTTGGAGGAATTCAAACAATACAAAAAACTTTTAAGTCTCAGCACAAAGCAAAGCTGAGCTGCTGTGGCTTCTCAAAGTGGCAGAACTCAGTATTTCTGCTGACTCAACAAAACAAGAACGACTAACAGTGTCCTCACTGCTGTGTGTGTCCAACAGGTTCCTGTAGTCTCTAAAAACGCTTCTAATTTGGCCACTAGCTCGACAATATGTTCAGAAAAACACATTATGATCCATATTGAGCTCTGGTTTTTGTCATTTTGGTGCACTGGTCAGCAGGTGTGGCTAATATTTGTTACCATGGAAACACTGGTCAGCAGGTGTCACTATTTTTTGTTACCATGGAAACACTTAACAGCAGATGTTACTGATTGTTACCTGGAAACACTGGTCCGTGGGTGACACTAATTTTGTTACCATGGAAACAATGGTCAGCGGGTGTCTTTAATTGTTGTTGCCATGGAAACACTGGTCAGCAGGTGTCACTAAGTTTTGTTACTATGGAAACACTGGTCAGCAGGTGTCACTGATGGTTACCACTGAAACATCTGTGTTATAGCTTATTTATCCCCGGGTATGTAAAACTGCCCAACTTGCATTAGACTAATCTAAGGGCAAATTATTATGACAAAATAAAAAAAATATTTTTGTGAAACCGGCACCTGAAGTCCAACTTTTAGTTGGAGCCAAGCCAGTCAGTCACTGTCTATCATTGTGAAACCTGCCAGGAGATTCTAAAACTGGAGCAGTTAAATAAAAAACACACACAAAAAAAACCAAAAAAAACAAACAAACAAACAAACAAATTATTTATTATTATTATTATTATAAAACATTATTATTATTTTGTTATTCATAAAAATGCCTTTTCTGTGGTGGCAGGTCAAAATGTCTTTCATTTTTGTGAAAATGGCCTATGGTTGCTCTGGGCAGGACCAATTACTGTAAGTATGTTTGGCTGGAGAAGAGCAATAAAATGAGGCAATGAGATCAAACTTTTATGATCTGGGGAAACAGGGTCAAGATTCGGACAGTTAATTTCAGAAACTGATGAGTTCAAAACAGAATGAAAGAACTGACCACCACAGAATAACCTCCTGCTGCAGAATGTAGCTGTAGAATAGGTATTTCCACGCACTATGATTTTTTTTTTTTATTGAAGCAAATGCAACAAATGATATATAACTTAACTGACTTAAAAAAAATATCAGTGCTTTCTCTTTTGCTGAGCCATTTCAAGAACTGAAACCTCAAACAGTGGATCTTTTGAGCTGGATCCACCAAAACAAATCAACTAAAAATAAATAAATATAATATAAAGACAGGTTTACTTCAGAGGGCAACAAATAAACTATTAGGAATTTACAACTGAATCATTAACTAAGCTCTTATTTTGAAATTTTCTGTTAAAGGCCAATTTACTGTTGAAGACCAGGCAGGTGCAATAACATCAGCGTCCACAGCAGGTCAGTGTGAAACCACGAAAAACCCAAAGTTCTCCTGCATGGACAGTCTGCTGCTGCCAATAGATTTGAACTAGGTTAGAAAGTTTTACTAGAAAAATAACATGTCACTTATCTAGTCTTTAAACTGCTGCACTGTTGAACCCCCTCAAAATTACACCTAAATGTCTAAAATGAAGAACGGCTCCACTAAAGGATTTTTTAAAATCAAATAATCCATGAGCTCGTTTTATAAATATTCTATTATTTTCACATTGATTTAACAGATCAATGTGCAGTGAGACAGGTTAGATTAGCAGAGATGGACAGCCTTGGACAAAGGTCAGCGGTCACATTACAACCAATGAGTTATCTGTTAATGATTTACTTGATGAAATGTGAGATGCAGCATCTTTAAATGTTTAAAGGGATAGTAGCATTATTTTTAAGTGGGGTTGTATGAGCTACAAATAGCCCCTAAGTACCGTGATTGCAGTAGAAGACTCTCCACACTCCTCCCGTTAGCGACGCCAGCCCATAGTCCTGCTCAGAGATTTTCAACATACAGTGTTGTGAACGGTCCCAAAAAAACGGCCTATTTTCGCGGCCTAAAAGAGGTTTTACCGGAAAAAAATACACAGTTCCATTGTTCGCTATAATACAACTATGCTCAGCCCCTCAAAGTGCAGGAAAAACGCAGTTTTTATTTGGACCTAACCAACTCACGCATCCCTCCGCCCAGGGTTAGCGCCCGCTGATCAGCTGTTTACACAGTGTACTACGCAGAGCGCTGTAGTGCTCCGCCGATCAGCTGTTTTGAGTCATTGTTGATTGCGATTTCGAGGACGGAAGATGGTGAAACCTCTTCAAACATTTTGAAAATGGTTCGTGTGTGTTGCTATCCAGGATGCAATAACAAAGCTGTGTCCCATAGCCCTTACAGCTTTCACCGCATTCCTTTGCGTGATATTGGCTTTCGGCAGCTAGTTCCTCTAAACTTGGATGTCAACATGCCACCGGCATCACTAAAGGATCTCCGTGTTTGCAGTCACCATTTCGCTGAAGAGGATTTTGTGAGAACACTTTCACTGCTGTGCCCATCCATCTGGTAAGACAAGTGAAACACCTGTGAAAGAGTGTAATGTAGCCTATCACTGCAGTGCAAATTTATCACATAGGTGAAAACGGAGATGTAGTGCTGTAACATGAAAATGAATTTGGCTGATTCTTGAATTACCTTACACCGATGTTTCCCCTCTCTCTCTCTCAGCCCGTTCAGTTTCCATCTGCAACAGCTCTTCTTCAGTGTACTCCGGTTCATACAGATATCCGCTTGCTTCCAAAGTGAATGGCACTTCATTCTCGCTGTCACTGTCAAAATCACTCATTTTTAAAAAGTATATTATATCTCTACTCTTCCTCAAAAAGCCAAGACACTGACCAAAACAGCTGATCGGCGGAGCACTACAGCGCTCTGCGTAGTAGCTACACTGTGTAGTAGGCTGCTCAGCGGGCGCTAACCCTGCACTTTGAGGGGCTGAGAATAATTTTATTATAGCGAACAATGGAACTGTGTATTTTTTTCCGGTAAAACCTCTTCTAGGCTGCGAAAATAGGCCGTTTTTTTGGGACCGTTCACAACACTGTATGTTGAAAATCTCTGAGCAGGACTATGGGCTGGCGTCGCTAACGGGAGGAGTGTGGAGAGTCTTCTACTGCAATCACGGTACTTAGGGGCTATTTGTAGCTCATACAACCCCACTTAAAAATAATGCTACTATCCCTTTAACCATTTGTTTCATTTCATGAAGAATGACCGCATCATTAATTATCCACTACTGCTGGTTTATTATTGATGTTTTTTGACTTTTCCTCTTGTAAGTGGGCATTACACCCATATCTAATAATAACTAACAAGTCATTCCAGAACCAGACGTCAGTGTCACTATAACAGCTTCCACCCTTCTGGGAAAACTTTCCACAATTATTTTGAAACCTGACTGCAGGGACTTGCTCCCACTGAGCCTTGGTGTGGGTGATTAAACAATAGTGATATGTATCAACAAAAACCTCCATAAATGCACATACTGAACAACCAGCATATCATATTGTAACGCTAGTTAGTCTGCTTGTTACTGAAATAAACTACTTTAGAGCTGCAGGTAAAACAAGAGCAGGGTAACCTGGTCCACTTTAATGTCCAGTTCAACAGTAGGACAACTGAACGCTGCGTGGCACATAACTTCTTACGTCATATCACTCCACCAATCATATATCATCACTCACGTTACATGCAAGGTGCACTGTATTATGTAGTTCTTAATCAAAATTAAGGAGCAGAATACAATATGTATACTGTATACAGTATGTAGTTACCATGAATTAAATTATGCTGATTCTGTCAATAGCCCTGTGAAAAATAAGGTCATCTACATAATTAATATTCACAAAAATAAATCTTATCTTACAACTGGTGATGGAGTGTGCTATGAGTGACATGCACGAGACACAAGCACACAAGCTCCTCAGTATTTAATGTGTATCATTCTTATATCCCTATTTATATTTATTCTTTTTATTTGCATGTTTTTATTGTGTTAAGAGGAAGAACAAAGCATACTGTAATAACCCCTTTTTTACAATTTTCACTGTGTTGTAATTTTTATACACACAGGCCCAAAATATGCACACGTGATCTAGACATGCATCATAGATGTCAGAGTGAAAGGGCTAACACTTATAGCAGCGCTCCAAACAGTTAGCCTTGCTCAAGGGCACTTCATCAGTGACCAGGAGTGAACTAGCACCTCTGCATGCTACTAGTCCACACTCCATATGATGGTGGTCTATGCTGGGCAGCCACCCTCTGGCTCCCAAGCCAAGTCCTTAGGGACTGAGCTACTGCCGCGCCCAAACATTTAAATAATTATCTATACTGAGTAAAATTAAACATTTTAATATAATGTTTTCAGCTGTATCTCCCAGCCCTAATTGAGCCACAAGAGAATTACTGATGCTGGGTGGTAAACATCTGGCTCGCAGTTGATGGTCCAGTTCATCTCAAAGGTGTTGGATGGAGTTGAGGTCAGGGCTTTGTGCAGACCAGTCAAGGTCTCTCACACCCAAACTGGAAAAACATTTCTTTATGGGCCTGACTTTATGCACGGGAGCAATGACATGTTTCAACATGACATGTCAAATGTGGAAGAACGTTATTGTATTGAATGCTGCGCATTAAAGATATAATCTGCAACATTTTCCTAAAAACAGTGTATAGACTCATATGACATAAACCCCTTCAATCATCACTTATGACCCACTAGGATTGTGGGGTAAATACTTCCCTCTGGAAGTATTTTCTTATTTTTTCTCATTGTTTTGCTGTACACAGGACATTTCATCAACCCAGACTGTTGGTAGTGACGTCCTGATGCATTTATGATCAGCTCAGACAAATCCTACCTTTGGGATTTCCCTGATGATGTCTAGCCCAAACTATGAAACAGCACCAAGGTAGACACAAGTATGTGGACAGGGGCGTCTGCATACATTTGACCACACGGTTAGTTTTGTAATGACTGAGTGAGTGAAGAAGAGGAGGAGGAGGAGTCACGGTTAGAGGAGTCTAAACTAGCTGCAGCTGTCCAGGGTCATCGTCCTACAAACACACATGCAAAACACACACACACACACAGTCTATTAAACACTGACATTACAGTAGATTAACACCTCATCAGCAGTGCGGCTCATCTGCATTGTTTCATGAAGATTACTCACACTGACGCATTCACATGAATACATCTTCTCCATCTGGAAGAGGACTGAAGCAACTAAAGAAATCTGCCAGCAGCTCAAACACACTCATCTCTCTGTGTGGCTGTTATTTACATGGATCGTAATGTTCTAACACTGACCCAGTTAAGACAACATAACCATGAAAACAACATTTTCTGATCACCTTATCAAAGACAGAACAGGGTCTGTGCTGTGAAACTATTTACTCTCGCTCAGCCAACATATTTTGACGTTTGTGGTTAATAACTTTGATGACGAAACGCTAAATGTCTTGTTTTCAAGTTCAACTTTTGTTTTTGTCAGTGTCTTTTTTCTCCAGTGCTGCAGAGAGGTCAAATGAAAGGTTTTCTGAGACGCACACATTTAAAAAAAAAACTCATCTGACAAAATGATTGATGGGACATAATTAAACATTATGACTTTTTTTATTTAAAAGGATATCAGGTCACTTTCAGCTGCACTAAGCAACCTCACATTCTGGAAACTCCAAGGTGGAAATGATTTAATGCGGTGTCAGTGAAGTGCACACCGCACACTCATGTTTAAAAATTAACATTCAAATGTAGAGATGAAAGAGAAAAAAAAAAAAAAAACAAAAAGTTGCCCAGTTTCTCATGGATGGTTCACTGCTGCTGTTTGTGAGCAGAGAAGTGATTATTGCCAGTGTCGTAATTTAATTTGATCAGATTGGCCACATTGTGGTGATTGTGTGTTCTGAGTTTGTCACACCACAGAAACGTGTTATTAACCGGGAACCGAGTAAAAGAGTGACAAGAAAACATGGAGGGGCAGAGTGAAATTGTAAACAGAGCAGGAGGCATCTCAACTAGGCTGGAATTTTTGTTCTCATTTAGAACCTCATAGCTTCATTTTAAAAAGACTGTCAGTTTTACTGTTTTGAGCCTTCTGTTTTTTAAGTTTTGTCTCTTTGTAAGGCAGGATGTTTTGTTTGACAGATCCAAATAAAATAAGAAACTAATCATACAGTATGTAATGTATTATGGCATGGTTAAATGTTTTTAAATTGCATTGCAATTACTATATTGTGATATATACCATTAATATACTATAAAAATAACATAACATGCTTTAAGATTTTTGCCATATCACCTACCCCTGTTAAGAAGTGTGTCAAAATAAAACTAGGCAGGTGGACCCAAAAGCAGACTTGGAACGCAGATGGCAGAGTTCAAAATTATTTAATCACAAAAGAAAAGCAACGAAAGGCACAGGCTGACAGAGTTGAATTTCAGAACACAAAACAAAACAGGAAGAATCCAAAACCATAAAAGTCCAAAAAACACAGAAGGGAACACAGACAAGACCCCAAAAACACAAAGAAAATACTGACCAGGATCAGGAACTAACACCAAGACACAAAATAATCCATAAGGGCAAAAAGCAAAAGGTCCAAGAAAACAAGAGCAGGTCCACAAAAACAAAACGCAAAACCAGGTCCAACAAAGACAAGATGACACATGGGGCAACAACAAACTGACAAAGAAACAGAGAAACACAGGGACTAAATGCACAGAGAACTAATCAAACACAGGTGGACAAACAGGTGAAACAAACGACAATCAAAAGGGCGGGAAAAGGACAAAGACAGGAAGTAAAGACAAGACACATGAGGGAGGACCAAGACTACAAAATAAAACAGGAAATGACCAACAAAATCCAAAATAATGACAACCCCTACCATGCAGGCAGTGATACTGTCAAATAGTTAGATTAAAATTTAAAGGGATAGTTCATCCAAAAATGAAAGTTCAGTCATTATCTGCTCACCCTCATGCCGATTGACCGGTTTGTTTTTTTAGTCCACAAAACACTGCTGGAGTTTCACAGGAAAATGGTGTTGTAGAATTTCCCAAACAGTGTAAGTGAATGATGACCAGTTTTCAAACTCAAAAAACAACTAAAAAAAAAAAAAGAAAAGAAACGTAAAATGCCTCAATACTGCTTGTCTGGTGTAATCCAAGTCTCCTAAAGGCCCAGCATGCCAAGTTGACTTGAAAGATGTCATTCACACCGTGTTTTTAGCCTCAATCTTCACTGTAGATCCTTAGCTTGGAGTCATGTTCATGTGTGTGCGTTGTGACTGTGTGCGCACTCAAGTGAATGGCATGTCAGGGCTTTTGGAGACTTAGATTACACCAGATTAGCAGTATGGGGGGATTTATGTTTTTTTAGTTGTTTTTTTCCATTTGAAAACTGGTCACTATTCACTTAAATTGCTTGGGAGATTCTGCAGCTTTTCCTGTGAAACTCCTGAAAAAACTAAACCTGACCTTCAATCAGCATGAGGGTGAGTAGATAGTGACTGAATTTTCATTTTTGGGTGAACTATCCTTTCAGTTAAATTGTTTTGTTTTGTTATTGTTGTATTATGAATACATTTTTACTTACATTTATTTGGGAAGGTGGTTCTAATAAATTCTTCAACAATCAGAAGTGGCCCTTCAGTTACAAAACATTGAGAACCCCTGCACCAGGGGGCAGATCAAGGCTGAATCATCCCTCAGCAACACCTGAATATTTTCCTTGAGAACATCTAGTTCCAAAATAGAAACATCATGGTTACACTCAAAGGGCATAAGGCGTTATAATGCTGTAACCAAAGTGCTTGCTGGATCATTGAACCACTTCCAGCCACACCTCTCCAATTATCG
Source organism: Lutjanus argentimaculatus (assembly GCA_034769285.1). Taxonomy (NCBI): domain Eukaryota; kingdom Metazoa; phylum Chordata; class Actinopteri; order Lutjaniformes; family Lutjanidae; genus Lutjanus; species Lutjanus argentimaculatus. The sequence continues at coordinate 10,369,810 of JAWZSL010000028.1, read as the reverse complement.
GAACCCCCTGATATCCAGCTCCACTTTTCATGAGCTTGATTGCATCTTGAGGATGGCGACTGTTATAACATATGGTCTGAAAAAATTCTGGGCAGCTTCAGGTATGGATGAGTGACCATGTGAGCAAAAAGCGAAGCCTTCCTGAAAATCGGCTTTTGTGTACGAGGAATCTTCTCTCTATAGAGTAAAGTTATATAAATAAGTCATCTACAAGCTTTATCCTCTGAACCTCTTAGAAGTTCAATGAGTTCAAGTAATAGCTACATGTGCCATCAAATAGTTTTCCACTCAATTCTACTTTAACAGTTTTAGTATTTACACTCAGCATCAGAGCCCGATGGCAGAACATTTCAGTCCAGACAAATGACATAATAACATGGCGTTGACATTATTGCGTTGACAACATGGCCTTCACAACATGGCGGCTTCCAACCACAACATCCTGCTGGCGGGTTTGGCCAAATCTAAAAATAGACAGCGACAATCTGAGTGTTGCGACACCAGCGTTTGTCTGTTGATGTCACAGTTTGTGCTTGAACAGACTCACAGCCGTAAGTCAGCCTGTTGTTCAGCGTCATCTCCTGCTGGAAACCTCAAACACAAATGTAAACGGTTTATTTTTATTTTGTTTATTTATGTCTTTAAATTTGCATGAGAACTGCCACTTAAACTACCAAACTGTTTTCATAAAAATACAAAGTACAAATTCAAAAAGCTCCTCTCTAAGGTTGGTTTTGAAGGCTGCATTACAGTAAAGAAAAAGAAATAATTTTCTGAATCTACTGGATTGTTCTAGCTGTTCTATTATTTTATTATTACTTTACCCAGATAGTCATTATATGATTATTATTATATGATGATTATTTATCAAAAATATAATTGTGTTAATATTCTGTGAAAGCGATGATATCCATATCGCCCAGTGGCGTTTCTGACCCACCAGCGTCATTTTTAGTCAACACAGAAGCAGTTAGCAGTTGCGAGGACCAGTTAATGCAACATTTGACATGTTGGTCGAAGAAATCTGCCAATTTAATTGTTATTTTAAGTCGACTAACAACAGCATGCATAGCAATGATCTCATCCACACACTCGTGGCCATCTTTGTGTGTCTACCAAAAAAAAGAGATGATGTCCCCATTTATGAAGCCGTGATTGGCTCAGTTGTTTTTCCAACTGGACAAACAGTTGTCCGTGAGAACAACAACAGACCTGTTGGATCACTAAAGAAATCGGAAGATGTGGGCAGTGATTCTGAGGACTGCAACCAGGCTAAATATTTTGGATTTTAGAGCGTTTTCTCTTGTTTTTGTCCTGCACGTTGATCTGTTCTTTATCCATTAAAGTCAGCATTAAAATACGAATCAAAACCAAACTTTGTATGGATTGCATCTTTTTTTCCTTTTTAAATATGAGGCGTAACACAAGGGAGCAGCTGAGGACACGTTTACACCATGACTGACTGCTGTTTATTATCGACTTCACTGTTAAAATCAATCCTTTAAAAAGACGAGATTTATATTCCATGCAGAAGATCTAAAAATAAACTCTGACAAGGGCCAAGAGATGAAAGTCGAAAAATGGAGGGAAGGGTATAGAAGAATAATTAATTGCACAGAATGAGTGATGAAACTGCGTACCTGTTCGGTCGCTCTGACCCTAGAATAGCCCCGCAGTCGTTAAAATGCCATTCAGCCCCTCACATTCAGCAATGACTGACAGACTGATTTATAGGGATTTAATTATGGATGAAGCCAAAGTCAATGGAGTGAACCGATGACGAATTTACACGTGCAGAGACTAATATGTATGCGCAGGCAAAAACACAGAAATACAAAGTCACATACGCACTTTGCTCGGTCAGAGCAGTTTGTCTCCTTTGTAGCTATTTCTACTGGATCTATTTAAAACGCGGGCTGGTGAGGAGACGAGGACGACAGGTTCTGCAGAGGACTGCGGAGGAAAACACACATGATCCATGCACATCTACTCTTCATTATTCATTCCAAAATGCAACAAAAAAGACAAATAACACTGTCCTTTGGTAACGAGCATCCGATCATCAGCAACAAATCATGCAGAGGCACAAAATGTTAACATGTGACTGAGTGTCAATGTGCAGGACGCTGTTTCATGTACTGTAACACTTTTGACATTTCTATCAATTATTTTATTTATTCATTTTATATTAAAGACCCCTTGACCATGGTTAGATTTAATTCATATTTCATATGTATCCAGATACACTGATACATTTTTGTTTACATTTAAGCCCTATTTGGAGCACAATCACCTGGAGACTTAATGTGATTAAGAAATTACCCCCCATGTCTGTGTTTTGCGCAGCATTCGCACAGGATAAAGCAAAGTCTTTACTGACATTATCCTTTGAATATGATGTCGAAACTCTGTTGTCTGATGCCTGCATCTTCACTGCTACTCATCTTTGCCGCCATGCGTGCCATCCTTTTCATCATCTTTCAAGGTTTTATTTCTGCTAATGTGCCTTCATGCTTTGTTGTGAGATGAGCAGAGCCTCCTGAAATTACACCCAAAATGCTGTCGAGCTTTCATTCCATAATTCTCGTCTTCCTTCTTGAAGCTATGACTGTAACTTCCAAAGAAACGTGTTATTATCCACACAGCCAAATTTGAATGATTAAAAAAAAAAAAATTATATGGTATTTCAAATTAGGTCTCAAAATCTTGGAGAAAATGAGCAAATTTTCTCTGATCTGAAACACTGGGGTTGTGTCCACTCTGCTACTCAGTGTTAAACACCACTATGACCTGAAAATGACCTGAAACATGGACGATCCGTCCAGGAGCTTCATTGGTGATGTCCAGACATATTTGAGCCACCAGAGCCAGAGGACGGTGACAGGATGTTTTTGTTTTTTTTTTCTTCTGTCGGGTTGTTGGAAGTGAAGTGAGCTGAAGTGAACTGTTGGGTTGATTTGGACTGGGAGAGTTGCTGAAGGCATTTTCATAACTGACTACTCATGGTGCTTATACTCGAGTTTTGGGGGGACCATGGTTCCGGCACGTCACAGAGCCATATTTCGGTCTGCCCAAAACATCCTGAACACAGAAATCGTGAACAACAGTTTAACAGTCTAACTCAACAATTCAGTACACATTAAATGTACAAACTGACAGTGAGTTAACAGTAACTGACCTTGCACACTTTGCACTTCTCCGAAGTTTATACTGCAGAATAATCAATTTGTTTGTGACAGAACTTTTTCATCAGATAAAGACTGACACTTTGCATGTGGATTTGTTTATGTCTTTGACTTATTGGCATATGTGTTCAACAGGTGGTCCATTACCCCTTAGGGGGTTGACAACAGGCTACCCATGAATCCTCGTGCAGTCATGTGAGTGAGCTAACCTACTAAATCACTGTGCGGCACATATCCATAATGGTAAACTAGTTAGTCACATATTCTTGAAACATTTCGGCAGTTAGCATTATTATTATCCTAAGTGCACACACTCTCTTGTAAGCTACAATGGATTGTTTTGTAACTTTCACAAGCAAGACGTCTGACCTACCCGCCACCTCAGAAACCACAGCAAAAGTGTTTTGGGTGAAGCTAATGCGCCTCACATTAGCCATGCTATAACTGCTGCTGAGCAGTTACAGGTGAGCACAAACAAGGGAAAGACCTGAAAATATTTAATGCAATGGGGTCCCTGCTCCATCTCTCTCAGTCCATGGCCTGAATATTGAAGACCCCTGCTTTTAAGTAAAAAATTAGGCTTTTTACCAGCGCCAGAATGCCTGCCAATGAAGTTTCCTGCACCAGAATAAGTTTTGGTTTCTTTGGTGAAAACTTGCCGTGCCTGTTTGCTTTCTGTGACAGGAACCCATTACGGAGAAGAAGGGAGTTACAGCAATTTAGGCTACGACCCACTGCTGGCTATTTGGAGCAGTGTGAATTAGAGCAGGCAGAAATGATAGCTATCTGTCATGAGGCTAGACATGTCCTATACTACTGAGGAGAGAACAGGAGAGGTATAAAGGGAAATGAAAGAAGAGGGGATAAGAGGAAATTGAGATAAAGTTGACAACAGAGGAGAACAAGTAACACAAAAGCAGGAAAGAGAGCTGTGGAAAGGAAAAGAAAGGATAGGAGGATAACATTTGAGCAAGGGAAACAAACCCGTGTGTGAGCTAGAGCGATGTTGCCTATTTGTGTAAAAAAATTAAATCTATGTATCATGCAAAAGATCAGCAAGAGATCCCTTAATCCCCAATGTAAGTATTTCTGTAGGCCTGTTGTATGTTATATCTTAAATCACCTGTGTTGATTGTCTATTGCACTATCCAAATTGACCCTTTGTTAAGCCCCGCCCTCCTTAGTTACTGTTGCTAAGTCTGTCCAAACTTTCCATTCTCACACTGCATTTATGGGCAATTGTTGAAACATCGAGGTCTTTGAATCCTTACAGACGTAAACAAAAGCAGCTTCTCATTTCTAGCTGACGATGGTGGATTTTGTCGGCTAAAATAATAACTCACAAGCAGATTTTATACTTGTAGCTGTAGGCTGTATGTGAGCTACTGCTAACTCCTTGACTCAACCGAAAAAGTCTGTTTTAATGTTTCCATCTGACCGTTTTGAAACAAGAACACTGTGAAAGTGTAAATTAAAGTTACCTGACAGCTGCGACTGGTGTAATGTTGATGCTAAAAGACTGAGGCTAAAGCTAGCTTACATCTCAGCAAACACTGGCTGGATGGTGAAATACAGCAGGTATATCTACATGATGGATGATGGAAATACACTCATTAACGTGGGAGAAGGAAGAGCAGGGACTCGATTAGTGCAGCGGACCTTGAGACAGGCACCAGTACCAAGAACCTCTGGACCGTGATTGCGGAAGATAGCCGGGATAAGCGACTAAGCTAACTGGGCGAGACCTGAGACAGCGAGCCAGAGTGAGATGCATCATCATGTTTACCTCGTTTGTCTGGATGGTAAAGTTACTGCAGCTAGTAAGCTAGTGTTAGTTAGCTGGAACATGCTAACATTCACAGCTTATGTTAGAGCAGATGAAGATAGAGTTTACTCCATTTACCACACGTGTCCTCTTGTGTTTCATGTTTTTGAGAGACTACAGAAGAAGAGTCACCATCCAGACTCATGAAAAGCCGAGTATCACCCTTCTCTGAGCCTCCTGCACACTCCTGCATCAACATGTAGAGAAATTAAAAGCTTGTCAACTCTAGTTACGGTTGCTAAGCTGTGATTGGACAGTTGCTGTTGGAGGTGGGTTTAGCGAAGGGTCAATTAAAGATTGTTGATGTCAAATGACCAGTTTAAACCAGATGACGGCATGTCGGCCGCCACTGCGGGAGGAATTTGTGCTAAAAAAACATCTAAAATATATGTTCGTAAGCTGCTGAGAAACCTTTAAAATTACCACCTGTTACCTATATGTAATGGTTCATGTGTCTTGTAAACACAGCTGGGACACCATCATATCATCCTTGAAATCTGTAACTGACGTGATATTAATGACAAATAATCCGATTTAGAGCCTGATGTATTTCTAAATTATTCTGTACATTTTAATCCTTCTGACACAACATCTGGTCCCCCTTTTACAGACGCTTAAATCACATTGTTTAATTACATTAAATGTAGGCTACTGGAAATTAAAGTATTGGAACTGAATGATTAAAATATAATGCATGCATTTCATGTCATGTTTCGAAGCTGGGGGCCACCATTGGCCTGTGGGCCACACTTTAAGAACCCCGCGTGTTGAGATTACGTTCAAATGTGATATTTTACAGGGACTTGGGACTTTGGGGATAAAACTTTGTTTTCATCTCTAATCATGTTGGGAAGTTACTCTTTTTTCTTTCTACATTTATTGAAAATGGAGCCTACAAGTGCAATGCAATGGACACAGTGCCAGCCGCTGTTAGACAGCAGTCCAGTCCAGCAGCAGGTTAATAATATCTGTGAGTGTGTTTGCGAATCAAGGACTTGTTAGTGGGTCAGAGGCTCATCTCTGAGGAGGAGCAGCAGGACACACACACATTAACTAGGCTCTTTGTGATGGTAATGTGCTCCAGCAAAGTCAAAGCCAAACAGTCAGAGGTGAGCACAGAAATAGACCAGCGCAAATGACAACAGTCAAGGGGACAATACATTTTTATAGAACACACACACACACACACACATTTGTATTTCTATACTTGTGAGGACATAATGCATTGACAAACACAGGTGAACTGAACACACATGTCCATTCACACACTTTACAGACACACACACACACACACACACACACAGAGCTCTGGGTCAGTCGTAACATGGGAGGTGTCTCTTGTGATGATGAAGCTGTTATCCAGACCAATTAATACATCAGAGTGTCAGCTGGCTCCTCACAGCAGAGACCAGACAGTATTTGTTATTGGCCAGGAGGACGACATGATGAAAACTAATGGACACCAGCAGCACGTCTCCATGGAGCAACGACTCCGCTAACACATTCATTCATCACTGAGCTGCAACCAGGCGCAAGTGTTGGAGCCTAATAGAGAAATTATTTTTGAATCACCTTATCTTATAACCTCTGAAAACACAGTCAGGGGCTCTAATACCAATATCACTGTCAGCAGCATTGCAGGTCCAAGGACCAAACTGATCCAAAAGAAAAAAAAACATGCTGATGTTACACAGGCAAACACAGAAACAAGTTTCACTTCTTCACTCCTGATTATATCTGTGCCTTCCTGACATCTTCCTCACTTTTTAAATCTTTGTTGTTCGTGAAGTTTGGTAAACTTCCAAGCATATCTCCATCACAATCAACCTGAGCGGTGGTCCAGTTAGACAGAATAATTCAAAACACCTGTGTAGGTGAGCGAGACCTTTAAATACAAAATACAATCATTACAGAGGCCATGGGGTGTATTTGATCATTAACTAAAATTAAATCTGACAAGAAAAATTTGAATTCAGGAAATTAAACTGAACTTAAAATAACTTCCAATCATATAAAAGCATTTAGCTGGCATGCAAGAAAACTTGTATGACAACATACACAATATTCTGCAGCATTCACAACTTTGTGCTAAATTTTCTTTTGTGTTTAAAGAAATTTAAAAATGCACATGCAGCACCTTCAGGTTCATAATTTCAAAAGTGTTTCAGCAGCAGAGCATTTTGCGTGCCTTATTATGTTTACTTGCTCAGATTTTGTTGATTAGGTGCTCTTTCCTAAGTCTTCATGCTTCTACCACGGATAAGCAGGTTACCTGGTTAAATAGTTTCTTTTCTGTCTGTCTTTATGATTGTGAGTCTGCATGGGGTCTTTTATTTTGAAAATTAACCAGATTCTCCCTGCCTTTTCTGTGTCTGACTTCCTGCCCATTCGATCTGATCTGTGCTAATTGATGCGGCATCCGTCAAAAATAGACTCGGCACTTAGCGTGACTCTGACCTAAATGGATAATTAGCATCATTGGTAACACCTGTGTTTACTATATCATGTCAAAATGGCTGCTTTGAAAAAGGTCTGTGGAGTGCCACACTACTGCTGCCACTAAAGAAAAACATGTAACTTCTGGGAATTACCCTTTTTCCTACTTATTTACCTCCACTGGCACGACAAACACAGACCTCTTCCTTCATCTTCAGTATATATTTGCTCCACTTTACGATGGTCCCAGTCCATGGTCCCAGGAGACATGAATGTCTGAGTAAAGTTTCATGGCAATTCATTCAGTAGTTGCAGCCTGGTCTCATTCCCAACTTGTCACATACCAATGATTTGTCACCGCCCCTCGGCGACTCATAAAGATGCACAAGGTACCTGTTGGTGACTAAAAGCAATGCCCCAGGCTTTTCGAGTGACTTAAATGTAAACCCATCAGGGGATAAGACACTGTGGGCTTTGTGTCCCATGTGAAAACAAAATGTTATACAAAGTTAATTCAAAAGGTTTATGTGTACATAACGTTATATGCATCACTTGCTTTTGTCATGTGACTTTTGTCATGTAACTTAAGTCGTGTGTCGCTTCAGTAGCTAACATAACACATTAACACATTTAGATTGCTTTAGGTGAGGTTAGGTTATGTTGGGTTACGTTAGGTTAGGTTACGTTATGTTAGTTTACGTTAGGTAAGGTTAGGTTAGGTTAGGTAAGGTTAGGTTACGTTACGTTTATGCTAGATTACATTAGATTATGTTATGTTACATTAGGTTACATCAGTTAGGGATACCTTTGGTTAGGTTACGTAGATTACGTTATGTTAGACTAGGTTATGTTAGGTTACATATGTTAAGTTACCTTTGGTTAGGTTAGGTTATATTACATTACGTTACGTTAGGTTACATGAGGTTACGTTTGGTTAGGTTAAGTTAGATCACATTGTGTTAGGTCAGGTTACGTTAGATTACTATACTTTAGGTTACTTTAGGTTACTTTATGTTTACATTAGGTTATGTTAGATTACGTTAGGTTAGGTTAGGTTATGTCACGTTATGTTAGGTTAGCCTTTAGGTTATGTTGTGTTATACAGTAATTGCAATGCCAAACATGGTGTTATCCTAAACCTACTCAAATAGTTTGTTTTGTGCCTAAACCTACCCAAACTGTGACTGTTTCACAGCATTAATCATGTGTTTAAAAGACTTTGTGGCTGCGTCAGATACAATCGCTAAAGGGTACCCTGTGCTTCAGTATCAGACTCTGATGGGACCGTGACAAATCATTGGGATTGAGATGTTTCAGTCTGGACCAAAGCAGTAGACCAACCGACAGACATTGCCACCTATAGAGCTATAACTTTAAAATATGCCTAAAAACATGTGTTCTCTTTTCATTTGGCATCAGCAATATATCAAACAACAGACAGCAGCAATATATTTCTAGATATGAGGCTATGTAAAATGTACACATCATTAATCTCAGAGCGTGTTTGATAAAGCATTATTTTTGCAACCAAACAATGAGGACCAGCACTGATCCAGGAGACGAAATTGTCCGTGTCTGACACGAGCTCCTCATTAAAACGGAGAGATGGTGACCAATCAGCACCAGAGAAGAAGAGGCTGGTAGCTGCACATGATGAATATATTAAAACCATTTGACAGCAGCAATATTTTTTGTGTGCAGTGGAGCTTGTTGCAGAATGAGGGGATCATTTATTACACAGCTTGTTAGACCAAGAGCAGTTGTTACTATCTGGCATCCGTGTAATCTGCATATATCTGCTATTAGTGTTGTATACTGTATACTGGAGCCAATGCAGACATCCTCCCCTGTGCATTTGTCTTGTGTCTGTCCTGCATAAGGCCAAAACCGAGCCTCATTACGAGAGAAACGGGTGAACACAGCTGTCTGAAGACGATGAGTTAGCAGTCTTTCTTGCTTTTTACTATTTTATGTCAGTTTTTTTAAGAATATGCAATGGTAAGATGTTTTAAATAGTTGTAATAACATTGAAATATTATTGATGCTTTCTAGCCAATTAAAACTGAGTGTCCGGGAAATGTCTCAAATCCATATATTCCACATTGTGTAAGGAAAGTAGAGCTGAGGGTGGCATTATCTGCTCCATCACAATATTAGCTCCATTATCTAATGGGTTTGGATATGACTGCACTTACAGGAAGTCTGACTGTACAACACTGTGTCATCAAATATCTTCCACCATTACATACTCACTTATTGGGTTGATTATTGCAATGGAAGGAAGGAAGAAATGTGAAAGAAAAGAAGTGAGAAAAGCTGAAAAAGTGATAAATGTTGGCAATCCTTTTTTCTAATATCATTTATTAATCTCCATTATAAGAATGCAGACTCATTTTCCTTGTTATCACAACAGCAAGAGGGGTAAATGGATGGAGAGTGGTGACAAAAGAGAAGAAACTGAGGAGAAATGATTGTTGGCATACTGTTTTGAATTTCACTTTGCTAAGTAAATTTAACAGCAAAACACAGTGCAGTTGTCCTATTATGGAAAATGTGTTTGTGTGTAGCTGCAATGCATTCACCTGACATCAAGCTGAAGTTGGAAAATTCTGTAAAAAAGATGGCCCACCACTTGTGTCCAGACTGAGGCATCTCAACAACTGTTGGGTGAATTGCCATGAAATTTAGTACAAACATTCACAGTCCCCAGATGATGAATTATAACAACTTTTGTGATCCTCTGACTTTTCATCTCATGCCACCACAAGGTCAGTTTTCCCCGCAAGACATAGTGGATGAATTAAATAAAATTTGGTACAGACATTCATGGTTGCAAGATGATGTATCCTAATAACTTTGGTGATTCTCTGACATTTCCACCTCCTTTCTATACTTTAGTTTATGACTAAATAGCTGCAAAATTAATGTAATTTCCAACAGCTGTACTTTGTATTTATTGCTAATTAGCAAATGTTAGCAAGCTAACATGCTATGCTAAGATGATGAACATGGTACATTTTTATACTTTATTAGTATTAAGCTCAAAGCAGCGCTGTGCTTAATTACAGTCCCGCCAATACATTCTCACTCCCAATGTGTAAAATACGGCAGTTTGGTCAGCGGCCCTACGGTTCAAACTGTGATGCTGTGGGTGCCCCTCTAGCGTCAGCAACTGCAGGTCTCCATGGTTAAGTTAGCAGCAATAAATGTGCAACATCTGGGTAGACTTTCAAAATAAAGGCACATAAACTACTTGTCTACTCCAATGGTATGTGAAGAGCTCAACCAAGACCGCTGGAGATCTGACTTAATCAGTAATCAGATTCAAATACTTTATTGATCCTGGGGGAAATTGTTACTTGTTGTTAATGTCATACAATGGCATGACTCTGTTTTAGATCTTTATTGAATTTATTTGAACCTTCGTACTACCTGTGTTGGGAATCTAAGGAGAGTAATATAAAGCGCACGATCGTGAATTCCTGTTCTAAATTACAGGTGTCCAGCTGAGTCTCCTCATATAATAGACCCTGGTAGAAAGGCCACTCCATCCTTGCGACCCATCAGACCCCTGTACCAAGAGTTCCACCTTTGCCTTGGTGGAGGTCACAAAGTCCCTCGTTTAGGACTCTAGAGCTAAAGGCTCTTCATCCTCTTCATCATTCATTCTGCTGCTTAAAAAGGAATAAGTCCACTTATGGTTGAACTTGCATATTCTTCTACTTCACTTTTGAAATTCATTGCACATGTCTCTATTGATGCTAGTGTTTTTGTCATTGCTAAATGTACAGTGCATTTTTTATGTCCTCATTTGCAAACAGAATTAGCCTCAGACAATAAACAGTGCTTGAATTCATTAACATAATGGTTTGGGTTAAAATAATTACTTAATATAAGTAACTATGTAGTTAAGGACCAGTGTGCAGTATGCGTGGCATCTGTGTGCAGATTGTAGATTGCACAACTGAATACCACTCGCCTCACCCTTCCTTCAAGCGTGTATGAGAAATTTCACCCAAACGTGGAAGGCCTCTTTTGACCTGTTGGTTGTAAACATGCATCTCAAGAGGAACCCAGCCCTCTAAAATGCAACTGGCTTTATAATTAACAAAAACACATGATCTTATTTCAGGTGATTATACACTAATGAAAACATATTTATGGATATCATATTCCATTTTATGCCATATTCTGCCAATGAATCCCCATAAATCCTCTAATGGACCTCTGGACCTCTAAATAACTCAACATAACTTACCACCTCACCTTCTTCATATGTGGACTTTCTCGCTCTTAATACTACGTCGCCTTACTACAACGGCACATCAGAACAACGCTAGAGGAGTTCTGACCAAGCTGCCGAATTTAACGTGTTGGGAGTGAGAATGGGATGGTCTTGCAGAGAGTAGCTGCTAGTTGTAGTGGTGTCTTCAGTACAGATAATTGTTACCCACCACCTTCAAAGACTTTATGCACTGTATGTGTGTTTGTGTGTGTGTGCCTCTTGGAGATTGCCTAATTATTTAAAGAATCCAACAGTAACTGCTGCTCTGAGGCAAGACACAAACCCTTGTCTCTGCATCTTAGTAGAACATGAAGCTATTTTTATGTTCACTTTGAATTCCATGTTGTGGAGCTTCACTCGGTCCACTCTTTGTTATGAGTCCACACAAATCACATCATTTCAAAAGGCCTGGTAGAATGCGATGCTGCACTGATGTGAAATTCACCACAGGAGCCTCAGGTCATCCCCCAAACAACACAGAACGCACACGCCCCGTGGTTGCAGTGTGTGTGACAAACACCCTTCACATAAATCATAAGTGAGCCTCTGCACAGCTGTTCACCTAGATACTTTTCACCACTTTTCTCCACAAAGGCCACAGGAGTGAGGAGATGAATAGATGCAGGGAGACAAGGGAGAGAAGGAGAAAGATGGGGAAATGTTGTGAAGATTGCCGGTGATGTTACACTTTATTACAGGCTGGAAGTTTTGCAACTGCATTACAAATCTATCAGCCATACCATGGAGGTCCACAAGAGACCAAGCTGTGCAGAAATGATGGCTAATGTATAAAGAAAAAAAAAAAAAAGACACCCTAGTGAGGCATACAAATCAGTTATGTAGCAGTTTATTGTTGCACGCTGATAAGGGGGAAAAAAAAGCTTTTAATAAGTAAAAAAGAAAAAAATGATGGAGAGGGGAAAAAGAAAGATCGGAAATTAATGAAAGAGTTGAATAATATTAGTACGCTGTGCTGATGCTGTAAATGCTGCAAACATCAGAATTTAAAGGAGAATCTGTGCTATATTTACTGTCAAAAATCATAAAATGACCATATGTCATTAGAGATTAAGGAAGCATGTTAAATTAAAATACTCTTCCCTGACAACAGCATTACAGCCCCAGTGTCCCAGTTTTTTCTATCTTAGTCTGGAATAACTGTTTTAGTTTGCATGTTTCACTTCAGTTAGAGCTCAAATTAATGCCGAAATGTTCACCGAATGACTAGGTTTCTGTTTATAAGGTGTAAGAAATCATTAATAATCTTGTAAAGGGAGTTTAAAACAGTTAAATTGAGCAATATGCTAATGGAGTCTGGCTGGCGGTCACTGAACTCCAACTCCAGTGTGAATTTTCTGATCAATAGCTGATCAACTTACAATGTAGGACTCGTTATTATTTGTTATTGTCAATTTACGATGTTGCGCGCGTCTTGCGCCCCTGCAGTGTTACTGCAACCTGCCTGAGCTTCCTCATGTCTGGGGAGGAGAAAGTGGGTGAAAACAAACCACAGATCTTATATTAAATAGAGATTCAACCTATTTAATATGTCGTCTATGGCTCCAACTTCCAACTTGGACTGCAGTACTAATTCTTTGGCACACAGTTGTTACATATTGCTCTGTTAATAATAGAATAATAAACATATCAAACAAATAAGTGTCTGTATTGTCTGTTCAGTCACATCAGTAGTTAGATTGTAAGATGGTAAAATGCTTTAATCCGCTTTACTTAGCCTATAGCAGTGAATAAGGACACACACACACACATCCACACTTCAAAGAGGAGATGTGCGTAGGTGCGTTGGTGTATTGTCAAGATATAAGATTGAAGCTGACTGATCCTATTACGTTCCTCTGTTGACACACACACCTGAAAGCGCTTCACACACAAATGAGCTGCACATTAACAAACTCTGTCTGTGTCACACATACACACGCATGCACACAAACGTCGTTGTGTGACTCAGCTGTGTCACATTCACAGCTGAGAGGGAACAGAGCGAGGAGTGCAGAACTAAAGAACGCCTGTCAGGTTTATTTCTGTCTCAGGCTGCCTCTTGCCTGGGTGACGGTGCGGCTGTGAACGGAGCTTCATGCTCTGATCTGCTGCTGTCCCGCTTCCCCGTCCCGTCTACCGCACAAATGGCAAAAAATAAAAATGAACGAACAACCATAGGAGTGCTGCAGCATTCAGCGTCTTCCACCAAACCTCTACACAAATGATGCAAACACAAAACAGTAAGCTTTGACTGTCTGTCCTGCTGGTATCTTTTTTGTGACCACTTGTGCAGTGATTGTACAGTAGCAGCAGTTGGAACTGAAGGTGGTGACATTTGAAGAGATCGGAGTTTGCCTGTGAAACTGTCAAGTGCTACTAAAGTAGCATCATTCACAAGTGGACTGCATTCATTTAGTGCTTTTCTAGTCTACCCACCACTCAAAGTGCTTTACAACAGCATTCGCATTCACCCACTGACACGCACATTCATACAGTAACAGCAGAGGCCATGTGAGGTGTCAACTAAAGTGGTTTTTGGGGTTCCAGGAAACTTCCGATTATTAGCGCTATATTGAGCCATGTGACCCCATAAAGTGAAAATAAACTGAATAAAATAACTAAAAGGACCACACAAAAATAGTTTTTGATAATTTGACCCTCAAATCCTGTATACATCACTGCTGACCATTGTCCAAACAATATGTTCAGACTGGATTATACCTTCCAGGCAGTACTCTAGCATCACTAGAAAGCCCAGAATCTGCTTTTTTGAGTATAAGAACTCAAATAGACTGGATTTATGGTGTTTGAAATAAAGGGCTCAGTGTCAGGTCACCCAACAGCGGTGGACTCAGGTCGTCTGGGGCAGAAATAATAAAAAGGACACCAGTTGTACACGGCAGGGCACAAATGTGGCAATATGTCTGACAGTGAGGACAAATATGAATTGCCACAGACTGGTTATCCTACAGAGCACATCTGGTGACACTTGTTAGGAAAGAAATGATTGCGTGGACATGACTTTTGTGATACATTGGACCAAGATCATTCAAGTTCCAGATGTGGTTGGATGGTGCTGTTTATTATGGAGTGAATAAAAGAAATTATACTTTTATATTTAAGATTATATTCAACTAAATAAGGGCAGGACAGAATCCAAGAAGTCCTTCATTGAAAAGCTGCTCTAAATACAACCTCCAAGTCATGTGGCTTTGACATCATATGTGTCCCTATAATATTATTATTATGAGTTGCACATTCCCATCCCTTTGGTGTTATACTATTGGGCAGGGAAAGTGCCAAAAAACAAGACTACTGAGAAGCACTGAAGCAAGCAACTAACTATTTAAATCATGAAAGGGATAAATATTATTTATTGACAGGTGCCCAATAAACATGAGAAATGTGAAAAGTCTTTGCTGATCACACCCCATCATGATGTCGTCATATTTAAAGAGGGTGGTGAAGTCGTGAGTAGTATAGGAAACAATATGGTGGTGAGAGTGTACTAATAGTCAATGGCCTACCAGTGAATTCGATTACCTCGATAGCTAACTCAGTGGTGCACATACTCTGAGAATGACTTTTCATGAATACAAGACATCTTGTGTCCAGCAAATTAATCTTTAGAATTTAAAGAATAATTGTAAAATCATATATTCTGGGTTTTTCAATATGGGAGAAGGAATAATTTTAAGAATGTTTAATGATGTAATTGAAGTTTTTGTGTGCAGGATATTTTATGTATCTTAAAACATGTCTGGACGGGATCTTTACTGGTTTCAGATGTCACATGGTTTGATAGGCTGTTCACTAAAGATGAAGGAGTGAAGAGCATCTCAAACTGTCATGTGAAACTCTTGAGCCTGTCATATGTTCTTTGGAAAAGAACCAACTCTAACATGATGATATTAGTTGCAAAATCTTATTTGCACAGTTGTAGCTGAGAGTAGTACTTTCACAAATCTACACATATGATATGATAAATGCAACACAAAAGCAAAAATTTACCTGCTGCACATCTTAGTAAATGGTTCATTTTAAAATTGACCTGTCGTCAATATCATGTTGGCCAGCAGCTAACATGTATCTGGTACAATCACTGACACCACTCTGTGTGTGTAATTAATAATATAGCCTAATTTAACTCAACTCAAACTTTATTTATATAGCACATTTCATACACAGGGCAAAACAATATGTTTTACATTAAATAACAATTCACAAACAATCATAAAAATGCAAGTGTAGAAATAAGATAAATATGCACATCAAAAAGTGTGCCATTAAGCAAATGTCACACAAAATTACACGTTCACAGCCATTTCATTCATTCATTCATTACATTCATTCCTAATTGATTTCTATGTTAGACTGATGTTAGTGTGTCTCGGCAATTGAACTGAAAGGTTTCTTTCAGATTCAAAGGACCCTGTTTTGTTGAAAAAAAGAAAATGCAAGAATGCAGTGTAATTTCAACTAAAACTGAAGACAAAGGCGAGTTTTAAGCATGTGCAAGTTTGTTTTTTTTTGTTTGTTTGTTTTTTTTGTAGCACACTGTAACTGTTAACAGTTTCATCCAGACTGATCAGGATCCAGAGCCGGGGACAGTTGCTCTTTTAATCAGAGACGGATCAGAACACATTGTTCATCGCCACGGCTGCGCGATGATGTCATCATCGTCATGGCAGCCAGAGAAACGTTCTTTTCTCACACTGACTCCAATCTGTCTCCTCACAGCGAGACTTGGACAGCACATTTATGTGTGTGTGTGTGTGTATTAACCTGTACTCTCTTATATGCATGTATGTGTTTGTTCCTGTGTCTCTATACCGGTCAAAAACTTTTATTTTGTCAGGACATATTAGAAATGGAAACTCTGAGGACTTTTGGGACGTGACCTCACTTCTTTAAATGGCTGTTTAAGGGTTGGTGTTGATATTAAAATGAGTTATTTGTTAATAGTAAGGATAAACCTGTAGCTGTGATGATTAAGGTTATGTTTTAGGGAATGCATTATGCCACCGTGTGCCCTCACAAGAATAGAAGTGTAAATGTGTGTGACATTGTGTGTGTGTGTTGTGGTGTGTGTCACAGGCTGTATGGTCACAGTGTGTGTGTTTCACTCTGCCAGGACTGGCACTTGGCTCAGCCAGAGGAACCAAACAGTAATGAGATCTCACTCCTGGCTCTCCTTCCTGCAGCGATGGCGTCAGCAGACACAGAAAAAGACATCCTCCAATTAGACACAAATATAGCCATTATGCAAGAGAGAAACACATACGGCAAAAAATAAACTGTGATCTGTGTGCAAATATGTTTTGTCAGTGAAAAAAAGCCTGGGGATAATCAGTTTTCTGTTTTGTTAAGAACCTTAAGAGTTTGTGTGCCACAAAATCCTCCTGCCGAGGTGACGATTGGTAATTAGGGCTGTCACGGGGTTGGACTGAAGTGTACAAGTAACCTGAACCTGAATATTGTATGGTGCGATATGTGATGTGATGATATTAAATTATGTGGACTGTTCATGTTTTAGTAATTCAATTAGCAGCTAAATTTTATTTTCTTTAATTTTCCCCCATGTCAACATTTTTTTTTCATAATTTTTAATTTTTTTTTTGTTAATTTGATTGTTCAAAGTTGTCAAGTTTAAATGTCCTTAATATTAGCTAGTGATCTGGTTTTAGCCAGTGACTTTATTATTTTTTCCCTTAATTTATTTTGTTTTATTTTATTTTCATTCACTCATTCATTTATTGTCCATAAGCTCTTATTCTTGAAGGGTCGTGAGGGGGCTGGACCCTATCCCAGCTGACATTGGGTGATTAATTTAATTTAATTTGATTTCTAATCTAATTTTATTTTATTTCATTTTTATTTCATTTTTTTGCACAATATGTTCATCTTTTTAATACATAACAATTATTATACAACAGCAACAACAAAAAGAAAAGAAAAAACAAAAGAAAGATTAAAAAAATAAAAAGCTCAACAGAGTGTTGTCGAGCAATTAGACAAAACAAATGATTTAAAAATAATAAATGATATATAACAAAGAGCAAAAATTGACCAACGACACCACATCTGTAAAATAAGTACATTTTGATCCACCACCTACAGTATCAATTTAAACAGCCTCCAAGTATTAACATGTAAGTAAAATTAATTTAATAAGAAGCCAATAACTTTAAATTGGAATAAAATTCCAGGATACAGTCAGCCCATGCTTGAATTAAAACAAACAAAAAAAGGTGCCAGTACAGAACCAGCAGCTGAATGGGGTGGGGTTTTATTTAATACAACATACTGTGGCATAAAACATCCCGTGTGAAATCTGCTCGTGAGGAATAAACATAAATTCAAGAGGAGCGAACGTGCAGGTAATAGAGTCGTGAAGTCAGAGGAGCTATTTCAGGCGGCTCTGGAAATAAAAGTCACATTCATTTCTGCCGTAGACAACGTTATGTGACTCACTGTTGGAGCACTTCTACAGCTTGGATCAGCATGAAACTCTGCTGCATAAATCATCAGTACAAATGATGAACAACTGTGGTAGAAAATATACAAGCCTGTGTACATAAAAGTTTTGAGGTAGGAGTTAAAGTCTGCGTAAAGCAATAACAAATAAGTGTTCCAAGTTTGTCACATCACAGAAACGTTATCTACACAGCCAAATTTCAATGATTAAAACAATTACCAAGTATATTAAATTAGTTTCAATCTAGCACAGGACAGTGACTTACCCAAGAGTCAATTCATTCCTCTCAGTCTGCAACAGGATGGTAATTTTTTTCTTCGGTGTGGAGTTGTTGGAGCTGAAGTGAGCAGTAACTGCTGATTTGTACATTCATGACTGACAGGGGGAGTGTTGTTTGTGAGACCCGTTCACTGAAGGAAATGAACCAGGTTACTTCAAAGAACTGGTCTCATAATTACTTTCACTGCTAATGCTAAATGCTAATGCACTCTAGTTTATTTGGTATTTAGCTTGTATGGCTCCATTGAGCATCATTGAGCCATATTTCGGGCCTGTCCAAAAAGGACAGTTTAGCAAATCAATTCAATTCAAGTCAAATGATTTATTCACACGTCAAAAATAATGTATAGGCAATTCAACAAATACACCACAAACAAAGACATGTGAAAGGGACACAACAAGTAAGCTACCCAAAGCTTTTAGGAGGAGGCCCAAAGATAGAACAAATACAACAATAAACATAACAAACAAGCACAATGATCCCCAAACATTACATCAGTCCAATAATTTTCCTCAGGTAGAGGTGTACATATATCAGCACCAGAAAGTGCCCTGATACTCCAGAAAATGCTGGATCAGGCACCAGCAAGCACGCGAGTCAGTCCACGCACTGACCCAAGTTCACCCATGGAAGATCTCGCGAGAGTCATCGTTTTAATGTCACAATGAAGGAGCAACATACAAAAATCTTGCGAGAGTTTCGCAAATCAAGGTTTACCTTCCAGACACGACCGAAGAAAAGTATTTCAGGGTTCCCCAAACTCTATATCACAATGTTAAAAACAGACTACGATCTAGCCAGTAAACGTAAGCCTGTAAATCATATAGTTTATGAAACTTAGCTAAATCCAGAACTAAAGTTAGCTCAGCCGTTGTAGTGTAGTGTAGTGTAGGTTGTAGTGCTGTGCTTTGCCTCGCTGCACCCTACCTCACAGTGAGTCCGAACAAATTTGTTATCATGTGAAGGCCCCTTTAAGGTTCTTCTTGAAAAAGGAAATAGAATGTGACATTTTTATGTCGTCATCTTGCTCATTCCATATCTATGGTTCTCTGCACACTCCAGCTGGTGCATTTGAGCTTTACTCCACTATTCAGTACAGTTCACAGTCTTTTCACGTGTTTTCAGCATGTTCTGAAACAAATCTCTGAATTTCTTTGACAAAGGCTTTAACTCTGACTCCCAAGGTGCATTTTGACGAGAAACATCCAATCACTGAGCTACCTCTGGAGCTGGTTTGAACAATCAGGAGGTGTTATGGCCACAGTGTCATTTACAATGGAACAAGCAATTTAAGTTAACAGTGAAGTCGCAACAGTCCCTCTGAACAGCACTGCACTGCAGTGAGGGCTTTTATTGTTTCAGTTACATGGTCACATTTGACAAAATAATTAAACAATGAAATTCTAATGCCTGCAAAAATAAATTGCAGGGGGAGTTCACGCGCTCGTACTTTTCAACGCTGCACGTTTGAGTCCAGCTCATAAATCCTGCCTCTTGCTGAGTCTCCAACATTTTGTCATTAATGCCGCGCAAACCCAATTACATCGGATCAATCAATCTCTGAAAACTTCAGTTCAGACAAACTCCGAAGAATGATTAATACTTTTAAATGTGCCATAAATGTGCTGACTTGTTTCTCCTTCCTGCAAACCAACAGCTTATCATCATGAGTCTGACCAGATGGAGGCCTGGCTGCCTGAGATTAGAGGAAACCTCGGTTGAAAGAAACACTTCAGTGACCAAACACTTCAGTCAGTTTTTTTTTTCTTTTTTTCTTTTTCTTTTTCTTTTTCTTTTTTATCGAATACAGCCAGATACATATGTAAGATGTGTTTGTGGAACAAGCGGAATGATAAAAGTATGTAACCATGTTGTGGTGAAGTTATGACTGCATGGAGCACAGTGAGGATACAGATGGAGAAAGGAGAGGTGGATCATGGACTCTGTAACGTGAGTGTGAACCAGACCCTTCTGTCCAAACTAACTACTGTAGAAGGGAACACAGCTTGTGACTACAACAGTTTATCAGTAAAGAAAAGGAGACAAAACTCATGGAGGACAGTAAATTATGAGGACTATGGACACAGTAGTGGGTGCAACAAGTGTTATTAAGCTACATGAATCAAATATCTTAAAGCTACTACAAGAAGTTTTTAACTGGTTATGAAACTGTTTCAGTTTAATACTTACAGCTCTGTGTGACCAGCGCAGGTTAACAAGACCATCCAAGAGAAGATCAGGTATTTCTGTACAGTTGTTCTTAATGGCTGCTGCTGGGTCGGAGTCTCCTTGAAATCAGATTAAATGACCCTGTGCTCAATTTTCCCCACCAAAGCTACAGTGCGTAGTATGTTAGCTTGACAAAAAGCAGCAGGAGATGTTTCTTTATTTTTGATATAATATTTTTGTGGTTATTGTGGACGTATTGCGAAACACTACCATTTCTGTCCACAAGGACCTCCAAAATGAACAAAATATTAAAGTTCCTTGTAGTAGCTTTAAATAGCTAAAACCACATCTTACAAACAACAACAGAATAAAGCATCACTGAGGCAGGTAACACTAAAGATGAAGTAACTTAAACAAATAGACTTACAGTATGTTTTCTATTTTGTAAAGGTCTGAATATTCTCATATCTGAAGAATAAGTTTCACCTTGTCCACAGAGGAGCAGGAGAAAATCCATGTGTTCAGAGATGCTCCCTCTGATGAATCATATATGGAAAAAAAAGCTTAGAAAAATAATGAGACATTCCTTCTGGTATGATTGAAATTGAACAAAGTGTGGAAGAAATCCAAAAATAGATATCTATCACATATGAATCAAAAACTAATTTCTCAGCTGAGCTGTGTATTTTTCAGAATGCTGAAAAAATAGGATCCTGCAGGATGGCAGATTATGTTTTCTGCCTTTGATTAGAAGAAAACCATCATAGAATTTTGTTGTACAATGACAAAAAAATCTATCTATTCATTCTATTCTATCTATTCTTTTATTAGTTTATTACAATTTTCCTTTTTTTCTTCTCTCTCCTCTTCTTTTGGGAAATACAGAAATTCTAATTAAGGAATGCAACATTTTTTTCTGGAGTGAAATCCTTGGGAGTAAAGTTGTGTTTTAGAGCTGCAACGATTAATTGATTGATTTGTTGTCAACTATGAAATTAATCGCCAACTCTGATAATCATTTACGTTTTTTGCATCATTTCTGAAGAAAAATTCTCAGATTTTAGCTTCTCAAATGTGATTTTTTTTGTTTTTCTTTCTTTACTCCTCTCTACAAACTAAATATCTTTGTTTTTTTCAACAAAACTAGACACTAGTCCATCATCTTGGGTTTTGGGAAACACTGATCAACATTTTTCACTATTTACTGACATTTTATAAACCAAACAACTAATTGATTTATCAAGAAAATGATCAGACAGCTTAATCGATAATAAAAATATTCATTAGTTGCAGCCATATTGTGTATTTTAATAAACAGGCCTACATATCTCTCTGTTTATATTATTGGTGGTTATATTACTTTTTATCTGTTTATTAAATATCATCATTTGTATGTTTTGTCTGCTTTACTTTGTCACCAAAATGTAAAATAAAAAAATTTAAAACCTAGCCTAAAGCCTACCAAAGTGCCCTTAAGCAACATACAGACTCCCTGCCAGCTCACTGTTCTGCAGCTGAACCTGCAGGTGAACAAAGACTTTTCCTGCACATCATTCAGCCGGTGACTCACAGCGCTCATACAGTATAAAAAGCACTTTTCCTCTGATTAAGTCACGTAAAAATACTTTGTGTATCATTACACACGGCGCTCACACCTTCCTCTCATAGCTTTCGAGTGCCAGCCATGTCTATTTCTGAGCAAGCCTGCCGTGCACAGCGGGCGGTGGGAGCGTGCACGTGAGGCAGCTGCTGGCAAAGGGCCGGGAACCTGAAGTACACACACATACATATGCAGACACATATGCCAGAAACCTGAGCTGGTGACGGCCTGGTCCCGGGTTGGTTATTTTAGTCCACAGACGCTCAGAAAGACGCTTTGTCTGGCTGCAGAGAGATAAAAGTGTTTTAGCAGGACTGAAATATTTTATTAATTCTCATGGACATCATCAAACTCAACATTTTCTAATGAATAATTATGCTTTAGTTTGTTAATAAATCAATAAGACCTGACTGGGCTATCTTTATATTTTATTTTGTGCATGACGGTGATGCAACAAAGTTCAAATAAATGTCATGATCAACACCAAACGCAACTAAAAGCCTCTTCAGACATCAACAAGTTTCTGCTCTAATACATTTATTAAAAGGTATGTGTGCATATGGATGACAGCAGCAATAAAAAATAATTAAAGCATGAATAGAAAAGAATTATAGGTTGAGATTTCTTTGGTGAAACGTCTCCTTTAATTCTGTTTAATGAACTCTAATGACGGGATACTGCTAATGAATTATTTAATTGCACAATAAATCTCCCAGTCAGTCTGTCACTCAATCCACAGCCACGTTAATGGTTTCAATACACTTTCTCCTGTGTTGATTAAAATGGCTGTTACTAATGAGCTTTGCCAAGAAGAAACCTACATCACAGTTTAAACATTACGTGACGAGCCATATGAGAGTAAATTACTGTGGAATATGTTCTGAAAAATAAGCAGGTTCATTCGTTTGTATCTTTGTTAATTACAAATATAAACAGAAAAATATACAGAAGCAGTCAGTTTATAATGCTCACACATTTGATACTTAACATTTATATAAAGGTTAGGGTTATTAAAAGTATTGATACTGCAATACTTTTTCATATCAGCTTTAAAATTATACAATATATTAATACAATATATCATATATAGTATTAAAAGTACTGAAGCTATTAAAAAAATGATCTAAGTTCAAGAAAGTGCTCATCCAAGACCTCAGTTCAGTTTTATTGTCCTGCCTGAAATTTGGCTTGCAGCAAAACCAGACAGTGTTGAGTGATTTTTTCCTTGCCAGCACTTTGTGCAGGTTTGCCTTTTTTTCATTTTACCACAGTATCAAAAGACATAGGCATATATTTATGGTAGTATCAAAGTTGGAAGTTCTGGTATCATGACTAATGATTAATGACCAATGATTCTAATAAAGTGGTACCAAAACAAATATGAAAAAATATGACCTATGAATATTTCCTTCAGATTCAGGATTCATGCCTCAACAAAATAAACTATGTGTAGATGTGTGTTTGTTATTCTTTCTTTGTTATGGGATGTACTGATGAGTCAGATTTTAGTGTTTTGTTTTTTGCTCATTTAATGTCACGAGAATGCCCCCCCCCCATGTTTAAGTTAGTGAGCAACTTTGAGAAATCCCAGGAAAAGAGGAAAAAAAGTGCTTTATAAGAGCAATAATTAGAATTAGAATCATTTGAATTACACATAAATACATCCATAAACACATAAATATGTTATTTATCAGTTACTGGAAGGTGCATGTAATACTGTTTCAATCTTTGATTAAATAGCGGTTCATGTAATCCTGCGTGGGACAGGCAAATGCTTGCCATGACACAGAAATTAAAAACTAATTAATTTACTACAACCAGATGACGCAGAAGATACCGTAACCTCTGAGAATGAGTAAGTTGCATTTAAAGCCAATATGGAGACGCTTCAATTAAATCTAACACACATACAGTACATGAATCATAATCCAGGATTTCACACTTAAATATTCACAAATATACACAGACTGAAATAGCTCCAGCTTTGCGTGCACAGACATGCAGGCAAACTCTCCAGCTGTCTTTAATGTGACCCACAATCTAGGAATTCACACTCATACATCGAAGTGATCAAAGCATTACTTGTCGTGCCTTAAATGAAAGTTGCATTTGAATGAAAACACCCCTATATATACACAATGAACACACACACTGGTCCCCTGTGTTTAGAAGGCTGACTCAGAGTGAAGGCCTGTTTGTGTTTCAGAGTATTTGTGCGTAAGGACAGAAACCTCCAAGCTAAAAACACTGGGCACCTGTTCCCTGGATCCCACTGGGAGAAATTCCACCCCTCAGCCACTGTGTGTGTGTGTGTGTGTGTGCATGAACCTGTGTGAGTATCAGGAATGTTGACGCTGGACTTTCCTGTCTCACGTGGACACCACGCAACATCACTTCCTTTACGACCCCTCCCTATTTAAAGGCCGGTGTGGAGCCAGAGGGGCTTCATCAGGGGATTAGAGGCAAAGTCTGCGCACTCTTCACACCAGCAGCTCACCCACTGACCGACTGATGCTCTGGAAGGCTCCGGATGTTTCTGTGAAGATCCATTCCGGCTATAAAGGCTAAGACGAACAGACTTTTTTTCCACAATCATCTGGAAAGTCCAACATTGCAAGTTTCAAGTTGGAATCTAGAATCAAAAGAAGACGAGTGATTTCTTAATTTGAATTTTTACCAGAGCACAAGCAGAACGTTTCTGAGAGGTTTCAAGCACGTTTAACACATTTAAGTCTTTTTAAAGTCATTTTTGAAAACAGTGTGACTTTTATTTCAAACGGTGCAAACCAAAGACTCAACACAACACATTCTGCAAGATCTTTTTGGAATTTTTTGGAATTTGTGGCGTTTCTTCTGGTATCTTGTCACCATGAGTAGCGGTGGAACCGCAACAGTTAAACCACAGGAGCCGCAGGCTTTCAAACGGGCGGTACGGAAGATAAAATGTGCTGCTATGGTGGCCAACTTGGCCAAGAGCTGGCAGGGCTGGGCCAATGAACACTCCGAGAAGCAGGACAGCATCCCAACCGGCTGGATGCCTTCATCTGTTGACGAGGCGGACAAAAAAGAGCGCCATGTTGTCAAACTTACCGTCACCCCACGTGTAATCACAGCTGATGCCAGCGACAGCAGTGGGAGTAAGATCCGGGCCTGTACCGTGACCAAGACCGTCCAGCCAAAACGCAGCGAGTGCAGCAGCCTGGATTTGGTCAATGCCATCCGAGGCAAGATGGAGTCCGGTCCCGAGGAGACAAAGCCATTCCTGGGCAATGAGTCGCCGACACGGGGCGGCCCACATGAGGGCGCTACAGAGCGGGGGTGAAGGTGGAGGGGTCATCCAAGGCAGGAAGCTGATGCTACAGGAGAAGGAGAAGAAGCCGGGGTCAAGGAGCAGCAGCGTGGACACAGAGGACAGCGGGCTGGGAGAGGATGCCGCGCTCAGCGACAACAGTGAGCCAAAATCTGAGCAGAGTGACATCCAGCCCAAGAAACAGACCAACAGGCCTAAGGTAGAGTGATTTATTCATACATGGATGGAAAGAAGTTTAAACATGAGTTACCAGCATCAATTAAACTGATTCAACATGAATTCAAATTTGAATTAACCCAATTTAAAGCCACACCAATCAATATTTCTCTGTTTTCACAGAGCTTTTTAACCTCAGTTTACATCAAAAGAAGAGAAGGCAGTCATTTTCCGAAAAGTCTATGATAAATGTACCTGCCCGGTACCAAATCAGCACCTAGCTGGTGAACATAATGGAGAATTTAGCTGCTAAAGTACAAACAAGAGTGAATACTGAAATAGCATTCATCGGATACTCAGAAACACGACCCCAAATGAATAACATAGTTCCATGGCTGATACATTCATAAAATAGGTGTAATGTTAGCTAGCTTGCTACTGTGAACGAAATGCTAGCCAGCTAACATACCAAAATACTGTCAGCTAATTCAGAAGATGCCTGGCACTTATCTGCCTGGTAAATTGGCTTAACTCGCCCTGTGCAAATTAATTTACGTCAATGAGTTACCAATGCCAGATCCATCCCCAATTCATAGGCAAGTTAGCTTTGTTCTAGTTCCCCAAATATGCTGTCTTATTCATCCAAGCTTATAACATGATCCATGAAACTTAGCAACACAGCGTGGATCTGGCGTCGGTTGCCTTGTAAAAATAAAGTCATTTGCAAACGGCAATTAATTAGTATAATGGAGTAAATAGGAACATTCTAGATAGTAACGTTATTCTTCATTTCCACTTTCTTGTGTATGTCACGTCACTCTTTTGACCGAAGGATGATGCTCATGCTGAGTGCACTTAACAACCACCAGTGTCACTAATATCGAGGGTTTTCTGAAAACATAGTACCTTTAGTGACTAAATGTCCTTTAAATGAGTAATCAATTTGACCAAGATAGTATGTGATTTACATTGTCCATTCCTTAAATTTATGAGCAAGTTCCAGCTATTTGTATTAGAAATTGCATTGATGGAATTCACATTGTTTTTGCATGCCTCGGTATTATGATTATTTCTCAACATGCAGCTCATATCATTGCAGATTTAACTTATGTCCTTTTCAAATATATATATAAAAAAAAAACTAAAATAATGTATAGAGGAGAAGCTGCTAGGGGACACTTTTCGCAATTTGTTCTTACAAAGTACAGAAAGTCAAGTGAAAACAGCGGTGGCAGAAAAGGCCAAACACTTTATCTCTGGCTAAGATCCAGACCTCTTATATTGTGATAGAGGTCGTGAGAGAATTGGTCCTTTGTACATTTTAGTGCTGCTGGTGACAGGCGGAGAAGATCTAAGCAGCAGAGTTACAAAAGTCAAACCTTGTGTAATTGTCCTTTCATTTTAAGTATGAGACAGTGTTTTGACCAACACTTATGAGTTTCTCCTGTCTGCTTTCTCAGTAACCACAATAAATATTGCCATAAATATTCTGTGTCCCTGAATCAAACACGCAGTGGAGGACAAAAACCCTAAATTAGCGCATAAATATTCACACACAAGTCACACAGTGAATAAACAAGTTTAAGCAGAAGTCCCTTTGATGTCATCTGCAGAAATCCAAAACCAAACTGCATAACAGTTGCATAACTCCAATACTAAAAACTCTCCTATAAAAGGCAAAGGAGCCAGCCAGCAGGCCCCTGACATGTGGAGCTGGTCGCCAGAGAGCCAGTCCAACTCATAAAAACACAAGCTGGACTGTGCCGCAATGGAATATATGTAAATAAAAATAGTTACACTCTTCAACGTGTTCTCCAACCTGACCTTCAGGTGGAACAGCCAAGGGAGGGGAAACTGGGGTGAAGGCAGAGAGGGCAGTGAGGGACATGGACCAGAGACGTAATGTGAGAGACAGACACTGAGATGAGAATAATTTAGAGAAAAATAAGAAATTCTTAAAATAAAATAACCTTACTCTTTCATATGTAAATAATAATAATAATTAAAAGAAGAAGAAGAAATTATGAAAATGTTGGCCTGATGGTGGCCTTGCTAATGGGGACATGAATGTGCTGACAAATACTGTTTCATTACCACTGACACCTCAGAGGATGTGCTTATTTGAAAACTGAGAGGTTGGTTTAACAGTGGAACAGATTTCTTTGCAATCTGGCCGTTAGCTTTGAAAGATGTGTCGTCACAGGCAAAGAAACAACAAAATATGTAACAAACAAATCTGTATTTAGCTGCTGATTGCAGTACTTTCCTCATGCTCTTTGTTTATCCGCTGATTTATGCTGGGCAGGTAGCATTCAGGAGGTTTGTTAGAGCTTTTTTCTCTCTTTAAATGTCTGTCTTCTGCTTTCGTAAATAAGAGTTAAAGTGCATAAAAAGCTCTTAGGATAACTGCAAAGTCAAGTGTGTAGTCTGTATATTTGACTTTACCGGTAACGCCACTCACATCACACATGGACTCTGTTTAAATAAAGTTATTGAAATAAAGAGAGCTTAAGATAGCTTTATGGCTTCTGCAGGTCCTTAAAAAGTCTAAAATCCAATCATCTGAGTTTCAGGCCTTAAAATGTCTTACAGGCACTGTACAGTGTCTTACAGTGACCTGTCCATGATTTTTACAGGTCTGAAAAGTTGTATCATGAAGTTAACATGACTTTTATCAAGTTGGTTTTAACTTCAGTCCTGCTTTTAAATGTGTTTTTTGGGAAAAAAAAAAACATATTGATCATGCTGTAACCATTCAAATCTATTGTGTGTGTACTTTTTTGCCTGTATGGAAGTGAAATGGGTCTTTAAAAGTTATTTTAATTTATTTTGTTGAAACCTGCAGAAACCCTGTGAAAGTAACAATAATATAGAAGACTATATTGCAGGTTCTGCCTTCAAAATGTAACAGTGCAATGTGTACTGAATCAAAAGTAAAAGTTGCCATTATGCAGGGTTCCATTCATAGGGTTATATCACTGTGTATGCATTATTGAATTATACTGATGCCATAATGTGTAAGTAGCACTTTAATGTGTCGGTTGCTCACTTTTAAGTACTTTGTATATTACTGAGTAATTTAATATATTACAATGGGTTATATTTTATGAGAAGATCATATGTTTTAATTGATAAGATAGCTTGTTTCTAGAGCTACTGGATACATACAGTGGAATAAAAAGTATGTTTTCCTCTGAAATGTGAATTAGATGTATGAACAAGCATATAATGGAAGTACCCTCAGAATTGTACCTTATAGTACATGAATATATGCTACTGCTGAAACACCTCAGCAATGATTGCTGAGAATGAAAGATGGTGGCAAAATAGAAAAAAAATAATATAAACGAGGATCGGGAGTATTATCGCTTTAAGGGTTCACAGGGTTTTGTAGAAGGTCGCTCCGTGACAAGTCCTCACTTTTCACAGAGCAAATTCCAAAGAGATATGGTGACACTGATCTGAAGGCCTGGCAAGCTGAGGAAAATACCAGGGAGGTGGAAGGGGGGGTGGAGACAGGAAGGAGGGGGACAGAGGGATGTCAGGGTAGGAGAAACTATTAAATAGGAAGGGCAAGAAGGTTTTGATGAATGAGGGGAAAGAAGGAAGGACGGGGAAGACAAAAGCAAAATGAGAGAGGAAGGAGAAAGCAGGTGGAGGGAAAAGAGGGATGAGATTTGAGATCATTAAAAAGTAGACAGTGCATAAAAAAGGGCTTTTTAGCCTTTCAGTTTTCTGACCCACAATCCCCTGCTTTGGTTTTTAAAACCTGCTGCTGGACCCTCGAGGTTGTAAAATGTGATGTTTGTGCATGCTTGTTTATATGAGCATACATGCAGTATTTCCATATGCCTGAGTGCAAAGCAAAGGCCACCGTGAGGATCAATTACAGAGGGGGGGTTTATTTAAAGATTGGGGGTCATTAATCAACATTATTCCATTGACAGAGGAGTGGAGTCGATGCAGAATTTTTAGCAGACCTAAAAAAAAAAAAAAAAAAATAGTGAGAGAGCAACAGCCTCTTAAAGACAAGAACCAGACCTGGTTATGGGAAATGTGATCCAAATCTGTCTGAAAACAGTTCTGTTCAAGGCAGTTTGCTTTGCACTTCAGTGAAGTCTGCAGACTTGCAAGTGATACGTTGAAAAAAACACAATGTTCAAGTTTGTGCAACGGAGCCCACGATATCCTATGCAGCGTTCCAAAATCAGAGGTTGGAATTTCCCAGTTGAAATGTCCTACATTGGCTCTCCAAGCGTTTCAGGTGCATGACCCCAAACGTAAACAAAAAACATGTCTGACCATGACAGATTTCTTTCAAGTGTAAATGAACTCTCAGCAGTGCAGCCTCCTGGCATATATAAATGAAACAAAGAAGGAAACTGTAACTAGCTACCTAATAAGATTTATGGCATATTTTGACATCAATTTACATGCAGAACAGTTTTATTATTTGAATGAATGAATGAATGAATGAATTATTTTAATTAAATACACACAATGTAAATGGCATCACTATTTCTTCAGGAAGTCAGGGTGGTGCACCAAGTTCTCAAGTGGGAAATTTTCAAGTTCCAAGTTGTCTGGAATGCAGCATTAATCCCTTGTATGGGTCAAGCTCCAAAAAATCCTACATTTCCCATAATGCAGTTCATTAATGTGCTTCATCAGAATCGCCCTGCCTTGTAAACACCCTGTTTTCAAACTCCACACTCTCAGTTCTGCATTTTTTTTTCTGTTTAAGTTTTGTGGTATGCAAGCCCAAGCCAAGATAACCCTGATGACATCACTATGACATCATCAGGGTTATTTTCTCAGACTTGACTAAGGTCATGCAGACCCGTAATTGTGTCCACATGGTAACCCTAGATCTGTGAAACGCTGGCGAGGTTTGTACGCATTGTTTCTTCATACTTTGAAGCGGCTTACGTGAGAAGTTTGCCAGGAGGGCTTTCTGTCAGAAAGCCACTCTTTGTATCCCATGTGAAATGCTAGTCAATGTTGAGTTACTTTAACCCTAAACCTATTATCCTTAGGGTGCCTAGACCTCATCAAACTATGACTGAAACCTGAGTCAACCTAAGTCAACTATGTCCAAAAATAAAAAGTCATTGTGTACTTTAGGTTTTATGCAGGATGCAAAACCCAGTCTTCTAGTTGAAAGTCCTGTTTTTGACCAGTTCATCCAGCACAAACGTTTCCATAAAGCCTGTGCTGAATCAAGTGCGCAATCTAGGGTTACCATCTAGACACTCTCAGAGCCAGAGAGGATGATATACAAGTGTCTTTACAGGCCAAAGGGTTCTCAGAGAAGCTAGTAAACTGATTTTGATATGAAAAATCTTTGAGATGTCCCTTTAGTAAAGACAATGATATAAGACATTTTGCTTTGCTTATTTACTTATATGAAAAGTATCACTTGCACTTTGAACTCTGATGTTAACCTGCCCTTCATCATTTATTTCCAGATCAAGATTCCCACCACGGGTGACATCAAAAACCGCTGGCAGCAGTGGTCCGAGCAGCATGTCGTGGGCCAGAAGCTCAACCCCTTCAGTGAGGAGTTTGACTATGACTATGCCATGGCCCAGCGCCTCCGCAAGGGCGACTCTGGCTACGGTCGACCCAAAGAGGGCTCCAAGACGGCCCAGAGGGGCGACAGAGCCCAGAAACACATCCACAGGGAGATGGAGGAGATGGTGTGGATCATCAGAGACATGGGCTTTAAGGACAAGGAGGGAAGGACCATCATTACCTTCGGACGACTCTTCGACCGCTACGTGAAGATCTCAGATAAGGTGGTGGGCATCCTGCTGCGCTGCCGCAAACACAAGATGCTGGACTTTGAGGGGGAGATGCTGTGGAAAGGACAGGATGATCACATCATCATTACACTGAGGGACTGAGGACAGACATGATGTCTTAAGAACATTTATACATTTTAAAGCAAAACATACTTAAGCTCTTCTAGAGAAATAATGCTAACCACAATGTAACACAAGGAAAATGGAGGAATTTTTGGAGGAGATAGAAAAATAACACAGTATGATGACAATGTAAATTATAATAATGTAAATATTATAAAGATAACACACACTCACACACAGCTTCAGGGATGGAAAAGTAGTGGTTTTTATCGGTAAAAACAATGGAAACCAAATCTTAAAAACTAGTCACATTTAAATTTTCATGTTAATAAATTATTAAAAGGCATGCAAGTGCATACGGAGGCTACACACACCCACTCTCACACATTCACTCACACATACTCACACTCTCTCAGCAGACTCATTAGTTCTTCTCATATACCTGACAGGTCATCCGGTGAAGGGAAGCTATCTTTAGCGCGCTAACCATGCTCGCCTTGCTAACTATGCTACATGTTGGAATCCTCGAGAATCCACAACAGTGTCAGTCATGCATCTGGAAAACTTAGTGGCTGAAGAAACTTCAGCTTCATTTCAACTCGTTTTATTTCACCCAAGAATTACACAGCAGCATGATCAATTTTTTATTTTCTTATTTTGACTTACCTTTGTGTTTCCTTATGAAAATTGGTATTATAAATGAAAGAAGTGATAAATAAAAGCTCAGTTACCATTTTATTTACATTATTATTATACATGCATTATGTATGGGATTTAAATGCACATTTACCAAATTTATAAAAACTTAAATCCAGCAAATATTGAAAAGAAATAGAAAGAAAATTGCATGTATGGAGGGGACCTTGCAATTTCAATGAGAAGCAGATTGAGCAAGTTTAGGCTGCTCTCTGTGGACTGATACACAGGGTTGCCTTTTGGTTTCTTAAAGAACCAAACCAAGGAACACATGAAACTGTTGACATCTCGTACATCAGTGGTTTTAGTTGTTAAATATTTTCCAATGTTTAGTAAACATCTACCTATGCTGACATTTCCGAAGGAGAAATTGGAACACACAATAATATGTCACAAGATTTTTTGTTTTTATATAAACATGTTTTATAACATAACCACTTTCATTGTGATGAGGACAAATGTAGAACAAAGAGGGAGACAGTTCACACTGGGAGGAGGCCCGGTGGAGGCAGGACACTTACACAAGAACCGAAGCCTGGTCTCCAATAGTTGAGCAACAGTAGGTTTTGATTGTTTTTATTGTAACACAAACTATGATCTTTTCCTAAACCTAACCAAGTACTGTAAGTGTAGTGATACCAGACTTTGACATTGAATATTTATTTATTTATTTATTCATGTTTCATTGACGGTGCATAATACATAACTTTGTCAGTGTGTCATGAAAAAAAGGGAGATTTGTGTACAAAAATCTAATTTAATTTAGATCACCTGTAAAGGAACATGGTAATAAGAAGCTTGAGCTCAGTAACAGAAATCTTAACTGTTAATGTATGTTTGAAAAACTCTTGTCTCTTGAGTGTACGGGTAACCTGTGGTACTTATGACATAAATGATTGTATAAGAAATGTATTTTACCTCATTTTAACATTTTTGGACATTTATTTGTTGGAATTGTGTTAAATTAAATTTAGGGGTGCTTTTGAACATGTTCTTTCAAACTGAAAGCCTCTGTGTCTTCTTACAGAAGTACAATTTTGTTACAAAATGTGTTACAGAAACTGTGCAGGGCGGTGTATCAATGCACAGATAGATATTTTTTTTTGTAAATATACTGTGAAATATTTGTCATTTTTGCTGTGGTCAGAGTTTAACATAGGCTACATATGAAATGAATAAAAACTGAAATTTAAATTCTTGTATCTTATTTTCTTTTAGAGATTACTCATAACAATGCCTCAACACTGGATAAAGTTGTCTAAGGACGCTTTTTTGTCCTTCATTCTTCCTGAATCCTGATGTTTACACTAATGAAAGCTGCTTTGTGACATGAAATGGCCACAATGGCACTTCTTTTAATACAAAAATCCAGACATCTATTTTTACATAACAACAGATATTTAAATCATATGATAAACCTTTTTGCACAGCAGAAAAAATTAAGATGTGAAGCAGGTTATTTATAGCTTTAACTGTACATTTCTACCTGGTGAGCTTGCTATGCTTTAGTTCCCTGGATGCGTCCCCAGTGTCCTCATTTACTGATGTCACCGTTGCAATGAATTATGGGCTGCTCACTCTGAAAACTCTCCAGAGTTGCAGACTTGCTAAAAATCCTTGGGGAAGGCTCCAGAAGTTCATGCCAGAGCCCTTAAGCGCCTGCTGATACTGCAGTGAGACACTCTTAAGCCCTCGTGGACTCTGTGGCTGTCAGTCCAGACACTGTAAGCAAATTGCAGAGCTTTCTCACTCTTCCTCCTCACCCTCCACCATCACTACATCCCCCCGTCTGCTACCGTGGGTGTCCCTCGGAGAAGACAAGGGAAGAAAAGGAGGGGAGTGGTGAGGGAGAGTAGAGGTCACGTGGGACAACTGGAGCAGTCCAGATGTCTGATACTGACCAAGTACCACTGTCACAACAGCAGTAGAAAGTAAATATAATTTTATTTAAAGTTTATAAACACTATAATTTTGTTATTTTTCGTGCAGGTTTCATTGGATTTACATTTATGTTGACCCATTTTTAACCAAAACGCATTGTGCTTTTTCTTATAGAGGCAGTTAAAGAGGCCACAAATACATATTCTTCCCCTGGCCTGTAGTGCTATGTACCCATCTAGTTAGTTTTGGTGTGACATGCAGAGTTTTAGAGATGTCTGCCTTCTCTCTAATATAATGGGACTAAATGGTAGTACATTTAAAAATTTCAAAACCAGTGTCTCTTGCCAAATATCATGACCTGGTTACTCAAAATAAAAACCAAAATAATCCACCACACCTTGCAGCAGAAACTTACTTACCTTGCGAGGCAGCTGGATTCAGAAGAATCCGTCTTGCCTGGCTCCAAGTTATCCACTTGTGTTTGCACCAGAGGTGGTGCAGTCAGTCAGCATCCTAGGAGGGACTACCTGCAGCAACAGGTGTGGTTTTAGGTGTGACGACAGCGAGAAGTCTCCATGGAAACAACTTATTGTGAACAAACATTCAAGGGATTAGCTGTGATAGCATCAGTCATGTCTGCTCTTCTTCCGGTCGGCTTCAGTTCGGTGAGTTGATCTGATTGGTTAAAGGTACCCCGTGTTAGACATATGACAGATGGTTCATCCAATCACTTGTGAAGTATGGTTTTGAAAGTGCTTACCCTTTTCCAAACTGTTTCTATGGACGGCTTCCCAGATGGGTTTTGTGTAACAAACCATCTGGTGTGTAAGGTTAGAATCTTACCAGAACGTATGAATGTACTGGAACTATTTTCTTCTGCATTGGAAAGTAGTTCCTATTTTCAACAGCAGCATTAACACCAGAATCCACTTTATATTTGACACAAAAAGTCAACACCTGCAATAGTTGATTTTTTTTTTTTTGGCCACTTAGGGGCAGCGGAAGCACATTTTGGACATTATAGTATAACCTGTTAAGTTGTTATGGTGAAGTTTGCAAATAAGTGTTTGGAGCGTTTCTGGCCACTTGGTTCAATATTCACTCTTTTCATCCCTGAGGGAAA
The DNA here is from genome assembly GCA_034769285.1 of Lutjanus argentimaculatus. Classification (NCBI taxonomy): domain Eukaryota; kingdom Metazoa; phylum Chordata; class Actinopteri; order Lutjaniformes; family Lutjanidae; genus Lutjanus; species Lutjanus argentimaculatus. The sequence goes on along the minus strand of JAWZSL010000028.1, from coordinate 10,334,519 downwards.
TATTTGGCTCTTTAGCTGCTAAATGCTCCAGTGTATTCCCCAGCTAGTCTCTAACTGTGTGCCTGCTGTTTGATGATGAGCAGGTAGTGTCCAGTGGGTTTTTAGAGCTTTTGTCGCTGAAAACAGCCACCTGCTGTGCCTGAAAATGACACTATGAGAGCGGCGAGAGTGAACTCAAACACGGGTCTTGCAGCTTGAAACTCACTGTAAAGCTCTGTAAACCTGAGAGGAGCTGCACAAATGGATGATTATTCTCTATAGGTTCGTCACTACAAGTGACAACTTTGACATTGTCACATTATTTTCACATTGTCATTTAAGATATTGTTGTTGTTAAAAATATGTTTGAAAAATGTCGCTTTAAAAATTTTGATTCCTAAAAGAGCTGTCCACTCAGAATGTGTTTTCTTTGTTTACGTCTCCTAAAATGTCTGAACGTGTCTACACTGACTTATATCTGTGCAAGGTTTGTCACTAAGGAGGTGTTTTTACATTCTTCCACTTGCCATTCTGATACATCCGTAGTAAGTCGCCAAATTTGGTTCCACAACAGACTCCTCATCTGAGTTTGAGTCTGACTGAGGCTCAAACATGTGCAGCTGAATCTCACCGATGTTTCCTCTAATGCTAACACTAGCCATATCGATGCTAACTGCTCTTTCACCGGTCAACCTTGTGCCAGCAGCTTTATTTTTTTTGTCCCAGGACGTTTCTGCCTAGTCCCTCTCTACTATGCTGTGATTGGCCACTACTACTGTGTTGTGATTGCCTGGTACTCGTTGCCTCAACAGCATGTTTCTGTGAAATCCATTTCTCACATTGTGAAAGGGTCTTTTTTAACCACAAACCATGATCTCTCCCTAACCTACTCAGGTGAAAACTGAATAGTTTTTGTTCTTAAACAGACCCAATAACGTTTGTGTCTAAACCACTGTGACTGAAAACTGAAAATCCAAGTCCCCTGGATGAGAGTCCTGCGTTCAATCCAACTCCCAATTATCAGTGCACTTGCGCTTACAGTCAATCAGAGCATAGTGGCTGTAGCCAATCACAGCAGAGTAGGGGGGACAAAGTGAAACGATCTTTGGAAAGCAATAACATTTTGGCTGACTCAAGGATCTAGCAGTAGCTTACTTCAGCCAGCTACAGAAATAAGAATCTGCTTTTGTTTACATCTCTAAGGATTCAAAGACGTCGTGTCTCAACAGTTATTGCCAATTTTTATGTTAACTCTGTCACCGTTATCACTGTAAACTGCATAAAGGAGTGCAAGAATGGAAAGTTTAGCAGGCTTAGAAACAGTAACTAAGGAAGCTTATCTGAGGGTAAATTATACAGTTTAGACATAGGACTCCCTCTACAAGTTGCTAAAATATAAAAATAGGAAGGAAGAAAGAGGGTGTATTGGAGATAAAAAGGTAGAAGAAGAAAAGGCGTAGGAAAGTAGGTGGAGAAAGTGGATGAAAAGAGGTAACGGAGTAATTTATTTGCAGGATTTGCACAAAGGAGTATTGAAAAAGGCAAAGGACTAAATCAAAGTCGAGCCCCATGCTATTTTATTTCCTCCTTGCACACAAAACCTTAAAAGGTCACACTACGAGACTGTAATGCAGCAGGGGGCGCTACAGCGACAGTCTGTGTCAAAGCACAACTCTTTCTTATATGGTGTCATAGTTTGACTGAGGTGAAACATGCTGTTGTTTGGAGTTGTAATTTCCCCTGTGGAGAAAGTGATTTATGTCTCAATTTGCATGTGCACCATCTGAGGGCCTCCTGCTGCTTCGTCCAAATTTAGTGTGTGAATTTGTCTTTCTGTCTCTGTGTATGCAAGTCACGCTAGCACTCGTGTGTGTGTGTGTGTGTGTGTGTGATGTGGTCTTCTCTGTCTGTCAGTCTGCGCATGTGCATGCAAGTCATGCCTTTGCCTCGGTGTGTGTGTATGTGTGTGTGCCTAGTGTGACCTGCCTTGCTGTCACGCAATTGCTTTGTGTGAGTGTGCATGTGTGAGTGTGTGTGTGTGCTAGAGAGAGAGAGAGTGAGAGAGAGAGAGAGACCTTAATACAAGCTGATCAGTTTGGTCGCCAGGGAGTCTGGACGTCTGCCAGAGAGAGCAACAGTGGGAGGGAAAACAGTGAGTGATGGGAGGAGAGAGACTGAGAGCACGAAAGATACTATAAGAGGAAGAGAGGGATAGAGAAAGAGCTAGAAAGGAGAGCAGAAGGAGGTAAAAAGCGAGGGATGTAAAGACGGAGAGTGTTCCATCTCGACAGACAGACTGAGGCTTCATACTTGGTCGTCCTTAGCTGCTGACTGTCAAACAAAATGAATCCCTCCTCTCCTCTGCTCCTCTCTCCAGCTCCCCGTCTCATTCTCTTCCTCCATCTTTCTTATTATTGTGTTTTTTTTTCCTCCCCGGTGACTTTCTTCTCTTTTTTTTCATCCCTGCACTCTCATCTGTTCCCACAAGAGGTTTGCAGGTTATTGAGGTTCAGGAAAGTTTTTAGGAAATTTAGCCATTGGTCATCTTACCTGTTCATTTAGGAAGACAGAGCACTGATACTGTATATTTGCTTTTAACAACAGGTTTGACAACCTTGTGACAAGCTTGTCGCCACTGCATTGCTTTTTCTGCCATGCAGTAAGTTGAATTGTTATGGATTTGAATCTGCTGTTGCATGGATATAAAGTTAATCTACAATCAGGTAATATGCACTTGTATATTTTACATGATTTTTCTGAGGCAAGGACAGTTGAGTGTGCTTGTTGGGCCATTAGTTTTGAATGTGCTAATGCCAACATTGCAATGTATGCAGATGATTCCACAATATGCACACCAGCCCCACATCTAGGACCTAGAAAAGGTCTTAAAAGGGACAGTTTACCCAAAAAATGAAAATTCAGTCATTATCTACTCACTCTCATGCCGATTGAAAGGCGGGTTTAGTTTTCTAGGTCCACAAAACACTGCTGAAGTTTCACAGGAAAACAGTGTTGCAGAATCTCCGGAACAATTTAATTGAATGGTGACGAGTTGTGCATGCGCAACTGAATGACATGTCAGAGCTTTAGGAGACTTGAATTACACCAGACGAGAAGACAAATGTATCCACAGTTCAAACATGTCTCTCGCTGTTGACTACTGTTTATAAGTAAGGTCTCATGGGGCACATCAGAAGGGGAGAGACTTGGCCTCTCTTTTAAGTGGATTAACTCATTCGAAAAAGACAAATGAATAGAATAGAATACAATACAATAGAGTCATTATTGTTATTGCACAAAATACAACAAGAGAGCATCAAAACTTTTTTTTTTTGCAAAATTGAGAACTTTTTTTTTAATTTTGCCATTTGAATCAACATCCTTTAATGCCATTCTTCAACATGCGCATGAAAATACATTGATGGAAACACAGCTATTAAAGAAGTGACCAAAAGGTGATTGATTAGCACTCCTAAAATAATACTTTGGAAAATAACAGAACTGTCACATGGGCAAGAGCCTCATGAGGACAGAAGAAGATAGAGAATGTGACCACGACGCTATATCCTGATTTGTGGCTTTCTGGATACATACCTGTTATCAGTAAGTGCACTCACAACTGGCATCCTCTTGTGATGAGATTTTGCCTTTGTTGCTGCTATGTGGGTTATTGGTTGAGCCTCCATTTTCTTGCCCCTTGTTTTTTTGCCACTCCTGAGGCAGACTGGTTGATGGCACCTCTTCAACCCTGTTCAGCCCTCCAAAGATCGAGGGTATGCGCAACACAGCATGAGAGCAATACTGGACAAGTTCTACAGCAAAGAGAGACCATGAGCTTTAGTCTGTAGCAGATGGATGTAATACTTACTGATCCACAGAGGAGCAAAAGTGGACACATACCCAGCAGTGCGGGAGCAATGTTAACTAATGAGTCTTGAATCCTCGGCCTTTACACAAAGACTGTGCGGCTTCTCCCTTTTTTCTTTCAGATCAGAATGACTTAACCTCAATTCGTGTCATTTCTTCATATAAGTTCACTGAGGATATGTTCTTCCTGATGTCCTGAAACTATCTAATACACACTGCGACACCCAGTTAAACAACCATATTTCTTTTTGTCGAGCTTGTCTGTCTGATTTGTCAAATCCATCAGCGGCAATAATTGTGTTAGCTTGATCTGAGAAGTTTAAAAGTGAGTCTACAGCAGCCTAAAGCATGTTATTGTTCTGTTATTTTGTTATTATATATTATATTAGATCTTCAGTTCTGCTAGCTTTTGTAACTTACTGGATTTTCTTATTGAGCCGGCCCTTCAAAGCTGAACTGTATTTCTTTAGTTTTCTTTCCATATTGTGAGATAAATCAGTTTCTACTGCTATACTGGATAGTTAAATTTCAACATTTAACTGTGTTATCAAAAGATAAATTCAACAACAACATAAGTCTTAAAGATTAATATGCTGGCAAAGCCACATCAGAGCTGCAGTCTCTGTTGTCTCTTACATAACATCACCACAACAAATCAAACAAATGCATAGCATAAATAAAAAAACAAACATTAGAAACATCTAATGGATGGAGTTAAACTATTTTATTGACAGCTGGAATAGAATAACAATACACCAAATTGTGCATTTACTCAACAATATAACAGTTTGCCAAAGAATCTGCAAATATACTTGTGTTTTAAATGACAGTGCGGTGAATAAAACTAAAGTTGCACCACTTTGTCACTCTTCTGATAACATTCAGGTCCTCAAGGCAGTAATACATGAGCAACAAATGGAAAGCAATGCAGATGGGCATTTGCTGCTTAACTGCTAACCGTCAGTTTATGCTAACGTTTCTAATGTACAGATGGGATGAAAAGTATTGAAAACTTTAAAAACTGCAATATACTTGAAAATGAAAGTTTGAATTCCTTAAATGGCGAGGTGATTCTTAAAATGTGGAGTGATGCGCTCCCGTCCTTTTGCTGCTGCTGAGCTGCCATCGAGCAACAAATGCAACACGTCGGTTGCTCCAGTGAAGCTACTGAAGGGATGGAGCAACTCTCATTAAACGTGTCAAACCAAAGGAATGTTTAGCTGAGAAAAAGAACATACAGTATGCTTAGAAAACCTTCCCTGGATGAATTCTTATCACTGAGGATTTTCCATCGGCATTGCTTCCAACAGTTGCCCATATCGCATGTTCCTGACAGCACGAGAAGGCCTGGAAAACTGTCTCATTTAATATCCCAAAACCAAAACATCACCTTCTTATATGCAGAATTTTAGGGGCCTTAGGAAAATATCATGTTTGGAAATTCATCAAATGTCCTCCAAAGGCCTCAAATGACAGTTTAGAGATGATTTTAAGGCTGTGAATGTTGTAGATAAAATGAATTTGTATCATAAACAATAGGAAATAAAAGGAAGATTTGTCTAGAAGATTTAGGAACTCAGAGAGAAAGATGAGAGGTAATTTAACACAAATGGTGTCGAGAAACACAAGTTACGAAACTCCATGGCACTTTGATTCACACTGAGGTCACCCAACCTAAAAATGTATCAGCTCAATGTGGGACGCTTTGAATGAGACGATCGAGCAGATGGCGCGTGTGGGGGAACGCTTTTATGAGGGCTGGGATGGGGACGGCCTCTGAGGGAAGAAAAGTTTTGGGAAGCGCTGCCTCTGCAGCACGGCAGACTGGAGGAGATGTGTTGCTTTTGGGATCCACCAGCCACCAGTTTCATAACAGCCGCAGAGGAGCTGCATCTACCCTTTCATCCTCCCACTCCTCCACCTCTTCCCCCCGGAGAGAACATGATATGATATGTGTCTAGAAATGCACACACTGTCACTCTAAAAGAAAAGGACACAAACAGTGCTCTCTTTCTTTCTAATCAGTGAAACCCATGAACTTAAGAGGAAAATGATATGGACAATTTAAGCTCAGGTAACAGAAGTTTTTTTTTTTTTAAAGAACTTCAAAGGGAATTCTACCCAGATTCACTTCTTAGGTTGATTTTCTGTGAAAACAGACAGAAACTTCACAAGTTTGCCTGTGCACCCTTTGTGTGAATAATCTGGTTTTCCAAATATGACGTCCCTAAACTTACAAAATCAAAAAGGTAAACTTTTCAGCCATTTTGCATCAGTGTTTGAACACAAAAATATGGTTATGTTGCAGTTAGAACAATAATGTCAATGACACACTGGAGGTGCAATCAATTGACCCTTCCTAAGTCCCGCCCCTTTCTCTTTTTCCTGTTTCCTGGACCTAGATAGCTGATAGCTCTTGCTATGTGTGAGGCTTGCCTACATCGTAAAGAATACCAAATCCTGATGATGATTAAAAGATGTTGCTGAGAGATCTGTAAAAGCGACATAATGACATCTTGAGTTGCTAATGTTTGCAAAACACTCGCTAAGTAGCTAGCTATTAATTGATGTAGATTAGCTAACGCTTTAGCTGGCGTTTTTCTTTTGCTAACATTAGCTAACTTAAGGTGTGACTATATGTCCATTTTACAGGTCCTCCAGTAACATCTTTTAACTATCTTCAAAATTTTTAATAGATGAGTCTCGCACATAACATGTTTAAGTACAAGGAACAGGAAAGGAGAAAGTTTAAGTAGTTTGCTTTGATTTCATCTGGAAATAGAAGCAGAGTTGTTTTGTACTGAACTCAATTACATAAAATAAGTTCAAACTAAATGAAGGAAATGTGGAAGCCAAAAGAAACCTGAAAGACTTTTTCTTTCATTCATTCACTTTCACTGGAATAATTGGGATGCCATCTTGAAACACAGTTGCTAATTCTATTGACAGAAAAATTTGCCACTTTTTATGTGGGTGTCCAATCTCGGTTGATGGCAAGTATGGTGAAATGAAGCAATAAAATCCTCAGCGTGTAATATATTGACCAAGAAAGCTGAATTATACTGCTTGCTGAGACGTGCCTACATGTACCAGGATGTATTGCGTGCCAGCTTCTGATGCCCACGTTGCTGTGTGTCATCATCCTGGCCTTAAGCTAAAACATAATGTTAGGCGACAAAAATACTGACTACCCAGAGGCAGAGACTAGAAATCCAAGCTGAAACAGACTGTGGTTCTATAGACTGCAGTGTGACATCACTGAAAACTCAGCTTTCTTTGTCAACATTGCACACACTGAGGAATTTTGAGCTTCAACTGACTACATTTACCATCAACACTGACTGGACATCCACAAAAAACATGTCAAAATTTCCCTTTAATTCATCCACTAGCTTCAGCCTACTAGCCTGAAAGGAAATGAGTTGGTTACTTGTTTGCATCTGTGTTTTTGACTGAGTTAACATATCTATGTTGTCCTTAAAAGTTAACGTTAAATATGCATTTACAGTGAGGAAAAATACTTTTGGAACCCATGGGTATACCTGGTTCAGATCATGCTAATGCCGATGTTTTTCAATCAGATAAACCACAATAGTTACATTATTGTAGGCACGTAAATATAGCCAGTGTCAACAACAAGATGGCTGCAGTCTTTACTGTCATTCGTGGTCAAAATGTTGTCTAGATGAAGAAAAAGCTTATCCATCATCCATCAACTGTCTTGTCAGACATGGCTAAAGGGAGATTTTAGGGACAGTCATGAAACAAAATTGTCATAAAAGTCATAAAGTTGAGCAGATGAGGGAGAAGATAAAATGTCTGTTTTTGGAGAATATCAACCGAAAAGGCAGTTCGGATGGAAAAGGACCCCAACAGGACTCCAGTACAATTCTTACAGATGGCTAAATTGCGAATGTTCTTTTGTTTTTATCATTTTACTCTACTTGATTGAAACCACAAAGTACTGTTATGTGCATTCAAACATCAATAAAGAAACACTAGCGTAAGATAGTGTAAGTTCTAAGTTTAGAAAATAAGTCTTGTTAATAAGAAACAGGTCAGAATGTTTGAATATCTACTCTGCAAAAATCTTTTTTTTTTTTTTTTTTTTTTTTGCTTGGTTTATTCAATTACGCCCACACCAAGGAGTGGGGAGAATACACAAATAGTCAGTTGAAATATCAGTATATCAGAAATTCATTAAGAACATACGCAAATATAATAATTTCCTTAGATGACACTTAAATTACTTTACATAATAGGTTGAAATGGCGACACTGTAAAACTTTTTTTGCGTCATTTTGATTACTTTATGTGACAATTCTTAGTCCTTAGCCCTGACAAAATGTATATCGGTGTGTTTAAGGCCTCTACTTACATTACAATTGATAGTAATTAACATCCATGTGGCAGCAGACACAATCAAAATATGGGTGAATGCAAAAAAACGTACATTTTTGGTGCTGAATATGTCAACTATTACATCTACATAGGTCATTAGCTCATTCGTTTGCCTTCAACATTACAAAATGTCACAAACATATTCAGACGGGTGAACGAGAAGCTTTTGATGAGCAAAATTACACAATCAATTTTTAATTAAACAAACATTAATTACTCTTAATCCTGCTAGCAACGTTGGCATATATTTTGTCTTTCTCCCAAACAATTAGAGAAGAAAATTTTCTTGCAATGGGTCAGCTGTATACACGTTTACACCAAATTCACACCATCTGCACCTGTAGCCATCATAGAAAATCCATCATTCGCTGCATGCACGCCACACTACTGCTGCCATGCTGCTCCACCCTCGAGAGGAACTGTTATGAATGGTTTTAAATGCTACAATGAACAATCAGCTCTTTGTTAACATTGATTAATACTTAACAACAATGATGTTGTACAGGCAGCTGCTGCAGGTTAGATGTAGATAGATGGGGAACTTCTATGATGGTTACCACTGCGACTGTATGTTTCTAACTCTCTTTGTGATCTACCTCCGCTAAATCTAGATCATTATCATGCAATATTACTTTTGTTTCAGCCATAGAGTTCTTCGTCTTGGATTTGGGTTTGCTGAAAGAAAATTTAATGCCAAGTGTGTAAACTTTCCTCTTTCATTGGTCCTCGATTGGGAAATCAGCCCTCAAAATACGTTTAAATTTGGCACAATAGAACACTGACAAAAACACATTCCTTGGGTCACAGTTAGAGGAATTAATTGATTTTAAATATATGTATTATATATATATATTCAATTTATACAACTCTTCTAATATCAATTTTTAAAAACAGTCCTCTTTTGTTCTAATTACCAGGCAGTCTTTGTTATGATTAGACAAAATCCATGCTATTCAATGTAATTTTAGGTTGTGAAAAATGATCCCGCATTTTTCAGATCAGGAATTTGAATCTTACATGGACTATTATAAACCAGTTCCTTCTCAAAACAGAGATTCCTCAGAGACTACACGACACTCTCCCTGTGGTAAGTTATGGAAGAAAAATAACAACAAAAAAACATGAACGCTGAGTTAAAATGACAGATCTTAACAAGTGATTTTCAGTTCCTGTATTCAGATTCTTCAAGCTGTTTTCAAGGTGTTTTGAATCATAGAAATCCTGCTGCTTTTTAATTTTCCTCTGAGATGTCAGAACATTATGACTTGTGTCCAATAAATCAGAGCAGCAATACATTTTGGGATCACATATGATGTATACAAAAATATATACCACAAGACAGAGTCCTGCCCATGGATTGGGGAACCTGCAAAAAAGTAAGGTAAAAAGTTGGGTAGAAAATATATTTATATAAATTCAGGGGTACGGGTACAGGTAAAAAAATGACTAAATGTGCAGGCAGTGTGTGAGAAAAAGATCTCTGTGTTGTTTTCCTGGAGAAATCAGAAATGAACAAGTAGTTTTTTTTAACATTTAAATCAACTAATAATATCAAGCCTAATCATTTGCCAGGTTGTTTTTGTTGTGAAAGCCTGTGACACAACCTTTGATCCCACATCTGGCCAAATAATGGGAGGCTGGCTAATAGCTAGTGCATCAAAATGGATGACAGGCAAAAATAGCCAGTGCTGAATACACATCATCGAAGGCCAAGTTGGACGTTGAGAGATGGTGATGATAACACTGTCAGTGCCAAAAACTATTAGCTTTTGATAACCGAAAGCAAGCAACATTGCAGGTGCAGGTGTTGCCACAATTGACAGATACTTTTTCCAGGAATACAAGTGAATAACTGTGTGTTTAAACATGGGTCGGGTCATGGACTTGTTTGAGCAGGTCCTGGTGGGTCGGATTTGACTTGGCAGATTTGACTTGGAGATAACTGCAAGTAACGGGTCGGTTCTGGAACTTAGGTTTACAGGTTGCGGGTTTGCAAAACTTAACCCGTGCAGGATTCAAGCTAACTTAAATTGTCTTGTTAAATATATGTTTGATAAATCTGACTGCAGTGAAAATCACTGGCTAAAACTGTCATTTCCCACAGTTTGCACTGACCAACTGAAAAACTGCAATGACTGGATGGTTTTTGATTATTGCTTTGCAGAATGTAGCTAATTCGTTTGGAAATAAATACAGTATTAATATCCCTGCAACACTGCTACTGGCAAAACAGAGGCCTATTTTGCAAAGTTTGTTTTTAGAGTAAAGTTACTCCAAATTGTATGGTTTATTTAAAACATTAGTTTATTAGTGTAATTTGTTCTGAAATCTTGGTTCAAAGTAAAAAAAAACAAAACAAACAAAAGACTTTTTTTGTCTGTATTAATTAGAGATCTCAGTTATTGTGTGAAAGTAAAAAAGCCCAAAATGAAGTTCAGTAAACTTGAATCTGAATTAAATTGCTACATATGTTTATGTATTCCTCATTAAAGTTGGGTCTCAACCCAACAACAGTTTTTCATGTCTCTTCTTTCTTTGTAGCGTATAGCTCATGCTTAGTCTTATCAAGTTGTCTGCTAATTAATTCAAAGTTTTAATCAGTCATGCAGATGCTACCAGCTAATGCTACAATCTTACGGTAACTAGCAAGGATATCGCTTCCCTCCCTCAGATTTTAACATTAATCAGCTAAGTCCTTATAGATGAACTTTGGCTCACTCCAAAAGACACTAACAACCATAATATTTACACATAAAAAAGACATTAAGAATCATAAAGTGCCCAAATGAAATACATATAATTTTGTTCTTTAATAAACTATAAATTTCTCTACAGTGTGCACATTGTGTTCCCTTTAAATTCATCCTATTTTTGTGTCCTTTTTTTTGAAATCTGTGAAACCTGACGTCAGTCCAGACAGATCCTTTGTTTGGATGATGCAAAGTACATTTCATGCTTCCTTCCTCTCTCTTTCCTTTTCCTCCCTCCCTTCCTCTCTCCGTACTGAGTCGTAGCATGGCTAATCACCAGGTGCCGTGGCGGTCTGCGGATTAGGGCTGTAATTTAGAATAAAAGGGACGCTTCTCTGCACAGCCTGAATGCTGCTGCTGTCAGATGTTGTGAGTGGTTGTTTCTGTTCCTCCCTCACAATAGCACATGCCGCAAGGTAATTGAAGAAGAGGAAGGAGAAGACACTTGCTGGTAGAAATTGGCACAGTACAAATTGTTATTAGACAACTGTTAGCCAAAGCTTTAAAAAAAGAGAGGAGGAATCTTAAAAATCTACTTCTATTAGCTAAAGAGCAATCCAAACTACAATTACACTGGGATTTACAGCGAGTTTTCAGCCCTACACTGTCAGCCAGGCGACTGTCCTCAATGCTTCTGAAAACATTTGTCTCTTTTTTTTTGTATTAGCATCATGTATCAGTGCTACAACAAAGGTACAATATCTCCCCCTGCACTTGATGTGACCTGCACGACCAGGTGGATGTGAAAAATTTAGAACAACACAGAACAGAATTGAACCGAATGGGGTCAAGCACCCATTTTCATTTCAGACCACATTTACACCTGACTGTTTCATTGAATCCTGATATTGTTAACCACACTGCATTTGGATATGATAGTCACATGCATGTACGGTTAGCTGCTTTGAATTGTAATTGTGACCTAAAAGAGTGGTTCTCAAACCTGGAGGTCGAGACTCCCAAAGGGATCAGGGGATAATTTCCACAAGATGGTTGTGCAGAATAAAAGAAAATATTGAGGCAAGCAGCAGGAATGAGAGTCAGGTAGCAGCTCTCAGTGACGCCAGCTCCTTATGAGATGCAGTTTAAAGGGACAAAAATATGGCCTTAAGAAATTTAACAGCCACCTCACTGATGGCTAAAACTATAAACAGCAGAAAAATGACAATTACCAACATAAGCCACCAGGTTCTGAACAGACACAAACACAAACAACAAGTAAAATTAGCATTTTGTGACATACAATAGCAAATTTAAGAGCCTACTCAATCTAGCACCAGGCATGATGGGAAATGAGGGACATGTGTTAGGCTGGGGAATGGTTATTATCTCACATTACCTTAGAATATATTTTATTTAGTGTGTTTGAAAGTCATGAGGGCTCTAAGAAAGCTGTCACACTGGCACAAAACATTCCAAAGGGGGCAAACCCAGACTTTAGCCTAGGGCTTGCTGGCCCTGCTCCTGAGCAGGGTTAGCCCCGAGTTTGTGGGGTTATCACTTGAAAATCAACTAAACCCATGGCCAGTATGAAACAGGGCTAAAAGATCAAAGGAATAGTCATGGAACTTTCTACTAACCCAGGGCTAGTCGAAGTGCAGTGCGGATCATGCAGACCAGGACTTAGCTCAATCCTGGGCTAATTCTAGAGCTTTTCACACTGCATATTCTTAAGCCCAGATATATCCTTAGCTCTGGGCTAAGAATATGCAGTGTGAAAAGCCCTAAAGTGTGTGTGCACATGAGTTGTTATTGTACACACAAACTCATGGTTTTGTGCCACTGTAACATGCTCAACCAAGCAGTTAGTTCGCTAGCTATTGCGCTATCTCGAACCAGCGCTCGAAAAGACAGAAAACTGGACCTGAAAGTCCCACAGCAGCCCCATCAAATGAGAAGCGTAAATTGCCAGCATTTCCAACAGAGCCCTGATTTCCCACCAAGCTTCTGAAATATCACCCTGAATTTCTGCAACATGGATTTTTCGTGGGGGCTGTGAACACCAACCTGATTATTCTGTGGGGTCACAACTCCAAAAGGTTGAGAACCACTGATCTGAAACAATATATCTCATGCATAAAATCCAATTTAGTTGGGCTGTGTTTCCACATAATTCTATATGACATTTTTCCATTATAGGATGCGTCTTCAGTGGGTACGTGACATAATGTTAGGCACCAGGAAGGGTTCTGGTTGACACATAAGAAATGTTTGTGTGTACACTTTCCTATATGGCTAAAATGGAATTAGGTGCCTCAGGTAATCAGACTTTAAACTGTTTTGGTGTGTCTTGGGTGAATTTCCTGCATGAGCACGAGCTGAAAATCTGTCTGGACACAATTAATTTGCTAGATTCAAGAAACAACCAGGTGAAATGGGGTCTTAGATCACTTTTTCTAAAAATTTCAAAATGCTGCGGGTTTTCATCCCTATCAAACACAACAGTGACTGATTCGTCTGATAAGCCCCTTCCACTAAAGAAGACACAACAATCAGTAAAATCTGCCAATGTCGTCATTGATTGTAATGAAAATGGCTCTTGGGTCAAACTGGCACATGGTCTTTGGGACTCAGAACCTGCTAGTTCTTTCTTTAAACCATATAAATCCACTCAGGAACTGATTTATACCTGAAACTTGGAAGGATGTATTAACTGCAGTCTAACACTGATCGGACAGAAAACCAGCAGTGATCTGGATCCCTAAGATCAGGTAGAGATCAAGATTCCTTCCAGGAGACGAAATGGGCTTTCATTCACACATACTCATAGTACCAAATGAACTGAACACTGAGGGGCCAAATGTGTGACACAAAAAACAAAAACAGCTCAAGTCAGAGTGTTTGAAACCAAGACGTCTTGGTTGGTTACAACAAATAAGCTTGATTTTTCTCTAAAAGTCCTCTGCTGTCCCTGTGCTCCTGCAAAATGGGAGGCTGGTGTCTCAAACAGTCTGAGGGCAGTCTCACTTTTTCTCCGGACTCGTGGACTGACAGATAACACTCAGGAGCTGTCCAGCCCCTTTAATGAGGACACAGCGAGACAACAAGCAGTCCTGGGAATGAGAATCGAATGTAGGTTGTGAAGAAGGCGCGTAGCTGAAGCAAAGCCGAGCCCGCCGTGTATCGTGGTCCCAATAGGATGTGATCAATGTCGGCAACCGAGCCCTCCTTTGAAGTATCCTCATTAAGCAGGTTTTTGTTTTTTCCATCAAAGAGATCTGAAGAGAGCAAAATTTATCCTGTGAGTCTGAGGGGCGGTCGGTTGCAACAACAAAAGAAATGTGCTTCCCATGAGTCTCGGGAAACATTCTGATACAATATCAAAAGAATTACAGTACATTTCCAATGAGTGCCAAAATGACCTACTAGTTCCCAATCAGGGGAAATGGTTGGGTCCCAAGTGTGGTTGGACCTGTCAAAGCGCCCTTGAGTAAGAGACCTATCTGCTCCAGGGGCAGTACCACCTGGCTGACCCGGGTTTATAAAAATGTTTCTGAGGGGTTGGTTGAGACCGCAATGGAATCTTAGCCGCAACAACAAAACTTTATATTTTTGCGTGAGTCTTAGGATCGCTCACAACAGGGCCCAATGGTGCTCTCCAGGGACATCTGGGAGGAGTGGCGGATGAGTGGCGCCATCGTTGGGTCCACCATGGAGGAGGTAGGGAAGAGCTTGTACCAGCCAATCACCATCGTGCTGAGGTCCAACTCCTCCAATAGGATTCGAGCTACGCCCATGAAGCATTTGCGGTCCATCCGTCCATAATTGCCCCAAACGATCACCTGCAGAGATTGGTGGCAACACATAAATTCTCAGTGTTTTTGCATTTACAAGTGCTTTTACACAAATGTGCTAATTTCTCCTTGCATTATATTTACTTTCAATGTTTTCCCCAATTTCAGGATGTGTGTCGCAATATTGCAAAAGATGTCAAAGGGTCATGGATGCTTGGGCATTCGGGACATTGTCAGTGGTCAGGGTTCATGTCACATTAGGTCAAGGTTACAAAGACACTTGGTCAAGATGAGGAAAGATCATGTTTTTTGGTAATTATTGATCTCTACAATAACGTTTGGATCTTTCAAAATACAACAAAGAACTAATCATGCTTTAGTTTTGCAAAATTATATTGTAGAAACAAGCCTAAGACTGCCGCCATGTCACCTGCTCTGTGAAACTGCACTTGAGCCAAATAACTTAACATCAGTATGCTAACAATTTGCTTACAATAATAAAGCTAGCATGTTGTTGTTGTAATGTTTACCATTTTCACCATGTTTGTTTAGCGTGTTAGCTAATTTGCACTAAACACAAAGGAATGTCTTGAGTTTTGCAGCCAAAGTTTTGAACAAAATGAATTTTTTTTTTTTTTTAAGTTATTTTTTTGGGCATTTTTGCCTTTATTTAATAGAACAGCCAGAGAGTAGACAGGAAGGGGGGCAGAGAGAGTGGAGACGACATGCAGCAAAGGGCCGCAGGGGGAGTCGAACCAGCGGCCGCTGCAGAGGACTAACAGCCTCCATACATGGGTCGGACGCTCTGCCAACTGAGCTAAACGTCTGCCGAACAAAATGAAATTTTGACCAGATGATGGCGCTAGGTGACAAGTTAGGAAATCAAGGTTTTTTACAGTTCATCCTCTGGGGATTGGGAATCTCTGAACCAAAGTTTATAGTGGTCCATTCAACAGTGAGATATGTACATCAAAGTCAGCAGGTGTGGTAGAAGAAAAGTCAGATATTTGACTCTGAACCGCGTGTGGAGCCACAGGAAAAGTCGTGGGTTAGGAGTTAAGAGAACCATGAATTTGAAACCATTATAGCAATCTATCAAATAGTTGTCAAAATATTAGAATCTGGATTAAAGTGGTGGAACCACCAAAAACGACATTGCCATATAAAGCCGTGCGCAGCAACTTTATATTGATACAAAAGTATAATTTTAAAAACATTACTTTTCACATAAAATGTGTTTCCTAATGCAAATTTGTATACATACATATTTTTTGGAGTTGTGCATGAAGTTTTGTGAGAATAGATCATTGTGTTTGTTTACATTTCTGCCTGTTTACTGCCGCTAGAATTAATTCAAAAGGTCCTATAATGAGCTTCCTGGTGAAATATTACTGATGGAAATTTGTGTTTTTAATTAAATTTTGCAAACAACAGATGCATAATGTATGACTTCTGTGAGACCAACAATATTACCTGCAGTATTACCTGAGCTTACCTAACCAATGTTGTACTTTACAGTCCATTGTATTTTCAATCTATACTAATACTGAGACTCTATTGTCATTAATATCACATAATCTTGAGTAGCATCTGTCTACAGGTGGATGTACTTAATGTTCTCCTCCAGCCCGCTAAAGAGAATTTACTTTATTCCAAAGGATTTAGTGCCTAAACATGTCTTCAGAGGCCCTTGAACGGTGCACATAAAACATTGTGGGGGTAACGGAGGAGCAGGCAGATTAATTGACAAAGCGATGAGGTTAAGAGGGTGGGGTTAATTAGCATTAATCCCGATTGTTTGGGAATCTGTTCTGAAGCAATACTGGATCCTGGCAGTTTCTGTCTCTATTAGAGCAGCACAGAGTGGGCTGAGGTTTCAATTAAATTAAATGAAGAGTGATTGTGTGTGAGGGAATAGAGAAGGAGATGATGGTGGTATGTGTTTAGAGACCTGTGTGTGTGTGTTTGTACGTTAGGTGTCCTCTGTCTCCTGACATCCTGATAACATCAGGTCTCATCTCGGACGGCCCCACATCTTGTCAAGCGGCGGACAAAATAATCAATATCCGTCTGTGCGTGTCTGCCCGTGTGGTGGTCTTGTGTGTCCGTGCATGCCAGCATACCAATTTGTTTGGTGTGTGTGTGTGTGTGTGTGCAAGTGATTTACACAGAGGCACAGAGGCCAAATCTGCTTCAATCTATTCCCTCCATCTTTGAAGAAGAAGAATCTATCTCTCTTTCTGTCTGCTCACGACCAGTTCTCCAAACAAGGTGCTGACCTCAAACGCTACAGCTCAGGAGGGAGGGACACGTGGGGTGAAGGAGACATGTATGGTCGAGAAACTGGGTGTTTAGTGTGATAGATTTAAAAATACAGTGTCCTAGATTCTCTCCTGGTCTACTTCCTTGGAAGTGGAACTAACACACAGACACACACACAGTACAGGTGCTGATGGAAAGACAAAAAGGGATTTAATAAAAAAAAAAAAAAAAGAAAGAAAGAAAGAAAAGCATGTTGCATTGAAGTGAGGATAAGAGGGTACAGACAACGGATGGATGAACTTGAGTTGAAGGAAACAGAACTGTAAGTGCTTGGAAACACCAGAAAGTAGGGCAGCAAAATTTATTTGGATATTCTTGCAAAATACATGATGGTCAAAAGGACTTTGGTGTACTTTTGGTTTGGACAAGTTCAACTGAAAGTAGATATTATTGCTACAGTGTGCGATTCTGGATAACGGTGTTCTTCTAACAGGTTGGTTAAGGCTTTTTCCAGTTTCACAATGTCGATGCCTCTACATACAGGCCAATAAAGAAATGGTTTGGTCGTGTCTTGTGAGATTTGAATGTGTTGTTTTAGTTTGCCTCAGGGCTTTTTGCCAGAAAGCCTTTCTGCCAGAGATTTGCTGTCCCACGTGAATACCTAAGTCAACACAGACTTTTTATTTTAACCCAAACTTAAATCTTTTCCTAAACATAACCACAGCTGCAACTATTAGTCAATTTAATCAATCAGTCGAAAGAAAATTACTTGCCATCTCTTTTGATAATCGATATTTTCAGTCATTTTTCAAGGAAAATGTTGGTTTCAGCTTCTTAAATGTAAGGAATTGCTGGGTTTTTTTTGTCATTTATGATAGTAAATGAAGGGTCTTTGTTTTTTTTGGACTGTTACTGTAGTCGGACAAAAGACGCAATTTGAGGACGTCACTTTAGGCTGTGGAAAATTGTGATGAGCATTTTTCAAACCTTTTTGACATTTTATAGACTAAACAATCAATCGATTAATTGTGAAAATAATTGACAGATTAATCGATATGTAAATAATCGTTAGTTGGAGCCCTAAACATAACCAAGTCGTTTTGGTGCTTAGAAATAACAAAGTAGCTTTATTAACAAAACATAACCAAACTGGGACTGAAAAGTGAAAAAAGAAGAAAAAATAAGTGAACTAAGTTTGAAAACTAGAATTACTGGCTCGTGGTTGAATGCCTCCATGAACCAGCCAAGTTGTAGTTTATGTCCATGTCCGTCCAGACACATGTAACATATGTAGAGAAGACTTTAATAAAAGGTATGAAGTATATTTATTTTATATCCATATGGACATACCTCATTCCAGTGAATAATTTCCAGTGAGAAACATGCTGTCTGATAAGACTAATAGAGAGCTTCAAGTGTTTTTGCAGAACATTATGATTTCACAGTGAGGTTGAACGTTGACCTTTTGCATATAGAATCATCTTCATCTTTTCATCCTACATTTGTGTAAAATTTTCCCATAATTAGCACATGAATTCTTGAATCAAGGCCAAAAACGTGTTTTGTGAGGTCACATTGACTTTTTACCTCCAAAATCTAATCAGTTCATCCATCAATCCAAATGGACATTTGCACCAAAATTGAAAAAAAAATGCCCATCCAGGTGTTTCTTGAGACATCACAAGAATGGGACAGATGGACGGACGGACAACCCAAAAATATAATACCTCTGACCACAGCTGTAGCCGGGGTTGAGGGATACTAAAAAGCCAACACTGACATTTGGTTTCACACAGGACATGAACCCTGGTCACCTGGGTGCAAGTCCTGAGTATGACCCATTCACCAACTACAATGTCCTCCTTACATATACTTTTTGGCCCTTCACACTATATCATCTGATTTCCTAAAGCCTGTTCTGAATCAAACATGCTGGTGGAGTTTTGCAAATGTAGGTTTCCAAACAGTTTCCCCACTTTGGTGCTGAAGACCTTGACTGGCCTGCACAGAGCCCTGACCACCACCACCACATCCAACACCTCTGAGATGAACTCACACACCAACTGTCAGCCAGACTTTATAGCCCAACACCAGTGTCTGACTTCTCTAATGGCTTTGTGGCTGAACATGAGCAAATCCCCGATGTGGAAAGCCTTACCAGAAGATGCACATGGTTTTGGAATGAGATGTTCAACAATCATATATGGGCGTGATATTAAAAAGTCTGCGTACTTTGTTTTGGTCTCTTCAGGGTGGTTCAGATTCAAAGTTCACTAAAGTTTAACTACACACAAAAGCTCTGCACAGATTTACCTCAGAGGGGTGGAGAATCTATTGATTCCTTTTAAATGGACTGATTTCAGTCAGAAAAATTGCTGCTATAAATGCTGATGGAACTGAGCCTTGAAGTATAGAATCAGATAGAGATATTTCTTCAAATGCTCAGCATGTCTCTATCTGAGCCATTCACAGTTTTGACACCACAAACTCCCTCTGGTTAGACGAGACAGAATAATAAAGAATGATGGGAAAGAGGAAGATAAGAGTGACACATTTGGGAAAAAAAAAAGAATATATATGATGAAACTTTTCCAAGTTCTGAAAAAAAAACTACTGTATGTGGACAGAGAGAAGCTGTCACACAGGAAAATGAAAAAAAGAAAAATATTCTAAATGTTATGACTGTTATTATTGTTATTATTTTTTAAACCATTAATCTTCTCTCATGTACTTAGTTTTGCAACAATGGTTATTAACTGTGTAAATAAAGCCTCTTATAACATTGAGAGAAAGATAACAGTATTTTTAAACACAAAAATAAACCTGATAGAGATCTTTAGCATCTGTATTCGCTCAGAACACAGAAATAAGCTGACACTAACTCCAGCCAAATACATAATAGAATATGGGAAAACAAAACAACATAAAGGATTACATGCAAATTGTCAGAGAGTGAGAGATAAGAGAGAAAATGAGATGATCAGGGGACGGCAGCAGACAGAGCAGGGCAGAGGAGAGGAGAAAGACCCACAGCCGATAATTAGAAAGGAGGCGTTCAGCAGCTAATTACTCAGTGACGGCAGCAGAGCAGCCTCAGGACGGTCTGAAGGCGTTATCACTGAACACACAGAGCACCTTCAAAACCCACTGACCTGACCTCTGATCACCACACACACACACCTGTCCCAACGGCATGCGGGAAGTTTGACGTATACAGATCCCAACCTCAGACTATTATACCCAAGTCACACTGACTTCAGTGGAAATGATCAGTATCAGTATAGATAAGTAGACGAGTCTGGTAGATGATTTATGTGTTGTGCTCTAAAGGATTGTGTCCACTTAGCATTTAGAGGGACCGTTCACCCCACAATCAAAAAATAATATTCTTCCTCTGGCCTTAGTTCTGTTTATCCATCTATACTTTTCATGTGAGGTGTGAGTTGCAGAGGGTTGGGGATTTGGGCCATAGAGATGTCTGCTTCTGCTCCAGTCTTTCCAGAAATCATGATGCAGTTACTCAGGATAATCCACAGACCTTGTTGTTTCATATATGAACTACTTTCTTTCTGCAGTAGAATCTACCGGAACTACTTTAGCATCTTACCAGAACTACTTTCTTTCAACTAAAAAGAACGTAGTTCCTACATGAAAGTCTGTGGATTATCTTGAGCAACTGGTCATGGCTTTTGTGAAGAGACACTGATTTCGAATTTTTCAGATGTATTTTTTGGTACTTTGAGCTCCAGTGCCATTTACTTCCATATATTGGAGGAAAGGCAGAAATCTCGACAGCAGATATTCAAAAAACAAACAAACAAACAAACAAAAAAAAACAATCTAGATGGATAAATAACTCTGCAGACCATAGGAAAAATATATATTTTTAATTTTGGGGTGAACTGTCCCTTTAATTCTGAGGGCCAGTGTCGTTTTCAGTTGTTCCTGATGAAGAGAGAGCAGGGGGGGCTTTAGGTTGAACCGACTGTTTGATGAGTATTTTTAATGGTTTTCCATACTTTTAATTTTTTACAAGTTTAATTAATTTAATTTAATCAATAATATCATAAAATCATAAAAACAAAAGTGTTTTCCATGATGGAATGTGGAGGATGAATTTAGGGGTCTGACAGCCTGAGGAAAAATGTACAATGGAGGTACAATTAAGGAGACTTGGACTAGCCAGATGAGCAGTATGGAGGCAATTTAAATGTTTTTTTCCGTAGTTGTTTTTTTCTGTTTGAATACAGTCACCATTCACTTACATTGTTTGGGAAATTCTGCAACACTGTTTCCCTGTGAAACTCCAGCAGTGTTTTGTGGACTAAAATACTAAACCCAACCTTCAATCGGCATGAGGGTGAGGAGATAATGATTGAATTTTCATTTTTGGGTGAACTATCCCTTTAAAGAATTAAGTATGGAAACTTCATGTTATATTTATATGGCACCACTCTGCTGTGACTGCTCGGCTTATTTAGCCCTTAAATAAAAATTTTAAACACAGGAATGTAAGAAATTGTAAGATACTGTGATGTTTGAATCAAAGTGGATGTGCATCTGTGTCTCCCTGCTAACAGAGACCATTTACGTGAGAGGATTGGGCAGATGTTGTTTTGTTTTTTGTAGATTAGAACATTTATTTTAATGGAGTCTGATGACATTTTCATCATATAACTGGCTCTGCAGAATCCGATAGACAGATTTCTTGGCAAAAGCACTTAAAAACTGATTAGTTTCAGCTTGTTTGCTTTGCAGACTTCTCCATTTCACACATTAGATAACTCATGCATTAAATTTATATATTTTAAGTGCATCTTCACACTTAACACACTGCAAAATAGATAAGTAAAAGCACAGCAGTGATACAGCGGCTGATTTCAGCAGTAATTTCATGGTAATGTGTATTGCTGTCATGCACTGGTAATACATGTAAAGTCATGTAAAAGCTACATTTGAATGAATTGAGATTTTTTTTTCTATCACACTGCATGTAAGGTAGAATGTAAAAAAATGTTCACATTTGGGAAAAGAACATTTTCCTTCACAGTATAACCTGAAACCTTTGCATCTAAAATAACTGGCAAAAATCTGTTTAGACATTTAAATAAACACGTGTCTTGAATGAACAAGTCTCACATGACACGCTCTGTAAAACTTGATGAAGTAGAGTTTGTGATGGAGTCGTTTAGGAAGGATTTTAGAATGAATTCTCAGCATGGACTTTAGCAGCGCTCTGCTTTGCTAAATCAGGAAGTGACAAATTGAAAAGTGCTGCTGATTTCAGCGATTTTCATTATCCAGTGTGAATGAGTTTGATGAAACTCGGAGGACAGCGACACAGACAGCAGATAATTAAGAGGGAGGCGTTTAGTGGCTAATTACACAGTGACAGGAGCAGCGGAGCAGCCCGAGGCAGAGCTGCAGGCCTCTCCACTCAACACACCAAAGTCTCCACCTGCTGATTACTGAGGAAAACCCGCCACACGTCAGGTTATTTGATTATTATGAAGGCAAAATCAAACATTACTGTAACAGAAGAAAGAAAGAAAGAAAGAAAGAAAGAAAGAAAGAAAGAGAAAGAAAGAAGAAGAAAGAAGTATAACGATTTATAACAACATATAAGAGCAGGACTGTTCTGGAAATATAGGAGTGAATGAATAAGGAATGAAGGAGAGAGAGAAGGAAGAAAATGGTGGGAGGGGATTACAAGAGCTTGAAGGGAAAGAAGGGAGAGAAAAAAGAAAAAATTAAGAAATTACCTGTTGTAAAGAGAAGGGATGAAAGTAAAAAATGAAGGAGGCAAGACTGTAGAAAGGGAAAGGAAGCGGTGAGTGAAAAAGCAGCATCAAGAAAAAACAAAAATTAAGGAACATGAAGCGATGAGAAAAATAGAGGTGAAACAGGAGACAGGAAAGAGAATAAGTGGAAAATGAAGGAAAAAGTGACAGCGAAATAATACAGACTGGAAAGAGGAAGGAAGGAAAGGAAAGTGAAGGAGCTCCGCTGTAATAATCAGTCTTTCTTTTGTGACATTTTTGATCCTGAAAGCAGCTGAAGCTCAAACAGCTGAAAGAACAAAATCAGCTCAAACAGCCTCCTTGGTCCCTCAGGTCAGAGTCTCACTGTAAATGTCAAACTCTTCCTCCCAGCTTCCTCTGCTGTGACTCCTCTACACCTCCTCAACCTTCTTTTACAGACCCTCGAAAAGACAAGCACAGATATTTCTAACTTACATTCATCAATCCACATGATTCTGGTGAAACCCTTTTATTTTATGGTGACGATCTGGAGGGATTAATATGTGTTTTGGGTTTATGAATTTGTTTTTTCAACACCCTACTGTTCTTGTAGCAGCATGGCTTTATGCTGTCCGATCCACCACTTTGGTCCACACTGACATATCTCAACAACTACTGGAAGGATTGCCATGAAATTTTGTACAGACATTCGTGGTCCCCAGAGGATGAAACCTATTGACTCTGGTGATGCGTGAGAACAGGCATATGTCACTTTCCTGCTGTCAGTCATCGACAATCACACCTCCCTTTAGGATGAGAACAAGTGCTGTAAAAGTGCTGGTGCTGAATTGAAAAAACTAGTAGCACCATGCCTAAAAGCTGCTGCATCCCATTTTGCTTGTCAAACAATAATTTTCTTACTTTTCTTCGGTGGTGGAAAGAGTACTGAAAATCTGTACCCAGGTACAAGTACTGTTATTAGTATTAGTTACTTTTTAGCAGTTGATGTTTAATACATTATCAGCAGCAGACATTCAATCAACGAGGTTTCTGTTTCTCCAAATCTTCAGTTTGAATCTCTCCTAACTTCCTGTTTTCTTTAACCAATAGTTGAAAATCTAGTAACTGATTGATCATTAATGATGTATAAGATACACAAAAAAAAAAAATTTATTTTTTTTTTGTTTTGTTTTGTCATTTTCCCTCATTTTAAGTTTTAGTTTCCTTATTCAACAAGTGGCTCCACCAGACAAAACGTGTCAAATGAGCTGCAATTAATGCCATTTCTAGACTATAGATTAAATATTCATGGATACAGTTTTCAACTGGTTATTAATCAATTAATAATTAATCATTAACATCCTTACTCCAAACCTGTGACTGCTGCAGTGTTTAGTTTTTCATCTGTCTGTCCTGGTTTTCATTGGCCTGTTTGCAGATACAGTAACCTTATTGGCTACAAAAATGCAGATGAAAGGTTTGGATATTAATTCAACTTGTACAATTATGATTTTGAAAGTAACTAAGTGGATTACATGGTGTACTGAAGTACAATTACAGACTACTCAAAATCTACTCATGAAAGTACAAGTACCCAAAAAAACAACAACAAAAAAAAAAAAACGACTTAAATACAGTAAGTTGAGTATTTATAATTAGTTATTTCCACCCCTGCTTTTCTTCTTTACTTCCCCAAAGAGTGAAGGACAGTAAGAGAAGATATTTGTGGCTTCAAGCCATCAGCAAAGAGGATGAAAATGGTACTGTAGGACCTGCACAGTCAATCCCTGTGGTGTACATCAGTGTCAAACACGTCATCACAGGTTAGTCATTGATGAGTAAATGACATGCTCCTGTAGATCACAGCTAATCAGAGTGAGACTCAGTGATGGTGTAACTAACTATGTCTCTTCCTTCAAACACCCGCTTTTAGGGTGGAGTTTTGGTTTAACAGTCTGCCCACAGAACAGACCGCCAGGAGCAGAGGGTATTTTAACGTTAATAATTCACATAAACTGAGCTGACCTGCCTTCTGAGGTTCTAATGAACCTTATAAACATCATAAAGAAACCAACCGACCTGTAGTCTGGTTTCAGGTGGTGGTTTCCTGGACTATTATTATTTCTGAATAAATACATGCAAAACTAATGACATCCCCATCAGCCTTACTTGTACTTTGCTGGTGTTAGCTGAGAACCACTGAGTCATTTTTCATTGTATTTTGTCAGTGGTTCAGGGCAATAAAGGATAATGTGGGTTTGATTAGATTCTGCTCATCTCCTGCATTACTGTTCTGTTTGCATATTTCAAGTGGTTTCCATATTTTATAAGATGTATTTCAAAGTAAATATTGTGAAATAAAACCTGTCTAAAAGCTGAAAAACACAATGGTGTATCTCACCTGCACAACTTTCCCCTGTGGGCTCTCAGAGAAGACCAGGACCTGGTTGTAGAGAGGGTCCAGAGACTTCCTCACTGACTTGGTCTTCTTCTTGGCCACACAGATCCCGTTCTCCAGGAGGTAAACTTTGATGTAGGCCGCTGAAACGACAGCAGATGGAAAAAATTAAACCTGAACTCAGTTTTAGTCCCTTCAGAGTACGCTGCAGCTCTGCTTTCAAACTGAGGTTTTCAGTTACTTTTATGCTGAGTCATGGATTTAGAGCTGCTGATGTTAAATGTAGACTATGTTACAGTAAGAAGGTATATTACACAGGTGCACAGTTAATGCACGGATACAATCGGCAAAGCGAGGGTCATATAACACATTGGTTCCCAACCAGGGGTCTGGGTCCCACTCGGGGGCACCAGAAGTCATAGGGGGTCCCCAAGACTTTGTCTGCTCTGAGATCCTCAAAATCAGATTTGCACATGTCGACTAAAATCACAATTTCAGGGTTTGTACACGTTTTCCAAAGAGAAATTCAAGTACTTTTGCAGCATTTTCAAGGTGCATTTTCAATCTTTTCCAGCACCTTAAAGCTGTGGTAATACACAAAATGATTATTTCACCTCTTCGTCACATTAAATCAGATGTTACTGTACTGTTATCAACCAAAATGATGTTTTTGTGATTCAGAACGGCTGTACAGTGTACAGACGGCTGACAAATTAAAGGAAAACATGACAGAGTTTCATGTGTCTAAATGTGTCACCTGTAAGTAGACTTGGCTTCCTGTTATAGTTCAGAATTTTGTGCATTTTCCTTAACCAGTAGTTGAAAATGCAATTGATTAATCATTGATAATTAATAAGATATAAAACACACATTTTTTCTAATTTTTTCCTCTTTGTTTCTTGTTTTTTTCTTATTTCAAGTTAAATTTAAATCTCCTTATGAAATGAATGAACAATGTCAAATGAGGCGCAAGTAATGCAATTTATAGACTATAGATTAATTATCAATTAATACATTAATACAAATTTTTACTTGTCAATAATTGATTAATGAGTAATCATCAACTTCCTGTACAATATAGCTCAGCAAATATTTGACTTATTTTATTTCTTCATCTAAAAAGTTAAGTAATTCAGTCAGGCAGCATTTTATTATGAAAGTAACATGATTACAGTTTCAAGCAGTTTCAAGCACTTTATCCAAAATCCAACCACTTTTCAAACCTTGCAAACACTACATTAAAATTCAAGTGTTTTCAAGGATTTCCAGCACCTGCATGAACCCCACAATTTAAATGATAAAAGTCTAAATTGGGCTGGGAGGGCTCAGCTTTCATCAGATGCAAGTAGGGGGGGCTCTGAGGAAAAAAAGTTGGGAACCACTGATGTAACAGACAGAAATGACCAAAGGCATCGAGAAACTTCTTTAAGGCACCTTTACAAACCTTGTACCCTGGACTGTAAGAAGTCAGTGACAGAGTACAGTACACAAGTGCCCTTGCAAAACTGTCTAATCAATGCAAAAACTATTAAATGTAAACACATTTGATGCATGCAGTAAACTAACATGCAAGTAAAAGACTGTTTAAAGAACATAGTTTCTGCATGCAATTAAATCTTATTAAATAATAAAAATCCTCTTAATATAAATCCTCAACTAAACATCAGACTAAGCAAAAAAATGAATAAAACCCTTTATCCATTCACATGCAAACAATTGCTGTCAGCACCCTGGAGAGAGCACAGCGCTCTCCACAGACACAAAGAAATGTATGAAGTGAAAAGAATTGTTAAAAAAAAGGTTTCCTAAAATTGACACTCTGTCATCTCTCTGTCATCCGCTGGCTTGCAGTGTGAAAGTGTTTTGATTTTTCGCATTCACACTGAAAGTTTGCACCGCGCTGCCGTGAAGCAGGAGAAATACAGCTGACTAATAATTTGTCAGTCTTGTAGTTTTGATTTTATTTCCTGGAATGAAACTTTGTTGCTAGGTAACACCGACCCAAACAGTATTACAGACGAGACTTCTGACTTTGACTGACTGACTGACTGACTGACAGGCGCACAAATACACGCATTAACACACACACACTCCACAGCTTTTTGTGCTGCATGTGAGATGACAAGATTAAAGATGAAACCCTGGCACAAATAGATGAAATGTGGGGCAAGGTTCTCCTCTGTCCTTCTACTATATATGGATTTCTTTTCATCTCTGGATCTCTCTGTTTTCATTCACACTAAATCGCTCTCCACACGTTCCTCCCTCCGTCCTCCGACTCTTGTTTGTGCTTTGCTCTGTTTATTATCATTTTCCCTTTTATCTCACTCATTTTTTTTCCCGGATAATGTTTCTGTTTTTCCTTATTTGCTGACGCTGTTTTGTTCTTATGCAATTAGGATCAATGGCTGGTTTTAATATTATGCAACCACACAGGGGAAGTACAATCAGAGTTAATAGTTTGTTGTTACACAATCCAACTTCCTGCAAAATAAATAAATAAAACAACAGCACAGTCATGTTGACATCGTGCCAGTCCTGATTCTATTTCCTCTGACCAGTCCAGACCACTGATACAATAACGGTCTCCATGACATAAAAGTTTAATTGATCTGATTAAGCTGATTCTTTGCTTGATCAGTTTATTGTTCAGTTGAGTTATTGCTCTGTTTAATATACAGTAAAACTGGGCAGCCAACTCATATTAACAGCTCTCCAAGAACCTTTTGATATATTTCAGGTGCAATAATGCATGAAGCTGAAAATCCTCGGGGTGTACTGTAGGTGCAGGAACTGTGACACTAGGTTACTATTGCACCTGTGATCCTGGCTGTGGAATTGCACAGAAGGTTTGGAAGCCGAGGCAGACAATACAGACAATCCAACATGATATCATGGGATGTTGTATAAATAGCATGCCGCTTTTAAGGACCTTTTGCATGTCATGTCTACGCATTTTAAAGGTTTTCAGGAGTCATTTAACGCTGTTAGACTGGAGGCTTTTATGAGTTTTGGATGTGCAAGAAAGGACGAAGTCAGGTGACCTTCATCATCATGATAACAACAGTCAGGAGACCTTCATTTTCATAGTCAG
Source organism: Lutjanus argentimaculatus (assembly GCA_034769285.1). Taxonomy (NCBI): domain Eukaryota; kingdom Metazoa; phylum Chordata; class Actinopteri; order Lutjaniformes; family Lutjanidae; genus Lutjanus; species Lutjanus argentimaculatus. The sequence goes on along the minus strand of JAWZSL010000028.1, from coordinate 10,306,293 downwards.
GTGACCTTCATCGTCATGGTCATGATAATAAACAAAGGTTTACAATGTGAAATGGTTGCAGTTTGCTTAGAATTAGGCATCCAAACTACTTTAGGAGAAGATTGCAAAATGGGTTAAAATATGCATGTTTAGTTATTTACGTCAGTTAAAGACCCCCTCCAATTAAAATCAAGTTTTTAACCCCGTTAACATGTCCATGATCGTGGTGTTTTGCACGTGTTACAAGACATCACAGGAGCTAAATAAGCAGTTAACATCATGTTTGAGCATTTTTTTTTGCGTTGAAACTGCAGCAAGCAAGGGCAGTCTAAAAAAAAAAACATATTCAGTCAGACTGGGTATATGATGTCATAAACCCTAAAGAACCATTCCTTTTAATTGAAAGTGTGGCGCTTTACATATAGTGGTGATGCCCAGCCCACGGGAGAAGTCACATGTAGCTAATTACCATGATTACTAGCAAAACAGGTGCAGCTACTTATGGTGGGGGTTGAGGGGTGGGGTGTGTGGAGAGGGTGGGGAATTTGCATATTCATGAAATCCTTGGATACTAAATGAGGGCAATGTGTAGAGCTATATGTAAGCATATGCTGAACAAGGTATTTGAACTTATTTTACAAAACAAACACATCAGACACAATTTATTACTTCTTGCAGAGCATTTTATATTGTTTAAAAACATGACTGGAGGTGGACTTTAAGTTACATACATGAAGTTAAGGTAACTTTGGTATTTGCAACCTGGACCTTTTTTCCTATGATTTTGTTTCTAAGTGAATAATTGGAACAGTAATTTTTGAATTGGTCCAAAATTCAGGGAGAGCGCTGCAGCCTTCAAAAGGAATTGAGCTTCAACTTAATCCCTCCAAGAAGCTGCGAACTGTCAAAGTATGTCCAATAAAAAAAAAAGCTTGTTTTTGCCACTGACAGGCTCAGATTGTTATTTTAAGTGTCTGACAACATTATGAAAAGAGACAGATTCTTCTTGTTTAGCCTGAAAAAGCCGCTATATCGCTCTGTTCAAAGTGACCAGACTGACAAAACCAGTCATTTTGACTCTCTGGTTGACTGATTTCTAACCCTTTAAAACACCAGAAAGTCACACAATAAGACGAGCTAACTAAGTGATCAAGGCAGCAGCAGACCCAAGAAGTAAAATGACTGTTCTTTGTCTATAGAGTGTGGTCACAGAGCTATAGGCGAAACCAACTGTTGTGAAATCATTAGCGCGAACATGTATCCCATCAGTTGTGTACGTGCTTGTGCATTCTCATCCATGTGCACAGTAATAACCAATGTAGGGACCTAATTATAAAAACAGCAACCACAGCGCTACTAGTGGTTAAAAACTCCACAGGGTGCCTTTAAATGAATATAGAAGATGTGAAAAGATTTTTATGGACTCATACATCATTATTTCTAAAATTCTGATTATGTCTGTGACGCAGTTTTTGTTTTTGGGCCACTCAGATATTGCGTTTTTCAGTATAGAGAAACTACGGAGCAGCATTTAAAGTCTGAGCAACACGCTGCATGTTTCACTGCAGCATAAGCAGAAGCAAATGTAGATGTGACTTATTTATCGGCTCTGTGTGTTAACTCCCTGAGCGCTGAAAACACCATTTCCTCCTCTTCACTTATGCATCTTTCATATCTTCAAGGACGATAATTGTGTTTTTGGAGGATATATCCCATTAGGTTTGAAAAGTCCGCTGCAGGCTGTTCTGTTTGAGCGTTGCCGATGTTATCTGCTGTCTTGTGGTGCATTCATGTGATGTGGGAACCTCCACGTTCTAAAATGTGGCAGTTGTTTGATGAACAGCGGTCTTTTTAATTGGAAAGACACTGCATTCAGATTTTAGAAAACACATATTCTTTTGATAAAACAACAACCCAAGGTGGCTCAGACTGACCTGGAGGTCCCTTTGAACCTGGTTTCATGGTGAGTCCTCGGGCCTGGACGACCTCCACCTCCAGACCCCCGTTCCTCTCCATCAGACCGATCTCCACGTCACCTAGGATTTAAGAAAACAAGTTCCAAGTTATTCATAATTTTGGCTTTTATATGATGATACATTTTTGTGTGGTGTCAGAAAAGTTTCAAATCAAGTATATAAATAACATAAATACACAGTGATGAAAAAGTGAAAAAATATTAAGATATATAAGATATATTTCTAACAAACTACCTGGATAATGTACATGACATCATAAACTAATAAAGCATGTTAGTGTCACTAACATAGAAGGTGCTACAATGTCCACATTTGAGTGTTGCAACTGTTTAAGATTACCCCACCCTAAGATAACACCAAGTCAAGACCAGGTCCCAGACCAAATGTAAAAGCTTGTCATGGTTTGGGTTTTTTCATAGTCAGTTCCTGTTTTATTTTGGTATGTCCTCTCTGGTGTGTCTTTGTTGTTTTTACTTCCTGTCTTTGTCTTTTTTTCCTGCTCTTTTTGATGACTGATTATTTTCACCTGTCCTCACCTGTGTCTTGTTATCCTCCCCCTCCCTCGTGTGTTTAATCCTGTGTCTTGGTTTGTCAATGTCCTGGTGTTTTCTTGTGGAATTTTGTTGCTCTGTGTTTTTACCCTGCATGGATTTGTTTGGATCGTTACTTTCCATGGACTTTGATTTTTGTGTCTCCTCTGTTGGATTTTTTTTTTTTTGGTTGCCTGTGATTCACCTTTGCTATCTTTTTCAGTTTTTCTGTGTTTGGTTTTCTATTATAAGTCTGAAGTCAACCACTCCTGCTTCAGACTGCATTCGGGTCCTTTCTCCTGTCCCTGGTCAACACACTGTAACAAGGCTAGGACCAAAGGTCAATTTGAGGCCAGTTATCAATGATAAAGTCATTATCAGGATGTTGCTCATTTGGCTTTTGTCTAAAAATAACTTACATTGTCCTTAAATGGCAGATATGAGTGATTTAGAGGATTTGTTCACTAATCATTAATAATGAACAACCTCAGGGTCTTCATGCAGACCCACTGTCATCCACTTTTGGACTAGAAGTGAAACATCACCTGCTGTAGGCTATAAGATGCAGAAGTCTAAAATATTTTAATTTATCATCTTTTGTCTGCTGAGTCTGACACCAGGACTTCAAGCTCTGTAGTGTGGAAGTCTTGTTTTTACACTCCAGTAACATTTTTGTGAATAGAACTCGACCAGAAATGAAGTGGAACAGGTAGCCCGTGACATTTTTAGGAGTGTGGATTATGCTCAAGACTAATGTCCCGAACACTTCCTCATGAACAGGTGGCATTAATCAGGATGAAACAAATGATTTACAACAAGTTTGTCCAGTTGGTGAATTCAACACTTGTACAAACAAGCTGCAGAAAAACATAATAGATGTGTCTAGGGTGAGAAAAAGAGAATGTTCTTGCATGAGAGCTGTTAAGTGCATCCATCATCCATAGAAACAAGAACCAGAAGAGAGTAAAACACAGAATAAACAGCTCAGATTATTCTAAATGTAAATAAAGTGGTAAAGGATTTGGAGATGTAGCTCCATCTTTAGATGTTTTGAGCTAAATGCTTTACCATCCATAAAAAGTGACGGTGTTTGGACTCAACAATGCAGTAACACAACCTTATATGATCTTGACCAAGTTACTGAAAGCATAAACACATGTTGACTACTTTATAAATGAGAAATAAATGCATTTAAGCTGAGCTAACAGGCCATCTTATTGCTTTAATTTCCTCTTATTAGGAAAACAATATAGAGTGTTAAGCCTAAATTCCAAAATTAGACAAAATTAGTTGGTTTCTTCCTCTCATCAGTCAAAAAATTTACACATTTTAGGTGCTTTATAAAAGGTGTACTGCAGATATAAAGCTTACATTTGCAGATTTTCTTTTATAGTCTTTTATTTCCTTAGTGACCCAGATAAAATCTCATGTGACTGAATTAAACAATGAGAAACACCTTTCTTAGTTTGCACTGATACAGTAACATCCTGAGTCTTTTGTCTCAGCTTCAGCCTCCTAACTCTACATATTAGGATCTTAAGATTGAATTCAGTTAGTTCTTTAGCCTGTTTGGTTTTATGGCATCTTAACCATGTGATTTAGTCTTGCTTCTGGCAGCTGCAGGCAGCTTATTTTAGCAGTTAAGCTCTGGTAAACTGACTGCACCAGCACCAACAGTATCAGGCGACAAAGATAGCAGCAGCAGTTCATAAAAGTTGAGCATCTACAGGCCAAATATTTTTCTGTAGAGTTGGTAGAAACCAAACGTAGGTAGCCTCGATGTTTGCTAACATGTTAGCTGTATCAACTCAAGCAGACAGTATGTTAGCGCTGTGTTTCTTTCTGGCCCCTGCAGATCAAAATCTGTCTTTGGTGCTTTTTGGGGTCTGGGAAATTAAACTTTTTCTTCATTCCACTTGCTGGAAGTCACACTGGATAACAGTTTCAGCTAAATGCCCCCAAAATGACACACACACATTCCTTTGAAAGTGACAGAGAGCAGATGACGGCCAAGTTATTCTGAGTTCTCTGATATTATATAATGTTGGACTGGACAGCAGGTTTGGAGTGGAGTCGGTCCAGTCAGTGTCACTGTTGTCGGGCCAAGGACACTGTCTGGCTGCCAGCGAGGAAAATGACCCACTTACAGTAGATCACTGCTGTGGAGGACGGGCTGCATACAATATATCCAGTGCATATACAGGCTGGAAGTGAAGAAGTGCAGAGGACAATGAGACACACTCTGCAGAAGGACACAGCTCTGATTTATGGGACATGTTTTTTTTTGTTTTTGTTTTTTTGCCAATTTGAAATGATTCCTGCAGTTATTGGTTTGGTTTTATGAGGAAATAAGATATTTTTCTTTTAATTTTCAAGTTTCAACTCCATTTTTCAGGTGGAGAGTTACTTGTTGCCTGTTTCAGGGGCATTTTACAGAGGTCTTTTACATCTTACTAGGTATTCTTTTATGCCTTGTTATGTCTTTTTTGTCCGGTCGTGTTTTCTGCGTCTTCTTTGGCCTCTTATGTTTTCTTACATTTTTTTGTCATTACCTTTATTTGTCTTTTCTTAGGTCTTTTAAGTCTTGTTAGGTCATTTTGTTACAGATTTTCCATCTTTTTTTGTCTTGTTATGTCTTGTTACTTCTTTTACATCAATTTTTGTCTTCTTACATCTTTTTTGTCTTGTTACGTCATTCATGGACTTGTCTTTTCTATTGTCTTAATGTTCCACCCAGTTAGGTTGGAATCGGTCTTGATGTTGGGAAGGCAGCGAACAATATTGCAAAATAAAAATAATCAATAATTCCCTCCAAATGCATTAAAACTACGAGTATAAGTAAGGAGCCTGTTTTTGAGGAATAGAAAGTACAGTTATTTTTTGTGTTAAAATGTGTTAAAAGTAAAGTGCAGGTACATGAAAACTCTATTTAAGCACAGTAATTAAGTATTTGTACTCCGTTACTTCCCACTGCTGGTATTTTATAGTTGTGGCCCTCAAATTTTAATACTTTTGACTAGATGAACTTCTCATAGGCTCATGAGGGGAAAAAGTTTTTTAAAAAGTGTGCGTGAAAATAAAAGTGCGTGTCCTTTCTCACCCATGGATGTCGTCGCCAGAGTCTGTCGCCCAACAAACTGGGCGGGTCCCATCCCATCGAGGAAGTCGCTGAACTGTGCGTCCGACGCCAGACACATGCCGCTGTAGTTGAGGCTGCACAAGAGAGCGGAAGAGGCAGACAGAGAGACAGATGGTTAAACACGACCAGGCAGTTCTCATTGTGCCTCAATTAGACAGAGAAAGTGAGTCAGAGACTGGAAAATAAAAACAGAACGCAAGAGAGGACGAACAGAGATGAGACAAAAAAAAAAAAAAAAAAACTGTCTGGAGGAATAAGAAGCAAAAAAAAAAAAAGAGCTGATCACTCCTGTTTCAACTTAGATAAACTCCCAAAATTCAAATCGGCTCCATGAAACTAAACTCAGGCTATTGGTTTTAGAGTTTGACCCCCTGTGTTCATTTGTGCAAAGGAATCAGCTCAGAGTGCTTTGGTGGCAGCGTGCCAGTTATACTACAACTCTGTTTATGTGTCTGTGTGAGTGTGTGTGTGTGTTTCATGGAAGGACAAATCCACCCGAACATGTTCTGATGCTGATGTACTGTATATCATAAATCTGTGATTCTCAATATGCATCTGAACAAAGTGTTCTCATTCCAGGTCGTCAAATACTGACGCTGCTTTGTCCTGCCCCCTCTGGGTCACACCCTTTAGTGTCTGTATGAGATATTTCTGCCAGAAAGCCTTTTTAACATGTGGTTAAGTGAAACACTCACAGTTAGGTTTAGATAAAGATCATGATTTGGGTTCGAATAATTATATTACATTACATAAGTCACATAATGTATGTGAGGCATGTAACGTTACGTAACTTAAAACTTAAGAACGCAAACCCCGATCTCCTGGGTGAAAGTCTTGCGTTTTTTTTGGACCCTTCCATCCACCCCACATCCTGGCCTGATGCACCTCATACAGCTGCTAAAGGGTACTTTGTGGATCTGTATGAGATGCCAGGAATTGTGTTTGTCTTTTAGTTTGCAGAATATTTCAAAAAACTGTGAACCGATTTCAGTGAAATTTGGTGACAGAAACAAAAGGTATTTGGTGTGATCATGAAATCAGAATTTAAAGGTTTTCTTGTCATTGTGATACCATATAGAGATTTTTTTGATTATTCTTGCTTTATTTGCAAGAAGTTGAATGACAACGTGACAAAACGTTGGTATTTATTTGACCTGGGAGTGAGAACAGGCTGCCGAGGTGGCTGAGCAGTTAAGGCTTAAAGGGATAGTTCACCCCAAAATGAAAATTCAGTCATTATCTACTCACCATCATGCTGATTGAAGGTCGGGTTTGGTTTTGTAGTCCGATTTTCACAGGAAAACTGTGTTTGGATGGAAGTGAATGGTGACCAGTTTTCAAACGTAAAAAAAAAAAACAACAGAATAAAAACCAACCAAACCAAGTTTCCTAAAGCCCCAACATGCCAAGTTGGTTAAAACAAATGTTATTTACACCATGTTTTTAGCCTGAATCTTCACTGTAGATCCTTAGCTTGGAGCCACATTCATGTGACATGCACACTGTCTGAACTGGGCGTGTGTGTTGTTGTGACGGTGTGCAAATGGCATGTCGGGACTTTAGGAGACTTGGATGCCAGACAAGCTGTATGGAGGCGTTTTATGTTATTTTTCTAGTTGTTTTTTGTTTGGAAACTGGTCACCATTCTCTTACATTGTTTGGGTTATTCTGCAATGCCGTTTTCCCATGAAACCCCAGCAGTGTTTTGCGGACTAACATACCCAAACCCAACCCTCAATCTGCATGACGGGGGAGTAGATAATGACTGAATTTTCATTTTGGGGTGAACTATCCCTTTAACCGGTTAAATCTCCTCTCAGTATCTGTGACTGTGACTGATTTATAATTCCTTCACTCTCCTAATAGTTTCATTGAACCACAGCAGATTCTTTCCATATCTCGGCCTGTCTTAACCTGAGCAGAATCATATTGTCATTAGAAAATTAATGCCTGAATAGAAAATTTTACTTATTATTTTGCTGAAAATATACCTGTTTTAGTGTTTAAATGCACATTTAATTAGTTAAATTAGAAGTATTTTAATATTTACTTTTTTTCTGAAAACTGTCCTACTGGAGACAAGTAAAAAGTGGGCTATAAGGCACAGTGTGTGATCTGTGAAACAGCACAGCTAACACTGCACATGGACGAGTTAAAATCAATATCATATAGACATACTGTGTCATAATTTACCAGTGAGAGAAACAACGAGCAATGAACTGTTGACAACTTGGACATTCAAGTGTGAAAGCAGAGACCACTGCTGCTGTGGTGAAACCTTTAACCTCTCAGAAAACATATTTGATAAGTAAGGCAAGTATAATAAAAACCATTAATTAAATGGCAAGAAATTCTCTATGGCTATGGTACTTATAATGTCTCACAATCAGTTCATTAGCTGGATTCACTGACTTACATGGAGCTTTTGTGTAGAGATCAGCTTTGCTGAACTTTATAATGTGACCAACAGACTTTCTGATGTATCGTGGCAGGAGAAGCGCAGGAGTAATTACGTACATTAATGACTATAGCTTAATTTTATTCAGGTGTCCCCTGCAATTATGAATGCTCTTTTACATGACAGACACTCACATTATAATGGAGCCATCATTAATACTATTAGTTACACCTGTGCTTTAAATCTCTGCAGTGAAAGAAGTGTAATGTAAATAATCGAAAAGTCGAAAGTCAAAAATAGTCCCTTTTCACAGCTGCCATATTAATATGATACAGTAGGGGAGTGATTCCCAAAGTGCAGGCCGTGGAGGCCCTGCAGGTGGGCTTTTAGAGGTCATGAAAAATAAATAAAATGTTTCAAGTTTGAAATGACCATAAAATGTAATTTATGATTATTAACATTGTTATTGGTACGATTGGTCTCGTGTGTTGATTAAAGGTTTGGGCTGCAGAAGATTTTCAGATTTCAGATTGGGCCGTGGCATCCATGTAGCGACGCCTGCGAGCTAGCTCAGGCAGTCAACTCGACCTGCACCGCAATCACACATGACACGCCTCACTCTCTGTAGTACAAACCAAATGCACCCTTCCAATCCGGCGGTCTATTTAAACCGCTAAAACCTCCCATCTCCCCCTCTGCCTGTCAAGGCCACTGCTGCCTGCAACAGCGTCACTGCCTGTTCATTCAGCCCCACCACCACCATCATCACCAGCATCCACCTGCAGGCTCCGACTGGGGGTCCAAGATATGTGTTCATCACTCCTCAATATCTCTATGTTAATATAATCTGTGAGGGTTGATGAGGTCGAAGCCTAGACGCCAAACTATCTAACTACGTTCTGCTGCTGCAATAAACATTCTTAAATGTGAGTTGTCTGACTGAATTAAGTTCGGGAACAGCTGAAGTAGGGTAAATACAGGTGCTACCAACGATATTAATTAAGGTCCAGTGTTTAGTGTAGCAGACCCTTGAACAGATCCGGACTCTGTTTGACCTGAATCGTGAACTGGAAGTTTTTTCTCTTAGCTACGAGTTCACAAGTTCCACTTGAACGCAGCAAGTATCATTGATAACACCTGTGTTTTCATGTGAAAATGGCTGCAGTAAAAACTGTCTGTTGAAGAAGCTTTCATATCAGCTGTGTGTGGTGAAACCTCATGACTGTAGCTACTGGCTGTTGGATTTTGTGGATGCTGCCTCAGGTATGAAAGGTACTATTAAACGACAAGAAAAGACGAACAGATGGTGGTAATTGCCACTACAGAGGCTTCTACAGAAGTTGCCAACTCTCCCCATTACTGCAGGGTTTTTAAAAAAAGTTTTGTCTGTACATTGTGTCTCAAAATGAACCAGTCCTGGACCTGGGTTGGTCGACCTCCACAAGGAGAAGAGACAGAGTGACACGTTCATAAACAGTTGTACTGGAGCTAAACGGTTTCCTTTACCAATCTGTCGACGTCAGTGCCAATACATCACGTTCAAGTTTGGCCCACAGCCCTGGAGTCAATGAGGCTAATCAGCTGATGTATTCTCCAGTGCTTGGGGTGCTTGATTATTGTGACATCTCCTCTCCAGGAGCATAAAATGCTCCACAAACGAGATGTGGTTTGCAGTCAGTCTTGAGACGCGAGCCAGTGATACAAATACCAGGATTCTTAGAGGTGCTGGAAAGCTGTGACAACGCTTGATTTTAATGTAACGTTTTCAAGGTTTAAGAAACTGCTTGAAACTGTAATTGCATTACTTTAGTAATAAATCTCCATCTGAACAGTTTTGGCTTTTAGGTAAAGAAATAAAACAAGTTGAAGATAGCTGAACTGCTTGTGCCTTTTGCACAAAATAAAGACAACTCCACTCGAGCCTGTGGTGGAAATCTAACAACTGGGAACAATACAAGGATAAAGCAATTTCAAATTCAATTTTTTTTTCCATTACAAGCCTCGCTTGCCACTCTACATGTGAGGCTACGCTTAATTCCTTAGTGTGATCTGCCAGTCTTTGTTGATGTGCGCTCTCTGATGGAACAGCGAGTAGGAGGCCAACAGACAACAACATGCCGGGAGGTTTACTGTTTCAATGAGCGTTGGCTTGAAAACGAAAACTTAAAAGAAAAAAAAAATGAAAAGGGTTTTATTGAAATTGAAGTTATTTGTCTAGTAACTGTGTGATTGTTTTATTTTGGCTCAGTCATGTCATGTACAAGCTGCCAATTCTACATACAGACAGCTGACACATTTTGAAACTTAAATGAAATGAAACTTAAATAAATCACAAAACATATTTCTTGCTGTTCATAGCACAATAAGATCTGATTTAATGTGATGAAGAAATGAAATAAACATTTTGAGTATATATACTGAATATATGGTGTGTAATCATGTAAAGGAACAATAAATGTGAAATTTGAATGTTTAAAAAAATTGCTAGGTGTATTAAATTAGGTCACAAAATCATAACAAAATGAGTGGGGGTGTGACCGCTCTGCTGTCTCAGTGTCAAACACCACTACGACCTGAAAAAGACCTTAAACATGGACACTCCGTCCAGCAGGTTTATTGGACATGTCCAGACATGTTTGAGCCACCAGAGCCAGAGGACGGTGACAGGATGTTTTTTCTTTTTTTTCCTGTTTCGGGTTGTTGGAACTGAAGTGAGCTGAAGTGAACTGTTGGGCTGATTTGGACTGAGAGAGTCGCTGAAGTTATGCTCGAGGTTGAGGGGAGGGGAAGCCGGTGTCGGGCTTCTAGTGTTGCGGCTCCAGCACATCACCAAGCCACATTGCAGGTCCGCCTATAAAATCCTCATCACAGAAATCATTTAAAGGTGTAACAATTCCACAATTCACCAACTATTTTCTAACATGTATAATGTGTTTAGAAGAAAAGCTCCCTTTTTCCTTTACACAGACTTTAAATCAGCTTTTAGGTGGTATAGCTTGAAAATGCACCTTAAAAATGCTTGAAAAGTCCTAAAATTTGACTTTGGAAAAAGTGTAAGAAATATGTGTCTTGAATAAACTGATCTAACCCACTGTAAACTTAGCTGTCCAGCTTGTGAGCTCAGCAGACTGTTGCAATTGTTCCTGTCACAGCTAAAGAGGAAACCGACAGGCCTCCGTTCTTTTTCTTCCACATCCCTTTAACCTTCATTTTCCTTCCTCTTGTCTCTACTTTCATATTTCATCCTGGCTAACAGTTGCACAGTCTTCCCTGCTCTGATGAGATTACTTCAGCTGCACATTTAAAGGAAACAGGTGTATTATTTTTTTGAACTCGACAGTTCTTCCACAAGCACTGTGACCTAAATTACACAACAGCTTTGTCTTCATTGTTAAATGAAGGGAAAAAAGTCTTAAAATATTTACTAGATTGTTCCAGCAAAGTCACACAATGGCACACAGCCTGACGTTTAATATTAACTTTGCAATGAGTAGCCAAACACAACAGTGCTTACAAAGTAATTTACAAGGCAGTCTCTCTCCAAAAGAATTAACACACAAAATCACTTAGCTTTGATTAGTCATTTATGCAGACGCTAGCAAACATTAAATTATGGCAGGTCATTTTAATATTTAATTATACTCCAGATTTCTCATTTACATTTTTTGTGCTGTTGTGTGTTTTTACATTCATGTGTGTTTCTTAGAATTTGCATATTTCCATTTTTTTGTGTGTTGTAGGTTTCCATTCCTGTGCATGTGTGCTTAATACTTGTATGTGCTGCAATAAGTAAATTAAGCTACATGGAATTAATAAATCAACATATTAGACTGAGATAAAACCTAATGGGTAAAATCCTTTTTCTGTGTGTGTGTGTGTGTGTGTAAATAGTGCTGACATGCAATAATTCCAGCAACATTAGCCGAGTGGGTATTACTGGGTGATAAAATCCTGAGCTTTAGATTATAATATTGGTGTGTGTGAGGTACATCTGGGGATTACGCTGCTGTTCCACAGAAATATGACGTTCAACGTAAACCGCGTGCTGTAGGCTGATGACACACTGGAAATGTTTCAAGGTCCTATATTGTGCAATATATTCTATATCGCATTATGTAAGAGTGTGCGTCACCGTTTATGTTTTGCAAATTCATGTGAAGTCTGGTTTGAATTAGTTAAAGTGAATGCTTCGTGCAGGTGGTGCGCATCAACAGGATGTGGGAAACTGGACTGATGAAAAGCAAATTTCAACTTTGTGCGAGTAAGCATCCACAGCAAGAAGACCTAACAGTCTAATCTTGTTCTTATTTTTCTTTATAATAGATCCATTGTGCTCTCACGCCTGCAACACAAGTGCAGCTATTCATCAGCTCATATCTGCAGCATGGCTCATTATATTTCATCATTATATTTACATCATTATATTTCATGTGTGCTTACAGTTTCATATATGCTTACAGTTAATCCCTCACGTCCCTAACGTGCAATTATCCTGTGCAATATGCTGTGTATTCATTTTTTTTACTGTTAAATCAACTTCCATGAAATAATATCTCCAGACTGTGAATCATTCTATGATTTTTTTGCTGCTTGTACTCTGGCCAGTCATAATCTCTGTGTCTCTGTGCAACTATCCATTCACAAGGCGATATTATTCACAGTTTTTTCTCTTAACATAATGTCACACACCCTGTGTTTGTTTACAATGTGTGTGCAATCCTGCATAATTATCCACACATACACACATATCTGTCGTACAGCCATGTATTTCCATATATTTGTACAAGTGAAAGGTGTATATAGCGTATATAGTCTGTGTGTTTAGTTTTTCTAATTATTCAGCTATTTTTACTTGATCTGTAGTCTGTTTACAGTATCACTGCTGCTGTAATGTGTAAAGTTCCCCAGAGTGGGATCAATAAAGTTTATCCTATCTTATCTTATTAACTGGTGATGTTTTTGCCTGTGTTTGTTTTTTTTTTGGTTTTTGTTTTGTTTTTTTGTGCTTCACAACCATGCATGAATATGATATAATATTTAGGGGTTTCACAGAGTAATAGACTAGTCAACAATGTGCATCACTGCACACTTATCGTTCAACTACTTTTTGGAAGTAGGTGCTAAAATGCAGCACTGTGCATGCAGTGCAGTAAGTCCTACTGTCCCAGACATTAAAAACACACTTAAGTTTAGTTTGCAGGATAGTCAGGTTGACCAGGTTGTAGGTTTAATATTACAGAAGTACCTGCTAGTTACAGCTGATAAATTCTGCTGGTGAAAGTTGTCATTTCAGGCAGCAAAAGAAAAACTTGCTGGCTAAAAGATTTCTAAGAATTTGAAGTGAAAAACGTCAACACAGTCTCCAAAAAATTACCTGTTTCTTGCACAAATATTTTTTGTGGATATCTAACCTTGCAGCCTTGGAAACCAGGGATTGCATCCTGTGTGAGTTTAGTCCACAAAAAGACTATGGTTAAGGTCAGGAAAAGATAATCACCAACATACACACATAGCAAACATAAACATGAAAACATTAAGCATGCATATTGTAGGAAAAAATTGAGATTGAGAAGTGGGCATTTGCAATGATTGGGACTGGGGATGGACAGGTAGGAGGAGGAAATTCTATTGAAAAAGAAAAGCAGCTCTGAAGCTTTAAAAAAAAACAGCAGCTTTTAAAAAAAGCAGAAGAATTTTATGTGAACCAGTATTTTTGGGAGGACTGTGAACATTCAAAATTCAAAATCATGAACTACGAACGTGAACTGTTTCAGTTTTAGTCTGTGTGAACTTTGAGGTAGCTTACTGGACATCGCAAATAAGAAATACATTTAATTTTTAGGAGACACAGTTGCAAATCTGCCACTGTTATCACTCCTATAGTGCTGCACATGACACTACAGGCGTAGTAAAACAAAGAAATAGTTGCTGGGAGAAAAGGGTACATTTTTGAAAAGGCAGAAAATTTTGCTTGAAGAATTTAAACCCAACCAAAACGCATCTTCACTAACCATGTTCACATGAATAGACAAAACCATGTGTAATATCCCTTTCACAAACATAGCAAACCATTTCCATTTGGCCCTATCATCACCATCAGCAGGCACACACACACACACACACACAACACACACACACAGAACACACCACACACACATTTGCCGGATCCTGAATTGGCCGAACCATAAATCAATAAGCTCATAAGTGTGATTGGATGGTGTTAGCTAACAAAGTGCTTATTCATGGTCGTGCATACGCAGGCACAGAGCTTTTCAATCAGCGACCGGAGCCAAACAGCTGACGGAAACACAGACAGGAGGACGAGCAGCCAGCGGTGTGCTGCTGCTGCTGCTGCTGCTGCTGCTGCTGCGATTTAAATAATGTGCTGGTGTGGCTCCGTTTAATGATTCCACTGTAGTTTCCCTCCGCGGAGTGAAGCTTGTAGCTTCGAGCGTAAACAGATTTACATTTTAACCACTTAGCCCCTCTGTCTGAGAGAATCAAGAGATAATAAAACGGTTATGTAACAATAGGACTATGCAGATTTTCTAACTTTAGAATTGAAATTTTTGATTAAGGCCATTGTTGTGATGCTTCCCAGATGGCTAAAATGGCTTAACAAAAACAATTTTCTGTAGTTTTCATCCATTCATACAACTTTTCTTGTGCAGGGTCACAGGGAAAGCACCAAAAGTTAAGTTTGCAGAGAAACAGTGGCTATATGGGTAAGGCAGGGTTGCCAGTTCTGCATTTTTCAAGTGGAATTGGGCTACTTTTGAAGAGTTGCCAGAGAAGTGAATGATTTGTCCACTGGTTGGGTAGACGTATTGTGCATGCAAATGTCATTAATAGTGTAAGATGAGATTTATTTTCATGAGAATGTATTCAATAGATTGTCTTATTTTTCTCTGTTCATTATTTTGAATCTACACAATTAAATTAATGGTAACTACATTTATACATATTGTATTCTGCTCTTCAATTTAGATCTGGAACTATATATTATGGCGCACCTTACGTGCAGGTAATGTGAGTTATGATTAAGATTGGCGGAGTGATATGTAGATGTGAGATGCCACTTTTGTTGTCAGTGTTCAGTTGTCCTACGTTTTCAAATGGACATTAAAGTGTACTGAGTTACACAGACGAAGCTGTCCCCGTGCTCTTGCCTTACTCACAGCCCTTCAATAGTTTAATTCAATAACAAATAAGTTTATAGTTAAGGCAGAGGGAGAACCCTGTTTTACAATAATATCTATAAATACACATCCATTTTTGAAATGAAATCACTTATTTATACATAAATCCTACCAAACTGACTCCAGATCAGTATGCATACACACCCACACCCACATGACACTCAAAAATACAACGTGCCTATATGCTTCTGCCCTGCCAAGCACCAGTTTTATTGGCTGTTTGGCTGGTTTTGGACTGGTTTTGATCTACTGTTGGGCGGTTTTGTCACACAGACCTGGCAACCCTGGGTTAGTGTTAATGTTGAAGGTTTTGGGCACAATTTATTGAGCTGGGAAACAAAAATTTACCTTCTCAATGACAAATATAATGAGCATTTCAATGTCAATCTTCTTGCCTTGAGCTTCCCCCATCAAATTATTTTATGAGGGTTGAAGGATGTTTCTGCCCTCTAGTGCACTCACCACATTAATGGTATTGCAAGAGTTCAAGGTCAGTTTAAGATCCTTGAAAAAAGTGGAAATAACCATTCCACCTCTTTTGTACACCAAAAGACCAGACTTTAAATTCTTCCTGTCACTTACAACTTCTTTTATTATCCATGTGGTTATTTAGCAATAAAAATGTACCTTTTCAATATTAAACAACCAACACCGTGATGTTCTCCCTAACCTGAAACAAGTGCTGTGAGTGCCTAAACATAACCGCAATAAAAGTTTTATCATTCTGTAGTTGCTACGGGCGGAAATTAAATACTTTGTCTGGGAACATTTTGCTGATACATTCAGTATCAACAATTTGTGACTTGCCAGATATGTTAATTAACAACGTTTCCTCATTATGTTAATAGAAAATATAATCTGGGGGTTGATAAAGTTTCTTTCAAAGCAGATTTGCAGTTTCAAATTAGAAGACGATAAACATAATTTCTAAGAGACAAGGTTGCAGCTGAGAATGTGACTGGTTTGTGTTTTTAGTTCAACCCACAGAAGAGGAGGAGCAAACTCTGTAGGGTTTGTATAAATGTGAAAACACAGATCAGCCTCGGCCTTTCTCTCAGTCTCATACCTCCTTGTTATTTCTCTGAGTTTCTTCATGTGTTCTTAAATATTCTGAAAATGAGCTGATTAAGGCCTTTGGTGTAGATCTGGTATGACATCTTGGACACAGATCCTGGGTGGGGGACACAGGAGAGGTCTGCAACTTCTAAAAAACATTGCCCCCACCCCAATAAATTATATTGGAATAATTATGTAATTGAATGTATATATTTAACAGATATTAATGTCCTGGTTAATGTCTGGTTGTCATAACAAAGACAATATTGGGTTGATTTATGTCAAATTATTAAAAAGACATAGTTACCTTAATTAATGTCAAGTGGTCATAACAAAAACAATGTTGTCTTGGTAATGTCCAGTTGTCATAACAAAGATATGACAGGTTGTGTTGTCTTACTTAATGTCAAGTTGTCATAGGAAGAAATTGTTGTTTTGATTAAAGTCATAATGAAGACATTAACAGATTATGTCATCTTGACTAATGTAAAGTTGTCATAACAAGTCATTTTTGTCTTGGTAATGTCCAGTTGTCATAAAAAAAAAAACATGTTATGACAGATTATATTTTCTTGCTTAATGTCAAGTTGTCATATTAAAGACATTGACAGGTTATGTCATCTTGGTTAATGTCCAGTTGTCATAACAAAGACAATGTTGGCTTGATTCGTATCAAGTTGTCATAAAAAAGACACAGTTGTCTTATTAATGTCAAGTTGTCATAACAAAGTCATTTTTGTCTGATTTATGTCAAGTTCGCACAACATAGACATCTCGTGTCAATTTTGGGTTAAAAATGATATAACTCCTCAACATTCACAGACTCGTTTGTGTTCGTAACAGGTGTCCTGTCATGGTTATGACTGCCATGTCAGTCTTATGTACACCCCATTCAAATAAAGTGTTACTAAACAATCAATGACATTTTCTTTTTTTTTAATTACAGCTGTGTGTGGTCCTGACTGACTCTGACACCTCCTGTAATATAGAGTTTACATTTCAGAATAAATGAGCTGGTATCATCATTTATCTGCTCACATTTTCTTTTTTGTTTCATTTGCACTACGAGCTAAACAACGTTTTCCTGCAGCGGCTCATAAACAGAACATCTACATGTTCCAAATATAAATGGAATATTAATATGCATGCAAACACACTGAATGATGCAATCATCCTCTCTGTGAGTCTCTACCTCTCCTTGTTTTCCTCACTTGTCTGTTTGTCTTTAAACCCTCCCAGCCCCCATCACTCTGTCTGTCTGTCTGTCTGCCTCGTCTTGTTATGTAACTGTAGGAATTCAAGCTGGTAGCCAGGTTGGCACTGATCAGCATGTGTCCATGTGTGTGTGTGTGTCCGTGTGTGTGTGTGTGTGTGTGTGTGTTCAGTAGTACTACACTAGTATTGCTGATGTCATAGCAGCTTTTCCACTGGGCTTTGCTGTATACTCTCCCCCTCTGTGTGCCATCACCCCGCCGACTGTTTCTGTTAGATGGATGTGAGAAACACAGAAGACGGGAGGAAAATAAAATGGAAACAAAAAAGATTAAAGGAGCCTTCCGTGGCCCAAACTTTCACAAACGCTAAAAAGTCCTTCAAATTTCATTGGAATCTGTTTTAAACTGTTGAATGGCTAGCCTGTGCAATCAAAAACCCAGATAAGGCTAGCTGTTCAGTCCTGCTCACATTTTTTTCCAGTGGCCACTCATGGTGTTGCAGCAAAAAATTCCCCTACAGCCCAGAAACCATTTCCCCAATAAGCCACCATTATAAAAGAGATGTCCAAAAAATTGTTGACAGGACACCTCAAACTGCAAACACGGTCAATTATGACTCTTTCTATGATGAATTTTGGATAATGGAGTTTTTACATTTGTAAAACTAAATCCATGATCCAAGTGTGAATCTTGTGGCCCATATTCAGTGGGCAGTATAACTAGGAATAAAATCTGAAAACTTTTTCAGCTTATGTGCCAGGCAAGCAATTCTCATTGGACTGAATGGGCGCCATCTTTGCAGACTGTTTCTAGTTCATTAAAATACATCTGCTCCAGACACAGAGACAGAAAAGATCATTAATGGTAGCAACAAGAGTGGTCAAAACCTTGTATATGATGGACCGTATAAGGTCAATATGCGAAAATGTGTCCAAATTGATACATTGCTAATATTTGTTCTGAAAGTGTGCTGATGTTGCAGATCCAAAGAAATAGGTTCTACTACATTTGAGTCAAAAAATGTTGAAGCACTCCGGAAACGCCCCATGTACTGAGGCTATCAGTCCTCTTCAGCTGATTTCAGCCTGTGGCACTTTGCTGCATGTCACCCCCCTCTCTGTCTACCCCCTTTCCTGTCTACTCTTCATGTGCACTATGAGCAAAAAATGCAGGAAAGATAAGTCTTAAGAATGTATCCAAGACCTGCATAATGTTCAGTTCTTAGTGTGCAATCAATTTGGAAAGAGCACTGAGTGGAACTGCTGTAAAAGCCACCAGAGGACGATGGTGACTGACCAGTCGTGTAACTTCATCACTCAGTAAGTCATGGACGGACTTATGCATTTGTCAGGCTGGCCTCTGCTACAAAACTCCCATGCTGCCCGGGCACACACCAGACCCTTCTCATTCCCAAATACCAACTCCCCTCTGGATCTCACAGATCAGCGATGTCCCCTTTAATGTCTATGTGAGAAGCACTGGACTTTGTAATCCACATTAGGTGATAAAGAGCAAGACAGTCTGCATATGGAGGAGGTTGGGTGGCTGGACAAGTCAAACAAACACAGGACTTTCCCATGAAACATAACTATATGTACTTATTGTAATCCAATCCATAATAATTTCCTAACCAATAGGTTTTGTTGCCTAAACCTAATCAAACTGCAACTATTTTACATGTTAATCATGTTAAAAAGTCTTTCTGGCAGCGTCTCATACAGACACTTAAGGGTACCTTGTGCATCACTGTGAGATGCTGAGGGGCGTTACAAATATGTCAGTATTTGACAACCTGAGATGAGGACAGTTTGCAAACACATAAGGAAGTGGAGGATTTAGTTCATATTTCAGCACAAACTAGAAAGCAGTCAGACTGTGTACACCTCTCCAAAAATATATTGTAATTCAAATAAAGCTCACAAATAAAGCAAGAACACCCTTCAATAAATAAATCCTGGTTTTAGAATTATACCAAAATGTCTTCTGTTCCTGGGGCCATGGCTTAACTGTGACCAAATTTCACTGAAATCAGTTCACAGTAGTGGAAATATATCCCGCTGACTAACAGACAAACAAAGAACTGGACTGAACGCCTCAGTAGTTGAATGGTTTGGGCACATGACCACAACATCCACTGCTGGATTTTGGCTGTGAACCTTTGTTGGCCCCTCTTCTTTCCTGCCTGCCTCGACACTCTCAGCTCTCCAATAAAAGGCAAAAGGACCAAAAAATAAAGGAGGTGTTGGAAAATAAAGGATTGAAAACAACATCAGTATGTGCATCTAAAATTAATGTTTACGATTTCAAGGTGATTTCATGACTCAGAATGTGTTGGATCCAGCTGAACTGGGTTGTGTTTGCGTTGATGAAGCAGAGCAGGACGAGTTACTCACTTGCCCTCGGAGCCGTAGCTGTTCATGCTGTCCTCTATAGACTCGTGGCTGGCCTGGCGGACGGTCCGACTGGGCATCTCGACAGCCAGACCCGTCTCTGTGCTCCTCTGGATGCCTCCCTTCAACTTCCTGCCCTCCGTATCCACTGCAGGGAAACAAACAGACACGCCAAATAAATTCAGCTGCTGGACCCACCGATTTTTATTCACCAACTTAGATAAAATATTTTGAAATAAAACTGTTGTCACTGCAGAGCCTGCTGATTGAGTTGATTGTTTCAGCGTGTGGTAAACTTTGCATATATCTGCATAATTCCCTGCTTGAATACTTGCACAAGGTAGCGATACTCCCAGGCAGGGGCGGGTAGTAATGAGTTACAAAGAGTAAAAAAGTTGTTTTTCATTTTACGGAACAAGTGCTTTTCCTGCTCCTTTCTCTAAACTGTGTTTTTACTCTTTACTCAAGTATATTTTTGAGCCAGTAATCTACTTTTTATAGCTATGTTTGCCTTTTATACCTTGTCACAATGCAGTGCCACCTTTAAGTTTATATTACTTTCAGATTCGGAGTACACACTAAAAATATTAAAATGTAAAGTTATTTGTTCTTTGAGTAATTTATTAACTAGGTACTTTTTTTAACTTTAACTTCAGTAGATTTCTCAAATGGTAGTAATTGTTGTTTGTTTGTTGTATTGTACCTGTTAACTATTCAGCCAATCTATTGCACCAATAAAAAACTGAATAAAAATAAAATAAACCGTGAAATTACTGAATATTTGCTCTGTAAATGGCATTTTATATTGCAGCCAGATTTTTGCTTTAACCCTATTGTCAAAATTCTACAAAACAGCAAAAAAAAAATATAATATATATATGTATATTTTCTAAATAATTGAAAGTAATCCCTACATTTCTGTGTCTAAACTGTTAGCCTATAGCTCTTTATGTGCTTGTCCTGCCGTGACCTCATCAGTGTCAGGAAAAGGACGACCACAGCGATGAGAAATCACTTTAACAAGGCCAAGGACAAAATGCACTCGATTCCTCCTCAGAGCACAGACATACATCTTGTTGCAAAATAGACCACAAAATCGATGCACGGCGCTCTTTATGGGACCTATCTGTGGCTGCAAGGTGTCCTCTGCGTGTGTGTGTGTGTGTTGATGGAGGTTGAGTTTATAATGAAGTGCTCTAGCAGGAGGTCTTTGACCTTGTTTTTAGGACAGGACAGGAAAGTTGTTTTCCTGTAATAGCGAGGACACACACAGGAACACACACACACACATAAGTCTTAAACTGACTGAGTTTACAGCAGGTTTTCTAACTGAATAAAAGCTAAAATTCATCAAATGAGTGGATTAATTTTAAAACAATAAAATAAATTTCATATTTTTCGCCCTCTGTCTCAGTTCATTCCCATTCCCAGGTCATCAGACATTTTGTCCTGCCCCTCTGTGTCTCATACAGACACACCAGGTACCCTTTATCAGCTGTATGAGACGCTTTCAAATAACTTCAGTGTAAACCCATCTGTGACAGGTGACACAATATAAAGAGTGAAAAAGTTTGCATATGGAGGATACGAGGTGGATGGAGGGGTCAAACAACAGGGCCTCTGCCCAGGAGGCTGAGGTTCATATCCTGTGTGAACCCAAACATTACCTAAAGCTTTATGTTATGTACTGTTACATACTGACTTACTTCACTTATGTGGCTTACATAACATAATGTACTTATTTTATAAAGGTATCGAGGTCATTTATTATTGTTACACAACACAGGGTTGTACAACAAAATGAGATTTGTAGTTTCGTCATGCTCCACACAAATACAACAAGCAGTGTTGTGCTCGTTCACGCTTTGAAAGAGCTGGCTCAACATTCAGTTCACAGAGAAAAAAAATTATTTTTAACTCATTTCAAATAATTAAAATCTCTGAATAACAGCCTCTAAGTAAACTGCACAGAAATAGAGACAGACATTTGTTTTGAGTACAGATGATGCCAGACATCTAAAACAATACAAACCACATACGAAAAAACAAACAAACCTAGTATTATTAGATACTACAGCAGTAATGTGATCACTATTGTGTTTCAACTGCCCTGAACCACTGTAACAATTGCCCCCACCAAGGGGGCAGTGGTAACATTCTGACTTCTTTTGCATGACATTAAATATTATAGTCTCGTCCTTATTGGTGAAAATAAATCAGTTATATTATTGCACACATCTATGTTTCTCATATCAAAAGATGATTTGTACATTTCAAGTGGTCTGTGAGTTACGAAGGAACATAACTGTTACAATTACCCCTGGGCTCCCTTAGCTTAAAATATTGTGTTAGTATCTCAAAATAATGACTTGATATCTTAAAATAATGGCTTAGTATGAAAGTCATTTTGAAAAAGTTTCTCATTATTTTAAGAGGAAACAACAGGTTTCACGATCAAGAAAAGTTTTTATATCACGTCGACACTTCTGTCCATATTCACACGTTTACTTTTTGTTTAATCAGCGGACGGTATGAGCGCTGTTATCTCTCTCTCAGGAAGAAATGATGCTCCATCCGCATTAATTAATTGCAAACTAATTTGTTCAGTTCGCTGTTTATATGAGCACAACAAAAGGAAATAATTATATCAATTTCTAATTATTATTATATTGTTAAAATCATGATATTATACTAAACCTAACCAATTACTTTTGTTGCTTAAACATAACCAAATGTAATGTAAGAGTTCAATGTGTGGTGGTTGGCTCCATAGACATATGTAGACGCCACATTGGCCTCTGAATCCTTCGTCACCATCGCCGCCATTTTCATTAGGTTAAGACTGACCTGTGAGCAAATTGTCAGAAATGGGGGAGCTGCATTTATTCTGGATAAAGAACAATGCTTATTTCTCAACCGATCTGAACAAGTGATGTTATATTCAAGGTTTTATGATCTAGTTAGAAAAAAAAACAAACAAACACATGACCTAACGAAAATGGCGGCGGCATCTACGTATCAGTATATGTCTGGGGTTGGATCGCTCTTATTAAGAAGACAAAACAGCACGATGGAGACATGTCTTTCTTAAGCAGAACTTTACTGTTCTCCACGCTTCAGCAGCTTAACAACACTTCCTGGTTACGCTTACTTCTTATGACTCACATGTGACTGAGCTAACCAATCAGAAGCTACGATGGACTTAGACTGAGATGAATGCGTGAGAACCACATAGGCAGATTCAGCTAATTATTTTAACTGTTTTAAAGATGCTGCTGTAAATATTTAAACGGTGTACATGATAACAGGTTTAGACAACAATTAAATAATGTTACCTAATCTATTTTTTAGCAAATTAACTCAGACATTTGAATTAACTTCACCTCTAAACCTTACACAAACTAAAAGGTACCTTGTGCATCAGTATGAGACGCCGTGGAGCGCGACAAATACGTCAGCATTTGACGACGACCTGGAGTGAAAACGGGTTGCTCCTCCACATCCAGAGGCATTTTAGTTCCTGTGTTACAGCCACTGATCAAATCCAGACTATGTCGTACTCTCTCTTTCTCCACAGACAGTTTCAATCACCTTAATGGAAAGAAACGTGCTTTAGGAAGCCTGGCAACACACACACACGCAGACACACACACACATGGTCACAGTGCCACGAAGTTAGTTCTGCAGTTATTAAAGCGCGACCTAGAACGGTGCTATTTCTATCGTTCATGTGGGACGGGACGCTGGCAGATTTGGGTTAGTGCTTCTGCTGCCTGACTGGTTCCGTATGATCAGTTTAACTCCTGTGTTTGTCCATGAGCAGACACAGCATCATACATCAACACGCAGCCTGGGACGAAGGTCAAAATAACCATAACCTAACCAGTACAACTAGGACATAATTTTACGTCAGAAAGCCACAAATGTTTGCTTTTCCACAAGAAATCCCGTAAGATCTCTTCAGTGTGGTGCTCAGTGCTCTCCAGTGGTTTGTGATGTATTTGATGGGGTGTTTTTTTTTTTTCTTTTTCGGTGAACCTACTTTCCCTCAGCCTGTCTCTTCTACCTCTATTTGTAGTTTCCTATATCTCCTTATTTCTTCGACTGGCTTTGGCTCCTGAGAACAGTTCTGGATTTGTTGCTGTCCATCAAAAGTGCAAACACAAACACACAAAACTAGTTGACAGTATGGAAGAGAGAAAATACAGTGAAAGGAAGGACATGCAACAGAGGTCTCCATGCAGAATTAAACCAGGGATGTTGCAATGTTATAAATACAATGTGGACCACTAGCATCCCATTTACACCTGATATTAAAATGTGATCTGTATCCAGACATGTTATCCAAATAAAATAAAAAGAAACACGTTAATGCAAGGCGTAAATGTGTCATGATCAGATCTGCCTGACCACATCAGGAGGTAGGTGTAAACACAACATGCTGGCATCTGCACACAACATAACATTAATTTATCTAACATTAAATAGAGGTTTGTGTTCAAATTTAGAAAGAGTGCAAGAAAGCAGAAAGAGACAAGGCTCTTATTATTGATTATTTGTCTATTTTGTTCCATGAGAGCCCCAAAAGATGAGGTATTCAACAGAACTGCATGAAAAATGAAAGCAATACATGACACAAAGACAATGACACAATATTTTTTATACAAAGGAAGTGATTAGTCAGTGTGTTGCATTCACCAAATTCACAAGAGGAGGACAAATAAATCTCTCTTTTTGAGTCCATAGCAATCTTAAATGTCATTCTAATAATACAGAATACGTCATAGATGGAATTTTACAAAGTTTATAAAGCATTCCCTAACTCAACAGCTCACAAAACTTTGTATTTTCTTAAGGATGTCTGTGGCTAATTTGCCACCACCTCAGATTATTCACACACGTTTGGTCTGGAGGACACAGATCTGATCTCAGTCATAATAAGGATGCGTTAATATACCAGATGTAAACACAAAGCTAAGATCAGATAGTTTATTATCTGGATAACGTATCCAGAGTCAGATCCCATTTTAGTACCAGGTGTAAATGGAGTGTGGTGTGCAGGGCACGGAGACCCCACTGGGATAAATCACTGATTGCAGCCTCATCCCTTATTGCCCTTAATCCCAATGTTGTTTTGCTGCATTCTGGTCTCATCTATAGCTACTGTGGGCTTATATAAATTGGTGTCTGAGGCCTCTTCTCTGATGGTGCAAAATAGTGGCTCAAGAAAGATCCTGAGGGATTGTCACAAAAACCTGATGTTTAAAAATGATCTTTTCTATCACTGAAACATTTTGTCAAACTCAACTGCAGGAAATAAACTGTTAGGAGAAGAATTATCATCTTTCATAAAATAAGGTAGCTTGCGGTTTCTCTGGTGGCCCAAATACAGAACAGCCTCATAGCTAAAGACACCAATGATTCCCTTATATGACCCGCGTACCAGGATAGACCTACTGGACTTGCTGAAAGCGGTTAACGTTGTGAAATGGTTGCAGTTTGGTTATGTTTTTGCACCAAAACTATTCATGTTTTGGGTTAAAATAAGCATCACTTATAAGTTAAAGGTAGAATATTTGTCAGTCGCCGTCTGTAAATGCAACAAAAAGATGGTTGAGTGTTGAGTCTCATTCCCAGGGCAACAAATACAGACATTTTGGGATAGTAAAGTCTCCCACCTACAGCAAAATAATGAGAAAAAAAGGGTCCCTCTGGTGGGTCATGGGTGATCACTGAGAGGAATTATTTTATATGACTCTATGCCTTGTTTTTGGGGGAGAAATCCTGCACAATTTGCCTTTAAGTTATGTGCGTAAGTTATATTACTTTACATTTCTTACGTAAGTTAAAATAAGTCAACAGTGACTTGGTTCCACACGGGATATGAATAGCAGTCTCTGTGAAAGTCTGGATGACCCATCCATTCAGACACGCAGACTTTGTTGCTCTTCATGCTACATCACCTGACTTCTTTTTTTGCTCCCATCATGAAGACTACAGCCACTAATGGTCATTGTCTATAGCTGCTTGCACAGATGATAGCAAGATAGCACAGATAGCCCAAATGGACTGACCCAACAGAGACCTAAATTGACACAAGACAGACTTGTAAAACATGATGTAAAACATTCCCATGAACCACCATTGGCTCAAAACTAGCTCAGATGATTAAAAAAAGAAAACAAGCAAAAAAACCGCCAAATATGGGCCAGAGCCGACTCAACTCATCAGGTTATCAGGGATTATGTAAACTTCATTATGTTACATGCTTATATGTATGTACACACCTGCACATACTATTTTCATTTCAAACATTTACCTAAGGCTGTCATTCAGAGTGATTTAGCGAAAGCAGAAGCCCAAAACTCCTGGGATTACAAGCAGCAAAAATTGGGTCAGAATGCACTTTTAAAGCTCGTGAGCCCCGGTGAACAACCTGACCAGCCACATAAAAACGATTGTAGTTGTAAAACACACTTCCTAATCCTAATCTTGCCCTGCGTCTGGATTTACAAGCATCCAAATCTGCTTTACTCTCGGTCCAGCAGTGCAGTGTGCACCATTGTGGAAAGAACAGTCACGAGTCATGCTCGTCTTTGTCAGTATCTAATCAAACATTCAAAGGGCTGCGTGAAGCCACAGAAACATTACACTTTTCTGCAAAACCTTTTCAATAATCAAAAAACCTTCAAAAGCCACTGAAACATGGATTTTTCTTGTTTGACTTGGACTCAAATGACACTAGGACTCTTCAGACTGCCCCCAGCAACAAAAAACTCATTAGGGAAGATACCACCGGAAGATAAATGACTGCATCTAACAGAATGACATGCTTCATAGTGTGCAGACAGTAAAAGTCTGTGCAATTACCACACCAAGGATCAGACATGTCAAGTTTGTTTGACTGCTCAAAAAAGAAGATGGACT
Organism: Lutjanus argentimaculatus; assembly: GCA_034769285.1. NCBI lineage: Eukaryota > Metazoa > Chordata > Actinopteri > Lutjaniformes > Lutjanidae > Lutjanus > Lutjanus argentimaculatus. Next base: position 10,279,485 of record JAWZSL010000028.1, on the reverse strand, counting down.
CTGGACAGGGACACATATATGATCACTAACTGCTGCAATGCAATCCAGACAGAGTGACAGTTTTATTACTTATGTTTAACTTCATCTGTATAGTTCCTTTCATTCAGAAATTGCAACTAACAGCAAGAAGGTCATGGGTTCAAATCCCAGTTCAGGCAGCGCATTTCTGTGCCTGCACAGGTTCCCTCTGGGTGCTCCAGTTTCCCCCACCATCAGTCACATGTGTGTTATGTCAAGAGGTCAAGGTGGCTAACAAACAGCACAGCAGCAAGTCCTGATATCAGGATGGGTTAAATGCAGAGACTAAATCTCACTGTATATGTCACAATAAAGTTGACCTTTGCATTAAAGTCCACAGTTTAAAAAAAGCAAAGTAAAAAGTAAAACAAAGTAAAAGATTACTAAAAACTTTTCACTAAGATTCAAGAAAACTGAGAAAGAAAAAGTTGAATTTTGCATATCTGAACAGTTCTCTGATTCTCAACATGTTTTAAAATGTTTCACTAGTCCACATTTCTTCAACTACAACCACTAAAATCTTGTTCTATATTCATGTACACACTTGTATGTGAGTGCATGATTGTGTGTCTGTCCTTTATTCTGCAAAATTTTATGTATGAAATTATTTACTAGTATACTGTAGGCTACTGTATCATTGCCATTTTATTGTTTAGTTTTTATTTTTATCTGAATTGAACAAAAAAGTAGTGTCCATAGGATATGCACTACTTTCTGATAACAATCGCACAATGCAATGCTCTGCATGTTATAGACTCAAAAATTGTTCCTGTGCAGGCTTGGAATGGCAATTGTGTTAAAAGGATATTCCACTTTACATGATAACCCACTCAGTATGTACTCACCACTATGCGATGTGAGGATGGGTGAAGATCTTCAGTTCACAAAACAATCCTGGAGTTTCAGCAGAAAACAGGGTTCAGCCAAATCCGGTAGCAATGGCAGTGAATGGTGACCACGGATAAAATGTAAAAAAAAGAACACAAACAAACACAAAATGTCTCCATCCTGCTCGTGTGGTGTAATCCAAGTGTCCGAAGCCGCGACATAAAATTTAACCGCAGAAGATGACATTTACACCATGTTTTAGCCGAATATCAACTGTAGCATGTAGCCGGTAGATGTAAACTTGGCATCGATCTCGCGATATTTTCACATGTGTGTCCATTAAGAGATATACAAAGTCTCGCGAGATCGACGCCATGTTTACATCCTACCGGCTACATGCTACAGTTGACATTTCGGCTAAAAACATGGCGTAAATGGCATCTTTTGCGGTTAAATTTTAATGTCGCGGCTCGCAGACACTTGGATTACACCAGGATGGAGACATTTTGTGTTTGTTTTGTGTTCTTTTTTTCAACGTTTTAAACTGGGTCACCATTCACTGCAATTGTACTGGATTTGGCTGCAACCCTGTTTTCTGCTGAAACTCCAGGATTGTTTTGTGAACTGAAGATCTTCACCCATCTTCACATCGGCATAGGGGTGAGTACATACTGAGTGGGTTATCATGTAAAGTGGAATATCGCTTTAATGCCTTTTCCACCAACATGCAACCAGCTCCATTCCGGTAAACTTTGAACCATTCAGAGTATTTCCACCAAAATACACTGGTTTGGAACCTGAAAAGTTGGTTCCCAGTAAAAAAAAAACAACAAAAACCTGGTTTTCTTTGGAAACCAAAGTGGGTGTGTCATATTCTAGAGGTTGTTTTACATGCGTTGTTTTGCATGTGCAATGGCCTCTGTTAAGGAGAATCTTTGGCAACAATAGTTCTGCACAAAACTGACAGAAATGTGAGCTGGTTCGCTATATGGCATAAAGGTTCCAAGAATCTTGAACGGAACCAGTTCAAGAACCAGAGCAAATTTGGTGAAAAGGGGCTTTATGGGTCATAAGGCTGCCACCAGCAATGTGGGTTGAAAAATTGTGGAAAAAAAATCTGTCCTGCTGACCACTGCCCACTTGATGTTGGAGCAGCCCATTTGACTGGGGTTTACATAGTGCCAAAATTGTCAATAGGCAACCCTTTGCTGTGAGGGACTGCAGGAAGTGGCACCGACCGTCATCACTTTCCCCCACCTCTTCAAGTGGATCCAATGGAATGGATAAAGGACTGAAAAAATTGAAAAGATAAAACAGAAAATGTCAGATAGAAAAAGAAAGTTAACACATTCATTATTTAAAAATAACGTTAAAGATGTCTGTGCCACGCAAAATTCTGCAAGCTGCAGCAGAAACAGTCTGGCAGCCCCAATTTAAGAGTTTGAGGAAAGAGCCTGGACAGATGAGCAGCAGGCTGATTCCAGTGGAGAGCAGAGGTAAGACGTTCAGGCTGCTGCCGAAGATGAGCAAAGTGACAATGTCCCAGCAGGTGACCTGCTAGTGCTAACGCATGTAGTGACAGTGTTGATATACAGTATCTCAGCCTACATCTTATAAATAGTCTGATATTCTGTTATATAACTCATACTTTAAGTGCGCATGTTGGAGAATATCGGGGCAGATCAGATGAAAATTGTCAGGGTAATTTTGTTCCCAGTTTGAACTTGCTGCTATATGACTCCACCGCTGTCAGTGATGAGACAAAATGATGACTGATTGGCCAAAATCTTGATTTACTGCTCACTGCTGAGTAAATTACTGGTGTTTACCATATAGGGAGTAATGAGGGAGTGATCGAGGAAGTGATTTTGGACACAGCTTGTGTCATCATCAGTGACACAGACATGGTTGCCATGGACATGGATGTCGTTACTACGGAGACCTCGTTGGAATCCAAACCTACGGTGAGACTACTCTAAGAGCTTTTTAACACAGAGGCCTGTTATTTTCTACATTAGCATGTGTGTGTGTAACTTGCTGTCACCTCTTGTCAGCGGTGCTGTATTAAGGCGGAGTTGAGTTACATAACTAACACAGCAGGTGGATAATGGCTGAGACACATCAGCCACTCTGCTCCTCGGTGACCCTTTCATGGCGCTGATGGGATATTATCTCAGTTCAATCCAATCCAATTCAACATGCTTTATCTGCAGCAGAGTGAAAGGCAATCATCCCAGGCAATCAAGATAAAAGATTAAAATTTAGAAGATTGACGTTTTTTCATATTTACAACATTTCTACACTGATTGTCTTCAACACTTCTTACCACATGACATTACATTTCTCTTTTTCTCTGTCCGGCTGCAGATTTCTATTTCTGTGCTTTAAGCTGTACTCAGCATTATTACTCGCTCTGCCAGTCTGCAAGTTCCAAAAATGTCTGAAAACTTAACTGCACATGTACCATTTTGGGACACAGATAAGAACGACTCTACCAGCCGAAAGGGCCGTCCACACCGAGGAAGATAACTTTAACAATAACTACAGCAATAACTATGTGAGCATCCACACTAATTGATGTTAAAGTTCTGTAAACAGTGGCATCAAGCTGTGTCAGCTGCCTGGGAAAATGTATACTGATGACCTGTTATGGCTTCACTTTGTGCAGAAGGCACAGAAGGATGAAGAAGCACCAGAAGGATGTGGGTTCAGGAAATTCTTCAAAGAGGACGGGGGTTAGGAGAATCCAGCTCTGTTATGAGAGCTGTCATCTCTGATACAATTTTATTCATACTTTCGTATGAGTCAACAGTAATTTGATGGTATCCTGGCAATCACCAAAGAGGACATCAGGAAGGACCAAACGAACGTTAGACACCACATCGATGCCAGCGACCAATTGGCAGTCCTTCTCAGGTAAAATGACATCTTTTTTGTGTAATTTGATGTCTAATATTACAGGTTATATAAGCTTTTAAAAGTTGTAGGCCACACCCTGTCAATTTGGATGAATTTTGATTGTCTTTCGGTGGTTCTATCCTTAATCAAATCCCTCTGAAGTGATCCCAATGATATTGTTTGCCAGTGTTGTTGTTATAGTTCATTATAGAGTCACTGTTCTTGTTGTAGACAGCTCTTAAAGGTGAAATATGCAGCGTCCTAGTGTTCAAAAATTAGTACTACAGACCAAATAAAGTTGGAGCTACAGACAGTATATTAAATAGGTTGAGGCAAGTTGTTTCCCTCTGCCTCCTCCACTCCAGACTTGAAGCAACAAGTCCTACAGTTGATCAGTTGTTTATAACTGTCAGTTATCTGTCAATGTCAAGCTAAGCCCGTTATCCTGGAAACAAAAGCCCACTGCTCTGAAAATTCACACTCTGGAGTTGGAGTTGCAATGCCTTTCCACACTGCATTAACATTTTGCTATCAATTCAACCATTATGAACATCTACTGTTTCTAAAAGATTAATGATTTCTTATGACGCTTACTTATTCTGCAAACATTCGGCATTCATTTTAGCTAAATGTAAAGTGAATAAATGTAAAATGTTTCACACCAGAGTGGAAATTTCAAAGGAGAATATACTGGCTGTGCCACTGTAGTCACAGAAGACAGCATGTTTCCTTAATCTCCATTGACATATCATGGTGTTTTTATGATTTAGTTGAGTAAATATATCACATATTTCTCCTTTAACTTTTGCATCAGTTTTTGTTTAGTTTTTAGGTGAAGCAGATGTTATCCCTCATTCAGGGGTGGTGCAAACAGAAAGATTTAACGGTTTGCACTTGAGGAATTGTTTTCAAACTTTAATGAATAATTCAGGTTAAGAGACTGGAAAAACATCCGCGTCCCAGGCCAAGTATATTAACATTTTCTCTTTCCTGATGCCTGACCTCTATGATCTCTAATCATCAAACTGGTTACACACCTGTTTGCATTGCATTCACGTTGCAGTTGACCTGCACTACTTTCTCGCTTCATACACCTTTTTTTCTGTATTGATGTTTCTCTTGTTGTGTCTCTGCTATTTCTGACTGATCTATCTTCTGCCTTTTTCTCACATCAGTATGTTCTGTCTCAGACTCTTGTTTCTCTCTCCCTTAAGATTAATATTTGCTTACAGGTGCCAAAAGACTAAAAAGAGAGTGCAAAATGACGGTTTGTTGCGACTCTGAAATTGTATTCATTCAGTACAAAGACAGCTTTAGAGAACAATGTTATTGATTATTTATGTTTTATAAAGCTGTTCATGGTTCACTTCCACCTTATCTGAAGATAGGACTAAAATAGGCCTATTTTATACTGTATGATCAGATGGGAAATGCAAGTAAATAAAATGTTTTTAATCTATATCTTAATAATTCCAACTACACTATGCAAACATACACCAAAATCTATGTTGTGAAGAGAAAAATAGTGATTAGACCATTAAATTGTGTTTCTACTGAGCATGTTTAGACACATTTATTACATTTTAAACAGCTAGAGCCACTGTGTGGAAAATTTATTTGTATTTGTATTTGTATCAGTCTTTCAAATCAGAGTTTTTGCTTGCAGAAAAATGAGAAAGTCCCTTTAAAAATGGTGCAGTCTATGTGTGCATTCATAGTGAGCAGTCCACACCAGCTACAGGTAATGAACCTGAAACACAAATGTTTACGGGTGGAAGGAGACAGATGTTTGGACAGCCAGCATCTGCTTGGAAAGCCAAGCCGCACCACTTTTTTCCCTCTGTGACCAGCTGTTGTTGTTTATTTGTTTCCAGATGTTCTGGATCTTAAGGCTGGTCCAGTCACATAAAATCTGGTAGCTCAGTGTGTCAGAGGAATTGCAGAGCGCTTCTGTCCACTCTGTCATCCTGATTTCTCCCCTTTCTGTCATCACACCCACAACTCTGCTCCATAACAGTCCGTCCTGTGAGTGTCCTATGAAGGTCATGTGTCTGCAAGGACTATTATGTTTATAATGTCTCACTACTGTTGTTTAAATATGAGCACGAGCATCTCTTCCAATCTGTCCTCTGTGCACTGAGTCTCTGAAAACAGAACAAAAGTAAAAATCCCACCAAACTCCAAAATAGGCGACTGTGTTTGTGGCGAATGTGGTTCACAGCATGTGATGGAGAGCGCCCACTGTGATGTAGCACAAAAAGTGCCTGATGTGACTCACAAAAGTTGTGATGTAGCAATCAGAGAGCCAGGACTCATTAGTTTGTCTCCCAGCAGAGAGATATTAATGAAAGCAGAACAGACACAAAAATAGCTGCTCTCCATTCAGCCAACTTCTCTGGCCAACACACAGACAGACAGTCAGACAGACAGACAGACTGACAGAGACACTGGTAGAAGGTAGGTCATACCTGTGTCCCAAATGACCCAAAACACAGACATGTAGGGCTTCTACAGAAACCTTAGACATGCTAATAAGAAACCATTTTCTTGCAGCTTTGACACAAATGTCCCCTTGACAATTTGCAATATTCAAATAAGCTAAATGTCTAAAAAAAATTACACTAAATAAACCCATGTTGTGCAGATCCTTTCGGCACCAGATAAAGTTTTTAAATAGGTTACAGGTTGTGACACAGTAAAGTCTTTTAGTCTACTTCTGTCTCTCCTCTCCAGCTACATTTTCACATCTCCCAGGTCATATACCTTCCTCTGCTCCACATGCAGACCTGCCTGTCTGCACCTTTCCAACCGTTGCCCTCGGACTTTCCCTCTCCTTTCCCCAGCACCTGTTCCCTCCTCTCCTCAGTCCTGCAGCTACATGCCCGGCTACGCCCATTCCTTACCTGCGACTCATTCCATCATCAGTCACTCACCATATATACTGCTCTCCTTTGTTTCCTGCCAGATTGTGTAGCTGTTACCTTGTGAATTGTGCCTTTGCTTTCTAGCTTTTGTATTCTGTTGATCTGTTGTACCAGATACCTGTTACCTACCTTTTTTGCACCTTGCTTTATGGTTTCTTGGACTCTGGATTTTCTGCCCCTTTGGATTTTTTTTTTGCCTGTGTTGGACTGCTTTCCTGGTATTGACTCTTGCCTGCCTCACTATTCCAGTAGCCTTCTATTATTGCCTTATTATGCCTTCCCTATTCAGTGGTTTTGATCATTAAGTCACTGAACTGCATGCATTTGTTGCATTTATTGTCTGCCTTAGGGTCCTGTCAGCTAAAGTAGTTAACCTGAACAAACTCTTAGCTACAGTAAACAGCCATGAGCAACTATTTGGCAAAATTATCAGATAAAATGCAAATGTTGACCCGTGTTTTACCTGCTAATGCCAGCTTCTCTTTGGTAATTAGCTGGTGTGTGCGTTTAATGTGGTTTTAATGACTAAGTAAGCTACAAAAGCTAACTATACTGACAAAAAAAGCGCACCTTAATAGGAAATTTAAAATATACAGACTTCTATCTCTGATTGAAGCTATCTTGTACCCCTTTTCCATACACATGTGCTGGCTTGGTTTGACTCAGCCTAGCACATCAAGAATTTGCAACAGGACTACTTGCTTAAAGTTGAGCTTTTAACTGAAGATGAGATGCTTAGCTTGCGTCAAGCAGCTGCAAAATGGCAAATAAACACTGAACTTCCTATAAATTATTCAATAATAAAAGTCACATGCTACTGTATTTCCCAAGCTTTTATTATGAAGCAGCAAAACTAGGAAATTTTCGGTTTTCATCAGGGGTAACTGACAAGACTCCTGTTGTGCTGAAAGCAGAAATGACAGTAAAATAAAGCAGATACCGGAATGTAAAAACAGCAACAAACAAGAGAAACTGAACTTCAAACCACAGAAATCTGCTTCCAAAGAAGAGAGCTGAACACTCAGTCACAGACACTTTTAAAAATGTCTTTCTCTCTTCCCCTCTGCGCAGACATGAGTTGAGTATCACAACACTCCCCCAGGTTTTACACAGGTTTTAAGAAGCGCATTTGCAACACAGCCGATGATTGCTTGTTCGAGGGTGAGAAACGGGGGTCATCACAAGTCGGCCGTAGTCGGCGAAACATCACCGCAGCCCGCTTGGAGGCGGGTCGGGCTCGCTTTGGCCCCACTCCAGAGTAGGTTCATCTCAGGCACGACTCGGTGCAATAAAGTGGTAATGGAAATGCTAATCAGCACGACACAGTTTGACTCGGCACGGCCAAAAGTGACAACGGAAAAGCTCCACAGTGACGTTATTATTACTTCCTCCAAGGAGATTATGTTTTTGGTTTATTTGTTTGTCCACAGGTTTATGGGAAAAACTACTGGCACGATTTTCATGAAACTTGGCAGGAGGATGTAACATGATCCAAGGAAGAACCCATTAAATTTGGGGCGGACACGCAAATTATTTTCCTTACTTTCATGAACATTGCAAGACAGGTCAGTTGCAACACTGGTGTCTATGAAAACTGAATATGGCGTGTGAATGTCGTGCTGCAAAAAAAACAAAACATAACAGCCACCTCAGAAATAAGTTTCGAAACAAATTCAGCATGTATGTAAGAAACAAGCAATGCCTAAATTATCTTTACTGTTTTTTACAATTTGACATATATTTGTGCATCATACTGTAGATGATGGAGTGCTCTACTGGTTAAAATTTGTGACTTCTTAAAAGTTCACACATGCATTTCTGTGGCATATTATAATCCCTGTGCTGCTGACGATGATTGTGCATTTGGGCTGTTAGTATGCAACAATTAGTATTCAGTTGTAATCATACAATGCATCTGTGAATTATTTCATTTTCCTGCTTGTTCTCCTCTTTTAAAATCCACATTTGTAATGCGCCACTGTGAAACATGTTTCGCTTAACACCATTCTCTATCTTTGGATATTGATTTGATTGATCTCATTGTTTTTTTTTTTAAATCTCATTTGTGTTTGTTGTTAGTGAAGCCTGTCTTCCTGATCAGATTTTAGTAATGAACTCAGCTGTACAACAGACACTAGAAAAAAATGCAATAAACCTTTAACTACCCTGACTATAGACAGATCCTGATTTATGTGGTGTCTGGACTACTTGAGCAATCAATGACATTAACATCAATCAACTCCCACCTCAGTCACATTAACTACATCGACAGAGATAGAGTCTAATAACATCCTCTCTGAGACATACCTGCTGAGAGGAAGAAAAGGGAGAAGATAAAGAGGTACGAAGTGAAGTTGAATCTCAAATGTGTTGAGAAAAATGTGCAGATTGAGACACTGGATGACAAAAATGTCCAAAACGCCCTCATACCTGTGCAACAGAAGGTCAATTGCCAATGACTCCCAAAATGACAAAGCCCATATGACCTTTGGAGAGTGCCAACCAAACCTAGAGCGTAGAATATTGGAAGGGAGGGTAGAGACATGTCTTTACCAATGTCCATCAACTAGTGACTGTCCTTAATTTTGATCAAAAATTAAAGCATAACCCCCGTCGTCCCTGAGTGTCTAGTCAGTGAGATTCAGCATGCAGACTAATTATGGATGAAAAGCAAATTTTTAACCTTATTCCAGCTAAAAGATTTTTACTGTCATCCCAACAGTCACTTGTCAGCGTCAGGTGTACCAGACCTTCATCATACGGGACACAGTCTATGCTGTGAAATGGTAGTAGTTTGGTTAGGTTTAGGCAACAAAATTACTTGGTTAGGTTGAGGAAAAAGATCATAGCCTGGGTTCAAATTAGTATGTTAGTTATGTAAGTTAGGTTACATACATAAGTTAGGTTACGCGTTTGTACGTTAACTTACGTAATTAATTTGCCCCTGACATAATCACTATAGACACTAGATGTTGCTGCCTAATGATAATTGTAAATATGGGTCATAATAAGCTGCTTGCCCAGACAACCTGGTTGTTTTTCAGGTTGAAAACGTCAGCAGCGTTCTATACTTCCAAGGGGAATTAAAAAAATTTCATGCAGGATTATATCCAAACCTCCCAACAGCACTGCAAGTAAATCCACTTCTTGATTCACGTCTACCACAGTCCTAACCCTGTCAATGTTAGTGCCACACTCTATACATCGATATGATAAACTGTAGCATCGTACAGGCTCCTAAGACTCACCTCAGGACACCTTGAAATCCTTTATAAAGTTTCAAAACTCTCAACTTCACACACATCTGAGGCTCTATTTGCCTCCTGTGCCATCCCGGGAGCTTGTGACGTATCCCCGCGCCCACCCACCCTCCTGTACCTCCACACTGAGTTTGTCACAAAAGCTAATGAAGAGAGTCAGGGTACATCTCCTCCTTTGGGTGACGTAGGAAAAAAAAAGATAAAACATCATGATACATTTGAGCTTGGCCTAATTTCTCACAGACAGTCTTTGGGAGGAGAAGCAGACGCCTAAAAATGCTTCTCGGGGTGAGATAAAGAATACTTTGTAGAAGTTGCTCTCCCTAAATTTAACTGTACACATTACAGCCACCATGAAAGACCTCCTGCTTGCATTTTCCCTGCTTCTGTCTGTTAGTTATGCAGGCAAGTTTTAAACATTTTCATCTGTCATTTCTACCAAGTCATCCTTCCATTCTTTGTATTATCCAACTGGTCACACTTTATTTGAAGAGGTGTGCATAAAACTGTCATTAAACTGGTATAACCATATCATGACACCTGGCATGACCATGAAGGAGTCTTTATGAATGTTTATGACTGTTGTCATTGTGTCATTCCGTCAATTATGCCTTATGTCTTTTTTAACTTGGCATTAATCAAGCCAATAACGTCTTTCTTATGACAACTTGACATTATCCAAGACAACATAACCTGTCAATGTCCTTGTCAAATAAAGTGTTTCATTTTGGCCACAATGTCACTCTGTTGTCAAACTCTCCTTATAACATTTAATGGCAACTTTATGACAAGTCCAAATGGTACTACTTGGTGAGTCCAGGAAATGATTCATGACACTGTTACAAAAACATCTGGCAGTGTTATAAAATTTAATCATATACTTATGACAATTACAAAATGTACCACTTTAGTTGAGGTCAAGGAAAACATTTGCGACACACTTATAGTGGTCTTATGACAGCCAGTGTCAAAACCAACCACATACAACAGAATAACGCCATGTTAACAGTTTCTTTAAATTTGATCATGTCAAGTTGTCATAACAATGACTTTGACAGGTTATATTGTCCTGGTTAATGTCAGGTTATCATAACAATGACATTGGCAGTTTATGTTGTTTTGGTTAATGTCAAGTTGTCATAGCAATGACTTTGACAGGTTATATTGTCCTGGTTAATGTCAAGTTGTCATAACAATGACATTGACAGGTTGATTGTCTTTGTTTAATGTCAAGTTTTCATAACAAAGACATTATTGACTTGATAAATGTCAAGTTGTCACAAGAACGACATCTCAAACAATGTCAGCTTTGCATTAAAAATGCCTTAATTGGCCAAATATCACTTAATGTCATATTAAAGTCATAAAATTTCATAACAACTTCATATTCATGACAGGTATCATCACATGGTTATGACAGTGTAATGACACTCTTATGCACGACCCCTGCAAATGAAGTGTTACCATCCATCCTATACCTGAGTCAAAATGTAGCAACACTGTGCTGAGAAAGGGCCTGGCAGTGCTGCACATTCAAACCTCCATGGATGAATAAATGGTTAAATAAAATAAAATGGATGTCCCGCAATATCCAGTGAGTGAAATTGCTCTGTCACCATCAGACCATTCATTACAGAAAGAGAGAATATCTGGCATAAGGTGCTTGTCAGAGCAAGATAGAGGAGAAGGAGGACCCTGGGAGGCCCTGAAAGAGTTGCATTTATTTGAAAAATGACTTTCCCGTAGAGGTGCTACAGCCGATGACGAGTGATGACTAAGGCTGGAGATGAATAAAGAAGCTGCTTTTTGAAACCTCTTGGCACCACAAACGACAGGCAAAGCAGAACGTTGCAGGCCGGAAGACAGAGTCAGAGCTAATTACTTTATTGGTAGATAAGCATTTTTTAACCTTTCTCCAAATGAAGGGTTTTGCTGAGCACACCATGCTATTTTTGAACACCTGCTGGGAGCTACTGGACCAATTACAGTTGGCAGAGGGAAGCCAGGGTTTAAATGCCTTGCTCAAGGACACATCAAGTTAGATTTTTTTCAAGCGGGTTTATGCTTGATGTTTGAAATGCAAATTGGCAGCCTGTCAAACAACAGTGAGAGAATGAACCGAGGGCGTCATTTATAAATATGTTCTTAAATTTAGACTTGAACTTCACGTTTGATTCATAAAAGATATTGTGCATAAAAAACCTTGTTTACACAGGTTTTAAGATGCACATTTTTAACTTAGCAGCCTGTAATATAACGCCTCATATAACGCAGCACAAATGCAGGTTATTCATAAATAGCAATCACTTACGTCAAGTCTAGACTTTGCTTAGAAATAAAATAATTTCCATGTCAGAGTAAGGTTTTACAAATAGCTACTTGTGGTTTCAGTAAGTGGTTTTTGGCATAAGTCATTTTTATTTTCCACTGTAATAACTACAAAATAAGTTTAAAAAAACTCCTGATTTTTTTAACTGGCAAAACTATGATTGACTGTAACTTCAGAGAATCAGTAATGAACTGATACTGTTTCATAACCATTAAAAACTCCTTGTAGTAGCTTTAAGATAAAAACAAAAGTCTGTCTTATAATTGAAGCCCAAAGTCTTACAAACTTTTCTCTGTTTGACATCAAACAGCCACCATTGGTCCAGAAAATGCTTCATGCAACAAAGTAATTCAGGTTTTAGTACCAATAGCCTCTGTAACTGTTTTAGTATCTGCATGATGGTTCAGATAATTTTATTAGTATTGGCCGACAGTAAGTTGATACTCTATCTTCCAATATATTGTTATGGCATTAGTTTTTACATAGCTTTACACAATGCCCTGGTGTCAGCTAGTGAAACATCAGTTACATATCGTTTTCATGTGGGACAAAGCAGCAACATACCAACAGCCAGCGGCTGCAGTCCTCAGCCAGTAGGGAGTAGTATATGGCAGTGGAAGATGATTAACCTTGCTGGTCGCATCATACCAATTAATCAAACTGAAATACCACTAAAATGAGTATGACACTGAAACAAGAGTGGCACACCACCAGTCTGAGAGTGGACGGTGATATCTGCCAGTGGGAAAGGACTAAGAAGTCATACAGCAGCATATCGCAATAGGCAGAGGCATAAGTTAAAGATGCAATATACAACATTCAGCCCCGCAAGATATCAGCAAACAACTATTTGCTATGTGTGGATTGTGGAGTAATGGTGTCCTGGGCGGAGAATTAAGTCATACACTTTCTGAGTGTGTTTTTATCTGAGCTTTGTTTTGACAACCGGTCTGGTCGTGGGTGCATGTTAATGCATCCCTCTCTGTCTTCTCTGCATCTGTTTTCAACATGGCAGCCATGCCACAAACTTTTTCAGTACATGAAAAGTGTTTCTGAAACATTTTAGGTGAGAGTTTGGCATATTTCATCAGCACTGCCTAGTTTAACAGTTTAATTTGTGAGCAGTGTGTGGACAGTTACTGCTTTCTGTTTTTTTCCCCCAACTTTACTGAATAAGAAAAGTGATCAGGCTGTCCCTGTAGACATTTTTGGTTTCCAACTTTCTGCAGCAATTATTTGATTATTCAGTTTTGCTGTTTGAATACCATGGCAACAAATGGAACTTCTAAGCTTTCAGTACAGTCCTACAAAGTGCACATTTGTTGCAGTCTATGTTGCATACAGCAGTGACTCCCAGCTTTTTTTCCTTGGAGCCCCTTCTAATTGTATCTACGAAGAAGCTGAGGCCCCCCAGCCTGCAGAATTACACCAGAATAAGTGATTCATTCCAAAGCTTTACTGTACATTAAATTGTTTAAATTCTTAGAACCTTTACCTTTGGTAAATGTCTCTTTTCTTTTAACAACCCAACAGAGTAAAGCAGGTTTATGCTTCCTAAAAGAATAATCATGATTCTTTATCACAGACCACAGAGGTGTAGCCTACTAAGTAGACTGCTATTTTTGCCTGAGGACGAATAATAAATGTATCTTTTTGAATAGTTATGTCTACAGACTTTTGCATAAATTGTGATTTTAGTTTATGTGCAAATCTAATAATTTTGACGACCTCAGAGCAGACAAAGCCTTGGTGTCCCCCTAAGGGGAGCCCAGACCCTAGGTTGGAAACCAATGGTATATAAGCATCTTTAACACGATAAGAATTAGTGCAGGCTGGTAGGAAATAGTATTTGACAGTGGAACATAATAATCATACCAAAAATCGACAGTGACATACAACTCAGGACTGACTTACACCACTGGAACAAGTCTGGCCTCTTCAGCCACATTTCAATCTCTGCGTCATTCGCAACTCACTTACACTGTATGTTGCACTGATGTTCACTTGTGGGATTAGAGGAGGAAAACTAAGTGCATATGAACCGGAGCAACAACAGCCTGGTGTGTGTGTGTGTGTGTGTGTGTGTGTGTGTGTGTTTGTGCATGAATGGATCGCCATCACTTGATCACTTTTTCCTCCTCGCTGCCACAGAAAATTTCCCAGGTAAATTGGAGTGGATGTCTTCCATCGTCTCCACTCAGGGTAAATGGAGTTTCACGGTGACCTGTGGGAGAGTTATTGATCGGGCCTGCAGCTGCCAATATTCTGGTTAAACCTTTGTATTGATTGTACATTTCTGTCATAAAAAGACCTCGTCCATCATTGGTTCATTAATGACCTTTTAACCTGCTGCACTGAGTTTGACCTGCTGTACTGTAGTTTAAACTCACGCATGCATGGCACATTAGACTGGTCAATCTACGGACACAAATGATGTTTCTGCATCTGTTATGTGAACATTATGGCTCTTATATTACACATGACATGCATTTGCTCCAATAAACCATGAAATAAATGCAGAAAGTGAAAATGTCAAGCTAGAAGTGCTAGATTATTTCTAATAGTAACGATTAATCTGATTAGAAAAATAGGAATTCAAATGTTATTCTACCAGCTATAGGACCAGGGGTCTGCAACCTTCAGGATCAAAAGAGCCATTTTTGCCTACATATTTTTTACAGTTGGCAAATGTAAGAATCACTTTACACTGTAAAAAATATACCTGAGCCAGGGCAATGTACTGGGATAGATTTGAGTTTTGAGCCCAACTCAAACTCTTATGTTTTAAATTATTGAGCTGCCTCAACTTTTTCATAGCCCTACAACAATGATAAATGAAAATTAAAATGTAAAAATAAAATGACAGTTATTTTAAGTCACAGGAAGCCACTGGAGAGGGGCTCAAGAGCTGCAGGTTGCAGACCCCTGAGCTAAGCCATACTTAAGTACTATCAGAGCTTGCACAATGAAAACGCTAACATGCTGATGTTTAGCCGCCTTCACATTCACAATGTTTGCCATGTAAATATGGTGTGTTAGCATGCTAACATTAGCTAAGCAGTTCTAAGCACAATTTGATTTAGAACTGAAATTGTGACAACTCTAATAATGATGTACAGTATATGAAAAGTCAGATGATTGCAAAATGCTGTCAGGGCATCATAAATATTTGCGCCAAATTTCAGTCTCCAAGCTGAAGTACAGACTGATGAAGCAAACCATGTTTTTATCCTTAGAATAAAAAAAAAAAAAAAAAAAAAAAAAAACTGAGAGTAAAGATGAATCAGACTCAGATTACAAGTTTTACCTACAGTTTGTTTTGCAATTCCTGTCAACCATCAATGGAGGTTGTTAAGAACATTAAGTTACTTAATGTGCTTTTAATCTACTTAAGTCACTCCATATTAGGCCAGCTAAACATTTAAATGGTAAAATATAAATGTGACCACAGTTTGTGAGCCGGCCATGATTCTGTCTCACTGTGAGGACATTGGCTGAGCCTCAGTCAGCTGTCTACTTCCCTCCCTGAGACCTCCTCGGGGATGTGTTCAGCGTGGCGGTAGCAGGAGGATCTGAGGAGCTGACGTCAGGATGTTTATACATTATTTACCTATACAGGCTTAAATATCTCCTGTGCATATCATTTCCTCACAAACTGCTGCTTCTTATTGCTGTGATTTAAATGCAGCAGGAGATTGTGGTCTGATGTATGAACAGACTTTGGTACATTTGGTGAGAGGGTGGGTATACACTGATAGAGAGACAATGAAAGACAGAGAGAAGGCAGAAAAAAGAGGGAGGGAAAATCTGTCAAGGCACAAAAAATAAAAAGACAGACTTACGTAAATATAACGAGACCGGAATGAGAGAATGAAGAGATAGAGATGGAAAAGGGATAGAGGCTGACAGCATCGCTGTTGAGTGATAATTAAAGAGAGAGAGAAAAAAAAGAAAGATCACAGATTTCTGCTCCTCCAAACATTAAGTGGTGTGTCGCTGAAGCAATACAACAAACTGATAAACTATTTTCCAGAGGATTAAAACGCTGATATTTATCTTCATTGTGAGACAGACGAGAATAAAATAAACTGTGTTCCTCCACTTGTTAAAAGCCATAAAAAAGTCTTAAATAGGTAGTTTATAACAAACTAATGCAGTAAAGAAATCAGATCACGCACAGCATTAAACTGAATTCTCAAGATCCTCTTAAAGAAGTGAGTGAGGCAACACAAAGTAGTTTAAAGCTGCTTGTTTTAGCATCACAATATTTTCTACCTTTAGTTTAGGCTATTTGGGTGTTAATATTGTTATTATTTTTGTATACTAATCCTGTATGTATGTGATATTATTGCTATTATCTTTTATGGCAATGGAATTTCAGGCAGTTATTGGAGGGATTTTCCAATACTGGTATCGGTATAGGGTTACAAGTGGCAGAACTCCAAATGTGAAAAAATACACCTTGAGCAGTTCCTAAAATGTTGTATTTATATTTATTTATCTAGCAAGCAAGTTATCAGCCCACTCAACACTAATCTGTTTTTTTTTTTCTTGTTTGGAGTTTTAAAAAGTCAGTAACTTCACTGTGACTTGTCAGACAAAACATGACATTAATGCACCAAAATGTTGTTGGTCAAGAAATATTTACAAAGCATAAAACAGCAGTATCTCTTTTTCTTAAATTTCCAATTCTAAACAAGTATACGGCCATGCTAGTGGGTCTATGAGGCTCACAGACAGTAGAATAAGAGGGCAGAGCCATCATGATATCACCCACTGGTTTGTGGACTACCTGTGGACTTCAAATTTGGTCTATGTCTTGTTTTTTTTTTTGCAACCAGAGCATGCGCAGGACAGACGAGAGCGTGGAGCTGGTGTGTGATGTACTACAAGTTGCAAGCCCTAAGCATGCCATGCTTTATGATGTATTTTATCCTACATGGGACATAATTTACACAATGAACATGATGCTGTATAGAAGAAGGCTATAGTGACTGAGAACATAAACTCACTTTGAAACCGTTTACTGAGCTAATAAATGTAAAAAAAAAAAAAAAAGAAAAAAGAAAAGAAAAGAAAAAAAGAAAGAAAAAATAAAAGTGCAAGGTTGGGTCATCTTCTCATTGAGAGGACATATAATTGGACGTCTTTTTGCAACCAGTGGAGTTGCCCCCTGTTGGCCATTAGAAAGAATGCAGGTTTAAGGCACTTCTGCATTGGCTTCACTTTTCAGACCCGGAAGCTCCGTCCACTTAAGCTACTGCCTATGATGACGAGCAGCTTTGACCTTAATGATAACATTAGCATGCTAACATGCTCATAATGTTAGCAGGTAATGTTCACCACCTTAGTTTAGCATGTTAGCATAATAATAATTAGCACACAAAACACAGTACAGCCGATGCGAATGTCATTAATTTTGCAGGTATTTGCTCTCATAAAAGTACTGTATAAGATAAAATGATTAGTAATCACCTTGAAGGAGACTTTAAATCTAAACGTCTCTTTGTTCTACACAGGAACTGGTTGGGTTTTTGCTCTGGTTTCCTCTGGTCTGGGTTCCCCTCTGGTCACTGATTCCACTCTCAGCCAACATTTATAGATCCAGGTCCAGGTCTTCAGACAGAGTCTATTCATGATGTCATCCTCAGCCAACCAATCAGAGGCTCTGGCTACAGAGTCACCACTGACTGAACATCAAGAACACTAACGGGAACACAAAATGTCTCCACAAAATGTTGCATCAATCCATCCACTAGAGACAGTTCACTAAAAAACAAAAATGTCAGCCTAATAGCGGCACTAGAAGTAAGGTCAGGCGACAAAGTTTTCATCCCCATTCAGCCATTAATGTCCAAAATGTTGTGGCAATTCATCCAGTAGTTATTGAGATATTGCATATTGTATTGCATCAAAAATACAGAAAGAAGTGTATCTGTAGGCTCTCAGTTATTAGAGGGCATTAGAGCTACATTAACAGTTTCATTCTGCTTTCGTTTTTCTGCAAAGATAAGCTAAACATGCACCAGAGTTGTGGTGAGCCCACATAAGAGTCCAGAAGTCCTATCAGGCTAATGCTTAACATGTTCTATAAATCAACTCAACTAATACATCTTCATATTGTACCAATGCCCTAAGGTTTCAGATACTTAACCTAAGTGACATGCTGACAGGATCTTGATGACATCCATTTAACTGACTACAAAAACCATCTTTTGGCATTTGTGTCCTCATTCCCTCACTTCTGGCTGGAGCCATGACTGGACAGTTTCACTGTGTTGCTGCAGGGAAACAAATCACTTTAAGGGGGACCAATTCTGTTGGTGCTTCCAATGAAATAAATTTAACATGATTGTGGCTGGATCTTTGACCAAGAACACACACACACACTTACACACATACGAAAAGCACTTGTGTTAGCGCCGAGCCACTCACACACACACGCACATAACAGAGTCCTCTATCCTCTATTAGAGCTGGCACTGTGGGGATTTCTCCCTGCCAAGGTCTGTATTGAGACGACAGGGAAGTGGGGAAGACTAACTGATCCAAAGTGGAAGAAGAGGCTCCAACAAGGACTTTTTAAAATGAGGAAAATGTCTGAGCAAGGACTTTTGGAAATGAAGTCTACTCAAGAAGAAGACTCAACAGCAACAAAGACTTGATGAAATTAGTAAAGAGCTCCAAAAGAGCTTCTGAAGCCAAGTAAATATTGACATGAAGGACATTTTTAAGGACACCTTCTCCAGAAGTAATATTTGCACAAACCAAAGCACACTTTCTGTTTTTATGAGCTATAACCATCACTGAAGTTCTTTTCAAAGTTTATTTAGTTGAGCCACCCTCCCTCTGAGCGCACTGACGGCCTAACAGCTGTTATGGTTTTAAATTTTTATTGTATCATCAGATGACAGCACATCGTGTTGCTGTGGTTTGGATTCTTGATATGCTCCAGTGGAAAAGTCCCTCTGAAGTGATTCCCCTCATTTAAAAAACAAGACACACTCCGATGAAGGATGGCTCGTATTAAATTTAGAGCTAACATCAGAATCAAAAACACCATGTTGGTATGAGGTTCACAATGTAATTGTCAACAAGGTGCAAAGACCAAATAAAAATCAGACTGCCTGATGCAGCAGACAGAAACGAGAACTGACTTTGTAAGGAATCAGAAACACTTTGCATAATAAAAAGTACATTTTAGAAGAAACAAGCCTTCATATTTCTATTGTTAAGTCCTTGAAATTAAGCAATACAATACATTGTTTTAGAAAGAAGAAAGTTCCATGGGACGCTTTTGGTAAAAATGTAAAAAGCCTTTATTCAGATGGTTATTTCACAGTGAAATTTGAAAAGCATTGTACATGTTTAAATGGAGCTGGGTCACAACGCACAAGTAGCAGCACAAACAGCCGGTTTGAATAAAGACTTTTTAGCTTTTTGCCGGATAAGAGCCGTTCTTATTTTGGGGCTTTTGTGTCCCCTACCCAAGAGCACCTTCATAACACCATCATTGCAGCTTCATCGTTTAAACTTCCGAGCACTCGAGACTTTTTCTTTCTCTTTGGATATTACTTTGTTTGTCCAATGCTCTCGAGGGAAACACATACAAGCATTTTCTGATCTGACATCCTGATCAACAGGAAAACGTAGTTTGACAGCGCTTTCAAAAATCGTTACAAATCAAATACATTTTAAGATCTGTCAACAGTAGGTCTCAGGTTTTGGGTTAAAATTATTTCTTCATGAAGGTCAGTGATTAGGGTTCGGGGTCATCATGGTTGCAATAATAACCACTTGGTTAAAGTTAGGGAACGACCACTGCTGGGGACTTATAGGAAACAGGAAATGACAATGGTCTTCATGTTCAAGTCACCTCAGCCTCCTCCCTGCACTGATTGTGTGGCTCTGTAATAGCATCACCTGACTGACGAGTCCTAATTCATATGGCTGCTGAGAGTTTCTTCAATTTAACGAAAGCAAGAGAAAACAGTGTTATAATTTTTGGAAAGCACTGATGTAAAGTTTGTAGCACTTTTTTCCCCACAGTTCCAAAAATCTCACCTAAATTTTATCATGATATGCTATTATACTGATTCTTTGGACAACGATATGATATTTGTCAATATCACAAAGTCTGCCCTAACACGATTTCAATTTGATTCAATTCAGGGGTCTGTAATCGATATCAGACAATATGTCAACTCATAAAAAGCAACTACATTATGATTTGACAGTTTTATCACTGAACCCTTTGAGACATTTGTGACACAGACATGTCATGGGAATTTCAAAATAAAGGCTTATCTTAAAGATGACAGTATAGATTGATAATACTGAATCGTTTAACACTGAATCAATATATCAATCCAAATCACTGTATTGTTATGCCCATATTAACATGTAATTTTATCAGTTTGAGTCCTTTATCTCAAGGAATGGAAATTGGATTAAAAAGAGACATGCATTGCTCCAAACTGGTTGACTTAGCATTAAAAATAAGACACATTATCATCTTAACAAAAACAAATATCGATGACAAAATAGATTCTTAGTAGATTGTTGATACTAGTGAAAGGGAAAATTCAACTCTTTTCATGATGGTAAATGTAAATAAAAGCCAATAAAAGCACCAAGCAGCGCTCAACACCAACAACATCACTGTGACATCACTGAATGCAAGATGAACAATGGATTTTGGAGAAGAAGAACTCAGCTTTCTTGTAAAATAAAACACACAGAGGAATTTATTACTTCCATTGACTACATTTACCATCAACGCTGACTGAACATCCACATAAAATGTGGTGAATTTTGCCTGTACAGATCAAACACAGTCACTGAGCTGAGAGAAAATGTGGCAGTATTGAGAAGAATAACAAAATCAGTGAGTGTATCTTTAAACAGAGAGAAACAATGGCACATCTCGTGCTCTTGAACGCCCCCCAAACACTCATAAGCAGCACAGTTAGCAACGAACGGCATCTTGCCAGATAATGAGCGGACGAGGCAGCAGTCAGCAATAAAGTGCTGCATGTGGAGAAAAGTGCCTGTTTTACTGCTCGCCCGTCGGTTCAGTCAGTCCAGCTTTATGTCTCACCATAAAGACACCTTCACAGCCATTCTGTATGTCCTCACATTCATTTAATTAACATACCGAAGCTACGGGAAATGTTATCTGCAGCATGCAGGTGTCATTAGAGATTTTGTAACTCTATTAAGTGTTAATGCACTTTTCTACATGATAATCACATCAAGAAATTACACAGAAATTAAATTAGAGCTAATGTGCACCTTCACATTCAATTATTTTGCAAACGCTGCAGCAAAAAGAAGAAACACCTGATGATTCTCTAAATTGAGGTTCATCAAAACGTGTCAGGAGTGTGATGTAAGCAAATTATAACTGTATTAGATTCATTAATAAGACCTGATAATCGCATCAGATAATTACACAAAGTTAATTTTATTAAAGCTTTTCTGTATTCGCAACTTAATCTAATTAGCAACATGACACCAAAGAGAGAAACTGCTGAATTGCAAGAGAGACGAGATATGTTCACTTAAAGTGTATTATATCTTTGTCGTCATTGCTCAGTCATAGGGGACAGACATTAAAGAGGTGGAGGAAAGGTGTAGTTTTGAGCCATTAAGGATGGTCTTTGATGCTGTCACAGCTTTGAGCGTGGTGCATTTAAAAGTGAAAGCATACTGTATGTGAGAAACTCAAATTTCATACCAATAAGGGTGTCCACAGTGTCTGAATTCAACCGTGTCTCTTCAAAATGACATTTATATACTGGAGGGAAGCATGACACATCCTTATATTGCACAAATGTCACAGGGAGGAGGCCGAGGCTGATGACTGGGTCCACAGAGCACCAGACACTGGAGACTGGAGTTCACACCAAGTGACCCATGTGTTGTTCTTACAAAAGTTCCTGGTTAAAGCTTAAGTTGAAATTTTTTGGAACATACGCCTATCTCTACTCATGATGAGAAGATTGATACCACTTTCATATCTGTCGGCCAAATAGAAAGCTGCAGCCTGTTAGCTTAGCTTAGCATAAAGACTGGGAATAGCTAGCCTAGCTCAGTCCAAAAGTAACAAAATATGCCTATCAGCACTTGTAAAGCTCACTAATTAACACATTATATATTGTTTGTGTGAGCGTAAAACAACATTTTATGGTATGATATGCAGCCAGACTATTTCTTGGTTCTGAGCCACTGCCAGGCATGCTGCAGAGAGTCCAAGAAATAGTCAGGCAAATTAAAGTTTTGCCTAACACTCTGGGAATTTTATGGATTAAACAAACAAGATATAATTTGAGATAATAGTGAGGTTTAGAGGAGCTGGTAGTAGATTTTGTGCCATGTTGCGCCCCAAGCTGTGCCATGTTGCGCCCAAGATGGACCATCTCTGGAGTCAGGTCAAACTGTGCCCAAACCCCCTCCAAGTAAGTTGCAATTGCTCAGACAACCCCAACTCTCCCCTAAACAAGCCTGTGTTGCGAGACTCAACTCAACTGAATCACTTTCAGCTGAAATCATATTAAATTAAAGCCGGCACTGATTTCGCTGCTCCATAAAACGAAAAGCTTTTAAATAACAAAATAACAGGGGACTTTTATTGTCAAGAATTTAAAGAAAACGAAATGTGTTTATCCATCTTTTTGCAACCGCTGAACTCAAGACGACGGCATCGTGAGATAAAAGAAACACCTCCAAGTGTGAAGCTCTGTTGTAATGGAGATGCAGATCCCTGCCATGCTCGGCTGACACACCGACAAATGGACAAATATGAGAGTAGTAACAATCTTCTTCTAACTTCTACTTCTAAAGTGTCAGATGATTTCTTTACTTTTGAAGGAAAAATGTGATTTTGAACGTTTCTTGATCATGATACATTCATATTCATAATATTACAGGGATACATTTTCTGCCGGCAACATATTTGCTGCAAATGAGCCGTATTAGAATTCACTTTATTAAGAAAACAAGATTGCCGGAAATGGATACAGTTCATGGCTTCCTGGGACACTTGATTCAAACAAACGCTAATGTTTTTAGTTCCATCTGTGCTTTTCCTACTATGAAAAGACCAAATGTCTGCTGTGAAAAATGCCGCATTCCCAGATCTCAGGACTAACTTTGGTGAGTAAAATGTCACTGTAACCAATAAAATGACAGACGGAGCAATGGAAGTAAAAAAAACAAGATGCTGTAAAACAGTTTTCCTTTTGAGTATCACCCAGAACACATAAAGAGATGTCATAGCAGAAGACAGGAAAGGACAGAAGAGTTTAAGGAGCAATAAGTAGGAGAGATGAAGATGAGAGAGAGCAGGAGGTGAAGGAGAAGGCAGAAAATTAGAGGTGATGAGGGGTGAAGACTCAAGAGGAGACACACAGTGGGAGAGACCAAGGGAAAGATGGAAGAAGAGGGGAGAGATGACAGGCGAGGAGTAGAGGGGAAAATTGAATAGGGAAGAGAGGAAAATCAACAGAGGCACGAAGAAGATGGGTTCAAGAGGAAAAGGAGGACCAGGGGGAGGGAAAGAGGACAAAGAGCTGATTAGAACGGAGGAGAAGGAGATGCACAGAGGGAGAGGAGGAAAAGGTCACAGCGAAAGGAAGATATAAGGAAACAGGCCTCTTTTCTTCCTCTTAACTAATATTTCTCTGTCATTACTAACAGACACTCGTATCAGGACGATTTACAAGCTGCCGGAGCAGGATGGGAGGATTTAACCTGTCATCAGAAACAATGGGTGGTGGCTGTCAAAGCTCGACGGATCAACACATTCAAATTGCCTTTCAGTGATTTCCTGTCATTACCACACAAAGCACGGCTGTTAACCGGCTGTGGCATTAAGAATGAAATCACACTCTCATTCATTATGTAATGGTGTATTTGAAGAGGCAGCGTAGAGCTCGTCTCATGTGGCTTTGTCTGCACTTGAAGCCCACATGACAACTTGACTTCCTGCTCTCCGTCTGGCACAAAGCAGCCTGTCAGGACACAAGTGCATCATTCAGACTGTCTCATTCTGTCCTCTGACCATTCTTCATTTTCTGCCTCTTTCCCTCCATTGCATCTTTAAATCTCAGGCGGCATCATCATCACAGGAGAGATTTTTTTTTTTTTTGGGCAGGCGGAGAGTGTGAGCAAACCGCGTAAAGTGCAGGAAAAATGGCGACATGTATTGCTGTGCTCTTTAATTGGTGGGATATCATGCTGCTGCTGCCTCTGTTGCTGTTCTCTCATTATTAAACGCCCGGGACACACTGCCCACCTGAGCAGTGTGTGTGCGCATCCTGGAACCTCTTGCTTTTCATTTGTTTAACAGGTTAGAGCAGCCGCACAGTCTGTGTGAGCAGCGCAGCTCATGCTCGGCTCACGTGCGCCTACAGCGGCGCTTCATGTAGAGATCTGGCATCTTGCTTTGCATCCGCTTTTTCATGTGAGACGCACGACTCTCAGCAAAAATAGATTGTGAAAATGATCTGTTGATAGTCGTATCGACAACATACCAGCAACATGACACCTTTTACTACAGTTTCAATATCTATATCTGTACACACTAAATAAAAACGGTGCTAAATAGCACTAAAAGTG
This sequence comes from Lutjanus argentimaculatus, assembly GCA_034769285.1. NCBI lineage: Eukaryota > Metazoa > Chordata > Actinopteri > Lutjaniformes > Lutjanidae > Lutjanus > Lutjanus argentimaculatus. Next base: position 10,254,607 of record JAWZSL010000028.1, on the reverse strand, counting down.
GTTCTATGGCTTATAATCATGTGGAGAGCTGCTTTTGGGGCTATATAGAGCCATCAGAAGTGCAATATGACACTATATTGCATCAACAAAGTGGTGCTAAACAGCACCCAAGAGTGGTTCTTTGCCTTGTTTTTGGTGCTGTAATTAACACCTCAGAAATAGACGTGTTTAAAGAAGTCACAATAAATTAAAATATTTCCATTTGCTATATCCTTGAATAGGCAAACCCATCTCTGTTGTGGTTTCCTTTTCTTTCTTTTTCTAGTCATTATCAGTCTATAACAAAATTATATACTTATTTGACATAAACCATAAAAACTATAGGCCAAAATAAGCTATTAAAAAAACTATTTAATTAAATGAAAAATTTCTTACTTTCTTTGGTATTTACCCATATACAGACGTGCAGTGGTGATTGGTTGCTGCATAATAGTATGTTAATGTCCGAAATCTCTATTTGATTATGCAACATCTTTGACCATCAGAGCCCTATCCATGGCTCTAATAGATTTCTCTTTGACCCGTCTATTTTCCCAATGGCCTATTAATTCAGCTGTAAAATTGTTGGATAAATATATACGCTTCATAGTGGAATAATCTGAAGAACCAGCAGAGAACCTCTAAAGAACCATTCAGGGGCTTTCAAGAGCTAAACTGGATGACGGGCAGTATTTTTCTGATGTGCGTCCTCTCTTTCTGCACAACATGACTGCTTTGAGGGTACAGCTCATCACTTCTCTTCACAACTCTTCACTGCAGACTCAGTATAGGAAGATAAGGCTGGCAGTAGCAGCACAGCAGCAGCATCACTGTCTGTGTAGACAGTGACCACACAGATACGAGCTTTAGCAGTTCAGCAAGGCTCTCCCGTCATTCACAGGTGGAGGTAGGCAGTGTGTACCGAGTGTGTCTGTTCAGTTCCACCATAATTTGGGTCAAATCTAATTAACCTCAGGTCTGTAGTAGTGGAATCTAACTAAGTTAATTTACACAAGTAGTTACTATACTACATTACAGAGTGGTGGACTATTGTAGTTTTTTCTTCACTATGTTTGCTACTTTACAAATTAAGATTTTTGCGCACAAAACATAAGAAAAGCTTATAAAATATGGTGTTGTTATAAATGAAACTACCCAGCAGTTTATACAAATACAGCTGAAATGATTAGTTAATTAATCGAATAGTCAGTTTTTCATGTATTTCACAGTTCCAGCTTCACATATGTGAGGATCTGCTGCTTTCCCTTTAGTAATTAAAGTATTTTTTTAAATAATTATGAAGTTTGGACTATTGTTTGTATACAGCAAACAGTCAGTTGATTAATGGTGAAAATAATCAGCAGAGTCATCCATGATAAAACATAATCATTAGTTGCAGTTCTACGCAAACTTGTTCAAAATGAGGTGTGACTCATCCAACTATAACAGTAAAATCCTGCTTTTCATTAATGCATGAGTCATAATAAACTAATGATATAATATATAATAGTATAAAAGTCACAGGAGAAAGAGGTATGCTTTATATTTTTAATAAAATACTTTAATTATATTTTCCTGACTTTTTCTTACACTTGAACACTTTAATGTGAGTAATATTTTCAATGCAGGACTTGCATTTGTAACTGAACATTAAAGTAAAGGGTCTGGAAGCTTCCTCCACCACCAGTCAGGTCTGATCAGGTCTGACTGTTCATGCATCCCTTACAGATTGGATCACATTTGTTTGAAAATTAATTTATGCATGTCCGGTTTGGGCAGGTTTTTCCATCGGGTCTGTTTCAAATCGGTGTGTGAGGCTGATAAAAACATACCGCAAAAACACTCTTTTATACTAACTAAGCAAAGCAAAAAGTGTGCTTTGATTTCAGTCTGAACATCCCTTAAGAGTAAAATTTTCCAACACAGCAGTGAGCCAGTTTGGTCCAGAAAAAGCTGAACTTGCCTTGTCCTCTCGCAGCTCTTTAGTGCTTCATTCGGAGAGGATGAGCATAATGTCTAACGTCGTATTACATTATAAACCCCGGGTAATGAAAATCTAATTAATCAAACCTCTGTCTAACATGTGGTGCTGCTGATGTGCATCGTTGCTGCCTGGTGCCACATCTTTTCTGCATCCTTTCTCCTTCCACTGCACTGAAACAACAAGCACAGCCGTTTTTCCTGCATTAGACTACAACACACTGAAGAACACCTTCCCTGCTTTCATAATGCTCAGTATAACAAATGAACACCTGCAGCCTCCACCTCCTCTGCCTCCTCCTCCTCCCTATAGAATAGACCTCCTTTCCTGGCAGTCCATTTTGTACTCCTGACTTTTCTGGGTCATCTCTCCAGCTCAGATGCACACCAGAGACCGCTCTCCTCCTCTCCATCGCCCCTCTTTCTCCTCCATAACTCATATCTTTGCTCCATGCATCATTATCATAGCTACATTTGCAGCGGGTAGAAATCTTTTGACCACATTTTTTTCGTTAAGACACAACCTCACAGCATTGTAAGATTTACTTTGACAAGGAAACTTATTTTTTCTTTCTCCTTTTGTCCTTCCTGTGCTTGGCCTCCATGTGGCTCAACAGCAGGAGTGAAGACAGAGAGATGGAGTGATGATGATACAATGAAGGGAAGGAGAGAGGAGGGAGGAAGGTGCTGAGGGAAGGAAAGAAGCGAGGATAAAAGACGAGGGTAATGAGCAAGGAGGGAAAAGGGACCTACTGAGCCATTTTAATTTTTCGAGTCGCGCTTCCTCCATCCCTCCCCCCGCTGTTCTGTCACCTCTATCACTCTCCCCTCCGTCTTTTCTGTCCCTCCATCACCCCTGGTTGATGTATGATTGATACTGCTTTCTTCTCTCCATAGCTCCTTTCTTCCTTGACTCCCTCCACCTCTGCTCCAACATCCATCATTTGCTCTCTTTCTATCCTTCCTTCCATCCCATCACTTTTTTCCATCTATCCTCTGATTCGCTGAAAGCTAATGTTCCGGATCCTCCCACAATAAGTGACCTGTCATTACCTTAGCTGCTGTTATGATCATAATTTCTGGTGCATGCTCATACTTCACACACGTTTAGCTCACTCTCATTCGTTTCAGAAATACACAGAAAAAATGTAAACCTATAACCTGAACTTCAACCTAAATATAATCCAAATTCTAATCTTCACCTTAAATTGAAGATTTTGTTCTAAATTAGGTGCAACTTCGGTATTTTCGGTATTTTTGAATCTGAACCCTGCCACTAACAAAAATGTCACTCTAAGGGACCAGTATGTAACAATTGCACATCCAAAAATGAGCACAGTGGTCCAAATAGCAAGTTGCAGCCATAGACTGTATATTAAGTAGGTTTAATCCCCATTTAATATATAGTCTATGGTTGAAACAAGTTGTTTCCCCCTGCCCAATCCTCCATAGACTTGTGGAAACTCAGGCACGGCTGCGGGTATGCTGCAGGAGTGCAAGACAAGCGCAACATTGTACTTTGACCATAACAAGTAATAACAGTCCCTCACTGCTGTTTATAACTGTCAAATGTCTGTCAGTGTAAACTGAAAAGTGAAAACAAAAGCCCCCTGCTCTGAAAATACACACTCTGGAGTTGGAGTTCAGTGACTGCCTGCCAGACTCCATTAACTTATTGCTCACTTTAACTGTTATAAACATCTGCTCCTTCTAAAAGATTATTAATGGTTTCCTACAGCTCATAAACAGGCACTCATTCAACAATCATTCTGCATTATTTTGACCTCTAATTGACGATAAATGTTGCAACATGTTTCTTTGATCTTTGATTTCTCCTTTAACGTTGTCTTCATCATCTCCATTCAGACTTTACAGAAACAAAATAAAACTCGCCAAAACCATCTCAGCTCATCTTTCCATTTTTCCAACAATCACCAACTCTCAAAATAAACCCTTTATTCAGAGAGGAGAGGAGTGAGAGGCGGGGTCAGATATCAGAGAAGCAACAAGAAGAAACAGCATGTAGACGCAGACTATTTTCACACCTACCTCAGTGAATAAAGAGTTTCATTTTGACCAAAAAACCAGAGCTGGAGATTTTTGGAACAGTGGAACAGTTTTTGGTGAGTTTTATTTTGTTTCTGCTGAGTTTGAGTCAAGATGACAATTACAGTTTTGCAAAGGGAATCTGGTTAGTTTGCGAGAGCAATAAAACATCTGTTTCTGGTTAAACAAAACATATCTCAGTCTTTAAAGAAAAGGTCTATCTCTGCAGGGATCCTTTCCATAATGTCATCACACACTTAGAATAACAATCTGAGCCTGTCAGTGGCAAAAACAAAAACTCTGGACTTATTTTGACAGTGTGCAGTTGTCCGCAGGGATTATGTTGTAGCTTAGTTCTGCCTCTGGTGGCTGCAACATTCTGACTCAATACTGCACCAATTTCAAAAACTGTTGTCCCCATTAGTCACTTAGACACAAAAAAACATGGAAAGTTAAGGTCCAGGTTGAAAAATACCAAAGTTACCCTTTTAGGAAGTGTGGGGCTGAAAAAAAAAATCCTCTCTGTGGAAGATTTTCATCATTTTTCTCTTCTTGTGAGAACATTTGGTCCCTACAAGCCGAGAATTACAGCAGCAGACTCTCACACAAAGAAATATGGGACTCAATTAGTCTCCCTGAGCAGCAGCAGCAGCAGGCAGCGCCTGTTCTGTTTCTATATTAGAGATTTTTTTTCTTCAGCTGATTAATGGGAAGATCAGAATGGACAAGAACAAGCCTGAGAGGAAAATACATCCTCCCTAAAACACTTTACCAATATTTCTTTAAAAACACCTTTTGGAAATGTACCTTTACTTTCTCTGTTGTATTTATGTTTCCTTATCAATCACATGGATAAAGTTATTATTATTATCACCCGCCAAGTGTAGGGGATGATGCATTCACTTGCGTAAATGCATTATCAGCAGACCTGCAGCTTGTCTATTCTTGAATACTTCTGGACTGACCTCCAGGCACATTCATGACTGTATGCTGAAGACCTCTGTGATTCAGATTTTTGAAAAACAAACCTGTATCCAGAAACATTATGTTTTCATGTTTTGAGGGATTTTTTTTCAAACTTGGACTCAAAGATGAACTGATTAGATTTTGGTGGTCAAAGGTCAAGATCATGGTGACCTCACTAAACACATTTTTTGCCAGGAATTCTCAAAAATTCATATGCTAATTATGACAAAAAGTCAAAGATCAACTTCACTGTGACATCATAATGTTCAGGCCTCTATCAGTCCTCTGTCAAAAAGAGTCTCTAAGTGAAGACAGCATGTTTCTCACTGGAAATCACACGCACTGTATAGTGAGCACTTTTCCCAAAAACGCTTCACACCTTTTGTTAAATTTCTTCAAAGTTACTGGTCAATATAGTGGTAAGTTCCATATTAAAGTCCTACTACATATGAGTCTGGACAGACATGGATGTAAAGTGTAACTTGACTGGTTAGATGGAGACAAACAACTGTGAGGCAGTAATTCTATTTTTTGACTGCTCTGTTTTCTATGACCCTTGACAGCTGCCCTCTCACTCTTCTTAATGTTGGTGAAACTTTGCAAATCACTGCTGGTTGTATCTGGAAGTTATGGTGGCATTGCAGTAGGTGCTTCACCATCTGTTGCCTGGCGGGGATCTGAGTAATCAGTATATCAAAAAATATACTGAGGTATACGGGTATAATCTTCGATGAAAACACTTGAATAGTTTTATTTTTAAAAACTGACTTCTTTCTCTACTTTGCAGAATATGATTTTATATGCAAAACATTATTATGTACATGAAGTCTGATGCTTGAGATAAACTGAGACCAATTACAGGAAGTTCTTCTTCAGGCTATAGTTGAAAAAAGGAAAAACAACACGACTAAACAAAATGAGTGAGAGAAGACTGAATGTTTAAGTGACATTAAGTCCAACAACTTTATAAAGAGTCATTTGGGGGGAAAAATCTAATATATTCTGACATTTTTTAAAGATTTTCCAAGAGGATGAACTGAACTGACAACACACTGATGTCAGACGCATGCCGTCAAACCAATCAATTGAAAGTCAAGGACACAGGACGTAGGTATGCTGTGTATAGTTCTTCAGCACATTTGAAATGTGAAACCAAAACTAACTGGATCAAATCTTTACCAGAAATACTGACCTTGGTTTGGACTTTCAGTTCCAGAAAAAGCTCTTAATGGAGTAAAATTCTACTCTAGTATTGGTGTCTTTACTGAACTTATTCTACCATTGGAGATATAAACACCAACATTTAGTAATCATACAGGAGGAAATCTGTCATAAAAGAGACACAAAGCTCAGTTTCTGCGCCCACTAAAGCAGGAAACAAATGAACACAATGCAGCAATTGGTTTTGAATAAAAGGCATAAATGATTTTCCTGGAAAACCACTGAAAGAGCTGAAAGCAACAAGTAGATATCTATTGTGTGGAGGATTGTAGGAAATGACTACCAGCAGAAGAAAATTTTAGAGGCAAAGAGTAGCTTCTAGGATACTTTTTATCTCTGTGAACAGTCACTTTTAGGGGGATTTGTCCTTTAAGACGAATGGATGTTGGATGTTGGTTTATGTCAGACAGGTGATGAGATGGACGGATCGATGAGTCGCTGAGCGAGCATTTAATTTTTCATGTTTAACATTTAATCTGTAATGCAGGAGAATCAGCACTCAGCTGTCAGTCTGTCACCAGGAGCAGTGAGAGCTGACACCTGAGCTGCTAGATAACACATACATAATGTGTGTGCGTGTGTGTGTGTGTATGTGTGTGTGAGAGTGTGTGTGTGTTCCGTCTGCTGATCATCTGGAGAGAACATGAGAACAGACTGAGAGCAAAAACCGCAAACTGTAATTCAGGTCAAAGCGAGAGAGACGTGACGGTAAAGAGTAAAATCTGCTGAACTCACCTCAGCTACTTTTGATTTAAAGGTTACTTATATTTTAAGGTCGACATAAATCTTTACAGTGTAAATTCATTTTAGTTCACTCAGCGAACTAAAATGATCGCTCACTGTGGTCTAGTTGTCAATTTATTAGTTCAACAGGTAATACAGTCTGATAATTAAGACGACAAATCAACCTGCCTCTACAGCAGAGGCTGAACCATGGCTGCTAGACAGTATTGCCTTTTGGATCTTAATATAATCTACTTTATATTTATACTTATATCATAGTTTTATTACTGTTTATAATTTATTTTTCAATATAATGGAGTTTAAACTGACATAATATGTCATCCTGTCTATTGCTTCTTAAGAGAAAGTTAATGAAGACAGATGTCATGAATCTCTCCAACTCTTCGGCCACGTTCACACAACGGTGAGCTTGCTATAAACGGAAAAGTTTTTCCTTTGCATTTTAAAAAAGTTCCGTGTTCAGGCGACAACATTGTGAAGATGATCCCCGTGCACACAGATCCACAAAAATGACTGAAAACGGTGTAGTATGCATAAAAGGTCAGTGGTTGGCGGTGTAACACTGAATGATTTATAGACCCTTTTACAGTTTGTAAACAATGAGAAAGCTGCGCGTGCGTCTTGGTAACGGAAGTACGGCGGACAACAACAGCTTGTCAGTGGGCCGCTGCAAACACGAGCCGTTTTGATCGCGTCCTCAGTCCAGTCAACACATTTAATATCTTGCAGCCGTCAACGCCACCGGTCGCTCTGATACAGTCATGATCCTGTCGGGAATTTTGAACAACTTATATCGACCACTGGAATATCGATCTGAAGAATCATATACTCAACAAATACACATTTTGGTGCTGGTAAAATGTTTAGTTCTACCTTTGCAGCTGTAAAAGGGTCTATTGGACGTAGAAGTTGATTGAGTATTTGGCGCATATAACTAATGCATCTCCCTGATCACAGCGATGGTGCAGCAAATCTACATTTTACTCAGCAGACTCAGTAGAGTCAGCAGCAACATAGCTCTGAAATCTGTCATTGTTTCTGTTGTCCTCCTGCTCAAGCATGGCTATTTGACTGAAAAACATAATCACAGGAAGCTCATATTGCAGCAACGGCAAGGGTGACATTTTCAAAAGATTCACTCTGGAACCTGGTTTCAGAAGTTTGCATTTTCAGGCCCCGAAAGCGCCATTATCATGTGAAGGAATGGCCAAAAACGCAGCAAAAGTTTACCTTTATTGTGTTAGAAATGTTGTCATGTAAACAGCACAGCACAGTTTGTTTTCATCTGGTTCTGTTTTCATGTCTCATCACTAACTCCTGCCGTCGTTTCATATCCTGCCTCCCTCTCAGCCCATGCAATCTGCTCATTACCTTCACCTGGTTTTCTCTGCCCATCTCCTCACCTGTGGCTCATTCTCTCATCAGATCCTCAGTATATATACCAGTCCACTTTCCCTTGCCCTCTGCCACATTGTCGTGTGTGTTTTTGCCAGGCTATCTAGTGTTATTTTGCCCAGTTCACCTGTTTTTGACCCTGCCTCTTTTCCCCTTGCCTGTGTGACTGATTTCCTGGTTCTGACTCTGGTTGAATTGTTAACTGAACTGCACTTTCCTTGCAACTCTAATGCCTCACTGTCATGCTTGTAACCGTTACAACAAATCTGATTTAAAGAGGTACCACAATTATCAAAAAAAAGTTGCCCCAACACCTGCCACATTCATGTAGATTTTTCCTGTGAATGTGTGGGGCTTAAACCCCGTTAGTCTGGCGTGGTCAGCCTTAATGAGGTCTGGCCACAGATCTAGACTAGTGAGCTTCAGCTGACTCAAACTGCTTGTATTGCAAAAAAACCCACCCAGACCAGAAAGTGATGTATGGTGGGTTTTTTTTTTTGTTTTTTTTTTTTTTCATTGTATAGGGCTGGGATGTAGCCAGTTTCCCCCAATCTGCAGCAGGACCTCAGCCACCAGTGTCTGGTGCTTTCTGCAAATTGGGCTTTGCTGATCGGAAGACATACAGAGATCAGTCCATACTTTATCAGCACTTTTAAAGTGATGGAATGAGCCAAAACAGCAAGTGAACTGGTGCTGGAAGATGAATGGAAATATCTGCTATTGGAGGTGATTTTAGAGTCTGTGAAGGCATGGCCACAGCTGATCGCTGCTGTCTGTTTACAATGTAGCTTAGACTATTTGACCTGTGACTGCAAGTAAATGCTGTAGGGTCAGTTCTTGATATAAACATTAATGTTTTTAATAATGCACCAGGTTATAAGGTTCATTGTACAATTTACAGCATTTGCTCTCTGAAAATCTCTTTCATAGCAAACCAAAAGTGGTATTATAATTGAAATATCAATACTGAATTGAATCGGAGTCTCTTCATAAAACCAGCTCTAGAAATCACAGCCTCCAAATTCATTACACTCTGAGGACTTCTGCCTAATATCACAGGGTCATTCTGCAAAACAATGGGCTAAAGTTTTGGCGCAACAGAACTTGTAATGTGAAAAGCACTCTTAGGTATCTGATAAGCCTTCACACTCATGAATCTATGAGTCAAACTGGACTTCCTGGGTAAAATTTCATTATTTCATCTGAACCTGTAACATGTCGACACCATCAAAGCTCCTTTTGATTTCCTAAGATGACTCATAACTGCACAGTGGGAATGTCAGATGTCCCGGTCTTCAACATCATCCACGAAAAGTTGATGCAAATTTCAGACAGAAAAAAATGCATAAACAAAAACTTATGTTGAAGTGCTCAACCCTCTGTTTTTATCACTTCACTTTGCTGTCATTTAAACATATTTGAATTGAATTAAACTGAAGTGAGAGAGTGAGTGGAGCCGGAACAGAGAGGGAGGGGAAAACAAGAAAGGAAAGCGATTAAAAGACAATTTAAGGTGGAAAGACCGAGTTAACCTGCAAACAGGATTTTTAAATCGTTGAATGAAAGGGGGGGCCGAGAGAGAGTGAAAGCTTGACAGAGAGACATTGGAACAAAGAGGGAGAGAGAGAGAATTAACCTGCAATCAGGCCTCTATTTAGCTGCAGTCAGCCACAATCAGGAGCCATATTAGCATTTAATTAGACCGAGAGCCACAAACCACGGCCTCCCGCTCCGCTCTGATTACCTCACACACTGCTTTCATATCTGTGTGTGCGCGTGTGTATATGTGTGTTTGTGTGGGTACGTGTGCGCCCACAATCATAAAAGTGGTAAATGTGTGTTTCTTAGCACGGGAAGACTTTTATTTCTGAATGCATGAGTGCCCATACAGACGTGTGTGTACAGTAATGCTCACACTGATGTATGGGTGTGCGTGTTTTCCCGTGGAGATGTCCGGAGGAACAAAAGAGCGTCGACAGGTTGAAATCTGTCTCTGAGTGTAAACAAATTATTCACACTTTCATACAGGTGATGTCCCAGCATGCCGCCTTACATCAGACTCCTGTTGGTTAGGATGTAAACACACACACCCCTGAGGCAGGTGACAGTGTGAATTAGCTTTGGCGACGATGTTTGTGCATCCTGTGTGGTCTCCAAAGGTGGCCTCACATCACTGAGATCCAGTTTTCCATGAAATGTGTTGCTGACTCAACATTTTCTAATGAGTTTTTTTTTTAATTTATGATTATTTATTTCCAGATTCTCCTTGCTCAAGAACCACTTATGTAGAATCTTAGAATGAAAATTACAGTGAAAATTAACTCATGGGAAGTAACATCCGTAAGATCCCCAGTTTACGAAGGACTCTGGGCCAGGTACTTTTTGCAAGCACCACGTATTTTACACTATGCTACAAATGCCAGCACTGCACATTTGGCGTATTATTTTCATTCGCCAAGAGCAGAAAGTTGTTCAACTTTGTGTAAAACAAAGCTCTCATCGTTGTCACTTCTTACCTAGCCATCCAATCACAGTGGAGGAGGGCGGGACAACTGTTCCGGATTGAATTCTGCTCATATGTAAGTACTCCCTGAACTGGCTTTGTCCAACTTCAGCTCCTGAACCAAACAAAGATGTTTCCTCGCTCACAAAATGAACCCCCATAGATCAGTGGCTCCGTTCTCTCTTCCTTTGTGCTTCAGCCAGAACAAGTACTCGCCCTTGTGCTGATATTTTTACATTTAGTATTTGTTGATAAAACAAACTGTCTGCAAAATAAGGTTCTTGCAGGCTTGGGAAGTAACGAATTATGTAATCTAGATACCAAAAGAGGTAACTGTATTTCATTACAGTTAAGGTTTTAAAAAAGTAATCAGATTACAGATACATTTAGTAAAAATAAATCAAATCAAATAAATAAATATATTATCCTGCACAGTGCACACACAGTTGCCAAAGCATAACATACAAACAACTACATAACACATCATTTTGGGTCATTTTTTAATTTAAAAAAAAGTCAAAATTCTCTGATTTCAGCTTTTTAAATGTGAATATTTTCTGGTTTCTTTACTCCTCTCTGACAGTTAACTGAATGCGCTTGAGTGTGGACAAAACAAGACATTTGAGAACGTCATCTTGAGTTCCGGTCAACATTTTTCATTATTTTCTGACATTTAATTGACCAAACAACTAATTGATTAATTGAGAAAATAATCAACTAATTAATCAATGATGGAAATAATCATTAGTTGCAGCCCTAAAAAAAACTATATTAGGCTAAACAATTTCACCATATTTTACACTGAGGTAATCCAAAAGTAATGGGAAGTAAACAAGTTACATTACTTTTATATTGTGACACTTGGATTACGTTACTGATTGCATTTTATTTAACAGGTACTTTGTGACTGTATTGGGATACATTTTTAAAGTGAAACTCCCAGCGATGGGTACTTGCAACACATACATTTCCATCAATTTTATCTTTGTGCATATTCCATGTCCTCCAAAGTGTTTTCAGAAGACAGCCTGGTGTTTTCAGCTGGTGGACGCAGCCCCTGACCCATGCAGCTCTTTGAGGCTGTAGTTAGGCGCGGTGGTGTTTCGACCTGACATGAACTAAAGATGCTGATCATTAGCAGGTTTGTGTATCATGTTCACCAGTGTAGTGGACAAATTTAAAATAAAAAAATAATATTAATAATGTCAAGATACTAATATCTAATAGCCTCACAAGAAAAAAAAAACCAAATATGTTTGATTACAATAACAACAACCCACATTATGTCATGAGCTCCAGGTGGCAATTAAATGAGCGCACGCTGACCTGAACAATGACCCTGCAAGCATGTGAGCATCAGGGCTGCCGTCTAATGAGTTTTAGGCTTTACAGGACCAGTGAGCACCGCTTGCCGCTCACAGATAGGAATAATAAAAGTAATAATAATAACACATGCGTTATGATAATCTCTACACTAAAAATGGCTGCATTTTTATGACTCTATTACATAACTGCGGGAGAGGGAAGAAGAAATCAGGGAAGACAGAGATGCAGAATGACATGCAGCAAAGGTCCCCCGGTCAGACGGAGGCTGCTGTTCATTCATGGTCGGTGCTTTAACTAGAAAGGACAACTCAGTGAAAGCTAAAGATTATGGAGCTGTTGACCTGTGGTTTAGGAGCATGTTAACCCCAAGACAGTTAAGTCCACAATGTTTGGGGGGGGGATTAGCTCTTTTGGCACAGGTAAGATATTGACTTTCACCAGGGTGATTAAAGGCGATTTTAGTCGAGTGCACAGCTGTGTTATCTGTGATCGTTACAGGCCACGTGGCTCCTGTGAGAGCACAGGACAAATAATCCGTTAACACGCGTCAATTTGTCGATTCTAATGTAAGAAAAAAAACAGGTCACAGTCTTTTTCAGTGTTTTTTTTTAATCTCAAACTCTTCCTTTTTCCAGCTTTGTGTCTCATTGACAATCAGATTTCACAAAAGCAATTAGTTGCCCACAGTTGTGTGCGTGTGTAGCTGTGAGGCAGCAGGTGTAAATGTTGTGAAAGATATTTCTAAAAAATGAGCTGCCGTCTTGGAGCTTTGGCCGAACGGTTTGGATAGACTGAGCTGCTGCAAGTATTGGATTGGAAATTACTGTTATTTGCTGTGTAAATAATTACAACAGGTGGTTTCAGCCAAGCAGACTATTTGGTCATGTCCCAGCTGCTCCAACAAGCTCCAACTGTGTGAAAAAAAACCCCCATGAGATACTACTGACCAGGCTGCGTTGTTTTCACACCGGTTTCATTGAAATGTTGGTGACGCACAGCAGCAGTTAAAGGTGCAGTATGCAATTCTGGAGAAAGATAGTTGCTTGCTGATTCTCACTCCCAGGTTGTCAGATGACACTGAACGAGCCAGAGCGTCAGTATATGACGATCTGGGAATGAGACTCAACAATCAGCCATCTTTCTCCAGAATCACTTACTGTAATTGGCCAAAGTTTCCTGTCATGGATAAGATTCTGGAAACGGAGCCAAGAGGAGGTGCAGACATCCAATTTTCCCTCAGACCACTTGAATTACTACATGCTGAAAGGTGATTGTGGAAATTTTGCCCAATGACGACAAAATGATGCCTACCAAAGCTTTATGCTCTTAAATCACAGTAAAAAATATCCTGAAGGACGAAGATTTTCTATACACCTCTCTGGCAGCCGTGCCCACGTTTACCTGTTAGGGGGCACGGGATAAAAATTAGCTGCTGGGACAACCTCCACCCACTGCTCTTGTGTAAATTCAATGCAAACCAAATACAACTAGTATTTCTGGAATATTACTTTATTTGTGATGGTTTGTGGTATTTCGATTAAACAATTTACAATATAAATTGAACGGATGTTGCTTTTAAAGCTAGCCAAAAACTTAACTAAGACATGACTTAGTTGCTACTGTACTCTAGTGCAAGAGAAAACCCAGAAAAAATTGCACGCAGTGGACATGCTTTCGTGGCCCCTTGTGTTCTGGGGTACTGATTAAAGAGTGATAAAGTCTGTGTGAGGACAACGAGAACTCTCATGTGGGAGATCAGGGTTTGTTTTCTGTGTGAAGCTAATTTATTTTCATCCAAACCATGATTTCTTTCTCTTTTCCAGGATTCTGAAATATCCCACAATTGTTACAGGAAATGGAAACGCTGTGTGTAGAACCAATCACATTGCAATCTTTTGCACACTAATTAGGTCGAGTTGACATGTTCCCGACCACAACCATAGCTCAAAAGTTGCCTGCATTCCCCAACTTAAAATTCAGCCTCAGTGGACATGATAGATGTTGTTTAGCACTACTATACCACTATAACTAAGCCTGTTTTCTCACACAGTTTCTTTTACATTATATCTTTTATGAGTCAGTGTGCACAGTCAGTTATGTTCCCCTGTGTCTCTCCCCCTGCAGACACTTGAAACTTTCAAGTGTGCTGCACTGTCTGGTCTTAAGTGAGCTCAGTTGCACCTCTAACTACACCTGGCAGTGATTTTAATAGTGTACTGACTCTAGCCTCTTTAAAAGGTGAATCCATTTGCATTCTTTTCCACATTTTTCAAATGGAAACTCACACTCAGCCTTTTGCAAAAAGTGGTAATATAAATTACTGGGCTGATACCCAAATAATGCTTATTTGTTTGTAACTCTTCCTGCGGGCGCCCATAAGTTGAGGCTCAAAGGAAAATGCAACTGATTAAAGTGTATTGATCGATAATTAATTGATAGCCTTAAAATTGGCAGTAATTGCATCTCGTTTGTTTTGTCTGGCAGAGCCATTTGTTGAATAAGGAAACAATAAAATGAGATTTTAAAAAATGGGAAAAAAACATGGATTTTGTATCTTATTAATGATTAATCAGTTGTTAGCATTTTTAACCTATTGGTTAAAGAAAATGTACAACATTTTCAACCCTAATGACTATTTAATAAAACTCTGTTGGAATAATAAAATGTTACAACAGTTGACAAATACTGTCCCTGCGTAGCTCTTAAAACTCCATTATTGTGTGTTATATACCATTTCTGAAATGATTGTAAATGCTAATTGGGGGAAATGAAGTGTGACAAATTGTTTTACTGTTATTGTTATTTCCAAATGTTGAAAATGTCAGCTGATAAATTGTCAATACCTTGTGTTAAATGTGTTTAAGCAGCAACCATGTGACCTACTTAAGCTTACATTTACATTAACAGTTCAAACCTGTAAAACCACAATCTTATCAAAAACCTGTGTTATTTATTTTTTTTTTTTTTCAGACAGGATTATAGGACAGGAAATCAGGAGTAATGTAATGCAGCAATAAAGCCAGTTCAGAGCAAATTACATCATCTGATGCATCCGATTTCAGGAAATACTTGATCCTACTGACAATCTCATCATAGAAAACCTGACATAACCACACAGGTGTGCACAGGCTCTCTCTCATACACACATAGACAACACATTAAAAAAGCATATCAATCTTAGTCCAATTTTACTATAGTTGGAGACATTAGAGTTTGCCACTGGTGGAATGAACATTTACTCAAGTATTATTCTCTACTGCACCACATTTCAGTGAGAAATATTCAACCTGTTCTCACTTCCAACATGTTAAACTATGATGCTGTAGGTATCCGTCAAGCCTTATTTGAGGAGGCGCCACTCTGTTATGATGTTTTGATATGCAATAAAAGTCAGGAAACGTAGTATAAAGAGCGACAATGCCCACGTAGGATGCAGCGGGGTGAAGGATGGAATAAACGAACACAGGACTTTCACCCAGGAGACTGCGGTTTGTGTCCCAAATGAAACCAATGGTCAACTTCTTTTTAACGTATGTAACGCACAAACCATGATCTAAGCAGTTTTTGTGCGTTTAGTTTGTAACTCTACTCAGACATTGCATATATATTGTTACTAACTTGACCACTGAGCTCTGCTCGTGCAAAACTGATGCTAAAGGGGCACCTACATGGTCACTGTTTGATGCGTAGGGCCACTGACCAAGCTGCTGTATTTGACAAGTTAGGAGTAAGCATGTGTTGAAATACTGTACCTTTTACTCAACTAATTTATTTAATTTATAAAGTTATGAACCACTTTGATTTTACATACAAACATATGATCAGTTTGTATGATAATAAGATGCACTGTTACTGATTAAAAGCCCCACAGACCCTTGCAGGTGTTTTCAGTTATGTTGCTGATTAGATTCAAAGCTCTACTGGGATTTACATGAGGTCCTCGTGTACTAACAAACAAAACAAACAGCAGAGCCCCCGAAGTAGCAGAAAATTCAATTTTTGTCTTGGTGCACACAAAAATAACTTATGCATAGAAGACCTTGATGGTTCCATGAGTTCACACTCTGAAAGGGGGGCTTTTGCATGGTGAGTACTTTGCTTAATTTTACTTAATTAAAGGATCTGAGTACTTCCTCCTCCACTGGAGTCTGTTCAGGTCAATTTGTCTCAGAAGACATATTGTTGTCTCATATCTCGTCCATTTCAAAACTGACTTCATGGACTCTACAGGTTGTTATAAGTAATAATTGATGTGAACTGAACTCTGACATCAGACTAAGACTCAGATTTTTATGTACGGTTTGTTATTCAGAGAGCTTTCAAGTGACATTTCAGAGGATTAAACCACTTTAAGTTTTGTGTGACTGCATGCACACATACGGCAGGCCTATATACTGGACTCACACACACACATTGATGCATTTAATTTGGGTAAATGTCAGCATTAACAGCTAAGCAGACATCTGCCATTCCAACCATCACTGTCCAGCCTGTGACATTTATTAGTAGACTACATAGGGCTGCAACTAAGAAATATTTTCACAGTCATTTGATTGTCCATTATCTTTTCAATTGATTAATCATTTATACTGTAAAATGACAGAACACTAAAAGAGTCTTTAGATGTGAAGGATATAAAAGCTGCAAATATCACATTTGAGAAGCTGTTTGCTGAGTGAATGTTTGTTATTTTTAGATGACAAACGACTTAAATGATTAATATATTGTCATAACCAAAAGTTGTGTTTCAGTACTTAATGACAGTATAATTTTTTCCACATATTGTGCACAATATACGGACTATATAAACAAAAATGTGGAATTTTGCATGTTGGAAAAATCAGCCAAGTTGAATACAATAATAAACATGGACGGCACACAAGGTTTCTGCAGGACATGCACATGTTGAAAGGTGATTTACTGAGTGAGACTGTCCTCTGAGCCAGGACAGATTTACATAACACACTGCCTGCCTGACGTATGAATGGAAACATCAGTTTTCCAGCAGACAGGTGACAAACACATGTGCCTTTTGTGTGTGTGTTTTATGTATGGCTCAATCAGTGTTATTGTGGTTGTACGTATGTGTCTGTGTGCGTTTCCCACTCACCCCCATCGTCCTCATCGAAGGAATTCATGCAGGGGAAGTAGATGGCGAGGGCCTCGAAGGACGCCGACAGGCTGATGCGGCTCTGCGATCTCTCCATGTACAGGCCCGCCGTCGGGCCCGGGTCGGCCGGCTTGGCCAAGCGCGGCTGGGCATTCTTCACGCGGAGTACGGCTCGCGGCGTCTTGGATGGCTGTCAGCTGCCCCCGACGGCAGATCCACCTCACCCCGAAAAGAAGAGTCGAGCAAGAACCCCCAAGGTGTTCACACCGAATCAAATCGGTGCAAAAACTTAGTTGCAGCAAGTGGCAGCAGACGTCGACGATGTTGCTGTTTCTCTAGACAAAATGCAAGCTCCGATGGTGCAAAATCATCCTTGTGGAGTCAGATGTCTCTTTGTTGGTTGCTCACTTTTGATGAGGTTAAGTGTTCTAGTAAATTAAATCTTTGTTTATGCTTTTTCCTAAAAGAGCATCTATCTGTGGTGGTGCATAGCAAAGTTGGATCTATCTCTTTCTGTCATTTCTGCTTTAATTTTTGGATTCTTGTATTGCCTCCATTCTCAGGCAGAAGCTGGTGTACATCCTCCTGTCCTGTTCATCCCCTTTTGTCCTCAGAAGTCCAGCTGACAGTCTGATGGACTTGTTGTCGTAGCTGCTTCTTCACGCTGATAAAACCTGATCTCGCTCAGTTTGTGTCACAGCAAAACTCCCTGAACTCTGCACTCTGCATGTCAACCTAACATCCTCCTGCTTGTGCATTCACGCCTCGGATGCCTGGTCTTCTTCAGAACGAAGATGGGAGGAGACGCTGGTAGTGGTAGAGGTTGATGTTGACGCCCAGCTTGAAACGTGTTGCTTCCCGACTGAATCAAAGCTTTTTGTCTCTGTCGCTCGGCGTTGTCATCTCCTCTTGCTTTGACAGAGCAAAAGCTTTTTTTTCTTTCACACAGATAAACTGACTTTCAAACCCTCAGGAGACGTCGGCTGCAGGAGCTGTTGCAAATCGTTTCCAAGCGCAGATCAGCTGAGAGAGTATCAGTTGCAGCAACAATTGCAACTGGGAGCAATCTGTTGCATCTGCTTTGATCTGAACTGTGTTGCATTAAGGGTCTGCTGTAAATGTTGTTAATGTTGTGTTGCTGTGAGCGAGGTTTGCTGTTTGCTTCTTCTCTCCTCCCTCAGTCCTGTGTCGCTCCGTTGCCGTGCCGATGCTCCACTGACTGTCTGCTCCTGAGACGGGAAAGGACAGAGAGAGAGAGAGCGAGAGAGATGATGAGAGAGGAACAGAGAGGGAGAGAGGCTGTGCTGTTTAACAGCTTGTGTCTGACTGGACTCATTCACTGACGAGCTGCATGAAGAGCGAGGGAGAGAGAGAGCAAGGGGGGGAAGAGGAGGGGAAAGGAGAGAGAGAGAGAGAGAGAGAGGGAGGAGGGGGAACAGAGGGGATGGAGAGCAGACTGTTGCTGGCAGCCCGACCAATGGAAACATGGATGAGGGAATATGGGCGTGACTTGGGGACAGTGGAGGCAATGCAGGGCAGGATAAGTTTACAATGTCTCTCTCTTTCTTTCTCTCTCCATTCCTTGTGTCTCTCCCTATCAGCAGTCATCAACCTTCTCCAAACACAGATCACCCGAAATACGTGAATCAGAGTCGCGAGTGAGGTGCTCAAATGCTGGATGATGCCTTTCTCTGGAAGCAGAATATTTAACAATGTTTTATTAAAATTTTGTGAAAATAAAGCATTGTAAAAGGAGTTAAGTTGCAAATTTGAGGACTTGAGACTTGACTAACACTGATAAAAACCTCAACTTTGACTTGGTATGCATGACTTGAGACTTGACTTAAGCTGTTTTCACATATGCACCCAGACCTATACCCTGAGAATCAGGTCGGCACATCGTCTGAATGTACACTTTTACACGTACAGCACGCATTAGGATATAGTCTGCGACAGATGTGTTCACACACGTGTTCACAAAATTCTACATATGGCTCAGGTGAAAGCGGGTACCTTCGGACCGTGCAAGAGGAGGACGACTCATCCGAAATGATAGCTGTTTTTGCTTTTATATCAATGCAAAAATTAACAAACCGTGATGGAAGCAGAGAGGGGTGACAGAAGAGATAAGCTGCGTCCGGTCTGCTTGTTCAGCAGGAGAGACACTTGGTTGTTCGCTGTTTACAGGACACACATTTTACTTTTCTACCTGTAATTTGTTGAAAAAAAGACATAAAACAGAGCTAAAAAAATATTAGACTCATGTAGGCTGATACTGATTGGCAGATAGTCTGTATGAAAATGAAATGATCACTGATCAACACGGCCAATCGCTCGCTCCGGACACGGAGCTGCTCTTTTCACACACGAGGCTTACCCAGACTTTGGACTAGGGAGCTGACGGGGTTAAATCCAGGCCAGCTAATGCAGACATTTGTGTTCACACATACAGCTCCTCTGGGTAATGTCTAGATAATTGCAGAGTTGCAGTGCACATGTGCAGGGGGGTTTTACACTGGAGACAGATGACAGGACTTGGCTTCTTTTTTTTTTTATTAAATCAGGGCTTGAGATGAATGATGTCCCATTGTTGTGGATTTGATAGAAATAACCGTATCAGAGGAATGCAGGGATAATACACGTTGATTTATTTGTTAACATCATTACTATGACTGATGCAAAACCTCCTGCTTTAAATGCAACCAATGACTTGACTCATTTCTAATTTGAAATATGTATTACTGTTAACAGCTGCCACTCCTCCCTCCTTTGTGAGACTCAGGGGACAGAGCATGTGGTAGGTGAGAAACTGTTGTTCCTAAAGTTATGTTACAGCACCATTAGCTAATGTCAGCTCCAACATAGCCTAAAACAATACATATTCTTGACTTGGTCTCGCCTTGATCTTGGTCATGATCTTGGTCTCAATCTCTCAAAGTCTTGGTCTTGTCTCGGTCTTGATACGCTTTGAAGGTGGTCTTGACCACATTCAAATAACATTTAAAAATGCATAGTATTTGTAGACAGTTTTAATGTCACAAAACTAACAGGGCTTTCTTTTTTAGCTAATGAAAAGTGGATATTTTGGAGATGAGTGATATTTGTCAAACACACTCCACAAATATGGACTGCCATCTTTTTTAACCTACCTCCCTGTGATATTTACAATGTATACACTGAAAAAAAACTACTATGTATACAATAAGATGTGGAAATTTTCAAAGTTACAGCTCACAACAGCAACAAGCATTAACCTCAGGGGCAAGTACATACAGTAACATCTCATATTGCTTCCTTGCAATAAAAACCTCCATGTGATTTACCAAATACTTTTCTTGTGAATAAAAAGTGACAAGTGATATCTCTTTGAATTAGCAATAAATAGAGACAGCAAATACCACCCCCACAAGGCTGAAGCAGAGCTTTTAGTTTTGACTGGTGAAAAAAACTCTTAACTTGACTTGGAAACAGAGATCGATTGATACTATAGACCAGCTGAAGACCCATTCTATAGAATAATTTTATGAGTCTCAGTCTGATTTTGTCCTCAGATGGTTTTCATTGTTTCTAACAGAGAGATCTTTAAGGGTGATTATTGATGACTTTGTCTCTTCGTCTGCTAATGTGTCAAGCGGGGTTCCACAAGGGTCAGTGCTCGGTCCCATCTTGTTCAGCTTGTATAAGACTGTTGCTTACCGCAGTTAAGCAGATGACACCCAACTGTATATTTAAATCCGACAACCTTGAGAATGTGGACACACTATTGCCTTACTTCTATCAAAGACTAGATGTCAGTAAATTCTCTACAAAAGAATACAGATAAAACCAAAGTCTTGGTCATGGCCCAGACCAAACTTCTAAAAATAATCATCCTTACCTTTTTAGCTTTTAACAGGTAATATAAAGCCATTTGCTAGAAATCTTGGTGCAATGTTTGACAAAAATC
Source organism: Lutjanus argentimaculatus (assembly GCA_034769285.1). Lineage (NCBI taxonomy): Eukaryota > Metazoa > Chordata > Actinopteri > Lutjaniformes > Lutjanidae > Lutjanus > Lutjanus argentimaculatus. Next base: position 10,233,391 of record JAWZSL010000028.1, on the reverse strand, counting down.
TAAATTTTGAACACTGCATTAATAAACTGGTTCGATCTTGCTTCTTACAGCTCCGAAATATTGCAAAAACCAGTGCTGTGTTGTAGAGCAAATAATTCATGCTTTCATCTCCTCCGTTTGGATTGCTGTAAACTCATTATTTTTTTAGTCAAGTGAATCTGCTATTGCTCAACTTCAGTTTGTGCAGAATGCAGTAGCCAGACTTTTAACAAACCAAAAGAAAAGAACATGTTACCACTGTTCTGGCTCGGTTACATTGGCTTCCTATATGTTTCAGAATTCATGGCATGGCACCCTCCTATATTTCTGATCTCATAACACAGCCGTCTGCAACAAGATTACTCAGATCGGCTGATTAATTGCTTTTACTGTAGATGTCCCATGGTCCAGGCTCAAATCAAAGGGGTGCTGTAGTTTTACCACTTTGGCTTTGACCATGAAAGTGCCTCCTGTTCAATGTCAGGTCAGCTGAATCTGTGCCACATTTTAAAAAAAAAGAAACTTTTAAAAACCCACTTTTGTAAGCTGTCGTTTTTATAAATTGCAGCTCGATAGATTCTATCTGCTTGTTATATTGCTGTTATTGTTTTTATTTACTTGCTTTATTAACTGTGAAGCACTTCGTAACCGCTGCTCTGAAAAGTGCTATATAATAAAGCTTATCATTATCATTTGCTCTTAACTGTCTTTTATTCCTCCCTCTTTCTCACCTCTTCTTCACCACCTCCCTGTGTCTCTTCCTGTCTGCGTCTCCATATTGTGCACTCTCTCCCTCTGTTCTTCTCTGTGAAGCAGAGAGGGAAGGAGTGAGGGAGGAGATGGGCTGTGTAATCAACGGTGCTTCACAGGACTCCATTCATCTCTCTCTGCTTCTATAGATAGAAGCCATAGGGGACACACACACAAAACACACACGCACACACTCACGCACAAACATAATCAAAACAAACACATTTGCTGCACAGTTTGAGACATAGAAATACACGCATGTGTAGTGCAAAGTTGCTTTATCACATTGCTACTGTAGCACAGTGATAAGGCAGCTTTGCAGCACTTGTTTAACAAGACAGGTATTTTTTTAAAACGGATTTTTGCATCTTGGTCTTTCCTCCCAGAAAACTCTTTCCAGGGTGAAGATATTCAGTCTGAGTGCTGTGAGGTGTGAAGACAGGGAAGACATAGTTTTTTGCTTGTTACTTCAAAGTACGCACGTTTGTCTCTTTTGTTTCATGTGAGATTTTGCACTTGACTTTGTTTAGATGACGGCTTATTTTATGCAGTGGAGGAGTGGTGAGAAAACTTGCCAATGGCTCTGATAAACCTCAGCAAAATACCAGAAGTAATAGTAATGCAAACATACAGTGAGGCTGGCTCGCACCAACAAGGATTATTTTTTTTAAACCTGATTAAATCATGGCTGAACTTTAAATTCAAAAATACCCTATTACTTAGAAAGATTTAAGTTTAACTTTAAATCTCAGTTGAGGTTTTACTCATTACTCTTACCTTTTTTAGCAAGGAAGCAAACAATGTAATGCTTTGATTCAGTCATCTTCTAACAATCTGCAAGATTTTGTTCACACTACCAGCGCCATTGTCAATGAAAGCCAGTGATGTGAAGCCAGAATACGATGTAGAACACTTTTCCCTGCGTGTCGGGCGCGAGGCACTACAAATCAAACTTGAGCTGGCCTCAGCTTTTTCCAACAATGACACGTCAACCAGTGATATGTTTTTGTTCCACCACGTCTGCTTCGTGTCTCCCCACAATTCTTGTGCCGCGTGAACAATGGCAGAAAATCTTATTCTTGCTGTAGTTCAGTCTCCAGTTTTATTTAACTCCGCCCTTTTATCGTACCGCAACATCAACAAAAAAGTGCAGCTTTTCTTGACACACAAGCACTATGGGAAGAGTCAGAACGTCACCAAAGTGAGTACAGATCAATGTTTTCCACACATAGACTTTATTTGGACGGGCTGTCCAGGAAAATTAACAGCCGCACAAGTAGATTAGGGGACCCATTTTCTTTTTCTTCATTTTCTTTTTGTTTTGTTGTGTATGTAGGCATTGAACATATAAGCTCCAATTGTTGTAGTCACTACTACTATATGTAATGAATAATTTAATTTAACTAGGTAACTTATACAACTGTTTATCTACTGATTTTATGTTATTTTATATTAACATTATTTTAGCATCAGCATCATTTTTTCCTATATTCCAAACTTGTGATGTTATTTATTTTTTTATTATTACTAATTAATGTACTTATTTATTTTTACTCCTCTGTAGATACTATGTCCTGTCACGCAAGAAAGGGAGTGATGTTGAGACAGGTCGGGGAATATAAAGGACATGATTGATTGCAATGCCCTTTTTTGTGTTACTCATATACTGCTAAAAATAATAAAAAAGGTTATTAAAAAAAAAAAAACTAGGCCTGAGAGGCAGTCTCCACTCGCTCTACCATGCTCCACTCCTCCCTCACCTGTTCACTCTGCTGCTGCCGTCTGTGTGACAATCATTCATGCTCTGCAGAGAAACACAGTCTCCTGTTTAATGTATATGCATACTTACGCAGTTATCTTGTAAATGCTTGTAAGTACACCTAGTTGGTGTCAATGTCATTCAGTACCACGTTGGTCTCAATCATTTTAACAGGCAACGTTATTAACAAGCCTCCTCCACACGAGACTCACCTTCTGGGAATCGAGGAGTGGAAAAATCCAAAATCCCGACCAATGGACCAACACTGCTTTCCATAGAGCCATGCTGCTTTGCACTGAAACCAGACCTGTGAAGACCAGTGTTTTCATGATGATAATAATGTAATAAACTGAGTTCAAGTTGCTTCACTTGTGATTGATTTGATAACAATTGTAAAGGAACGGGAGCAGCTGTCCGCACATGAAAATTTCCAACTTCTCGTGTTTTTATAAGAGCAACATTTCATTGTACATGGTCTTCATCAGGTTTTATTTTGGTTTCCTAGAAATATAAGTAGTTTGCTTGCTCTATCACTGTTGCATCCCTTTATATTCTGTAACATTTCTGCATTAAAATGTCTATAAATGCTCAACATATGTTATATAATAATGTTCAAACAGAGAAAATCCCTAATTTAAGGTAACGTTTCCCGCTAGTCTCACTTTTGTGATATGTTGGCTACATCAGAGAGTAAGGAAAGAAGCTGGCACAATATCTGCCTGAGTCATGTCAGATACATTTCATCAGCTATTAAAAGTGAAGACAGCAGCTCCCATGATCCCACCTACTTCATCGCCATCATCAAACTACGTTTTTTGTTACTATTTTATTGTGAGAGAGATTTACAGATTGTGCATTTAATTTTTATTTTAAATATAGATGGGAAAGATGCATTTGTTTTGACTCACTTATTCTGGCAGAGAGGATATTTTATTTAAAAAGTCTCATTTTACCTTGCGATATTTTCACACGTGCATCCATTAAGAGATATACGAAGTCTCGCGATACATCGACGCCATGTTTACATGCTACCTGGGAGGCTCCAGTTGACATTTCGTCTAAAAACATGGTGTAAATGGCGTCTTTTGTGGTTAAATTTGAATGTCGCAGCTCACGGACACTTGGATTACACCACATGAGCAGGATGGAGACATTTTGTGTTTGTTTTGTGTTCTTTTTTTTTACATTTTATCTGTGGTCGCCATTCACTGCCATTGGCTGCAACCTTGTTTTCTGCTGAAACTCCAGGATTGTTTTGTGAACTGAAGATCTTCACCCATCCTCACATCAGCATAGGGGTGAGTACATATTAACTATCAATCTGGGGTGGAATATCACTTTAAATTTCTGCTTGCTAAATATTTCAATGATAATCCTGCTTTGTCAGCCTGATTTTTAATTTATCTATTTATCTATTTTTTTCTTCAGTACAAGCGATGACGCACTATAGGCTATCACAGAAGCATAATGCGTCATTTGCTGACATGAACCACTGTCCTCCCTCCACTGTCAACTTCAGTCATTGTTCACTTTTAGTTTATTCAGCAAATACAGGCAGAGTTTGTATAAGTCAGAAATATCATCAGCACATGAATCCTGTAACTGGTTATAAACAATCTTATCAACCCTGTGCAGACATTATCCTTTTTTTTTCTCTCTGGGACTGTAAACATTTTTACTCAGTGGCCTTTTGATACGGTGGTTGTCTTATTTGGGGTCCCCTGCTGTGTTTGTGTTCTTTCAGTCACTAACCTGCCGATGCCTCATAAAAGGCTCTTTACACTGCGATGCTTCCGTCCTTGTGTGCTCTGCTGAGTGTACTGTGGCCAGTGAAGTGCACTGGTATCGTGTTGACAAGCGTTCGGCCGCTCGCTGTGAGCATGCTGTCCAAGCACACCTTATCACAGGAGCACTGACCTTTTACTACAAGTACCTGCCTCAGTCCTCTGTCTCCACCTTTTTCGTGTCACTGCCTGTCTCTGTGCCTCCCTGCCTTTTTCCTCCATCTGCTCCTCTGGCAGGTTATCTGTCTTCTTTTTTTGCATTTCCATTTGTCTTGCTGATGCTATCATCAGCTGTCTTTACTTGTCTGCTTTTGTTCTAGTTGTGTTTATTTGTATACCTGACAGTCAGTGCTACTGTCTGAACCTTACTTTTGTTCCTATAACATCAAACCTCATGCATGTCTCTATCCTTTGAAGAAAAATCAGACACAAAAAGGGAGAAATTTGTACAGCATGTAAACATACCTGCAAATGTCGCATGGATTGTAGCTACAGCACAAGTTAGTTTATTTTGTCTCTTGTTCCCTGCCAGCTGCTGTCAGTCAAAGCAGAAACAGACCCCACAGGCCACTCCAACCAGCTGAGACAAAAAGAAGAATTTCTGACATTTCCCCAAGGACCTTTTTTCTTCCTTTTAATAATAAAAAACTATTAACTATAATTTTGAATTAAAAAAACATGTAGAAATTATTTTAGGCTGCAAAGGATCAAAATTATGATTTTAGGGGCTTGATTCCACCAGGCTGTACTGTGTCAATCTATACAGAGCAGATCGAGTTTGCAGGAAGTCAGACCCATACACTGCAAGAAGAGATTTTTTCAAAATAAAATACCTTGTGCAGACCCGCGATCATAAAAAGACAAAAAAGAAACAATATAACTACATAGTCTTCTTATATGGGAGAAGCACAAAAAGCAAGCAAAGAGGACAAATCAAGAAAATCTGAGCAAGTAAACATAATCAGGCGGAGAAGAATGCTCCACTTATGAAGCGCTGCTCGTGGGAAATGTAGCCATGTGGAGGACGGATCAAAACCCTGGTGCACACCTGCCGTGCCCACTGGAATCAAAAGGTAAGATAGCATTAGATAATGCATATGTGGATGTATATTCAGCCATGATTGCTCAACAGTTGCTCCTCCTGTTGCACCTCGCTTTGTAAAGCCGAGCCCTTCCTGAAGTTGTATTTGACGGAAAACAATTTGCAGACATTAAATCAAGGCAACTACAACAACAGCAGCAACACTTCTTTCAGGATAAACTCGTTTTGGCACAAAATCAGAAACACATGAGCCCAGATTCTGAGAACGAACAGTAGGTCAAAACACTGCTGTGCTTTGTTAACTGGAGGTAGAGAGCAGCCAAACTGACATTTATTTAGATGAAAATGTCACAGTATTAGTTCAGGTAGGTTAGGAGCTCCTCCAGGCAAATTTAACCGAGTTCATTCAGTAAATTGACTTCCTCCCCTGAAGCCAAACGACAAAATACATTTGTCCATACTAAAGGTGTCACAACATATGTGTACTGAAGATGACTAATATTAAAAAATATGAAATATTTCTGTGATAATTATATTTCCTACGTTTTGTTCCCCTCAACCTTCTCACCTTGTGGACTTTGTGGCTTCATAGCAACTTCACACAATTTCCTCCTTTAACTGTGTCTCTTGTATGTAACCATATTTTGGGGGAGATTTGCTGAAACAGCTTAGATCATTTTCACTTGAGAGGACAGTGCTCACTAAATTGCATCATATTCCTCTCCTGTCAAAATCTGCCACCTACATTGGCACAATGCAACTCAACCGTTGACCATTCTGTCAGAGATGCTGCCTTCGATCACGTTCTCCGTGTTCATGAGAAGAATCCGTTTGAACGTTCCCCCTCTTGTGGTATTCACAAAGTCCAAAGTGGAAATTTTCTGAAAGCTCACAAGCTGTGACGTGTTTGCTGATGTTTTCAGAAATGGCAAAGGCCATGGAAATTCATTTTTTCAGTAGATGATAACTCAATATATTGTAATTTTTGTTGAATACTTTTCTTCATAATTTTCTAAAATGTAAATATTCCCATCAGCCTCATCTTTTCATTATACTTTGCATTTCTTGCATTACATTCCTCACTCACTAATATGTTCTTGACTCCCCTTCTTGACTCCAACAGTTTAGTATCCGTGTTGCTGTTGACTAGCAGTGACTAAACAACTCCCCTTGTTTTAACTACCTGTCTGTCCACAGTAGCTATCTGTCTGTTTTTCTGTCTTTTATCTGCCACAACACTAATCAGGTTTTTCATATTTCTCTTCATCTAATAAAGACCTTTAATTAAAAGAGCACCAGTAAAGTTAATTTCTATGTGAGCCACTTCATCAAGAAATAAAATTCATCCCGACTGAACCCTGACCCGCACGCTGTGATCAGGATAGGGCATAAAGGTCACGTCTCTGCTGCCTGCCTGCTTGGCTGCCTGCCCGCCCAAACCGGGGCGTTGCCAAGGCAACTGCAAGTTGCAGCAGCAACGTCAGGATCAGCTGACACTGATGTGAGATGACAAGACCACCCGGCGATGAGGAGAGAGTAAATGGAAAAAGAAATAATTAAGGAACAGACTGAGGACATGAGGACATTTCCTGACGGCGTATATTTAAAGTGACACGTTGTAACTGATGGAATAAGATGGAAATACAGAGTCAGACAGACAGAGGAGAGATGAAAAATAACATGGAGGGGTCCGTCAGTGTTGAAATCAGTTATTTTTGAAATCACTCCCAACTCTAAGCTCATACAGACACACACACACACACACAACCATGTAGTCCAGTGAGATTATGCAACTGAATGTGTGTTATTCCATCATAATCCTGCCTGGCTGAATATTAACAGTGAAAACTTTTATGAGTAGAGCAGAGCAGGTCTAAAGTGTTCTCATTTCTTCATCGTCTCTCTCTCTCTCACACACAGACACAGACACACTGGGCTGCACAATTATCATTCCCAAACTTTGACTGTTTCACCCAAAGAACTCACCTCTGCTCTCCTGCTAACCTAGCATTAGCAACACCTTCTCTAGTAGAGGTGTGCATCCCACTGACTGAGATGATTTGATACGCATCTCAATGTTCAACGATATAATGCATCTTAGAAATTTTTAAATAGCTAACGATGCAATATGATACAATTCAATATGTGAATTTTTACTTTTGATTCTATTGTTATATATGTAGGGTACTATTAGTTGCAAGAAGTCCTGCTAGTTTTACTAAATCCAAGTTAGAGAGAAGGGGACATAACAGTGGTGTTAACATCTTATTAGGAATCTCATTTGTAAATGAACTACTGTAGCCTAAATGAGAATCTGTGGACAATACTTGAAAACTGTTTAAAATGCATCTTTGCAGTAAGATGATATGCTGCTCTGTTTCATATGAAGAGTGCTGAGGTTTTGATTGAATTTGACCGTGTAGAGGAAGTGGGGTGAGGAGGAACAGTTATGCTACGTGTTACCTGCTCTCCCAGTGACATGACCTCTCTGTGGGTCAGGAGACTCATGGATCTATACGCTGTTGTCTGACACGTTTTGCATAAATGATTTGCAGCAGTGTCTTCTTTCTTATAAATCCCAAACCTATTCCACTCCTGCATGTTATGAAAGTTTGGCAGTGCGATTCGGTGCAACATGGTGCGGTGCGGTACAATGTCAGTTTCACTGTTTTCAGAAAATTTAGAGGAGAGACGGGAGAGGGAGGGAAGAGCGCTTGTTTTGTGTGAGCGAGGCAGCAGGCGTCCAGCAAGAGCGGCGCAGGCAGAGGCAGGGGAGGAAAAATGGAAGAAAGTTACAGCGACAGTTCCTTGATGCTAAAAATGAAACATATCTTCCTAATGAGACATATCAACTCGCTAGTGCTGCATCAATTTGGTTCTGATTCACATTCAGCTTTTTACCAATACAAGCCATCTGATGCACTCACATCTTACACATTAAAGCCTAATGCATCAGATGCATCCTGGAGTCATTCACTTTACCTATTTAATAAAATACTGTTCATTGAGTTTAGCTTTAATAGAAAGTGCACATGAGCGTTACATGAATTTAAAGACATTTTTTCTGTACCTCTACTTTAATGTCAAGTCAGTTTTATTCATATAGCCCACAAACTGCAATTTGCCTCAGGATTTGCCACACTGGAACAATGCTCTACCCCCCTTTTTTTTCTTCAGTGAGGAAAACACGAATATTAATCAAGGTATTGCTTTAGACTACAGGCCACAATATGATGCATAATTACTCAGGAGTTACAGTGTTATTTTCTTTAATAACACAGTACCAGCACAGCATATATATGTAAGTACAGGGTAATAAGATGAAATAAGGGGGTAACAATCTGTGATTTTACAAAGAAATAACTGTAGTTATTTTTTTAACTCCAAGGTATCTATTCTATTATTACAGGATGTCAGTGCTTTAGAATACATCCTCTATTTCCTGTAGTTACTCTGTAATAGTTGATATATAATAATAGAATAGGTACCCAGTAGTTAAAAAATAACTATAGTGGTAAATTCTCTTTAAATTCATCACAACCGTCTAGATAATTGCTCAGTAGATCTACTAACCCTATAATAACAGAATAATCAAAAATAAGAATAATACTAAATTTTTCAAGTGCTTGAAGACTAAATCATCTCTAATGTCAAAAAAGTATTGTTCCCGATAATAAAGTAACTTGTTACATTTACTAAGATAAAATTAACTGAATATTTTCTACAAAACCACTATCTCTGCAGTTACTCTCACAAAGTCATTGAAATTGTTCACACAATATCTAGTACGTCAAGTTTATTTTTTTTTTAACGTATTTTTTTTTGAGGACTAGCAGACATCGGAGTTCGTTCTCCAGATCATGCATTGCTCAGATATGCTGTGTAACAAAGCACAGGCACACACACTGACGTCAGTCTGTCAGTCTTGCTGTGTCTCTGGGGTCCATCCAGGAAGAGACAGAAGGCTGAGCAGCCAGAGGTAAAGACCTCCACTGAGCTACCACGCGTGTGTGCGTGTGTGTGTGTGTGTGCGTGTGCGCGTGTGTGACAAGCTTTACTTTATTATGCTCGTCTTTCTGTGACACCATGATTTTCTGTCTGTGAGTTCATGAGCAGGCAGGGAGGGGACAGAGGACAGATAAAAGTGTTATATAACTATGTCATGATGGATCACCAGGTAGCCCTGCGCTGTGAGTTTGTGTATCTGTGACTCTGTGTGTGTTGTGTGTTGTGTGTGTGTGCCCGTCATAGTAAGTTCAGCCAGGACAAATCTATCAACACACACGCACGAAGTCAAATACAAATCTCTCCTCCATTACATCAAAAAGCCCTGTTGATCATGATTATTATTTTATATTTTTTGAAAAAATTGAGTTTTTCGATGTTTACTTTGAGATTTAATAAAAACATGTTTATCTGATTAAAAATAAGCAATCGTTCTGTAGTTTTGTCATTCTTTTTACGATTTGGAGGGATTCTGTTATCAGCAGCCTTTACTTGAGTTGTCTCTCACTTAAATGTCTGTAAGTAGGAGCCTGAACTTCTTTGCAAGACAATCCTGTTGACTTTTAAAAGGATACTCCACCCCAGAATCATAATCCACTCAATATGTACTCACCCCTATGCCAATGTGAGGATGGGTGAAGATCTTCAGTTCACAAAACAATCCTGGAGTTTCAGCAGAAAACAGGGTTGCAGCCAAATCCAGTACAATTAGAGTGAATGGTGACTCAGTTTAAAACGTTAAAAAAAGAACACAAAACAAACACAAAATGTCTCATCCTGCTCGTGTGGTGTAATCCAAGTGTCCGTGAGCCGCAACATTAAAATTAACCGCAAAAGACGCCATTTACGCCATGTTTTTAGCCAAATGTCAACTGTAGCATGTAGCAGGTAGGATGTAAACATGGGTCGATCTCGCGATATTTTCACACGTGCATCCATTAAGAGATAAACGAAGTCTCGCGGAACCGACGCCATGTTTACATCCTACCTGGCACATGCTACAGTTGACATTTGGCTAAAAAACAGCGTAAATTACGTGTTTTTGCGGTTAAATTTAATGTTGCGCTCACGGACACTTGGATTACACCACACGAGCAGGATGGAGACATTTTGTGTTTGTTTTGTGTTCTTTTTTTTTTACATTTTAAACTGAGTCACCATTCACTCTAATTGTACTGGATTTGGCTGCAACCCTGTTTTCTGCTGAAACTCCAGGATTGTTTGTGAACTGAAGATCTTCACCCATCCTCACATCGGCATAGGGGTGAGTACATACTGAGTGGATGATTATCTAAGAATGGAATATCACTTTAATGGTTTGAACAGTGTCCACTGACAGCAATTTAGATCAGTGGGAACAAAAATGAATGAATATTATGATTTTATGGTGTCTTTAAAGATCCAGTGTGTATGATTAATGGGATTTACTGGCATAATATGGCAGACATGCAATATAATATTCATAAGTATGCTTTCATTAGCTTATAATCACCTGAAAATTGTGTTTTTGTTGCCTAACGGCTGGTTCACACAACATGCTTGAGCAGTGCATATGTGTGGTGTTACCTGTTGGTTTTTATTTCTGAGCCTATATTAACAGATTAGAGCTGCCACACAGACCGCTTGAGCTGCACTGCTCACGTGCAGCTGTAGCCACGCTTCAGATTCAGAGATTCAGACCTCACCTAATTTTTCTGTGATACGTGTGGTTCTCTGCAAAAATACACAGTGAAAATGTGTCATTATCAACATTATATCAGCAAAATGACACCTTTCACTACAGTTTCATTGTCTGTATCTACAGGATATGTCACAGACATGAAACACTTGGGTGTGGAGCAGTGCACTTTATTTTCTTTCTTCTCTCTTTCTCACTCCCTCTGATCACTGATTGCCTTGTGTTTATGGCTCTTTTCTTCTCTTCAAAACTCTTCTTGCAAAATCGTTGTAGCTCTAGTTTGCAATCTGCAAGCTCACCACTAGATCCTAAATCCTACACACTGGTCCTTCAATGTAATGCAAGCATAAATGTGCTGTATGAAGCCTTGAGTAAAAAATTCATTTTGACTTACCTTAATTGGCAAGCAGGTAGGACACAATACTTATTTATTCTTCTATCTTACATCCCTCACGAAAACACACACTCATATCCTTAGACATATGCAACCCGTTCTCAACCCAAGGGATGGTGTTCTTGATACATCTACATGATGATGATGATGGTGATGTCAGATATAGGGTTGCTTTGTGTGTTGTCATTTGTAAAAATCTGTTGGAGGTGAATTAAAAAAAACTGACGGAAGCTTAGCTATTATGCAGCCCGTTTTCACCAGAAAAACGTGCTGCTGCCTGCTTAGTGTTAGGCGGCACCCCTTAGTGGATGTCCTCATTTGGTGTGGGGTGGATAGATGACTCAAACAAGCACAGGACATAAACCTAACCAAACTACGACCAGTTCACAATGTAAACCACATACCACATGAAGTATGTCAAGTAACCTATGTAACATAGGGCACGTTCAATCTAAAAACAGTGTGTATGTTTCCTCAGAATGGTGTGCAACTGTGTGCGACAGGCTTTCAGGCATGTTTTCTCTTGTTTGGTGGGTATGTTAGATGTGTTATCCAATTATCAGTGACGTGTATGTAAACACCAGTGTTTCCATACACAACAGGACGCTCAAAGCATCACCGTTTCTGTTTAAATAAACGTTTTGCCGGTACTCTCCACCAGTAATATATGTCATTTTGGGAGTAATTCACAATCGACCTATTCTGGTGTTTAGGAGCTATAATGTAGAGTTTGTGTAGGATGCACAAGTGTCGAATCTAGTGATGATTCCCTGTGACCAATCATTGGTCTGCAGTGTTTTTTTATATCACCTTTCATCAGCTTAGCTTGCTTTGAACCTCAACCGAGGTATCCGAAATGGAAAACCAAAAAAACAAGAGCTTTCAAGTCGAGATGAGCCGTACAGTGACATGCAGTGGAAATGCGGCTTTATATAATCACGATCACAAACATTAACACACACAGAAATGAGAGCAAATAAACCAGAAAAAAAGAACTGAATGCAACTGAGCTACTGAGAAACTGTGAATTGTGTTTTCCCTGTGTGTGTGTTTGTGTCTGTGGAGCGTGGAACCATAGGAGGTGAGCAGCTTTGCACCAGCACGTGATGTGTGCAGCTGTTTGTCTCTCAGTGTGTGTGCATGTGTGTGTGTGTGTGTGTGTGAGCGTGTGTGTCCCGGTGGGCGTGCAAATATAGAGGTGACATTGATTTGTCTTTGAGGATGAGGCGTTCCTTCCCACGAGGCTCTGTATCTTTATTTCTCACCCTCAAACCTCGAACCTCCTCCCCTCGTGTTTTTACTCTTTCCTCACCTCCTCCTCTCACCTGTTTCTCCTTTCTTCTCCCACTATCACTGATCTCCAACCAGCCTGTCTTATCTCCTCCCTCAGACCTTATGTCTTACCTCTCTCCTCCTCATCCCTCTCCTGTCACCCTGTCCATCCTCATTTTGTCTCATCTCTAATCACAACGAGGAGCAATGTGTTTAATCTCACTATGAGATGAGTAATTTGCTTTCGGTTCTAATAAAACAGTCAGTTGAGTCGGGGGAGGTGTTTTTTATTTAATGTGGCTGAGATCGTTTAGAAATGTGTAATTATTTTACTGATTTGGTTTCACAGACGGAAAAGAAATAAGAGTTGGTGGTGATGATGGAGATGAAGTGTGATGTCTGAAGTTTTAGTCCTGCACATGCTTCACCAGTAAAAAGCTTGTCAGAATAATTGTTACATGATGTTTAGATAGATAGTTAGATCGGTAGGTAGGCTGGTCAGCCGGTCGGAGCCAATAGAAATAAATGGACTGGTCAAAGTTGCCATATTGACATTTAAGGTGTGTTGATTGATGCACAACCTCAACTGATTCATTGAGTAAAATGAAAGAAAACATGGCACCTTAAAAGTTGACAGTAGCCTTAGAACAGCATATTTAATTTCTGCAAAAATGCAACAAAACAAAAAACTTTTATTCCCCCTTTCACGCTTCTGACATAGTCAATTATATTGTAAGCCTGGGGTGGGATCATGCAATCGCTTCCGTGTGCATGTGAGCGTAGAGTGATCAAGGGTCCTGCATCTTGTCCAGAGCTAATCTTGCATACTTCTTCAAACTTGGCACAAATTTTCACTTGGATTCAAAGATGAAGTGATTAAATTGGGTGGTCAAAGGTAAAGGCATGACCTCGTGTCCATCCCGTTCTCTTGAGGAAGATATTTCAGAAACGCTGGGGGGAATTTCTTCAAACTTGGTTCAATCATCACTTGGACTGGTCAAAGGTCAGGGTCACTGTGACATTAATGTTGGCGGAAAATTGCAAACCCTCAGTGGTAGCACCTGGCAGTTGTGTTGACATTGCAGTAGGTGCTTCACAATCTGTTTCCTGCTGGGGGCTGTACGTACTGAGATGCATTTGCAAAGAAACATTAAAAAGCTTGGCCAGCTTGTGCTGCATCCACAGTGCCTGCAGGAGATAACAGGTAGCTTAGCTATGTGTTCATTGCCTAGCCTATTAGATGAGCTTTACCTCTGCAGTTGTTCCTCAAATTGTATGTTTGAAGTGGTGCTACATTTGCCCAACAAAAGTCAGTAAATTAAATAATTCAAAACACAAACTCCTTGGTTCATTTGCTTAATGCCATGCTAATTACAACCTACTACATCCATTGTATCGCTAATACTACTCAGCTAGATGTTCGGCTGGCTGCTGCATTGAAATAAAGCCAGTCTAACATTTGATTGATCAGTATACAATGGTTGACTAATGTAAATTGCCACTGTAAGAAGTGTGGTTACCTTCTAAATGGCCACAATTTACACGTGTGTGCGTCATAGATGCACTACAGTACAAATAGCACTACACCTCCAATTATAAGTCGTTAGTCGTAAGAAGGACGGAGAATGAGTTGAATGAGTTGTTATGGCCACCTGCAGGAGCGATGTCCTGTCCTCCTCGATGGGGCACCCTCAGGCTATAGGTCCTTTGCTGAAGATGCTCTTTTTCTCAATAAGCATGTTGTGGAAGGGGCAGGAGATGTCAGACCACATCCCAATCTTCTCAATCACCACTCACAGACAATCCAGCTAAACTCCTTCTCCAATCACTGCCCAATCATGTTTAATAAAGTAGCTTACCAGAGAGAGACAACTGTAACCTGATTCCTTAAAGGATAACTTCGGTATTTTTCAACCTGGGCCCTATTTCCCCATGTGTATGCATGTGTATGATTGATAGGTACAACTCGTTTTAAAATTGGTGCGGTATTGAGGGAGGCGGATGCAGCCGGCAGCCGCAAAACGAGTTATAACGGTAGATATCGGGGCAAATTAGTCCGTAAAAGTTTGTGCATTAAACGTGCTTTTTTTCGCCACAGACTGGATCAGATCACCAGTGTATTCTCTGTCAACAGCATGCTTCACTTACTGCTGCTGTGTGTGACGACATCTCGCGGGATCTTTGTTTGTTGCTGGAAGAAAACAGCCATGCTGAGAGCCAGTCAGGGCAGAGTTAGCTGTCCTGGAGTTCAGTTGAAAGTTTTACTGCAACTATTAAAAACAATGGTTCGTGTTTTTGCTTCGCCGAAGTGCAGGAACAGGATGTCGTGCAACACACCGTAGAGCTTCCATAGGCTGCCTTTGTCGGACAGCAACATGCTGAAGTTGTGGCTAATTGTGCTACAACTGGATGCTAACGCTCCTGTCCAGACACTGCGCCTTGCACACCATCAGGTCTGCAGTGCACACTTTTCCCAAGATGACAACTGCCAGCCCAAGAAGAGAAGACATCCAATCCCGAAACACTTCACCAAACACACCTCAAGAAAACAGCTGTCCCACTCACTGCAACAAGACATTCTTCAACAAGCAAAGATCCTGTGAGATGTCCTCACAGAGTGAACAGTAAGAGAGACGCTTTGCATGCTGTTGACAGAGATCACACTGGTGATCTGAGCCGGACTGTGGCGAAAAAAAGCACGTTTAATGCACAAACTTTTACGGACTAATTTGCCCCGATATCTACCGTTATAACTCGTTTCACGGCTGCCGGCTGCCTCCACCTCCCTCAATACTGAACCAATTTTAAAACGAGTTGTACCTATCAATCATACACACACGTACACATGGGGAAATAGGGTCCAGGTTGAAAAATACCGAAGTTATCCTTTAAAGCCTGAATATTCTCCCAAACTGACCCTGCACATGGACAGTTGCAGAAAGTACGGAGTCCTCCTACTTTTTGGAGTCCTCTTGAAGGACGCATTATACAAATTCGCAAATAGTGTTCAGTAGCTTGTTGCTGCATGGTAGCCTGACAGACAAGCAAGGTATGCACAGTGACAACAAATTGGTACCCGCACACCCTCTGTTAAAGAAATGAATGTCTGTGGACCTTCGTGTACTCACAGAAAGTATCATTTCAGCTTTAGGTGCACATACTCATTGGAAAACCAATCATCAGTTATCATCAATGATATATGACATCTGTTTGATGTTACAACGGTTGAAGAATGCACCTTTAAATATTGACCACTTTCATTCCTCTGTCTCTCTGTTTGCCCTCCCTCTCTGACCCAGAAACTGAGGAAATAGAGAAACAGCCTTACAGCATCTCTAATGTGTTCCTCTAACACACACACACACACACACACACACAATGCACACACACACAAACACGCTGTGTGTCTGAGTGAATGTGTGTCTGTGAGTGTGTATTGGAACATGTTAGTTAATGGGCAGGGTCTCTTTGCGCTGCAGACTGAATCCCAATCACATGTTGGGAAAGTCCCAGGAGAGAGCAGGTTCAATTCCTCATTCCAGCCTTTCATCTGCTTTATCACTCGCTCTGTGCGTGTGTGTGTGAGAGAGAGAGAGAGAGAAAGAGAGAGAGAGAATGTGTGTATGTGCTTGTGTGTTTGTCACAGAGCATGTAAATAATGATTTTGTGGCCATGTGATTGTGTGTTTAGAGGAAAGGTAAGGGACAGAAAGAGATGGATGAAGAGTAAAAGGGAAGAAAATAATGGGAGGAGAGAAACGAGTTAAAAACAGAGAAAACTGAACAGGATTTAAAACTGAAACATTTTCTGTGCAAATGTTAAGACGGCTAATGAAAAATCACAGACATTAATTGACTGATTTGCTCCAAAACGGCATCAGTTTTGGTGTGAAAACGGAGGAGCCTGTGGCAGCTGGTGGGGGGAAAAAAAAACAAAAACAATTTTAGACCAGTAAAATATGCTGCTCCATGCTGGAAATGGACACCACAGGACTTGGACCATCTGCTTACCTCTCTCGCTGTGTTTACAACCTGAAAAATCAGGTGACTAACAATATTAATATAATAATTTATTAATACCTTCACTCAGGATGAGCGTT
This sequence comes from Lutjanus argentimaculatus, assembly GCA_034769285.1. Lineage (NCBI taxonomy): Eukaryota > Metazoa > Chordata > Actinopteri > Lutjaniformes > Lutjanidae > Lutjanus > Lutjanus argentimaculatus. The sequence continues at coordinate 10,216,629 of JAWZSL010000028.1, read as the reverse complement.
TGGGACTTAACATTAATTAATTAATTCAGTATTTTATGTAAACAGAAGTGGTCATTCCAGACCCAGTTAAAAAAAATGAGCAAGTGGTGTGTTATTTAGCTTTAAAGGAGCTATATTTCAGAAATGGCCTTCTGTCAAATTCAAAATACCTAATGTTAGTATTAACAGCTGGTTATTTAGCAGTCTGGAAGAAACGTTGCAAGTTCAGCATCAGAGTTCATCCCTTTAGTCACCAAAAACTGTCTCCAGCAGTGGAAAGCAATGCCAGCGTTAACGTTGTTTCAATAAAAGCTCCCTCTACTGGCCATTCCACATATACCATCATTTTACTCCACCAATACTTTCAGGGTTCCCTTAGATGTTAAAATAAAAATGAAAGACACAAGGCCTTTAATACCATGTTAACTTTACCTGTCACAAGAAAAATATTACCACAGACATCTTCGCCATGATGTCTAAACTATTATTTCTTCACATAGGCCTACTGATGATCATTTTAATTAATTTTTGAATGTTTTAAATTAAGTTCATACTTAAGTCACTAAAGCAAGAAGGTGTCACTTTTCAACCAGGATTTTGCTGCCTTTTTTGCGATTGTTGCGGCCTAAAATGCTTGATCTCACAGCAGCCAAAACCAAAAAATTTTGGTGTGTGTTTGTGATGTTTTCAGGCATGTGTGGAGTTAAATTTGATTCAAATGTTTAAAAATTGCACAATAGCAAGAGAGTAAACCATCATAAAAAGGTGAGAAAGCGCTAATTTGTATTCAAAAAGGTACACAAACTGCATTTACATGCCTTTCCCCACCTACTACTGTAAAACCTTGTTCAATTTCAAGAATTTGATATTCTAATCCCAGTTTCTAATGTTAATAATGCACCTGTTCTTGTTTTCAGCTGCCGTAACACTTTAATTTCCCTGGGATCAATAACTTATAAAAGCGTCAGCATACTGAACATGTTTGTAGTAAGGAAATTGTCCATGCTTGAGGAAAAAGTTGCTTTAGATTTTGTACATCAGCTCATTAAAAAAACAATAGTTTTTGTTTGCTGGTATATACATTACAGATTTTTGTGTTATGGGCACATTTGCAAGTACTCGTCTGTGAGTGTGTGTCTGTTTTCACAAAATGTAAAAGAACCACATTAGCAGAGAGCAGCTGGTCCCCTCTGTGAATGACTAATGCCATCACCAGTCATGCCACTGGGTGCCGCTCTGCTGGACTCCTACACAAACACACTTATATGCTTGCACCCACACAAACACAGTGCGTGTACAAAATAATTTAGTAACATGTTTCCAGTACCGAGTTTCAGGCTCACATGCACAGATATGCACAAACTATAATACTGTGTTATATCTGTTGGACAATTAAAGGGATAGTTCACTCAAAAATGAAAATTCAGTCAGTAACTCCTCACCCTCTTGCAGATTGAAGGTCTGGTTTATTTTGTTAGTCCACAAATACTGCTGGAGTTTCACAGGAAAACAGCGTTGCAGAATCTCCCAAACAATGGAAGTGACTGGTGACCACTTTTCAAATGTAAAAAAACAACTGGAGATAGGAGATGGAGATAAAATGCCTCCATACTGCTCATCTGGCGTAATCCAAGCCTCCTAAAGTCCCAGATAATGACTGAATTTTCATTTCTGGTTGAACTATCCCTCTAAACAACCTATGATAAAGTTTAAGTTAGCCACATAAACCACCAATTGTTCTTCTGCAACACAGCTAACAGCATGGTACACACATGTGAAACAGTTAGCTGATCATGAGCAGTGTGGCAGCTTTTCACCTGAGTTAGTAGAAGAGGTGTGGCCAGTTGTCTGTGTAAAATTTTGTGATTGTTTGAGGCAACTTGGAGGTTATAATTCAGGCCACAACCAACCAAGGCCATCTTAAAAGACCAGTGTGTAGGATTTAGTGGCATCTAGTGGTGAGCTTGCAGATTGCAACCAACTCATGTCACTCTCCCCTTTCATGTAGGAAAACCTTTGTAAGCCACCAAAACACCAAAGGACACATCTAGAGCCAGTGTTTGGTTTGTAGAAAAGGACCCACATCCTCTGTAGATATAAACGGCTCATTCTAAGGTGACAAAAACACAACAATTCTTATTTTCAGGTGATTATACACTAATGACAACATACTTACGAATATTATATTCAATTTCTGCCATATTCTGCCAATAAACCATTAATGCATTAAATTGGAAAAATAAGGCTCTTTTGTGCCATGTGCCATTTTGTTGCAAACTTGAAGTTAAACGCTTCAAATTTCTAATCTCTGTAAACAGATATCTGCATATGGATGCAGAATCAGTAAGCAAGGGACAGCCTTGGTCACATGCTTGTAAACAGTCCATAAGCAGAGCAAGAGGCAGAACGGAATGGAATACTGGAATCTCATCATTTGCAGACAATTTTACTTTTTTTTTTTCTGATTATATCTCCATTTTTGCATCTCAAGTTGCTAATCGGAATGTGCATGATGGCTGGCACACAGGAGAGGAAGTCTTAGCCCAGGTAGCCATTATCTGGCTACACCGTACGCCCTGAAAACACTGGCCACTGCCCCCAGATGTTAAATCATTGTCAGACAAAAGCCTGTGAGTTCCAAGATTGGCAAGTCTTGTACCTTATCATGATCTGCTCTGATGACCACTTTTCCAAAGACCCGCTGGTGACAATTAAGGCTGTTAATACTCAGTCAGTGTTTTAATAACTGGTAGATGAATCTTTCAGCCCAGAAATTGAATGATGAAGACATGAAACTGTCAACATATAGAGGATTTGTTATTGTGAGGTTACATTAAGGTGAATTTTTTTTTCTCTTCTCCCTTATTAAACTCTATCAATATTCCCCTTTATGTGATTTTCCTGCCATTAATGTGCCTTCTTATCTGCGGAGCACCAGCCTAATTTAAGCTCCTGATGAAGGCATTGCTCAATAAAATGTCCTCTACTGATGTAAAACTCAACACAAATATTAAAATTTCCACTCAATGTATAATCTCAAACTAAATACGCCCTTTCAGATACGTTAATTTGTTCTTTTAGGAATAACCCAAAGCTTTTACAGAGGTGAGGAGATCTGGGCAAAATGTCCCTTCCGAGATTTTTGCTCTTTTTCCCTCATTTGGGAACAAAATTAACCAAACAGGACACAAACATGACACCTCTGATGTAGCAGCTTGTCATAGCCCACACACTGAATATATGGCATCACTGTGACACCATCGCCGGCCGTGATGTACGGTCATGGCCGTTTATGTGTGAGAGAGATATTTAAAGAGACAAATAGAGTGTTTGGTGCCTCTTTTTAGTCAGGAGGGAAAAGGAAGCAACGCAGGCACAGATGGAGCAGAAAAAGAGACCGGAGTGTTTGTTTGCTTTGTTTGTGCCAGAAGCCTTTTTTTGGCAGACATTAAATACTGGCAGACTTTATCAGTGCTACAAATTCAACCTAGTGAGCCAAGTGTAGAACAACAAGCTCGACAGTGATGAAGTGACTTTCCGCCTGATGTTACCTGCTGCCCAGGTAGTCGTGGTCAGGTGAAGGAAGTGGACTTAAAGGTGCTGGTTTCTCCTTTCAGGGGTTTGGATTTGCATGCCGGTTCTCACTGCAGCTTGGTCGGTGCCCCTATTCCGCAGGGTGTTTTCCCGTGCCCTCTTCTCCACCACTGTTCACATAGTCATGTTGTTCTGTCCCCAAGCACACTTGCGTACACACATGCTCCGACACAGTAGGTGGCAGTACCAATTTGGTTTGCAATCCACCAATAAACACAACATAGAAGAAGGTTACGCCTGCGTCATCAACTAGGTGACATGTTTATGTCTTGGCCACAAAACCGTGAATGCCAATTGCAAGATCTAAGATGTCATAGAGTGGAGTCGACCTTCGTAAAATGCCTCCTATTGCTAATGTTTTAGATTCTCACCTGCCTTCCTGCATCTTCCTCTTTGCCTTGCAGCTCAGAGGATGAGATCTGCCCGTCAGGTGCCTTTGCTGATGCTCTCGCTGACTGTCACTCAGCACTTCAGTGTTTTGGTCCAGTTGCTTTCACACCCGATGCGGACCATGCCTGAGTACACATGAACGGTGCTCCAGACCACCGTCCAAAACTGACCCAGGCACGGATCAACTAACCGTGTCCCTGCACAGTATGCAGCATTCACACTTATCAAACTAACCTCCTTCACTTTTCCGGCAGTTGGAAAACAACAGACGAGACTTTTCTTGGTCTTGTGAAGCTGCAGTGTTTATTAACTGACACACTGTAACCTGTACTGTACATTTACTGCCAGACTGACAACTTTCTGCTCTGCCAGCAGCAGAGTCACTGCCTTCAAAGTCCAATAAAACGTAATTATTAAAGTAGGTAAACCTCCATCCTGTCGGAATATGTTGCTTTTTCACTGTGGGAAGAAAAAATCCATACCGTCACAGCCAACTACAACTGCTGCCACCTTCTAAACACCATTAATGTCAAACTCATGATTGGAAATAGCAATTTTGGTCTGTATGTCCAACATTGTTTGTCTGAGTAGTACCACTAAAGTAGCTGAAAACACATGAACATAAGAGTTTTAATTAAATACATCATTCATTCACACAATGTATTTTTGATCATCATCGACCAGTTTTCAGAGGTAAATTGAAATACTGTGAATGTAAGTCTAACAGTGTGTCATGCAGCCACAGTGGTACTTTGGCAGACTTCTGTGCATTGTCTCGTGTTCTGATTCTGCAGCTGGCAAAGGATCCAAACAGATTTTCACTCCTGAACCCAGCTAACACCGACTTGATCCATGTCACTGACAAAATCAATTAGCATTTCTTTCTACAAAGATACAAAGTGACAGAAAACTCAGAATCCTAAATTTAGTAACAGTAACTAAATATTTTGGGATTGTGGCCCTTCATATTTATTTTTTATTAGTAATCTTACGTCATGCGAAGACACGTTTGCATTAAATTCATCTGCACCATATATAAACCTGCCACTGGCCTTCTATAACCTTGAACAGTAACATGCAGATGTGAACGTGTGTCTGTGTGTGTCCGTGTGTGTGTGTGTGTGTCTGACTGTCTGTCTGTCCGTCCTCATGTTCAGTTAATGAGTGTGTGTACTGTTCTGCAGGTACAAAGGGACAGCAGGTCCTGTAGGGGCAAAGGGAACATACCCTCTTGTCAAGGACACAGATGCTGCCCAACTGTTCCACTTACACTGGATCACACACACGCCACACACACACACACATACACACACACACACACACACAGAGCCGTGTTTCCATCATTTCAGAGGACATTACACTGACTACATTCATTTCTTGGAGACTTAATACAAAACCATTACTTGCCTAACCTTCAACTTTACCCTTTTGTGTAAGCAGATTAATGTCCCCACAACATGAAATACGTCCACACACACACAGTTTATTCCTTTTCTTCTTTCCTTTCATTTCTTTGTTCATTTAAAGAAGAAAGTTATTTCTGCAGCGGGACTCTCAGATAGTGACGATGGTCAACTGGTCAGTCTCTTGATCTATTGATTCAAAATTCTGATCTGGAGTTAGACCTGACCAATAGCCAGCCCAGAACTGATTCTTAGCCTCTCAGGCCTTCACGACTTTCATCAAAGGAAGAATGTTGAAAATATGAACTTATTATTGACTCACAAGGGGATATAATCTATTAAAGTCAAGACAACCAAATGGGAGGCTAAAACGCTAAAGGTCATTCCTCGCAGATGATTGCCAGAGCCATAAGTACCACAGCAACAAGCAATAGTTACATATTTACTGCAGAGCACAGTTATTCATTCCAGCTCGTCCTAACCAGATAAACAGCTATAAAGGTTGTCTGCACAAGCAGCTTATTATGACCCATATTTACTAGTAGTGCTGGGTGGCGACCTGGAGTGGCAATATTATTATGAGGGTGCAGTATAAATAATGAGTGGATCGGTCAAACAAACACAAACACTTTCAGTTGACTTATTTAAAGTTTTTACGTCACTTATCTTACATGACTTTACGTAACATAATGTCAGGCTTGTGGAGTAATGGATTACATGTAATGGGATTACACAATCTGGATTTAAAAAAAAGGTAACTGTATTCCATTACTGTTTCAGGTAAAAGAAAGGTAATCAGATTATTGATACATTTAGTAAAAATGTGGATTATCAGAAGTATTACAATTTTAAAATAAAGAATGATATACTATTTTTCACAGTCCAACATTGTTGCCAGTTCATTATCAAGGCCCCTAGTGAAAAAATATGATGCTGGGTGGAAATTTCACTATTTTTTGTCTTTAAATCAATCAATCATTTAATAAATTGGGCACAGCAACAGCTGGACAAACTAATAAAGCTAACAGCGAACATAAAACACTTAGAGACGCAAAATTAATCGATTATTAATCAAAATTTATTAAATTAATCTGCATTTATTTTGATAATTGACTAATCATTTGAGTCATTTTATCTATCAAGTTACATTACTCTAATATTGTGATACTTTGATTACATCACTGATTAGATTTTGTAACAGGTAATTTGTGACTATATCAAAATACATTTTTAAAGTAACCCTCCCAGACCTGCGTAACGTAACGTAACATAACGTGTATAACTGTGCTTATGGAGTAAAGCATGTGTATCAGTTGCTTTAAAAAAACCTTGGTCAGTAACTGTTTGGAGGTGGAATTAATGTCCTGAAAAAATACCGCTGTGTCTAAAAAATCAATTTGAGTCGGATGTAAGGTGGACTTCAGTTTTATGGACGGGTGATGAGAATTAAGAACCTCAATGAACGTAGTGAAATCTGTAGGACTGTGTGGCCAGACACCAAAAATGTCATCCAGAAAACGAAGAAAAATTAAAGGTTTGAGCGGACACTTTGTCAATGCCTCCTGCTCCCACTCGCACATATAAATATTCGCATATGAAGGAGCGAATCTCTGTCCCATTGCCGTTCCGTGAATCTGTAAATAAATATTGTCATTAAATGTGAAGTCATTATTTTGTAAACAGAGGGTGATGATTTGAATGAGTTCCAGGTCCGGTCATTTTGGATCTGGAAATTTCTGAAAAATAGACTTTATCGCCTGTACACCAATATCCGTGTTGATATTAGTGTAAAGGCTATCAATATCAATTGTAAATAAGTATGAATTAATAGGGACGGCAATGGGGCGGATCATGCTAATGAAATGATGTGTGTCCTTAATATAACTAGGCGTCACGTCACGTCATGTCACGTCACGTCACGTCACGTCACATACTTATTTTCTTCCTCTCTGAGATATTATCCTACGCCAAAACAGTGATTAATTTTGAAGACACAGAGAAATGATTCAATCATTCTAGGGAACATGGACAAACAACTTATTTTGTTGATTAATTTAGATGACCTGCGGTGGAGTATGAAAGTCTTCATTAGTTGATTTTACTCAGCTGCAACAAAACAAAAATAAGCTTTGGAAAACCTGCAGACAACTCTCCCCCTCTCTCTTTGTCATTATTTTTTTGCCATTTCTTTCTTTTCTCTTTCTCCCAGGTCTCCTACTTACCTCGACTCCATCAATCTCTCCTTCCTCCTCCAGTAACTCTCCTCCGTCACTTGTCCCCTCATTATCGCTCAAAACTTTGATCTTGTCTGTGTGATCTTGTTATCTGCTCCTGCTTTACATTTCTTTCTTTCTTTCTTTCTTTCTTGAGGTAAAATGAAAAACTTTAACACTGGATTATGAGTACATTAAGTCAAGCAAGGAAATGGCGGACTCTGCCACTAACAAAAGATAAATGTACCTTACTGAAGGGTTATTGCAGAACAATAATTGATAATTAATAGTGCATATTACCAAAGTACTTATACCTTACTTTTAATGTATCTTACGAGTTATAAGTTACACAAAAATGCAATATCATGTCATTTGTCAAGGCTCTGCATTGGCCAGTCAAATACGTGGTAGTGTACATTCTTTGTGACACTGTATACCTACTGTTTACTTCATCATTGTCACAAAACATACAATGATTGTTTCCATGATAACTTTTCAGAGAAATCAAACTGCTGTGTAGTGTTTTAGCACCTGATAACCCTTCAAATTAATGGATATATTACTCAAACTTCTCTCAAACTTGTCTTCCTGGATTGCGTCCAAACAGCACCGCCCCTTGTATGTTTTTATCAATGCAAAGCTGTTTTCAGGCTGAATGCACACAGGGGCTATAGTAGAACATAGTAGAACAAGAGTTCTGGGGCTCCAAGGCAGTTACCAGCTATCGATTGTAGGCATTTGAGTCATTATACACATAGTTAACTTGAAATGCCACAGTTTGGTTGGGTTTAGAGAAAGATCATGGTTTGGTGAAGTACTTTGCAAAGGTAAGGGGACATTTGTTTTCATGTTTAGAACTAAGGCTTTCCCCAACAAGATTTTTTCATTGTGAAGTCAGATCTTGCCATCCAATACAAATATTTGACGATTCAAGCTCTTCTCCTCCTGCATGCCCCACGCTCCTTTACACCATGAATTAAGGATTTATTTAGTGACATTCTGTCTTTGACATGTGGGAGAAAAAGTAAAATGAAGCTGTTTTTGTTGGTCATTATTTTCTTATTAAATCTGGCAAGTTAGGTGAACTCAAGACACTGGGTTACATTGGTGGCAGTGGTGTTTCTTTTCTGTGGGCTGCTGCTGTCTCTTTCTTTCAGTCAGTGCTGTTATTTGTGCTCTCATTTTCTTAGCTCAGCTTCCTCTGTCTAGGTACCTGGTTAAGTTTGACCAAGATTTGTAGGCTTCACACCCCACCAACACTATCATCGTCCGTCTCAATGTTTCACTGTGGACATGGTCATGTAACCTTTAGGTAAACATTGCCCAACCATCCATCTACCGTGACCTCCTTTTACAAAATTTGTCACTATAATTACATAATGTTTCTGGCTTTTTGCTGTTGTTGTTGTTGTTGTTTTTATTTTTTTGTGGAAAATAAGCTTGTAAATGCTTATGTCTTGATGACTTTTAGGATGACTCTGGTGCTGGTCACAGGCTAACAGAATTAGAAGACTGAGCAAAGGTACACATGTTTACATCCTGGGATGCATTTCTAAAAGCAGAGGAAAACAGGGCAAAACTTTTAAGGATGATAGACCAGAAAAAATGAACAGTATTTAATTATTTTTCTTGCATTGAAAATGTAATAAGTGTTTAACTTACCCTGATCTCCCTGCAGGGTAATTAATAAGAATGCATTAAAACACATTGCACTTGATGTGAAAGTTGCAAGTTAATTTATCTGGTCTATCATTTGCTATCATATCCAACAGAGGATGAGCTAGTTAATGTAAAAAACAGCAGCAAAAAGCAAAAAAACAAAAATAAAAAAACCTATTTTGGATTAAAGAGCATGAATTTCACTTAAAGGTGACAAGTTTGTGTGCAATATATGTCATTTTTTTGGGTACTTGCCGAAGCAACAGTCTCAGATTTACAGGATGGGAAAAATAGAAAACACAGACCATTACTGCTACACAAAATGTATTTTCTCTGACTTCTCTTTTATCTTTGCTTTGATTAGAAATATTAGATCATTTTTACCTCTTCAGGCCGTCTGAAAAGGTCAAATCACAGACACACAAGAAGACGCAATTTCTTTCTTATTTTAGCAGATTTTGTTATTATCATTGTTTCATTATTGACAAGGATTTGGCAGAATAATGTGAAATGTATTTGCAGCAGTACAGCTCAGTGAACTGAACTTCCATGGGGAGTGGAGTGAGGAAAGGTTGAGAGGACAAATAAGAAATAATAAACAGAAGAGAGAAAGAACCAGAACGATTTGTGTGTGTAAGCAGCATTACTGTGATCTAGTGTCCCTAACACGACATAAATCTGCAGTATTGGATTCAGCTAAATGTATTTCCCTCCACACACACACACACACACACAGAGAAGGGCTGAAGGCTGCACATTGAGTCTGTGTGACGCATGAAGTGTGCAGGTTGGGCAGCAGATGACTGATGATCCCTGGGAGCTTACAGAGGCTCAGAACCACACTGTGTTGTGTTGATGCGAAATTCAGGTACTGAGTGTGAGCAACCAACAGGAGAGCTGCAGACACTTTAACATCTCAATGATACATTGTCACACATACTGCTTCAAAGCAACATTTTTACATTTTTCTACTTATTTCCCAGTGAGTTTCTAATGTTTCCTGTCATTTAAAACCCTGTTATAGTAGGTAAACACAGGTGTTGTCAATGATAGTGATTAAGGCCCAGTTCCATTTAGTGTAGCAGAGACTTTCCAGTGAGCCAACATGCACAATAGAAGCAGCACCTCGACTCTGTCTGACCTGAATGGAATGGAACCTTAATTACTTTAGCTTGCTTTTTCATATCAGAATGGCTGCCACGAAAAAGATCTATTCCCTGCCTGTCCAGTAGCTGTCCTCTTCAGTTTCTATCAATCGTGTGATCTTCACCTGTTCCTTATTCTCCCAATCAGCCACACAGTCTAAATACCTGCCTACAAACACTAGTCCCCTGTCATTGTCAACTGTGCCACTATAGCAGTCCAGCTTTGCTCTTGTTTGTCTTTCTAGTTAATAACTCCAGTCTGTTTTCACTGATGCTAGCGGCAAGGGCGCAGATCTCATTACAACTTAGAGGCGGACAGTGGTGAAATTCAGTCCCGGACTTGTCTATTTGGAGTGAGGGGGGGTTGCAAAGTGGAGCAGAGATGCTGTCTCTATTTTGGTTGCAGTTCGTGTTCATAATGTGAACTTTACGAACTGAGAGAAGTTGAAAACAGGTTGGTATTAGCTCCATTACCTACATTACATGCTGCTGTGAGTTATTAATTTTACAATAATCTCTACTCCCAGCAGTCTTTCGAGGCGACAGATTGATAAAACAAATTCCATTCTAAAATCAGCTGACAAAAGTGATGTATGCGGTTGATACCTCTTGGATAAATAGATGTTTTTGAACAAAACCTGTTGGGGGGGGTACGTCATACATTCCAATTAATGGCTGATGGGTCATGAGAGAGAGAGAAAGAGAGAGAGGGAGAGAGAGAGACTGTGTGCATTTACGCACAAGGTACAGCAGTGCAACTTCTTTGATTACTTAAATCTGTCTCCACTGGAGAGTTTCCTCTGTCCCCTCAAGTTTCTAAGAACAGTTTTTAAATTTGCTTCTTAAATATTGATGATATTTACTGCATTACTGCGTGAATCGAAATGAAACTGAAAGCAGCCTCTCTAATCATTAACTTTTTAACACACAATAAAGAAACCGCTTCAAAAGCTTGTGCTGCTCTACATCATTTAAAAGGCTAAATATAGCCTCCAGGGAGGGGAAGAGGAGCAGAGAAAATAATTTGTTCAGATGGGTGGCAGGTGGATGATGTATGTGTACATCCATGCATCATTAATGTCAGTATAGTGTAACTTCAATTAACCTTTCATTAAATTCCTTTCAAATCTTCACAGTGTATTTTATATGAGTCTGGACAGACGTGGATATTATGGCCGGGAGGCGGTAATTCTGCCTTTGTAAAGCACCTTTAGCTTACTTTATTTGCACAATAATGAAGAAATACATACAATAGAAAAGACAGTGATTGCAGTGCAGGAGAAGAAGGAAGTCTGAAAAGCTTATTGAGCTTTGCAACTTTATTTAGAGAACTGGCTACACATAGATTATTATCATTACAACTGGTATGAGCAGTAATTAAATCAAGCTTATATTATCATGTGCAGATTGTTCTCACTTTCATACTGAATGGAATTTAAAAGGACAGTTTGACTTTTACCTGGATGTCAGCTGTCATCTGGAATATGTGTTCAGCTTCAAATGAAAAATGTAGCCTAAATCTCACACACACGCTACAGTTGCAGCTCCATGACAGGCTTGATAAACACTGGTACTCTGCTGTTATGCAATCCCTAACCTCTCCACAGTTCAGAACTATTAAAATACATTGTGTAAACACTTGAAAGAGAGACAAGCAGCGAGTCCTGCAAAAAATCAACCAAAAATAATGGCAGTTATGAAATCACAGTTTAATACATTTCTGGGTGTTATGTTGAAAATAGATACGTTGTCACACACACAAAGAACACTGTAATGGTATCTGGTGGATCAGTTGTTCTGTTACTATTGTTTTCAGTAGTTCAGTTCTTTGCTTGACAAATTTCTTCATGAGACGCCATATTCAACCCACTTCTTAAGAGTTTCTGTTGTTTCTACAGCTCCTTAATGTCAGTGTTTCTTTGTGAATATATAAATATCTCATCCTCAGATGAGGATCATCCCCTGGTGGGTGAAACAATGCAGGTGGTTCTGGCTTCGCACCATAAATAGCTCGCAGGCCGTCGTCATCTGTCGGTGTGACATTTTCATCGTAAAGGTTAGATGTTGCAGATGTTGCAGGATGCATTCCTCTCATAGCTGAGGCCTGTCGCGCTCCGCTGTTCTGTGTCACCGCCTGCGGTTACGCTTGTTATTTCAGTGCGATCTGCAAGATCTGATTCTTGAGATCAGACTTGATGAAATCACGTCTCTGTTTGTCCACACTTGGCCTGTAAATATCATGTGGCTTCTGCGAATATTTGTTTAAAGCGGTGTCTGCATTCCTGCCTCCTGATCTCGCTCTCCATCTCTTATTGATCCTGTGAACATTCTTGCTGGAAGTCCTCCAGACAATGGACAGTTTGGATCAGACCATTTTTGGTTTCACAGACCTGCTAGTTAATGTGTCAACATGTGACTGGATAAGACAGGTTTTGTTTGAAGAAACTGGAATCACCAAACTCAGTAGGATTCAGCCTCTGGGGACCATGAATGTCTGATCAAAATTTCACGGAAATCCAAAGTTGTTGAGATTTCTCAGTCTGGACCAAAGTGATGGACCAACCGACAAACAGAGCCATGCCACTAAAGAATAACAGAGTGAATCAACACCTTTCTAACACAATGTGAACAACAACTGCATTTTTCACAAAGGTTTTATTTATTACAGGTCTGTTTTTTAGTGAATTGCATTACAGTGACACTACGGGGATTTCTATATTTCAGGTCGGTCAGTTGGTGCGTTTGACTGATGACCTTTTCACTTTGTCATTTGTCGCCTCAAAAGCAGCTTTTTCTGCAAGGACTCATTTCACCTGAAAGTATGAGACTTGGTCTTGAGACCTGAAGAATGGCTCCTCTGTGCGGCTGTTTAAATTACTAAAACTCACTGCCCTTTGCAGACTTTTTCAACCTTGCACTAAAATCAAGAAAGTCTGGGGAAGTGTTGCTTTGATATTTTGATCATGAGGTTTTTCTAATTTTGGACAAGCGGCCCTGTCCCATTAAAATCCTCTCTGCCTGCAGGCGGCTCCTCTCTGGGATGGACCTCTAACTGTGAGGCGCTGCAGCCTTTAGTCCACTGCAAAAAGGAGTTTACATGTCCTAACAAAGACTCAGTTTGAGATTTAGGTTTTCATCAATCTTATTTTGTTTAAGAAGGTAAAGAGGAGAACAGGTAGAAGAAGTAATACCTTGCTCCATACCCAAATCTTTTTTGTGTGTGTGTCTAGGCTACTACAAAATCGACACTAAATGTGTGCAACAGTGAGTTAATGGTTAAATGTAGTAGTTAACTTAAGGTTCGGTTAATTTAGGGCAAATAAAGTTCTGTATCATATGAAGTTTTCCGATTAGACATGTTGATTATGAAAGTTATGGTTACAGGCTATTGGATGCATCATATCGTATCGAAACTGTAGAAGTACAAATGTGTATGTGTGTGTGTCTGTGTATGTGTACGTGCGTGTGTGTGTCCCAGACTGTCAGACCTCAAGTACTTGGGTCTTCTGTCTGAAGTGCAGCAGTCAATTTCTTTTAGGCCATCTCAGCCTAGTTTGGAGTGAAACTGGGCCGCGGCCTCAGACAGACAGTTTATATAGAAACTGGAGCTCAGACTCACAATTATCACCTCTTCTTCTGAACTTTCTTTCTCTTCATCTTCTCTCAACTCGCTGATCAATTCTTCACCAGCTCATCCCTCTGTCCACGTATCTGTCTTTGGAAACAATTATGACCATTTCTGACCAGTTGTTTTTTTCATAAATGTGTTTTATTATACTGAATGCACCCATATAAAAGGGGAAGCAGCACCATATTGTATTGAGTATAAGACGATCATTGTTTATAGAAACTAGCAGTAGAAAAGAGGGTCGTATTTGACAATTATGCGTTCACAACTTCAGATTTTCTTTTTGAAAGGAGACTGTTTCATTATGGGTTGCTGGTAGGTTGTTTGTGACAGTAATGTTGCTAGGCTAGAAGGTTTCTTCAAGTCTATTTATACCGTGTCTCTTAAAACCAGTCAGCCCTAAAAGTTTGCCAGGCCTCCAAGTACTTAAATATTTGGTATCTACAAATACCAGGTCAGATTCTATAATTGTTTACATACATGTTGATTAAATATGTGGATATTGAAATAATGGCTGTAGACTAATAAATCTGGCTGACCCTTTTTTATGAGGTCCTGGTTCAAAAGTTCATGTCATATTGTTGACATGATTTGAACAGGAGTTAAACGGACTCCTAGAATTAACGTGACTCGATCAAAGAGAAGACGTGTCACTCTGTTGGAATAGTGGGAACTACAGAAACACTACAGCTGCAGAGTGGTGTTACAGAGCGGAGCCTCTTTCCTCACAAATGATCTTTGACTAATCGGGCTGAAGAGAGCACCTGTCATCAAGTTATTCATACGATGCGACTGGAATCTTTTATTCACTGTCTTTGTTAATAAGAAAGAGAAGAGAGCTAACAAATTTGTCAGCAAATCTGTGCATTTTGCCAACCTCAGTGTCGATCATCAGTGCACCCAAATGACTTTTTACATGTTCTTACATTTGGATATGCAGCGAAATGCTGTTTTTTAAAAAATCTGAAAAAAGCTACCATGTGAACTTGAGTTTAGAATATTTTTTCAGTTGCATTCCCAAGATTAAGAATTAATCTCCACTGTCACACTTAACTATTATATTAAAGCATGTTAATATTAGGAATCTTTTCATGCATGAAGAACTGGATCATGTTCTGTTGGGAGGTACAGCATTTGTTCTTTTAGGAGCTTCTTTGTTTCTTGTTTTAATATTTTCTAGAGATTTTGGAAATGGATGTATGTAATAGCAGATATGACTTAGGTACTAACCTACTGCATCAGTGTGTAAGTAGCATTTTACTGTTATATCTGGTTGAGGTAAAACTAGTTTTAACTGCCTTATTTTACAGTTTAGTCCACAGGTTCTTAACCTACAACTGTCTGCTACACAAATCTGTATTCATATTTGCTGTTTTTTTTTGTTTGTTTGTTTTTTTGTTTGTTTTTTGTCAAATATTAGAAAATGTGACCTATTTTGGTCACAGTTATTTAAATGAAACAAACCTGATAAGTTTATTGAGTAAATGTTGTTTGCATTTTTTAACAAGAGCTACAAGTTAGGAAAAATGAAAATTAAGGTAACAGGAAAGTTTTTGCCACATTGGCTTTATTTTCGATTTTTTATGTAAAGTCTTCATATCTATCAAATTAATTTTATTTCATTGGCATGCAGGTTACATGACTGGTACTTTCAGAGCATCTCAAGTCCATTATTATTGATTGATGAAGTAGGTCAAGATGCTCTTTCTTGGAAAGCAGCAGTAAGCGGTGAGGTCAATGCCTGTGACCAATCAGCATCACCGAAACACACAAACACACACTCAGTCTTCAGATGATTGTCTCACTCCTCCATCTGCTCTTCCTCTCCAGGAGTTCATTGTGTTTTCTGCTGAGTCAACAGGACGTCCGCTCTGTATTCCACCGCCGCTCATCCCTGCAGATTTCCCAAAAGGCCACTGACACTGTCCTGAGATTAAGAAGCTCTACCGTGGGAGATCTGGCTGTCTTGAGGGAGAAAGAAGTGACGTGTACACAACCAGAGTGATTATTGCTCTCTTTGTTCTTCACTTAGAGATGCTGAGAGGAACACTAGCTCATGTTGTCTCCTCTCTCAGTCTTGTGTCTCTTTTAATGGGAGCAATTTAGGGCTGTAAATTATTCTTTTTATTCTTTTTAATCTATTCATTGTTTTTTCATTTGACTGGTTGGCCTGAAAGGCTAGGAAAAAGCATCATGCTCCCAGAGCCAAGGTCACTTGTTCATTTTTTTGTCTCACCAACAGTTCAAAACCACAGAGATTAAATTCACAGTGGTATAAAACAGAGACAGATCCTCACATTGGATACGGCAGAATTAGACAACGTTTGGTAGATTTGCTTGATCAAGGCCTTAAACAATTAATGTTAAATTGTTGCTGATTTGATTTCTGATCAATTAATTGAACTGAATTAAATTAATTTAATTGAATTACTTGAAACTTAAAAGCTGCCAAAAGAAAGGATTTGTGTTAAGGCTGCTGTTGCTAAGAATCTTCAGAAGATTGGTGGAATAACTCAAATCATTTTGCAGTGAATTTGAGAGTTTTTGATCTCACATGTCTGTCTTAAGTCCATAGATCTATGCACAGGTCTTTGGGAATATAAATCTTTGAAACATGTGTTGGCAATGAACATTTTAGATTAGTAGTCAATCTATGTGTGGCCAGATCAAAAAACGATGGGACCGGACACAATAAAATTAATTTGTGGGTATTTATTCCTTGACCGCCTTTGAACAAAACTGCATTAATATTGTAATTTCAAGGATTTTACAAAAATCACAGTGATAACAAAGCAGAAAAATATTTTCCTCGTTTCTTGTGCTTTCTCTGCACTTCTGTTCACTTAATATCAACTTCAATCCACACACAGCAATACTGGTGGTGTAGGAAAACACGTAGTCTATACCAGACTTGACTAGACTCTATGAGACAACACTAGACAGTGTTGGACATTACTAGACAGTACTGGACATTACAAGACAATACTAGACAATACTAAACAGTACTAGACAGTACAAGACCAACTAGACAGTACTAGACATTACTTGACAATACTAGACAGTGCTAGACAATACTAGACCATACCAGACATCACTAGACAGCGCTAGACATTACTAGACAATACTAGACCATAACAGACAACACTAGACAGTGCTAGACAATACTAGACAGTACTAGACATTAATTGACAATACTAGACAGTACTAGACCAACTAGGCAATACTAGACAATAGCAAACAGTACTAGACAGTATTAGAAAATATTAGTCAATATTAGACAGTACTAGACAATACTAGACATTACTAGGCAACTAGACAACAGTACTGGCTTTTCTAAATAAAGTAAGCCACATAACTTATCAAGTATTTTACAGCTAAGTGCATTAGCTCACTGGAAATTCTACAGTGCATTCATGAACAAAATGTATTTTCATAAACATTTTTACATGAACTGCAAAATGAATATTCTCATTATAATATTCTCACTCCTGGGTGCAGCCTGCGCACAAAGAAACACACACACACACACACACACACACACACACACACACACCTGGATCTCAACACAGCTTTCTATCTACCCTCTGCATCAGGTAAAAACAAACAGAGTTCATGCAGTTTATTAAGTAAGTTATGATTCTGTTCATAAGTCTACTTTATCACCACTTACTCCAACCCGCTCTTCAGTCTTTCCCTCAGAGTGGTGGAGATATCACACAGCCAACACGTTTTACAAATTTACTACAATTGGCAAGAATATGAAATCATCACTCATCATCCTTAGTCTGACAACTTCATTACACTCTCATCTACTGCCGCTGGTAACTATTTCTGTTTTATCAATGTTTATGTTTTTTTTTTTTTCCTGAACATAAAAAAAAAAACCTCATCTCAGCAGTTACTCATTTTACCTGGTATACTTGCTTCCGTGCCTCTTGCATCTTATCGAGCACTCTTGTACGATCTGAACCTGCACTGCTCTTAAAGTGACAGAATACATCAGCAAGAGGAATGTGCTGCTCTTAATGTGACAGCATTATTTCACCACAAGAAACATGTTTGATATAATAATATCACAGGCAGGTCATATAATGCCATTTAAACAGTTTAAAAATGCTCTGTATCTTGTTCACCTGTATTGATTGGTGATGTCTGCATGATTCACTGTGTTTAAGTTGTGAGGCAGTCAGCTGAGAGGTAACATTAAAGGTCCATTTTACTGATTCATGATTAACACCCGAATGAATGATTGATTGGATCAATCTAGTCAGGAATCAAAGTGTGATTATAAATAAAATCTTATGTGGCAGAGACGTTCCTGCAACATAATTCCAGGAACAACCCTGTCTTTGCATTGTACAGTAGTTTTGTAGATTATAGATTTATTTTAATGGAATTTGATGACCTGCTTTATGCGGGTTTATAAGTGAAGTGTCCTTATATTTAACAACCCAGGAGGTCGGGTACTTTTTATGAAAAGAAGCCCGTGTAACAACTAAAAAAAAAACAAAACACACAGTTCAACATTTTCCACAAAAAACTGTGCTTTTCTTTGATGTCTCTGTATTTTTATAGCCTGCTTTTTTAAGCTTGTCGGCAGAAAAATAGTTTTGCTGCACGTGGATCACTGTGAATTCTGCCCACTGATGTCAGTCTGTGTCATTACATTGTGTTATTTTGAGAAGAGACCCATCCCTGTACACACACAAACACACACACACACATGCTGCCGCGATAACCGCCGTCCTGTGAGTTCTTTAATATCCTGTCCTGTGTCTGTATACAGCCTGTCCAAAAATAAACAGGAACCTGCTGCTTGTTTGACTCATCCTCCACCAAAAAGCCTTATGATGACAGAACAGGGAAATTAAAGTTTAAAGACACACATGTAACCAACATAAAAAACAGCCAATACACTCACACATAATTTAGGTTATACATATATGAACAGAAATGTACATTCACACCTCATAACTGCACAAACATACAGACTGTAGATACAGGTAGGTAAGCAGAAAACAGTGCATCCTTCACTGACAGCAGGGCTGTGTGAGGAGAAGCGTGAGGAGAGGAGAGGGTTTATTATGCACACAGACATACAGTTGATGCACAAGTACACACTTCTACACCTTGAGTCATCAAAGAAGCATCCAAAACACAACAGGAATAGCACTAATCCCCTGTTCTCCATGCTCTATAAATAACTGTTCTGTTCTTGTTAATCTGAGGAAGCAAGCGGGAGCCATAAAAACAGAGACAGGCTGCTCAAAGGACAGTTCCTGCCTCACTGGAGGTTCTGCTCATTTCCTGCATTCCTTAAATGTTTTACATCAGTGAGCGTGCTCACATCCACAAAAGATCCTGCTTAAGCTCAGGTTTTTGGAGCATGCAGGTATGTGTTGGTACATGTGGACATCATATCCTAACCCGGATTAGCCCTCATGGCGGTTTTGAGAAACTGAATATCATAGCTGGAGTGTCCAGATAGTGATCAGAAACCCTGACCAGGTGACGCCACAGTATTCTGATTTCTGTCAGCCATGTTTGCTGCATTCTCAACTCAAGTTATGATGATATAAATGATGCACTTGTGATCTACACGCTGAAATTAAATACAACACTTCTTTGATCACTTGGGATGGTGTATAAACAGCATATGAATATGTTAACATGGAATATATCAAACGAAAGAACGGGTCTTTTAATTTCAGACACAAAAGACTGTTTTGTTCTAGCTTCATTCACTCTATAAGCACTTGAATGTTGGTTGCATCAAAAAAATCCTCTTTTCAGACAAAAAAAGAGCAGAATATTCACTTCACATTTTCACTTTTGGTTTTTTATCACTTCATATTGCATGTGTTACATCACTTTCACTTGTGTGGCTAACGTTAGGTGTGTGTGTCCCCCACCTCCCAACTGAAACGCCCTGTCTGAGAGGCCCAGGGGCTGGAGCGCTGTCTGTCTTGGCTGCGGCACGAGTCCCAGGGGCTGCGGTGTGAGCAGCCTTGCTGTGTCCTGGCTGCTGTTGAGGTCTGGGGACTGCAGCGTGAGCAGCCCCACTCTATGCCCGGGCTCTGTGCCCGGTTCGTGGTGTTTTCTGACCCGGCTGCAAATTTAGTACCAGTTTTCAAAACCCATCCCTACTTAAGACCGAACAAAAGAATTGCTAATTGCAATCAATAACTGTGTCTGCACGAACGATGGCTGCTGGATCAAAGTTTATGAGGACCTGAAAATGAACCTGGATAGATGGGACACTTTCTAGGATAATGTAAAAGTTAGCCTACGTACAACCTTAATTTCTCGATCAAAATAATGCTACGAGATGTCATCTGTCCCATCTGTTGCCAGCTGCAAGTGGTAGGTGGTTTCCTAACATCTTAGTTACAGTTAACTCATTGTACATTAATAAAATATTAATAATTAGTTTAACGTAAGAATTGGTTTGCAAATTTTAATTTTTTACTGGTATTTTTTTATATTATTTAATATATGTTTATTATGTCAATGCATGCTTATCAAATGTATAGGTAGTGTATAATACAACCTTGAAAGACCTTTGTTACGTGCCACTTTGTGTGTGTTGCTGAGCTCTCCTGTGCCCAGGTTCTGCCCCTCCTCCACTGTGCAGATGCAGTGATTGGCAGCAGCTGCAGCCACTCTGCAATCAGGGCCTGGGTGCTTAAAAGCTGGGAGAGTACAGCATTTCAGGGCCAGTGGGCCATTCGGCAGCCGCAAGTCTGCATTTCAGGGCCAGTGGGCCATTCGGCAGCCGCAAGTCTGCATTTCAGGGCCTGTGGGCCATTCGGCAGATTGCGGGTTGCATTTCGGCAGTCTAGTCTTGCAGGGGCGGGCTAGACTGCTAGTATTGGCGTGTTTGCCCCCCCTAGTTTGTGTTCTGTGCTTTGCTAGCTCCCCAGCTAGTTAAAGTACTTGTGTTTTTTGTTAATCATGTGTCTTGCTAGCTCCCCAGTTAGCAAGATACTCGTTGGGCGCCCCCATGTGCTTTGTAAGCCTTGCCAGCTTGCAAAGTACTCGTTGTCTGTGTCTTCTGTGTCTGTGTTTTGCTAGCCACTCGGCTAGCAAGGCACTCGTTGTCTTTTGTGTATGTTTGTTGTTTGATTTAGGGAATTAAGTTAGCCCTTTGTTTTATTTAATTTGGTGTTAACTTAATTTTACACATTATTTGTTAAATAAAAGAACCTTTGTTTACACTTTTGCCTCAGTTCTCCTTCCTTCCTTTTTCACCCGGGTAAATTTATTTATTGTTACACCCCTCATCCCCTAGCACCACCTTGGGGGTCGTAACAACCTTGAATGACATGAATGAGGAGACGGCTACTCTGTCTCTCAAACACACACGCAGACTCTGTACACAAACACAGAAAACACACCTATGTGGTGAAACGCAGGCCTCTCGTTGCTCCCTCTGTCTCAGAGTGACTGATAGTGCTGACAAAAGGCTGGGATGAAGAATTGAACCTGCACTCTCCTGGGATTTTACCAACATGGGATGAAATTCAATCTACAGCACAAAGACGAGGACCATTAACTAACAAGTTGACAACATGTATATACACACACACACACACACGGACACACACACACACACACTCATACAAACGTGACAACCATTGTTGGTCTTTCTCTGTATTCTTGTCTCCATGTTTTGTGATTCGTTTCTGCTTTCTTTACCTGTATTTGCACCACTGCTGTTTACCTTTCTGCTGTTCTCTGTCTTCTGACATAAAAAGTGATGGCCTCAGTAGAATAGAATAGAATAGAATAGAATAGAATAGAATAGAATAGAATTTATTGTCCTGTAAAGGAATGTCCACAAGATAGATGCATCACATTGACAGAAGAAAGATGCAAAGTTATAATTATGAGATAAAAAGCGATACTTATGACATAAATTGGATTTAAAGTTGTAAAGTTGGATTTAAGATAAACAAATCATAATTATGAGACATAAAGTCAGAATTATGAGATAAAAAATCGAACTTGTGAGATAAAAAGTCATAATTATGAGATAAAGAGTCAAAAACTATTAAATAAAGTCACTAGTATGACTAAAAAAAAAGATAATTATTAGATAAAAAGTCATAATTATGATTTTAAAAGTCAAATTCTTTATCATATAATTATGAGTTTTTATCTCATAATTGTTTCTTGGCCACTTTAATTGCATTCAGTGTTTGGGGTACTTTGATTACTTTTTTAATGTAACTAGCAACATAACGGGTTAGTTTTGCAATTCAGGTACTCAGTATTATGATTATTTTTGGTTTCAGACCAGGACAGACACAGCCTATGGTCTCAGAGGACACTGAGAGTATCCCAAGTCAGGTTTTAAGATGAATGCATTGAATAAATTTCTAATGTTTCTTGCAGCCTACTCCATCCAGACTGGTGTGCCTGTGGAGAGGCCTTTAGCCTGGGAAAGGTTTTCATTTTTGGTAACACTAAAGTACTTTTCTCAGTAGGTAACACTGTAACAGAACAAGTTCCTTTTAATGGCAATAACTCATAATGTAATGAGTTACTTTTGAAAATAATGTTCCTTAACACTGCTCCCAACACGTCGAAGCAACCATTTGTTTAAATTGACCACAAACAGAAATGTAAAAATGACATTTTGTGTAAATAAAGGAAGAATTCATGAATAGCAGTCTTGCTCTCTATGTCCTCCTGTCTTGTCTTTTTAATTTCCGCCTGTCCTCCTCTTCTTGTATCTGTCCACCTGTCTCTGTTCTGGTTCCCGTTATTTTCTAAATCTGTCACCCTCGGACCAAATGGCTGTGTGGAGAAACTGACTCCATTGATTTTCAGTAGATCCTTCTTCTGCTTGGAGCCCCACAGCAAGGCCTGAGTTATAGGACTTCATAACATATTGATTAAAACTCTGTCAGATTGATTGAGGACTGCGGAGACCGGACTTTTGCATCAAGGCGAGGCAGCTCTCAGTCACTCTCCTGGATGACGACCATTTCAGAGGTAGCAAGCAGCCTGCAGCTGGACAGAGGAAACCTCGGGAGGATCAGGTGCTTTGAGTGTGAACTCTAGACTACTGGAGGATCCACCTGTGGCTCCATTGTGGTCATATTTTTCTTGTTATTGGTAATATGGTATTAAAGGCCTTGTCCCATTCATTTTTATTTTAACTATCAAGGGAACCCTGAAAATACTGGTGGAGTAAAATGTATGATACATGACCAGTAGAGGGAGCTGTTATTGAAACTTCATAGGCTACAGTGTATTATGACACAGAAATAATGGTAGAATGATATCCATTTTAACCATGTTTATGAGACAAGCCCATTTGAGCATGTGCCTCATGTCTTGTTCACGATATTGTGAATTTGAAGTTTTCTGAATTTTCATTTTTGGGTGAACTGTCCCTTTAACGCTTGTTTATTTGATGTTCCTCTTATCCATGAAGATGATCCATCCACAATATTATTCAGGATGTTTTATAGCAACAAGGTGATTTGTTGAATGTTGGCCCAGGCAGTATGTCCATGTGGGCCCACGTCGGTTTGTGTTAATGAGCATTTGATACATTATATTTTCCTCTCTCATTATACAGGGCATTGTAATAGCAATCATCCTTTGGGTTTTTTCTGTCTACTTGTGTGGTAACAGCTGGGTTAAGGCCAGTATAACGTCTTGGTTACCATATGGGTGAGGGTGGAACTGGTTGTTGTGCAGTGATGGTGTCAGCTGTGGTTGGTAAGAGAAAATATGTCACATGTTTGACTGTCTCCTTATTTATTATGTTCTTCAATATTCAACTGTCTCTCTGTGTCCTGCCATGTGTACTGTGTTTAATACTGTGATCTTTATTATATTGCTCCACTTGAAGACCAATTATGTTCACAAAGGTACATTTATTGTACGTTATTGTAGTGTATAAATATTTACGAAGCACATGTACACATATTCATTCATTCATCTTCTGTAACCGCTTATCCGTGAGGGTCGCGGGGGTGCTGGAGCCTATCCCAGCTGACATTGGGCGAAAGGCGGGGTACACCCTGGACAAGTCACCAGGGGCCTCATGTACAAAGACTTGCGTGGATTTCCTACTGAAACATGGCGTACGCTCAAATCCAGAAAACGTCGTACGCACAAAAATATCCAGATGTATGAATCTGTGCGCACGCATGAATCCAAGCACATTCCCTTTGTACATCCCAATCAACGTGGAATTGAGCGCACATGTTGGAGTACCAGACCCCTCCCTGTCCACGCCCCCATTTAAATACGCAAATCATATTTAAATGAGCCCTGCACCTGAGATTCCCCTCTCTGCACGATCAGAAAAGTAGGAAACAATGAGTAAGACGGGGAAAAAAAAGAATTTCACAGAACGCGAATTGGAGGCGCTACTTGCTGAAGTGGAGGCCCGCAAAAATGTGCTCTTTGGCACGTTGTCCTCCGGCATAAGTAACAAACGCAAGAGGAGTGAGTGGGAGAGTGTGTGTGAAGCTGTCAACGCTGTGGGGTCAGAGAAGCGCACACAAGCAGAGTTGAAAAAGAAGTGGTCCGACATCAAGGTGGATGTGAAGCGGAGGATGACTGCCCACCGCCAAAGTGTGGCCAAAACAGGCGGGGGGACAGGAGAAGAGGGGCCCACGCCGTTTGAACAGAGAGTCGCCGCGATTGTGGGTGACACCGCTCTCTCAGGGGTGGTGGGAGCACATGTGGGTGACTCTGATTACCCCCAAGGTAAATACCTATGTATTTGTGTAACTCACAACAAATGTGTAGCCTGCTCACAGCCCTATAAGATAGAGGTTAATGCGTAAATGCTGTATGTATGGTATCATTTGGTTTGAAATCTTTTGAATCTAAATTCAAACATGCCAGCATATCAAAGAGGATAACAAAGACTTTGACTCATTGATTACTCAATTTATTTTAAAACACAGGAGAGGACACGCAGTCGCAGCCACGTGCCACAGGCTCGGGGGATTCCTCCACCGTCCCCGGCGTCTCCGGCATCACAGGCTCGGGGGATTCCTCCAGCATCCCCAGCGTCTCCGGCGCCAGTACGCTGCAACCACCGGCTGCTGCTGCTGCTGCTGCTGCTCCTGCCGCTGCTGCAGCTGTCCGCCCGACTGGCCGTGTCCTCACCCGTGCTGTGCTGGAGTCACAACAAGAAATCGTCAGAGCAATAGGCGGCATAAATGATCGCCTAGATCAAATGATAGGCGTCCTCACGAATATCGGTGAATCAATAAATGCATTGGTGAATAAGTGAATTCTGCGTCCTTGCCTCTTTTACATGGTTGAAATCAAATGTTGCCGGGCCCGAATGGCCTCCTGGGTAGGATGCACATTCATGGGTCCAGCTTCTGGTTCGTCTGGTGGGGGGATATGCTGCTCTGGCAGTGGTATGGCGTGCCGGTGTGCCACATTGTGGAGGACGCCGCACGCCATCACAATGCGGCACACCTTCTCGGGACTGTACAGCAGCATACCCCCAGTCCTGTCCAGGCAGCGCCACCGTCCCTTCAGCAGACCGATTGTCCTCTCAACGACTGACCGAGTGCGGGAATGGACGTCATTGTACCTCCGCTCTTGGTCAGTCTGAGGGTTGGTGAGAGGGGTCATCAGCCAGCTCTTAAGTGGGTAGCCACGGTCGCCTGCGGTCAATTGAAAGCACACAAAGTAACCTTTACAGTTTCCATTCGTTTATTTTATACACTACTTACATGGATCACACACTGTTGTTGCAAATTGGTGCAGAAGTGCGCCAGGGAAAAGGTGAGGCTGATTAAGACATTTCACACTTTACGCACGGGGTTATTAACATGAGTACTTTGCACACAGAGACAATCAGGGGCTTGTTAGAAAGATTTTAAGCTGTAGTTTAACCAGCAAAAAACAGCAAGTCACTAACTTTAACCACTGACTAGTAATGATACTGTGAAGACGGGATAGAATTTGGGGGCGCACATACTCAATGCACATCACGGGGATTACTATTAGGACAATTACACGAATAAATGTACTCACCAAGAAGCCACCCATCGCGCACAGTGCCAGCTTGTAGTCTGTTCCCAACCATGCTGTTACTCAGAATGTATGAATCGTGCGTTGAACCAGGCCACCTCGCCACAATGTTGGTTAATTGCATTTGCGCATCACATATGATCTGTACATTGATCGAATGAAAATGTTTCCTGTTTACATATACAAATTCATCATGTGATGGCGCTTTTATAGCAATGTGTGTGCAGTCGATAGCTCCGATTACATTAGGGAAACCGGCTCTCGCTGCAAATTGCGTTTTAATGTTGACCTGTTCAGCTGCATTGTATGGGAACTTGATATAGCTGGCTGACATGCGGATAATTCCGTCCCACACGGCTGGCATGGCTCGGCTCAGGGTCGACTGGCACAGGCCCGATCGGTCGGCCAGCTCCCTCTGGAATGCCCCGGTTGCTAGGAACCCCAGTGTCGTCAGCACCTGTATGGGCACAGGCAGCGCATGGCTCCTCGCTGTGTTGCGCTCCAAGGCCGGCTGCAGCTCTGCGCACAGTTCCAGGAGGATTGCCCTCGGGAACCTAAAGCGACTGATGAGCCAGTTGTCATCATGTGCCAGTAAATCCTCTCTGTCTCTGAACACACGCTCTCTTCGTATTGCACCATTTACAATGTCTTCTAATATTGCTAAGGCAGCCATTGTTTTTAGCGGTATTTTTTGCACCACTTTGCGCATGCTTTTATATCCACTCATGTAATTGCAGACACGTGGGTGTGTTAATTGTTCACGTGTGCGCATCACTCAGTCTGAGGACTAATTGTTTTCACATTTATTTATTATAGCAGTTTCCCAGCATCACCTCTAAGTGTCGCCAAAGGATCAACAGCTGTGGAAACGTGCGTACGCCAGCCATGAAGTTGGCGTGAGGCACCGCACATTTCCACGGTCATTTCACTCTTGATACATCTGAACTTTGCCGTGGACAAGAGCGTACGCCACGTTTTTGTGCGTACGCACCCTTTGTACATGAGGCCCCAGTTCATCACACGGCTATGAACACATATACACTAGTCAACTAAAGGATGATATGTTCAGTGTCAAAAGGTTACATACTGTACACTACCACTGGCAGTACTCAGCTCCATCTGGTGGTACACTGATAAATTAATAAATTAATTAAAACTTTTTTCTTCAAAATACTACAAAATTTCAAATGAAAATACTCAAAACTATGAGATTGTTGAAATGTAATTTGAAATGATAAATTTAGTCTTTTCTGTAATATTTTTGTGTCAGCATCAGCCTGCACATTGCGTGCACCTCATGTGTCATCCATGATTAGTTATAAGCTAAACTGTGATGGCAGTAAGCCACTGCCTTACTGTCAGTCAACAATAAATAATCTTCTTATTAGGAATAAACTGTGTGAACTGTCTGTAGCTGTACAGGGTAGGCCTATGCAATTGTACTTTAATGTCAGTCATAATGGTGAGCCTAATATTTTCTGAGGTGATACACTGTGTTAAAAGTTTGAATATAACTGGTATACTTTGGGCCTCATTCACCAACTGTTAATAGGAAGAAATTAGCGTTGACACGTTTGTGAAAAAAGGTTAGTTACTGCGTTTTCTTCCATTTCACAGGTGTGTAATATTATAAGATTTTAACTATGAAAATATTGAATAATATAATATTTTTGATTTTTTTTCCCCTATATTTTACAAAGCATTATGGTCTTTTAAGACAAATAATTAATTTGACTTTATATTGTGATTATTTATAGCTTACAAATAATTTCAAGAAAGAAACACATCACTCAGAAAATGCAACAGGTTTCAGGTTTCATTTTTTTTTTTTTTTTTAATGTGTATTAATTTCTGGGGTTGTTCAGGGCGGCATCTGAGATCAGACATGGGGCACTTGAACGGGACCTGGGTGCACGCCTCAGACGATGCGTCGCCTCACTGGGATTCCATCTGCAAATAAATGATAAAAATCAAACCATTGTAGTGACCCTTTGGGGTTGTAAATCATACAATGTTTGATCTATACTGCAAAAGCGAATGTTTAAATTTTGAACACAAACTAAACACATGGACAAGTTGAAGAAGAGAACACATATTCACCAAAACATTCACCTGCTTCCAGGTTTTACACACCGTTGTTTACATGTGTCAGCCTGGTTCATGGCTTTTAGATAAAATGTACTATAAAATTGCGTTAATACTGAAAAAAAAAACAGCGTAACTTCTGATTGTAAGATAGGGAACAGCCAAGGAGATGAAGCCGCTGATCCACCATCTTCACAGTTTTGTTTGGGAATATTTTGACTTCTCTCTCAACTATTCTGTGTGTGATTTTTGTGTGTACACATGACCCTGCAGTCTGGGTCATTCACCCATGTCATTTAGGAACCGACTGACACTAATGAGGACAATGGAATTCATCATTGTGAGAAAACAGATAAGAACAATTCTGTGAGTTAAGAACGCTTTCATGAATCATTCATTAGACTTTTCTCAGGAACTTTCTTAAGAATAAATGTAAGAAAAGTTTGCCAAGACATTGGTGAATGAAGTCCTAAGCTTTTATGCTCTTGACTGAATTTATGAGTCATCCTAAAATCCTCAATAGAAACATCTTTAAGGGCAGCAAGTTCTTCTTTTTTTTAAAATAGACCATTGATGAATAAATTCTGAGCAACATTTCCTAAATAGATGTGGAACATATTGAGATTAAACACCTCCTGCAGAGACGGTGATGGTGATGACGATGATGACGACGACGACGATGATAATGATGATGATAGTGATGATGATGATGATCTAAATTTAATACACTTCTAGGTCACAGCAAACTGGTTAAGCTGTCAGAGAAACGACAACCAGAACATGTATTTAGTATCTGCAGGGTTTTTGAGAAAAGGGACAGTCTAAAGACATGGTTTATTTACTGAATGTTTTCTGTCATGTTGTGAAAAAAATAGCATACATGCAAAAAAAAAAAAAAAAAAGTGATCCATCAACTCCTAAACAACCTATAAAGTTTAAGTATACAAAATTTACAGAAACATGGGGGATCAATGCTGCTGAAGCAACTGCAAAGCAAAAAAAGAAAAATGTTTGAATCTTTATTTTCTCCTGTTAAAAGTTTTCTTAGCAGACTTTTTTGGACTTGCCCTAAATTCATGTATGTATGTATGTGTGTGTGTGTATTTAATTAATTAATTAATTTATTTATTTATTTATTATGTTCTAGTATGACTTATTTCTCTTACTTAGTCTATTTGTTCTTGTTATTTTATTGTATTTTATTTTACTAAATTCTTGTACAAGTACTTTTAACTGCTTGATTTTTCTTGTCTCATTGTTACTTTTGCAGTTTTTGAAATGTTAAATTTTGATTTGCCCATACAGAGCACCATATGTTTTGAGAGGTGCTGTATAAATTAATGATGATGGCTTTAATAGAATAAGTATTAGTGTATGAGTGTAAGAGTGTATGATTATAAGCATTTTTTTATTATAAATTTTGTTTAATTGTAAGTCTTTCAATTTTTTCACCCCTGTATTTACATACACACATATATAGTATATAATATTTCTCTTTTTTTCTTTACTATATTCTTCTTTTACTGTTTTTCCTTTAATGTTTTTTCATTTCTTTTTTCTCTTCCTGTTTGTTTTTCCTTTGTAAAAATCAAAATCAAAATGCATGTATGTATCTATATTTAGAATCTACCCAGTATAAAAAAATTAACAAATAATATCAGTGAAAAAAATGTAGTGTACTTATTTGCTGTGGCAGAATGAAACTGCAAAAGCCTCCACAGACAGACTGAAACACATTAAAACTACCAGCAGTCTTTACTGCCATCTAGTGGCTGCTACAGAGAGGTACAGCACAGAGAACCAGCACCTTATTTAGCTGCTAAGACCTGTCACAGTAAATATAAATATTAGACATGTCTCTTCAAAATTGTTCAACTTTTCTTTTTCACATAGTTGTTTTTATTTTCCCCTATTTTATTTTTCTTATTTTCTTTTTATCATTCTCTGACTCCCATTTATCCTTTTCCTCAACCACATGTGGTGTGGTGGGCAGAAGACTGTCCCAGCATGCACTGGGCAAGAGGCAGGGTACACCAAGGTCAGGTTAGCAAGTATATGTTAACTTCAGTGTGCAAACATGTTTATACAAAATGTGAGGAATAATGTGACACATATTCCATGATCAAAAAGGGGCAGAGAGAAAATAAAATCTTATGGTATTTTCCACCTATTAATCCCATAATTTACTGTAAAATAACATAAGGGAGTGATAGAGGAGTTATTCCCCCCAAATTTTACCACTGGGTTGAGAACTTCTGTATTATACGCAGTGAATACAAACAAGTGGCAAAACATCTGGATGTGGCGTTCAGTAACAGCTGCCTGCTATGAACAATTTGGCAGAGCAACCAAGCATTACTAGAAGACACAAAATGAACTTGTTGCCAATTCAAATACAAGAACATATCAAGGACACCCATGAGAGGGACCCTGCAGAAAATGTAACAGAAATACATGAATGATGAGTTTGACAGATGACAAGAACGTTCAGGACTAAACATGATTGATTTACAGCAGGAAAGACTATTGAATGCTTCACCTTCCTTGACAGACTTTTTAAATGTAAATGAGAAAATGATTTCAGCCCCTGTGGTCTCAACCTCAACAGTTCCGTTCCTCTGCTGTTGTAAATGGTTTTACACAGCTCACTGTGGTAAAACCATGGAGGAAATAATGCAGCCAACACAAAGGCTCTTTCATGGTTTCCACTTACAGTAAATCAATACAGATAAACAATAAGTGTTTAATTCTGAATAAATAGTCAGAAACACCTTTATTTTTTTTTATCTCTGTCATATCTATTCATTTTTCAACTATTTCTTGTATTACTGTTTACAATACATAACTTAACTGAACTCATTCTACTACGCTTACTATTCATTGGTTCTGTTATTTTTTCCATCCTGATTTACTCTTCGTGCTGTTTTTGCCTCTTTGCATCAGTTGGATAATATGGTAAATGATAGATAGATAGATAGATAGATAGATAGATAGATAGATAGATATCTTAAGACTACATGCATTCCTTCCACAGTTCCATGTAAGATTTTGGTCAGAGATATCTGGAGCTTTAATAATACATTTTGCTTGAGGCATCTGCAGATAAACCACAGGGAATAAAACACTTCAGTCATACTGGTGGTGAGGTCAAAAATCTACAGGTATTATTTATTTAGTTTTATTATCATATTTATTCTTATTTTTATCTTTTACAGTATTAATGATGTTTTATAAGGATTGGTCAGAAAGAGGACAGCAGTCTTTTTGTAGAGTTTGTAGTGTTTGCCTTGTGTAAGTCGAGAAACAAGCCTTCTAGGAGAGATTTGATTTGGTTTGTGCTTGAACTTGAGATACTGAATCAAACAATGTAATAATCGGTACTTTGTAAAAACATTTTAACCCTCTTTTTCTCCTGTTTTTTGAGTTGGTAGGTTAGGTCTAAGGTCTGTCATTTATTTTATTTTTTTTTTATCAGGAAGTTTAGGGTTAATTTAGAAAGTCATATTGAACGTTGCTTTGCTGTGCTGCTGGCCTTTCTCGGAAGTGGGAAGAATGGGGGAGTCACATTTCAAGTTATGTCTCCCCAGACCAGGGACAAAACACCTCCTACATTTGAGCAAGAGACACAAAACATCTCACTGTAGTCATTTTACAACTCTTTGTAGCTTATTTACATCTCTTCGTAATCATGTTGTGTTTTACTGTCGTCTTTTTGCCTCTCTTTAAGGTTATTTTGCAGCACATTAAGCATCTCACAATAATTGTTTTGCATCTTTGTGCTTGTTATGCATATTTTTGTTGTCTTTGAGATTTTTTTTTTTTTTTTTTTGGTAGTTATTTTGCACCTTTTTGTACAACTGTAGTTGTTTTGGCTCTGTGTTCGTGTTTGTTGTCATTTTTGGGTGTCATTTTACAATTTTTAAAGTTGTTTTGAAACTTTGGTTGTGTCTCTTTGCTGTCATTTTGTTTTGGTTTTCCTTGCGATTTCTTTGTATCATTTTTAGTTGTTTTGCATGTCTGTAGTTTTGCATCTTTTTATAGTTGCTTCGAGTCTCTGTGGTCATTTTGTATACCTGTAGTTCTATAGTACAGTTTTGTAGTTTTGTTACTCATTGTAGTTATTTTAGTTCTCTAGTTGGTAGTCATTTTGTGTCTCCAGTCATTTTGTTTTGTTGTTTATTGTTTTGCTTCTTTTTTTAAAAGTAATTTTGTGTTAGTGTGGTCATTTTGTGTCTCTGTGGTTGTTTTGTGTCTCTTTGTAAGCATTTTGCATTTGTTTGTAGTTGTTTTTAAAATCTTTGTAGTCTTTGTCCATCTATTTGTTGTCATTTTGGGTTTCTTGCATATTGTTTTGTGTGTCCTCGTAGTTGTCCTGCAGTATGTGGCAGTTCAGTAATCCACCGATGCACCAAACACAATATAAATGTACACATGTGAGAACACATTCACTGGCTTTTGCAGAAGAAAAGGTTTTAAACAGGTAATCTATCAGTTACAGTCCAGTTACACTTAATCAGTAACTTGGTGTCACTGACTGATTAGATTTATGGATTTATTGATTCATTTCCTGGTTGCTCGCTCACTTTAACTGCTTGTCCGGTCTTGTGTTACTTCCCACTTTCACTGTCTTGCTTTTATCGCTCGCTTGATTAAGTAATAATTGGAGTATTATTATAGATGATCTGATCTTTCTTTATGTGGTAATATTTTAAAAAATCATCCATCAGGGGCAGACGTTTAGCTCAGTTGGTAGAGCATCCGACCCATGTATGGAAGCTGTTAGTCCTCTGGAGCGGTCGCTGGTTCACTCCCGCCTTTGGCCCTTTGCTGTGTGTCATCCCCCCTCTCTCGGCCCTGTTTCTGTCTACTCTCTGGCTGTTCTGTCCAATAAAGGCAAAAATGCCGAGAAAAAAAAAAAAAAAAACTTTAAAAAATCTTCCATCAGTCGACAAACTCACCAGCAGGTGAACAATTTGGGCTCAAAGTGAAATTCCTGGACAAAAATTGATTGGTGCAGACCTCTGTTCTACAAAGAATTAATTGGAATCTTAGGCCATGTATAGAATCACTCCTTATTTACTATATAGTTTACTACATAGTGCCTTGAGAGGTACAAAACAGCCCCAAAATGTAAAGCATTGCATTTGATACAGACATTAGTTATTCGACACTGTAGTTGTCAGTGATGATGTGAAATATTGATAATTTACAGTTGTTCAAAATCATAATTTACTGCTCTCTAGAGGGTCACAAACACAAATTAAGTGCTTGTCACTGGTCGTTTGGTGCCTTGGGGGATCGCTTGAACACGTTCAAAATACATAAATAAATCAAACGGATAAAAAAGCGTTCATGTTGACAAGTTGCTCAGTTAGACAGAGCACTCTTTGTTAAATATGGAAAGCTAATTTTTTATGCACTGAATCTGTAGCCTTGACAAATCACTAAATGATTACTCTAATGATCACTTTACTCTAAAGACTGGGGTAAAATAAAAATGGGAAAAAAATAATATTTAGACAGATGGAACAATACATATTCAGATTTTCTCCCTGGACTGATACGGCTTGAGACCCTGTAAGAGAACTCTGTTATCAGGGGTGTGGACTCAGGTCAGACTCACAAATTTGACGACTTCAGACAAAATCAAAAAAGACATGCAACTTGACTCGACTTCACTGGACTTGAGCCTTTGACCTGAGGACAGGCCTCGATACCTTCCCCAAAACCAAAGATGAAGAAGTAGTAAATTAATTTGTTGTGCACCACCAGTCAGGCATTTCCGAATCAACCAACATTAATACATTCTTTCTCAGCAAGTCGACACTTAATTCCTTAGGTCCACTTTCTTTGAACCAATCTGACATCATCCAATCAAATTGCAGGAGAGAACCATGAAGAACCAACGTTACGTTACTGAGCACCAGTTGGAAGAAATTACATTCGCCTACAAACACGATGCAGCAGTCAACAAAAAATTAATTCCGGTATACAAAATGTGTGGGTTGAAAATTAAAGACGAGACGCAACAACTTCCAACCTTGTTCAATATTTTCAGCTGACCAAAAATGGGGATCTGTTGTTAAAATTAGAGATATCCTGCTATCATTTTTTTTACTTCAAAATACTTATCTTGAAACCTGATTTACACATTGGCCGATACTGAGAACCTATACCAGTGCATTAAAAATCTAGTATTGTTTTTTAACAGTTGTATACTACTAACCCTGTATGGATGTGATATGACTGCTATTATTGTTGTATGGCCTGGCTCAGGTTAAACCCTTTGTTATTTATTGTTGTGTAAAACACAACAATAAATACATACAGACAATGAATGCCACAAAATACGACTTCACCATCCTGGGGGAAAAATGGCGTACGGGAGGCTGCTGGCAGAAATGCATATCACGTCTTTATTGTGCTGTTTGGCCAGGAACACGTCTGTATATCTGCATGTGTGAATCAGGTTCAATATCTGATTGTCTGGCTAAGACATTTCTGCCAAGGAAATTTTTATGAACATGTAAGGCAGGTGCAGAAAATCGATATGACATTAATAGAATTTTTTTATTTGTGATTAAACACATAAATAATGTGGATAATTTATTAACATCATACAGTATATATTGGTGCTACCGAATAGCTAAATTAGAGCTAACCCTCCTGTCAACATCAGACGTTCGGAAGATATCATAAAAACTTTCATTCCAGCCTAATACCTAATACACCTAATACCACATTTTAGGAAGTACTGGAGATATTTTCCAATACTGGTAACTTTATCAGTGCTATCCTTGTTAAAATGGCGCAATTTGACTTGTTTGACTCGAAGCCCAGTTAAGAGCTTGAGACTTGTCCATCTTGACTTGGGACTCGACTCTGGACTCGAGTGCAAAGACTTGAGACTTACTTGTGACTCGCAAAACAATGCCTTGGTCTCACCTCTGTCCTAAATGGTGCTCCACTGCACATTGGTGCACTGTGAGGCAATTCCAGGTGTGCCATTAGCGACTGTGCCATTGTGACAACCACATAATTGTCATGTACAGCCACACAAAAAGTTAGGAATTAGTTTTTATTACACATACATTACACTGTATGCAATCATCACCCAATACAGAGGCAAATTTTATACCCTAAAAAATTCCTTAAAAACCCCAGTTTTCACTGTTCATGCAATTATCTGATGGTTATTATTTATTATTATGATATAGGGCCTTGATTGATTGATGACTTTTTTTTCTATCCGCACTCCAGGAACTCTGGTTTGATTGGGCTATTGTTCGTTGAGTGAGTTTACACCACATCAAGTATCCTGGCTATGTGTGCGCATGTAAAGCGTCATATCCTGGTTTGAGAAACCTGGATAAGGCCTTATCTCGGTTTTGAGAAACCTGAATAAGGCGTGGTCTCAATTTTGAGAAACCTGGACAAGGTGTTGTCTCGATTTTGAGAAACCTGTATATGCTACTTGGAGTGCTCCGATAGAAACCAGGATACTGTGGCATGTAAACACCTTATCCTGGTTTCTGAAATTTCTTGGTTGTTACAGAACAGAGTGGCTGAGATGGTGAAATATCAAAATACAACTGCACACAGATGATCAGAAACCTGTATACTGTTAGGACAACGTATACAAAGATATGAATAACCAGGCTTCTCACGTTCCATGTGAATGCTATATTTCAAATAACATCAAAACTGGGATAAACCTCACAATCAGGATACTCGTGCACATGTAAACACAGTCTTAAAGACTATTTTGTCACAGTTTCTGTTCACAATATTAGATTTTCACTACATAATTACTGTGGCCAAAATAAATCATGATAATGATATTATCGCTTTATCTATTGAAAATTTAAAAAACAAATAATGCTATCAGTCAAATTCATCTAAATCTATAATTTAGTTGCCATCTTTTTGGCAACTAAATTACACTCAAAATATGGATTATTTACACTGTCACAATTTTATCATTTTTGTGTTTTTATTGTGATATCAGTATTTTGTCTTCTTATAATATGATATAATTATAAGTAATGATAATGAAATAATAAAAATAATAATAATAATAATATAGGTGCTACATGGTATTGGCACAAAAAGTTTGAAAAACACTGGTTTATATATATATACACACACACATATATATACACACACACACATATATAGGGAACAGCGAATGAATGAATGAGAGAGATTTTCAGACATAGCTTTCATCTTCTCATATCTGTTTGACTGTCTTTTTAATGTTTTGTATGATCAAAATTCACAAAATAATTAGAAAAATATGTAGAAAATGTACTGCACAGATAAGATAGATGATTGTTGATGCCCTGTGTGTTTCAGGGTTTGCAGTGGTTGTGTAGGTGGTGTGGTGGGAGAAACAGACCAGCTTGTTATAAAGTATGAACGCTTGTTTAAAAAAAAAAAAAAAAAAAAAAAAAATCAGTGTAACCCACACAAAGCTGTATCAGCTGACACGATGGTGAACTCAGATACGACAGCAGCGGCCTCATGGAGACAGTTGCCATGGGGACCGGCGCACGTCATCCTGTAGCGGTTGCCATGGTCCTCCTGACGTCAAAGCCCCTCGCAAGATGCTCAGGAAACCCCCTGGCGCGGTCACCATGGATACTGGCGGGGGGAGGGGTGGGGTTTAGAGGAAGCGGAAGTGTCAGAGCAGGCGGAAGTGGTACTGCCCTGAATACCGTGAGCAGCGAGCGGAGGACGGCTTCACAAACTCCCATCGTTCACAGAATCACATCGGGACTCCTAGTACGCTCTAAATGTGAGTTCACTCGCAGATCACTCGGTTATTGTGTTGTATGCAGGGTGAGGCGGGTGTTTGAGGGGGGGGCAGCAGCCCCGGCGGTGGCCCCGTTCCCTGCCTCTGCGGCGGAAGGTGCCTATTGTGGTTCGGGGCTGGGTGTGAGGGATTTAGGCCGACACTTGTGGCCAAATCGCGAGAAATAACTCACCAAACACCTGCCGTGATGTTGCATGTGCTCTTTGTGCTGTCAAATGTGCTGTATATCGTGGTTTTTGAAGGCCCGGAGTCCGGTGGATGCCATGCGTGGTGCGCGGTGACCGTGTAGGGGAGGGAGGAGGGGGGGGGGGGAAGCAGCACCCAAGTTTGGCCATTTTGACAGCTTAGCAGCAGCAGCCGTGGCCAGGCCGCGTGAGAGCAGCACAGACGTTTCAGCCGCCGGTGTTTAGTACTTAACACGATGGATAACATGAGGCCAGCACTAAGTTGTTGCCATAGGCGGCAGCCGACATATCCGCCCTCATTATCCGTAGAAGTGACAAAACAGCGCGATGTCTTCAGCTCAAAGCCGTCATGGCGTAGCAGTGAAAGGATATGGATGCTAACACACCCTCCCGATATCCCAGGAGTGTCCCCTCAACTATGTGTGCTTTGTAAAAAAATAAATAAATAAAAAAAATATAATTTAGCAGTCAGCTTCACAACTGTGAAAAGGAACAGATGTTGTATTTAGGCCTCCAGCTGTTTCAGCTCATATACTGTATCGCCGTTCTTGATTGAACTGGGTCAGGTCCCTTTAGCAGCTAAGCTAACCGCTAAAGCCAACGGCCGTGCTGCGACAGTTCGGTTAGCATGCTAGCTAGCTAGCTGGCGCTAATCTATCTCTCCATCTTAAAATTCCGCAGGGGAATGCGACAAGGAGGGCGTAGCTGTTAGCAGGCCGACTCAACGCCTTGCTCTCCTGTTCTGTACCATGGAGGTAGTTTTTAAAGCGTTCGTGTCAAAATGTGCCCGGGGGGGCAGGCTTTTCGTCGGTTCAGTCTTAATCTAGCTCGGCGCATTTTGCTGGTGAAGACGGTGTTCCCCATTTTCCTCGGTGCGCATCAGCCCCGTTAACCTTAATAATTAGCTGGTGGCTGGAGAACAGCGTTGCTAATGTCGATGTGTGTTGGTGGCGTGACAAATGATTGTAGCTGTGAAAAAGGGCCAGCTTGGATCAATTTGAGGAAAAGATGTTCACGTCGCTGCGGGGTTCATGAACTGCGCATGAATGCGTGATAATAGTCATTTCAACCAGATGCTAAATGCTAACTTGAGGATGCTAAAATGTGCCAAACAGTTTTTCCTCAAACTTTTTACACCATGTACCGCTTCAGAAAATATTCACTCTAGTACACCTTCGACATGTAAATAACACGGTGGCGTAGGCCAGCCGATTTCAGCTGTGGACAGTTCACACATTAATCATCAGTAATCATGGATGATGTGTGCCAGTTGTGCATGAACATGACTACACAGCAGACTGATTGAAATATTGTAGGAAAGACAACAGGTATTTAAAATTACATTTCAGCAATCTCATAGTATTCATTTGAAAAAATTGTTGCATTTTGATTGTTTTAAAATTAAATATTTCATTGTGAAAAATTTTGGAAATTCCTTAATGTATCATTAGAGGGACAAAGAAAACATGTTTGGTTGGTACAGACCCCAACAAATGTCACATAATCACGATTTTATGTAATGTAATGCAAAAAATTATCATTCCCTAATGTATTGCATATAATAATATTACATAATATATATTACCATATTGTGCAGCCCTAGTGAAAAATGTACTGCCCATAGCAATAATTCGACTCATTGTTGCTGCAAAAATCAACAAACATGTTTAAGTTAATAAAAGGATCTTTTTTTAAAATATAGGAATTTAGTTAGTAATTTAATGGTGGCATAATATGGACGTGAAACCACTGACACATGAAAAGACAACATGAGGAGCACAAATGAAGAGGTCTGACAGTGTTGATATTAAATGTTTGTCAGTGTAGTAAAATCCATTTAAAAAAATCCATATTGTGCATCTCTAATAGCCACCCTTTTTTAAATAATTCATTATAATGCATCTCTACTAAGTCTGGAGTGTCTATTCCATATAACACACTGTCTTGTTTGTGGTTGTATTTTTATCATGTTGTCAAGAGTTTAGCATGTAGCAACCTTTGAAGGCACACACAGGGTGGATTTTGGCAACAGCAAGTAAACCACCTTGCACAAATACCTTACAATTTACTAAAATAATGCAATGAGTGATTGATATGTGCTGTTGATAAAATCCCATACGTTTGCAGCCCTAATGTTTTTTTTAATGTTTACTTTCATTACTGAAGAATCAACTGATTATTGTCTTCATTAATCAGTACTGTCTGGTCATTAAAAAAAGATAAGAAAATTATAAAAATGACCATGACAGGTTCCTAAAACCAAAGTGACTCAAATTGCTTGTTTTTTTTCCCCAACCCAGGCCAATTATTCAAATATTTAGTATACTGTCATACAAGGCAAGTAAAGCCAGCAAATGCTCATGTTAGACCTTTAAAGTAATGCTTAACTCACTATACTTTAAATGTTTATTTTAGACTTCCATAAAGAAGACAACACTTTTCTCAGAATCATTATTTTAATTGGTTTGGTCTTTCAATATAAAAATATGTGTATAATTCAGTTAAAAAGTGGTGCTAAAATCCCTCACACTTGGATCAAGAACTTAAAACGGATTGCGTAGCGTTACTGATGTTGGGCATTTGGCCAATAGAAATCTATCAGATTTCCCTTATGTCAACCTCAATACAACACTGGAGTGACCTCCGGTTTCTTCTCAATGACTGTTATGATAATGGAGGAAATGGGTGTCTGAATTTATAACGATCCCATTAACTAATGGTCTCACCATTTTGTTTTTCGGTAAACGAATGGAATTGCACTCAATATCATCAGCAGATAATTGATTTTACAAATCAGCATGGGAAATGTGCCACTGGCGTGCTCCCGGCTGAGAGACTGATAATTACTGATAATTAAAGACCACAGGAAGTGCATAAGAGGATCAAACTTTGTGAATGACAAACTTCATTTGGGCAGATTTTTTTTAGTTTTGTCTCAGTACATTACATTCTCATATAATACTTATACAGAAAAGTTTCTTTCTAAACATGAACCCCCTTAATAACAAACAGAAGGTAAACACAAGGTGTTTGTCAAAATCCTCTTTACAGAAATCTCTGTTCTTCAGTCTTTTCAGCTTTTTTTTTAAAAGCTATAAACTATATTGATTATTTTCCTAGTTTTAAAGAATGAAAATAAATATAGGCATACCATTTGGTTAAATGATTGTGTCATCATATAACATTGCTAATATTGAAGTACACTTGATGTAATTGCTTTTTTCCTCAGCACAACATCATGTAGAGCTGCAACGATTAGGCTAGTCGATTAGTAGGCCTAAATCAAAAGAAAATTAGTTTCCAATTATTTTAATAATCGATTAGTCTTTTTGTCCCAAGTGAAGTGTTAAACATTTGCAGGTTCTAGCTTATTAAATGTAAGGATTTGCTGCATTTCCTTGTAATTTCTGAAAGTAAATGAAGAGTCTTTGGGTTTTGGACTGTTGGTTGGACAAAATAAGCTATTTGAGTATGTCACTTAGGGCTCTGGGAAATTGTGATGAGCATTTTTCACAATTTTGACATTTTGACTAATCAATATGAAAATAATCTTTAATTGCAGCCTTGCACATGGTGAAACATTCTGCAAACTTATCTGACAACATGAATTAAATGAAAGATAACATCTGAGCCACAATTGACCCACCTCTTTTGAATGTTATGATGGGTACACAAACACTCAGTTGGAAGGAGAATGAGTCTCCCATCGATGCCACTGTGCCATCTGGTGGTGTGGAGGTAAATTTCATGATTGGATACGCGTAATATGAAGATGGTTTTCCAAAGCTGAGGGGGAAAAAAAGCAACAATTCAAATGGATTATTTTGAGTGAATTTTTAAAAATACATATACTGTTGCCCAAATATTCTTTGGAGTGCGGTAAGATCAATCATTAAAAAAAAAGGGGGAAAAAAATAAGGCACAGCCAAAGAGGACAGCAGCAGCTCTGTGGGAGGTAGAAGTAGAAAACATTATATACACAGCAATTATTAGCGGGTGTTTTAACAGCAGAGTGGGCCTGAAGAAGAGAAAACTACTGCTGGGGAGACAAACTGCTCGATAACTCGTCTAAGTGTCTGCGAGAACACGCTCAAAACTGGATAACCAATTTCTGAACTGACAAGAAAAGAGGAGATATTTGACCATTAAGCCAAGCACTGCACAGCAGCATGAAGCCTGGTGGTGGCATGTCATGCTGTGTAGATGCTGCATGTGAAGGTGGAGACATGAAAATGAAAGCAATAAAATGAAATTCCAAGAGGAAAATCTGCTGCAGTCTTTTTAGAGAACTGTGATTTAGGAGATTTACTCTCCAGCAAGAGAATGATCCAAACAAAAAGCCAAATCCACACAGGAATGGCTTAAAACAAATATTAATGTCCTGGAGTGGTTCGTTATACCTCAGTCCAATCAAGAATTTGAAGCATGGCTTGAAAATGTGCTGTGCACAGTCCAATGAAACACAACAGGGCTTGACAGTTTTGCAAAGAAGAATAAGGAAAAAGAATAGCTGATAATGCACATTTCCAGATATTCTATTAATTGCCAAAGGTGTTTTTACAGAATGTTGTTGACTTGAGGGGGTTGAATACTTAATTATTTGGTACTTTTAGACACCACCTTTGGAACTGAGGATTGATCAGTATTGTGTTGAATTGTTCCTTCTGCTCTTTTGCAGATCTCTGCAGTCAATAAAAAGAAAGCCAGGTGTCTATTCCTTATGGAATAACTGGAGTTTCTACAATTGTCATCTTTGATTTTGTTTAATTATGTATCAATCACAGTAATGATTTATTGTATTCGATCAGAATTTGGTATCTATGGCAACATTAAATAACTTGAGTCAGACTGGAGACCATTTTCAGTGAAACAATTCTAGTTAAATCTAATATCAACCACTAAAACCACGTGGAAAAAATCCAACAACTTTGGTTGGAAAAACAAGATACAGAAAACAGAGTCCAAGAAATGTTTACTTAATACCTTACTGTTGTGCTATGTATCATAGCTCATACCTCTTTTGCCCTCGGTAGGGATAACCCATCCTCACCCTCCTGCTCCCACAGGCATTTCAGATGTCAGGTAAGCTTCAAGGATGCTGGTACACAAGAAGGTGGTGTCTGAATTTCCCTCTGGTGGAAGGGTGGTCTCTAAACAAAGCATCCAAACCAAATGTGACAGTAAAACTGGACTCTGGTGCTGGTGTACTAACAATTTTACATCCATTGGGTAGGTTAGTTTCTTCCTCAGCAGTTTAAATGTTAAAATAAGGGATTTTTAAGTTATTGAGGTAAATTGATATGCAAATGTAGACACTTAAAGCTGTTAAAGCCCACTGTGGAGAGTCTAAAGGTATAGTGTGATGTGTAGATATAAAGGAGATGGAGGCGAGGCTGTGGCCTAGTTAGACCTACAGATTCATCTGGAGAGTAGAAAGCCCTCAGGGATGAAGTAACTGGGAGCAGCCACTTTGCTCAAATTGAAAGGATTTTTGGCATTGTATGAAGTGCTGTTAGATCTATGCTTGGTTTTTTATTTCATTTTTTTTTTTTTTTTTTTTTGTATGTGTTATTCTCCAATTAGTGACATTTTATCAATTTGATTT
Source organism: Lutjanus argentimaculatus (assembly GCA_034769285.1). Lineage (NCBI taxonomy): Eukaryota > Metazoa > Chordata > Actinopteri > Lutjaniformes > Lutjanidae > Lutjanus > Lutjanus argentimaculatus. The sequence goes on along the minus strand of JAWZSL010000028.1, from coordinate 10,173,904 downwards.
TTCCTAAACGGTGCTAGTAGTTTGATTTATGGAAAATTAAAGCATCTTTATTATGCTATAGGCTACATGTCTCAAAAAAGGTGACTGATTACCTGGAATTTTGAGGTAACTGGCAATGCCCGATGCCTGCGTTCACAAGGCTGACAAACGAAATGTCTGCAGACATGTCTGCAGTCAGCCTTGTCAGTGTGGCTACTGTGGAAAGATTTTAGTGCTCCCCCTTATGAGTTTGGGTAAGGTAGTGAAAAAGTTCCCTGTCCTATATGCTCCTGCTGTAAACATGTACCTAAATGTCTTCAGGCACCATCGTCTTTTCTAAATGTTAACACGTTTCTCCCATCCTAAATGATAACAAATCTAATCTAACTAACATTAAATATATACCATGTTATAATGAATAGAAAAATGCATTTGAATGACATCACTTGATATTCTGTACCCTGCTCTCCCTTAAATACAATCATGTTCTAAAATCTGCACCATAACCCGATGTATTTTTCTATTTCATTAATAAAAATTCCATCTAAAACAACGATACTGGCTAAAATAACCATGTATATTAGATGGATGGTAATACGCATGAAATAATGGAATTACATGTGACTTTCTTGTTTTGATATCAGCATTATACATTGGCCTTTGGCAACCATGCTCCCTCAATATCGGCAGTGGTTTTCCCTTTCTGCTCTTTTTTTTCCCCTCCATCACACTCTACTTATATCACAGGCCTTTGGATCTTGCACTCCGGTACTTCTGTGGTTCTCAGTACCTCGCTCTTCTCCTTCCCTGGCTGTCTTCCTTTTTTGCCTGTTCCAGCTGGTAAATAGGGAGCCTCAGTGTTTAAGTCCAAACACTAACACTGTCTTTCTGTCCCTTGTTCTTCTCCCCTGCAGCCTAAAAATGGATAAGAACGACCTGGTGCAGAAAGCCAAGCTGGCAGAGCAGGCTGAGCGCTACGACGACATGGCGGCTGCCATGAAGGCCGTGACAGAGCAGGGCCTGGAGCTGAGCAACGAGGAGCGCAACCTGCTCTCTGTCGCCTACAAGAACGTGGTATGGCATCCATCTAATGGCTTTTGCATTTTGTCTCCTGCCAAATCTGTAGATGCTCGGGCTGAAAAGTATACAGTCGGCTTGTGATCTGTTTCAGTTTGCATAGACATTTTATATTCCATTTCATAAAACTAAGTCGACTATCATCATGTAAAGCTGTTGCTGTTCAGTTGGATTTTACAACGCAAAAAAATATTAAGAGGTGGCATGATGCAAACAAAGTCAATGGAGGTGGAAACAAAGACAAATAGCACCAGATTTGCTCTAGGCAGCACAAACTGAGGCAATGATAACTCTGCATCTAAACCCAGTTGAATGTTTCAACTTGAGTAAAGAATTGTCGCTATTCTGAGTTGTATGGTGCCTGAGTAAATAAAGACAGGAGAAGAAGACAGGCTCTAGAGCAGTCATTGCCAGAGAATGGATGGTGACCCACAGGAGATTTTATTTAGGTTGCCAAATAAATAAGAATATGGAGGAGAATCTGCAGATTTAAGATTTATATATGCAGTACACCTTTTATAAAGCATTTATGTGTGTTTTATGTTGAGAGGGAAAAAAACAGAGCCAGTTAATTCCCCTTAAATGCACTTGTTTTGTCTCATTTATGAAGTAGGCCAAAATGTCCTAGATTGTTTTCTTGATAAAAAGAAATAAAAACAATAAGATGGCCTGAATGCTTTTATTTCTCATTTGTAAAATATTTAACATGTGTATTTGTTGTCAATAACACACATCAAGATAATATAAGGTCATCCAGAAATGGCAAAAATGGCCAGGAATGTTCATTAATGTCAACTTTTCATGAACGGCCATGTTTTCAGCTTTGTGGTAATGCAATTTCCAGGTGATCCAATGACTTTGCAAATGGTTTGTTTGGCTTAAGAATTGTCTCAGCTTGTTGAGGAAAACTGCCTCCTTCGGTTTTATTGGAAAATTCAAAGAGGTAAACGGTTTGCTCTGGACAGCAACAATATGCAAGTGGCCAGCAAATTTGCCTCACTCACCAGCTACAAAACAGCAGTAATCTATTGAGAGGGTGGTAAATTTGGAGATTTACTAGCCATTTGCCAGTGGACAAAAAAGTTAATTTTGCACCCTGCCTGTGGTGCATTTCAAGATGATGATCAAGATGAACAGCAGCTAGCAGCTAGGAACATCTTTTTCTGAAGTTTGGGCCTCTGTTCTTTCTCAAACAACTGCCAAATTTTTCTATGGAAACATTTCCTCTGGTGGTTTGGGGCAGCCGCACGTAAGGCACAGGCTGCAGTTTGTATGCTGTAACTTATCCTATCTTGGCTCATCACTTGTAAAAATGCCATTTTTGAAGGCAGAGTTGTACTCTTAAGTATGTGCTATTACAGGATGCACCGATTTGTAATGCATCTTACAAAACAATCCTGCTCACCCCTCATGTTTATTTATAGGATTCATAGTGACACTTAAAATATTTACATTTAGCATCTTTTTTCATAATGCTGAGTCTGTCACTGGCTGAGCTGCTATAATTTTTGTGTTTTTTTTTTTGTTTTTCATGAAGCTTTCATAGTCTAACTATAAAAGCACAAATTATGTAAGAACAGCCTGAGGTTTTCCAGCACTGCTGCTCTCTTTATCATTGAGGTTTACTTGATTTTTTTTTTTTTTTTTTCAAAGCTAGCCAGCATTGAGTACCACTCAATACTTCTTTTGTTGCATGTTTCAGTGTACCCAACCTGGAGGTTAGTACTGTCAAATACTTTTAATATGTTAAGTTAGGACATGGGGAATAGCATTAACCACACTTTTCTCACATGACAAAGAGGCACACTGTTATTCTAGTGCTAGGATGTGTGAGAGAGGCCTTGTATTTAGTTGGATATCAGCTTGAAATATAGCAGCAAGCCATGAATCTGGGTTCAAACCTTTCTGTGGCCTGACCCAAAATTAAAGTTAAGGCTTCAAAGACACTTCAGTTAGTTAGTTTTTTTTTTAAAGGAATAAGACCAATCACATTACATTCACCTCTTTACAGTGTATGCAGCTGAAAAAAAATCAACAAATAATTTCAACAGAGATGTCCATAGTAAATAACGCTTTATTCTGTTGGCCATCAGTGAAGCTTATTGGTAAAAAATTAACTTAAGCTTGGTTATTTGTATTCATTTAATTTAATAATCAAAATATGTTCTTCAAGAGTCATCCAAAAATTGTACCAGTAATTTACAGCAAATTGTTTTTAATAAATATAATGAACTATGAATATTAGCTCTCCTTGGCGACACTCAATAATAGAGAAACCCAAAATAGAACGTCCCTCTCTTTGCTAGATCTAATTCCAAAGTCTGTCTAAAGAGAACTTGGTGTAAACTTAACTTTTTTTGTCCACTGGCCAAATAGCTAGTGAATGTTCAAATTTTACCAGCCACTACTAGATTACTATTGTTTTTTTGGGTTGTGAATGAAGAAAATCTACCAACCACTTGCATATTTTACATTTAAATTGAAGTTATTTGTCCCAACCTTTATTGAATGTGAATGAAACTTGGTATGTATGTTTGAGCTGATACTCATAACGTTAATTACCTGCTTCCAGTGTTGGAGATTTGCTCTGGCCAGCAGCCAAATGCTGGTGAAATATGAAAGTGGGTGGTAGATGTCAGATACAAAATATTGATTTACTATTGAGTGGATGGTGTTTATACATATTTTCTGTCAGTGGCTGGTAGATGTTCACTTTTAAAAAAAAGTTGATTTCCAACCCTGCCTGCTTCTCATAGCCAATACTAATAAGATTATTGATAATTTCACATTTTTGGATGCTAAAAAGAAGTTCATATGACCTGTATGTTATGCTCACCCAAGGGTAAGAAAGGCTAAGATATAGTGAGAAAAGATGGACAGCTCTGGTCAAACCAGATTGAACTGGCATCACTATTACAGCAAAAACTAAGAATAGTTCCAACTCCTCAAATGTTCATGTTTTATGTTAAAGATATTAAACATTTCTACCAAAATGTTGTTATGATGGGGCAAGTGTTCAAAAAGAGGCAAAGATAAGGGTCAAAAAGAGTTACGGCCAATTTCCTGCTAAGCCTCGATGTTCCTGAAGTTTTTATTTTGATTGATGATTGATCGGTCTGACCTTGCCTGTTTATAGCTGAAGTGTGCCCACAAGGCTGTAGACCAAATTGGTGTTGATACAGTCAAAATCTAAAAGGGCTTTTTTTTATAGATAAGTTGATTGATATGTGCCAAGCAGTCAGTAAGTGACTCATAGTGTGAGTTGTCAGTGTGAGGTCTTTCAAAGCTGTGGCTTTTGGCTGTTAGCATTAGTGCCACCATCAGGACCATTGGGGTCAAGATTCAAAATTACTTTATTTGTCCCCAGGGAAATTTGCCTTGGACATAAAGGCTGCTGCATAACCCTCCCCCAAAAAACTTAAGTGTAATAACCAACTTGGTGTATAGCACAGACATAACTCCATTCAAATACATGCATCACTGCCCCTCATTTCAAACCCTCCTCATGTCCTGAGTTTAGGAGATTCACTGACTGTGAGATGAAAGAGTTTTTATTCCTCTTCAGGTATCTTTTCCTGTATTCAATTGGAACCCTGTAGCATCTACCTGAGGGGAGCAGTTTCGTATTCTGAATACAGTTAGTGGGAAAGATCAGGGGTAATTAATTAAATATTTCGTGTGAAGCATTTGCACATCATTTACAGTTATGAGGCAAAGTTTCATGTCTCCAGCTCATTTCAGCTCATGGCACATTGAGCAATTAAGACAACAAATAATATTAAACCAGCTCAATCTCAGTAATGTAGCTCAAAATGTAAAATACCAAACTTGACACCAACAAATTGTGACTTTAATCATGGTTACTCTATCATTAAATGTGTATTATTTAAGCTGTTTTCTCTAGTCATGTATGTAAGATGTTGTCTTTTAATGTAATTTTTTTTGTTGATGTTCTTTTTGCCATTAGGTGGGGGCCCGTCGTTCATCCTGGCGCGTCATCTCCAGCATCGAGCAGAAGACGGAGGGGAATGAGAAGAAACAGCAGATGGCACGCGAATACCGTGTGAAGATCGAGGGTGAACTCCAAGAGATCTGCCAGGACGTGCTGGTACGGGGATGGATGGGAGAGGCCAGGCAGGGAGCGAGCGGGTGTGAAGATGGAGAGAGAGAAAAGGACAGGATGGGTGGTGGTGGTGATGGGGGCGGGGGGGACTGGGAAGAGTGGGACAGAAGGTATAAAGAGGGAAAGATGGTGGAAGAAAGCACACTGGAGCTGATCCCTCTTGGCTGAGGAAAGAATAGTCAGTCACATGGTGTTACTCGTGGAGACACTAATAATGTTGCTAGCAGCAGTGCTGGAAGCTGTTGGAGTTGTCAAACAAAGCTTTAATTTTCCTCTGTTTTCTTCACTCGGGTATCTTTGCTTCATTTCTTGTATTTACTTGATGTGGAGGCAAAAGAGTGCTGGGCTGGAAAGGCAACACTGTGCCAAACGTCATGTGAAGTCGCCTATAGTTTTTTGCACATAGTCAGGAGGTGGGGGTGGTGCACAGGATTCAATGTGGATTCAAAAATGAAAATGAACAAGCATTTTATGAACCTCTTTATACTAAACTTTTGAAGCATTGACTGTCAGCTGATGCCTGAACAGGTGTTCAGACCGTAAATATTGCTGTATAGAAAAACGCAAGGTGCTGCATTGGTGTGGGCGTGTGGGATGAGAGGATGAAATATGATTCAGAAAGTCCAGATTGAGTAATAAATTCAAGTTTTAAGGATTATTAGATGACAAATCACAGCCCAGTGGTTTGAACAGCACCAGACATGATTTTACAGCTATGTGATGTTACCACAGCAACAGTCATTTTTGTTGGAATCTGAGCGCATTTGATTGGTCAGCACACTGGTAACCATTATCAGAGATTTGCAAACATTTCATGGCCTTTGTTTGCCATCAGTTGCAGCACCTTATTAACATATAAAAAATACAGACGCTAACAGCAAAACGTGCACCCCAAAATAAATAATTGTTCTTTTTTTTTGCATTTGTGATATTTAAATATACCTGTTACATTTGGACCCAGAACTATACAATGATGCATGTGCATTGGTGCATTTATTTGCGTGCACAGAGGCTTTTATTTTGAAGATAGTGGCGAAGCAAATAATGTTGTTTGCCTGTGGTCTGGAAAGTGCAACTGAGCTGACTCGAAAAACAAAAATGCAAATTGATTCAACTGACAAAGAACCAGATTTGTGAATTCTTGGGAATTGAAATATCCCAGCATCTTTGAGCTGAACCGAAAATTATACTGCAAAGCATGTGTCGATAAGTGACACATCAAGTTCACAACATTAAAGTAGCACATTTACAGAACCACAGGTTATTGTAATAAATAAAGATGCACCAATACCAGCATCGGGTATCAATTTGAAACTACCCTCATAAGATAAGATAAACTTTTATTAATGCCTGGAGGGAAATGCAGGTGCCATAGCAGCAACAGCAATGAGAATGAAACCTGGGTAAGGATCAATTAATAATACAATAAGTAGAATAGAATACTAGTAATAATACAAATAAAAATATAAATAATAAATGGTAAAACTCTGAGCAGCTGACCATATACAATATTCTGGTACCCCACACCCTATACAGTACCGTGCCACGAAATATAGTCGCTCAACACATGCAGTTTGATAAAACATCTAAAGAAGCGAACATGAGGCAGAGCTCAAGGGGTTTGTTAATGTTTACCATCTTCTGCACTGTCATTATCAGCAAGAGACTCGTTCAATCTCAGGTACTGAAAGTGTAATTTGTTCAAATATCTTTAAACAGTTTATGGTCTGTTGCTCTAGTTCAGAGCTTAACTACACAGTGGCTGAAGTAAAGCTCAATTATTGTGCCTGAATATAATACAACCTTAAAGAGGCGAGTGAGACTTGGTTAGAAGAGTCACTCAGCTGCTTCAATTCATAGTTGAAAGATGCTGCTGTCAAAAAGTGCTGTGGAAAATGTATCTTCTGGTTTTTCAGCACTTTTGGCCTTTTGATATGACTGAGGAGTCATGAATAACCCTCACAATGCCAGGTCCTGACTGGGTTAGAACAGAAATTGCTCAAGGTCAAGCCAGACGCAAATTTTTAGTGCCTGAGCAGACTTCTAATAATATCTTCAAGGTCAAACTGGAAGCCTCTGCAGTGATGTGGTGCTGTAGGAATGAAGGGAGGGAAGGACGGGTGGAGACATGCTGTCCTTAAAGCAGCAGGGAGCAAGCTTTGATGCATCTGCAGGACAAAAAAATATGTCAGTAACTTTGACCCAGAAGATATTACTAATGGCAAAAATGCTATATTCTTCCCCAATATATATTTGTTCTCTTTTGAAATCTGTAGCTATGTGTTATTTTTATATGTTAAGAGCACAGTATTTCATAATATATGATATAAAATGTATATATGAAAATGACAGTCCTTTTGAAAATATGAATTAATCTAGACTATTTGCTATAAAAAAATGATTAGGAAAGGTAGAAGTTTTATTTTTTAATGCTTGTCATAGTTAACAGCTGTCCTGCTATGGTTACTGGATATGTCCCTTGCAAAACTAACACTGTGAGCAACCATAATGGGTGCAACACAACCTGGTGCCGACTGCTGGGTGGCAGCGAGAAACGAGAGTGATGCTTCTGCTTGTCATCTTTTGGTTGAGCACACTGCAGTGGCTAACACGCCCACCAACAGAGCAGACCTCTCACTGCCTACTTTGTCATGCTGAGTGGGCACTGTAACAGTTGAAGGAGTAGAGATGGCTAAAAGTGTAGAAAAAAAAATGTTTCTGAATCAGTTTGATAAAATGGATAGTTGTCTTCAAGTAGGAACACCCCTTAGTGGGTCACAAATATGTTGTAAGATGGTGCGTATTCTGGGAAATGAGTTCTGAACCTTCATCCCAACCTGGGGGCAGAGGGATCTGAAATTAATCTGAGGTGCCACAAGATTAGGGTTGCAACTTCTGTGCATTTTTCTTAACTGAAAATGACCTGAAGAATCAATTATTAATTAATAAGATACAAAATGCACATTTTTTTCGCAGTTAAGTTTTATTAAAAAATTCTAGTGGCACATTAGCTGTGTAAAACAGTAAATTAGGCCTGGGCAATAAAACAATAGTGATATGTATTGACAATAGACACTTCAATAGCAGAAAGAAAATCGTTCAATAAAATTTTCTGTAGTCTCACTTAAAAGTATTAAATGCAAACCACCATGAAAGCATATAACAAATACAGCCTGGCTCATGTGATGAAAATTAGTGCAGATGGTGAGGAAATTGTTAATAAAATAAGGACCAGTCAGTCTCGCCAGTATGGTCATTTTTGTTTGTTTTGGTTTATTACCTGTGTGCCTTGATCACTAAAGTGGCTAAATTCAAAATAAGGCAGTTAAAATCAAACTCAGGTGGTTAATTGAACCTTTTTTTCTCCTGGTCTTTATTAAAATTGTTCAGAATTATCAGTATCAACTGAAACATGTCATGCAGCCCTACATTAAGTTATGAAGCACAGACAATTTAAATGGACAGAATAATAAAAAAGTAAAGCTCTCGCTTGAAATGGCTGCTCTTGTCTACTTATTCAATAAATGGCTCAAAACATGCACAGTTGCTGTCATTTCAAGACTAACAAAGCTGACCCAGCCAAATCATGAGAGAGCCTGCAAGCTTTGGAGAAATGGTTCACAAAATATACATCGATTAATACATTTTTAATCGGTTCATTCCTTAGCAGCGATTAATCATTAATATCTCAACACAAGATCATTAAGGAAAAGAAGAACATCTGTCACGCAGAATCATGATGATTTTTGCCTTTTTCTCGTTAAATGCTTAATGCTTTCAAGTGTTGCGGCCTATGAAAGTCCTTTACATCAAGCTATCTGAGAGCTGCTCATAAATCCTGTCCCCATTTAAGCCATAACCTGTGATGAGGGGTCAGATAGGGGTCGGCAGATAATGCTTCATTGAAGTGGGCCACAATGGTTGAAAACTACTGGTATAATACAAGCAGAATTATTAAAGCAGAGCCATCATGACCAAATCGCAGACATCTTATATATCATCATATAACTCAACCCTAGTGTAAGTTATGTCTTATTATTTTATGTAAATTGTTTTCATAATTTCCGATATTACTATATTTTTTGTGGAACACCCTGTAGGAATTAGATATGGCCAAGGAAGAGGAAACCATTCATTGGTTGCACTGTCACCTTCAAACAAACAAGTCTAACTCGAAAACACTGACACGTACAGACAAAGATAACATTAAAGTAGCATATTCTAAGTGTAATAATGACATTAGAAATACTGATCATGTAATTTCAGAGGCTTGAACATTGAAATTATTTGTCCATATAACAAGCTCCGATTACAAAAACTGAAGTAACCTATTTGTCTCCTGTGAGTGAGAACTGTCTTCCTTTTTTCCTGCAATGTTCAAAATAACTATCTCTACAGTTATCTGGCGAAACAAGTTGAACAAGCGGTTTTATTTCATACAAGCAGCTTCTTTGGCGATAATCTGCTCATCTGTTTGTCAGCCATACTGTAATCTGCTGCTGTTTGTCAGCCACGCTGTAATCTGCCGCTCTGTTTGTCAGCCATACTGTAAAAGTTCATTAACAACTGATGACTCCGTAGTTAATCTTAATCCGATGATTTCAGACTGGTTTAGTATCTGCATGACATTCCCAGGCCAGGTTAGTGGAGTCAGCAGATTAAAGCAGTTTTACTGTGGTAAAACGTCTAAAAGTAATCACTGAAACAAAGCTGGTCTTAAGTTTTCACCCCAGTTTTTACCAGACAGTAAATGCAGTGTTCACAGGAGTTCTTTTATTAGATGTTTACTTGTACAAGAACAGCTGAATTGATTTTGAGCATTGAGATCAGTGAGTCAGTCTTTAATTGCTGATTTCCTTTCATCATATAGTTGCTTTTAGACCGTTACTTTACTAGAACTGCTGCTTCAAATTGTGTTTGAAGACCTCTGGTGCTAATTTAGCGTGGCTCGTAAAGGTACCATAGCTGGAAACATGAACAAATCTGCAAAGACTGCTGTAACTGTGCCGTATTTATGGCTGAACAACAGTAATACTATATAATATAGCTATAAACATAGCAGGACCATGTCTACAAGGATTGGATACCATTCACATTTGAACTGATCTGGTGCCAGTACCTGGAGAAAAATTAATTCTTGGTTGCATCATGATTCTCTATTGAAAGATTATGAATCAACCTGGAACAATTTTGTTAGACTGGGCTGTAAATTCCTTACAGCTGAACAGATTGGATGAGGAAACATAATGGGCATGAACTTCATTGTATTTAAACTAATTACTGATTTTTACTAATCAGCTATGTTAAAATTAGCTTTTTGATATGCTGATTTTCGATATTTTCTTATGCTGCGTCCCAGACAACTCAGAACATGAACATTTCTGGCCTCCTGCTAGAGAAAATACAATATAGTGCCAGTTAAACTTGGACTTTGTACTTGCAAAATCTGGGCGACTCCATCTACCGGACATCATGAAGAGCTCATTGTATGACCTGACACAACAATGGTAGCACCCACTGAAGCCTAAAATAATGTATACTATCATATAATAAAACCTGTTCTGCATGTAAAGATGTCAGAGTATGTCACCGATGTTTTTAAGTGCCATAAATTAAAATGTATAGTGGCGTCTATTAACTCGTGCATTGTTTTTCCTCTCTGTGTTGCCAAGGAAGCTGCACTGCCGAGGGTTCAAAAGAGTGTTACTTACTTGTGTGATACTTGAGTGATACTTGCCAGTGAAGCTCATCAGTTTACCATGTTCAGCCATGGTTTTTGTTGACTCTAGGCGGGCGCTGTGCACCTGGAACACTTTGACGTCAGAAGTTGAAAATTTCAGGTGGGAAATTCCCACTTCCAATGTTGTCTCGAACGCAGCATTACACCCCTAGTTCACACCCTGGCTCCTCTCTGACCTCCACACAGCTGATCTTTAATCACAACTCGAATGGGTGTGAATGTCAGATTTTTGGTTTCAGAAAGTTACAGAAATGGTCGGACACGGTCCCTCCCAAATCTGCAGTCGGAAAGGTGGGGGGGGGAGGGGGTTTCCAATGTTAGCCGACCATCTGATAAGCACTTCTGAAGAAGCGTACTGGCAGCCGAAATGTGCTTCTGGTGACTGCCAAAAGACAGTCTGTCCTCCAGAGACTCTGAAGCCCATCAGTAGCTCATGACTAGCTGGCTCTGACTACCAGCACTGCAGACAAACATGCTGCTGTTAACCATGCTGGTTATGGTCATTCAGTGTTTTGTTGAAGGGTTCACAACAAAATTTGAGAGTGTAATCAAATCTACAAGAATCATTGAGGTTTGGGTCGCTTCTCCTAAGTTGTTTTTGGTTTGGGTATCAGTAAAACCATCTGTAATGAAGCAATCAGTGCACTTTCTTTGTGTGCTACTCTGCTATATCTGTATGATTACAGAATTCTCTCGCCTGTTTTGTTTTTAAACCCTTCTGGCTGTCTGTCTGTTTCAGAATCTGCTCAGCGATTTCCTCATTCCCAAAGCAACTCAGGCAGAGAGCAAGGTGTTCTACCTCAAAATGAAAGGAGACTACTACAGATACCTGTCAGAGGTGGCCTCTGGGGACTCAAAGAAGGGTGAGTATCTGTGTTTTAGCTGTCAAGAATCAATTTTCTCTGTTATTTCACTATAAATTTCATCAGGGCAAAAAGCAAGGTGTCTCATTAAAGGCAGAGCAGGTAGATGTTATCACAGTATCTTGCCAATGGACAGTTGTTGACGTGGGTGCTTGAATGCAGTTAAAGGAAGGAGTCCTTACTCAGTGTGGCAGCTAGCTAATCAATGTGGAACCAGAGTCATTTTTATTACTCAAACAATTCAGGTGCTGTTTGCTGTGTTGCTCAGAGTAAATGTTCCTTCTTAATAAACAGAACTTGGTGAACCTTTTTACCGTTTGCAGTAAAGAGTAAAACAAAGATACCATTTATTGCTGAGAGCTAGAAGATCCCTTTTAATTAGTGAGCCATTAATAATAGTATTGAGTCTGTATCTCTCCAAAAATAACATGAAGATCAGGCGCACGTTAAGAGTTGTTTTTAAGCCATGTGCTAGGCATGATCTCTTTTCTTTTATTTTACATTTTGATTACAAAAAAGAAGAAAGACCAAATACAAACAACACTATGGCATGATGCCAGAGGTTACTCAGAGAATTTCTCCATTCTACTTAAAAGGTTCAGCTTTCCATACGTTGTGCTGGCTTTATATCTTAAAACATCAAAGCACTTCTTAAACTAAATGTCTCTTATTTAGATAGATTTTCTATGTTTCCATGTTACATCTAAGCCATACCACTATAAAGCTTGTGCAGGCTGAGACTGCACGTTCCGTCATTATCAGTTATACAAAGCACTTGAGTTGTAATTGAAGAAAGAATTTGATTTCCTTCCTTTCCTGTTCACACTTGCTTTCAACTTGTGTTGTTCTACATACAGTAGCACAACGCAAGTTCAACATAGAAATTTAGAGTAATAGTAATGACAGTGGTAGTAAAATAAATACCAACACTATAATTCCAAGTTTTTGGTGAAAATGTATTCTTTAAGGAGTTTTATACATGTAATTTATGAAATGCATTGGTCCGTTTTACTTTTTAAAGATTTCTAAAAGTGTCCTGTGCCAGAAGACACCCTTGACCCAGACAAAAACTCACAACTTTAAATGTGTTTACACCCTACAAAAATCTAAAATGAACAATACCTACTGATAATATGGGTATAAAAATGTGCTTTTGTAAATCTCCAATTTCTCAAGAAGAGTTCTATAAAGCATTTTGATAGTAATTTGTATGTTACATGATAGTGTCCCATTGCTCTGGTGATGGGTGTTTTCCCTACATTACGTTCCAGTTGTAATTAAACTTTATCCATACCACTACAGCAGTCTGTAAAGTTTGGACACTTCCTCTGTATGTCACAATTTTATTATCTGTATCACTTATCTGTGGCCAGTGTAATGCTTTGAGATGCAAGTTTCTACAGTATAGATATCAGTTTTAGATGCCGCAGAAAATGCAAATAATTGAGATCAAAGTTAGCTTCAAGGTGATTAAATCCCTGGTTTTACAATTTGGCCCAAATTCCTAACATTATGACTTTATAGACTTAAATGAATCTGTAAATATTTTCTTCAAATTTGAGGCAGCAGTTAAACTACTGTAACGTAATAAGGCAATTACTGAGAAGACGGTCCGTCTCTAGCAGCCTTCACACTGCATTTTATTGCCAGTTTGTGTTAAGGCTCAAACTGCAGCTTTTTATCATAACTGCAGATGGTACATAGGAAATTAAAAACTGATTGAAAAATAATTTTCATCATGAGTCTCCTCCTCAATAAAGAGACTGATGTCAGAGAGGGGTTGGAGGACACATGAAACGTCAGTGTTGATGGGAACAGTCTCAGTCATGATGTCATTTGCTCACATTAGTCATACAAGGGTTTACAAGTCACTGACAGCGAGTCTGATTTTTAAAGATTACAGTCGTCACACCTTCAAAAGGCCACGTACAAATCATCGGGTAGAGGTTACAGATTAAATTACTCAATTGTGGTCTATTTATATCCTTTTGCTCGAATTCCTGTTGTCAGTGGTGAGGCAGACTCATTCAGACTGTTGCCAAGAGACGGTAACCCATAATGGTTTGTTGCCAAGGTTATCAGTCACCTGACTCCGATTGTTATGGCAATAAGCCAAAGACCCCGTTATATAGAATGTTGTCACTAGATGGTGACAAAGTTAGCAAACAACTCACTCTGTGCTACTGGGTTTACAGATGGCAGGTTTCATGTAGTAAATTCTTGAAGTTTAACGTGTAATTAACACCAGGTTTGCTATTGGACTGGACTTCTTTTTAGCCAGGCTAGCAAAGGGCCCTCTCAGTTGTTCGGTCCATCACTTAAGCACTTTATTATCTCAACTATATGCATTTGATAAATTTACAAAAAAGCTAAATTGTTGCCAGATAATAGCCAGTGGGTTACGAGATTCCACTTTAGTCAATGCATTCTGCTCTTTTACTCCACCACACACTGTTTATCTGCATGCAACCGAAGCCGCTCAAACTCAATTGTGTGAATGCTTCTGATGCCAAAATATTGTCCCATGATTACAGATTATACATTCATATGCAGATATTTGTTTATAGAGATTAGTACAGGGTTGAATCCTAAGAACTTTGTTGATCTCCCATCTTTTTAAAAGGTACCACTAGCCAGGTCAAAGTTCTCAGGTATCCAGTGAAATGTTTCTGCTCCTACAGGATGGATTGGCTCGAAATTTAGTTCAGGCATTCATGTTCCCCATAGGGTGATTTAAGCTGTAATAACTTTAGTGAGCTTCTGACTTTTCGTCTTGCATCATCATCATCTGGTCATAATGTTAATTTGTCCAATACTTTGATTTATGACCAAATACCTGCAAGAAACACGCTAACAAGATCGTGACTGTGGTAGATTATGTCAGCAAAACATCAGCTGGTTGATGCCATCATTATGAACAATTAGCATTAGTGTGGCTGTAGACTCTAGTCGTTTGTCCCCATATACAAAACGTTTTTGGTTGCTGCTATCAGAGGACAATATGCACAAGAGATCACAGTAAACGGGGTCTTCTTGTGAAGATGCATATCTTTACAAAATTTGTTGATTGAGACTAATATTCAGAGTTGCAGCGTGTAGCAAAATTACTGTTTCTTTGTGTTGTACAGACACGGTGGAGAACTCTCAGCAGGCCTACCAGGACGCCTTCAACATCAGCAAGAAGGACATGCAGCCAACACACCCCATCCGGCTGGGCCTGGCCCTCAACTTCTCCGTCTTCTACTACGAAATCCTCAACTCGCCCGAGCAGGCCTGCTCTCTGGCCAAGCAGGTGGGTGCGAGCACCTAATTTGAATGTTTATGGTAATTCAAGTTATGGACAGGTGGCCCCTCCTCCACAAATCAGTCAGCCAGTTAACAGTCAAGATGGAGCACTGTCTTGGCAGCTGGTGAGCTCCTGCTCCTGGCAGACCTGTAGTCCTCGGGCATCTGACAGCCAGTTTCATGACACCATTGTCAAAAATCAAAGTCATGAGACTCAGAAGTCCCCAGAGAACTGGGCCTATTTATAAAAAGGCAGAGTTCAAAAGCGCAGCCTGTCCCCACACTCAGGACGTCTCAATGTGGAAGTGGGCTGTTGCTGGGGATGCACGATTTGGATTTTTTTTTTTTCAGCCGATAACTGCTGCTTCTCATGGCTGATAGGATAACCTGTCATTTCATATTTGAGTTCACAGAACCTGTAGTTTATAAACAAAGATGAATAATTTGATATTCCACAGCTCCGACCTGACTGTTTTTGTTGTAATAATGATGTCAGATTCAAACAGTTCCTGACTCTTTAAATGTAAATATTTTTTTCTAGTAATGATCATCAGAAAACTTCACAAATATACCTTGGCTTTTATAGAACATTTAGCCTCAAAATTAAAATTAAATTCTTTAACATAATTCATCCAATCAGACATATGTCAATGTGTTAAACACTTAATACAAGAATAAAGGCTTTTATTGAACTAAAAGGCCACGCCTGCTTAGTCTGCAGATAAAACTTATCTGCAGAATCTGCAGCCCTACTTTCTTCTGTTTGTTGATGGATTGCAAACCATTTATAAAGGTGCACACTGCCTCCTACTGTATCAGAGTTTCTACATGCTGGGCTTGTGAAGTCATCAGGTCAATAATTTATCTGGTACTGTTGTCAGAATTTTATTTTTATTTATTTAATCTTTATTTTATTAGGCAGTCTCAGTGTGATTAAGATCTGTTTTGCAAGAGATGCCTGAGAACAGAAAACACTCACAAGAACACACTGTTCAAACAGAACAACACAGCTACACAATAGGGTTTAAGACTTTAAGGAAGGAATAAGGAAATAATAAAAACAGAATAATCACAAAAAAACATCAGATAAAGTTTTAAAAGCTCCAAAAGGAATGCAGGACTGTTGTTTGACTGCATTTTGCAGGTCATTCCATTTGAAAGGTGCATAGTACCTGAATCAGTTTTGCTGACACAACTGTGTACATGAGGGATGTCTTAGGTTAAGTAATTACTGCATCATGTGCTGATCTTACTAGATTTAAAGGAGAGAAGAGATGTGAGGTAGTTTGGAAGCTTCAGCAGCAGAGTTTTGTAGATGAATATCATGAGATGGCTGTTTCTTCTTGACTGTAAGGAAGTCCATCCAACCATGTGATACAGGACATGATGAGTGCAAAATTTACCATTTGTGATGAAACTTAAGGCACTGATACAGTTTAACTGTTGAGGTGATGATGGAGCAGCATGATGCTTTTGAATTTTTCTTTAATTTTTGGGCTGTGAATTTATATACATATATATATAATATATATATATAATATATATATATATATATATATATATACACATACATATATATATATATATACTCTTGATCAACAAACAAGAGTAATTTAAAAGAGCTCAAAGGCAACTACATGTTATGGATCGTAGATTTTACCTTTATTTGACAACATTCAAAAGAGCACACATGGAAATGTACCTTATTAATCTGTGTGTAAGTAAGTTTTACATGAGTAAACGTGTCTTTGTCTCCCTGCAGGCTTTCGACGAGGCGATTGCCGAGCTTGACACCTTGAACGAGGACTCGTACAAAGACAGCACGCTGATCATGCAGCTACTAAGGGACAACCTGACTGTGAGTTTGCACGCTGATACAAATATGTACACCAAAAACTTTCTTTGAAGAGTTGAAAGAGTTGTTAAATATTGATGTAAAGTGATTTATTTGCACACACATAAGACAACATTACACAGACATAGCCATGGGTGTAATATTCAGGTATGGTTGGGATAGACTCCTGCTTCCAGAGCTAAAAGAACACACCTTGGTTCCCCTCCTACAGCTGAGGAGTAATACAGCATTTAGACTATTGATAAAAATGAACTCGCATCAAGGGTTTTAGTATAGAAACTATGTATTAATGTAAAACCATATCCACATTTACATCAGACATCTTAAGCTGATCACGCCTGGTATCTGTGTTGGTGTGCATGTAAAGAACTCATATTTATTAAAAAAAATGTCCTGTAGTTATTTCCAGCAGCTAGACTTAAGCGTAGTAATTTAAAAAATGTTTATCAGTCCAAAACAGTTGGCTGTACATGTTGAGCTTTGGAATCAGTCAAGAATGACAGCTTCTTTCTATGATTTTATTTTGTACTGGCATGTATCAGCTGACAGACCAGTTTTATTTTTTTTTTCTACAACCATACAAGCAGAAAAATTGACCAGATTGCTGAGAGTAAAACTGGAGCGAAAAACTGAAGATGAGGCAGATTAAGAGAAAGTGACTGCACCAAAAATATCACAACCAAGCACCTGTTTTAGAGCAGTGTATGAAGATGTGGGTGGATTTTAATCTTCAAGTCTGGAACATGTTTCAAAATTAGTGTTTGAATACAATAACCTTCATTTAATGTGCATGAGAAGTTAAACAAATTCACAGCATTTTGTTCAGAATTAGCACAGCCAATATTTGTTTTGTTTCACTGTCATCAAACTTGTATTTTGTGTTAAACTGCTCATGCTAAACCAGGCAAAACTTCCATTGTGTAGATAGAATGTCAGATAAATTATAGAATAAGGCTGACGATTTTTGTTAGTGTCATGAAGACCCATGAAAAGACCAAAACCAACACGTGTCACTTGGTCTTTCAGTATTTCTTAATTTCCTACCTAACTTCCCATCTGAGGCTCTGAGCCCTAAGCCCATTGGTTCCTACTGAAGATGCAAATCTTCATGAATGTAAAGTTAAAAAAAAAAAAACCCTGTCATTTCCTTAAACAGCTGGCCACTGTAGATTTCAGCAAAAATAATCAAACAGGAGGGAGTAGTGCATCTGTTGGAGACTATTTTCAGCCGTGGATTAATCCACATTTGGTGCTCTAGTGAGTTTTTCCAGCACCAGGACGCTGTATGTGGGATTGAATCACAATTAACTACAGCATGTTGGTAATGAAGGTGAAAACAGTGAAGCTGTTTGGTACAAAAGAATGAGACAAATCAGACTTTAGATACACAGACAATGCTTGTTTGTAGGATCATTTCAAAGTGGTTTTGGTCTTTTCATGAGACTTTTTAAAAAAAATAGGCCTGTAGTTCGAAGCTTCATTCATTATGTTGGCAGTCAAATTCCAAATCAACACTCGAATGCTGCATGGCTTTTTTTTCTTGTGCAAGTCTATTCAAAACACAGCATTTCTGCACAGTTGCAGATAAAGATTAGACTACAACAAACAAGTCGGAAGTCAGCTTGTTTATGACTCGTGTGATCCACATGTCCAGTTACTCCAGAGTAGAGGTAGACGTATAAACGATATAGAAAGTACAACAGTATGATTTTTTTTTTTTTTACCAGTAGAGCCCTCGCTTTGTTTGACCAAAAAAGTGTCAAAGAGACAATGAGCAAAAAATAATAATCCACAAATCATGTTGGACAACAGTGGTTACAAGTGACAGTAATACTTGATATACGTGATGATTCATTGTTCCAGCTCTGCACATTAAATGTTCTTAAAATACCTCTTGACCATGTGAAACATGTCCTAGTAACGGGAGTACAGAAATATCTACCGTGCCGTTTCCCTTCCAGTGTTTTTTACCCCTTCAGAACCACTTTTGTTGAAATTCTAAGAAAATATGCTGTGATATGTGTATATACCATCACCATCATGCTTCACTTTATATTGTGATATAATATAATAATATTAGCTGGTGAATCATTTTATTCAAATTGAGATTTTTTTTCTTTGTTAGGGTGATGACATCATAAATATGACAACAAACGTTCAAAGCTTCATGCAAAACCTCAATAGAAGTTAAACACTAAAAGTACAGCCTTAATATGGAAAAATTAACAAAACCTTAATGAAAATCTTTATGAAATTAAGTAACTTTTCTCAGGAGGTACTTATTTTTTTTTTCCTGTTTTTAAAACGATCATTTGTTTACAGTGACAGTGACTGACAGATATTTTTCTCTCTTTCTCTCTGCAGCTGTGGACATCAGAAAACCAGGGAGACGAGGGCGAGACCGGCGATGGAGAGAACTAGAGCGCACTTCACTGTTAACCCATCCCCACTCTCTTCCTCCTCCTTTTATCTCTCTTCCTCTTTCTTCTCTTCTTCCTCTCTTCGTACACATAAACAGCCCGTTCATTCCCTCGTCCCACTTTTTCAAGCCCAGCCTCCCGACTTCCCTTCTGTATAACCAACAGCATGAATAGTACCTGACCTTCACAAACGGATATTTAATAAAAATTTTAATAAGGACGGGGAAACAAAAAAAAAAAAGAATCTACTCCATCAGCCCCAGGATCCCTCCATCCCTCCTCCCACCCTCCCTCCATCATGGCACTCCAAGGCAGGCCAGCAGAGTAAAACCACTGGCCGGTCTAGTCTTATAGCACGCAGGGAGGGTTTTTATCCAAAACCACAAATTAAATTAACATCTTTTAGAGCCCACATTCCCTCGTTTTTACCCCCCCCCCCCCCATTTAATCTTTCTCCTCCATTCCTTCCGTTCTTCCCTCCTTCCTAACATCTCAGTACGTTCTCTCACCCTCCTCCCCTCCGCCTCCTCCTCTCTAGCGAGTTAATGCATTTATAGTTGTCCATCCCTTCTCTTTTGGCTTTTCTTAGTGTGCTGGCAACTTGCTGGTTTTATTCCACTTTAAACAAAACAAAAAAGGTTATTAAACTGTCCGTTTATTTTCAACAAACACTGTGATGCTTAGTTTTTCCTCCACCTTTGCCACCAGACCCTCATTTGATGGCAACAAAAAAAAAAAACCAATATAATACAATATTCAGCTGGGAGGGGGTGTGTTTGAACAGCAGTGCAATTCTGCTGAGGTTTATACAGAAGGGTCCTCCTACAAGGCTGTATTGTGACACTGACAAATCTAAAAACAAAAGCGTTCTACCTGCTGTGTAATCAAACACTCACCGTTTTTTGTTTTATTTTTTTTTATATTCTAACCCCAAGTTTTTATTTGAGCCATTTTACATATTTCCACTTCGGAGCTAAAACTGATTGGAAAAAATAGTAAAAAAAAAAAAGACATACATTCCATCTTAATGTTTGAGAAAATTTGGGACATTTTCACAACAAACGGGACCTGCCTGCTTCCTCGGATCCTCCTCCTGTCAAGGTGCTGTTGAACATCAGTACAGCTGTCCCTCAAGTTAATTCCTTAACATGTTCATTTTTTTCTCCCCCCCTTTTTGCGGTTGCTTTTCTCTTTTTCTGTGTGTGTGTATAACAAATCTTCTTTCCGGTTTTTGAAAACTGTAAAATTGTAAAACATTTTTAGAGCTTAACTGTAAATCTGTCTTTTGGAAAAAAACAAAACGGTTTGTCGATGTTGTTCGTTAACACCTGCTTGCAATGAAAACCTTGAAGCCGTTACAGTCAGCTGCTGTTTTATGCTTTGGCATTTTGGACCAGATCATTTTTTTTGGTACTTATTTTTTTCCTCTTTATGCCCCTTAACTGCTCGCACTGACAAGTCTAGAGAAGTTTCCACTTGCGGCTGAATGATGAGATCGCCAACAAGAATGCATGCCGTCATTTATCACCATGTTATTCTACCGCAAGCATTGAGTGGGGACTTACGCAACCTGTGGAGAGACGCTTAAACTTCCTGCTTCCTCATTTCCAAAGTATGAACAGCAGTTGTGCCAGTAAGATGACCTGATCAAACTGATCAGCTGTAAAAACAAAAGTTGAGCATAAGTTCATTCTTAAACTTGAAAACAAGCCAAAAAAAAGCTAAAAATCAACATTGACTAAGAAGTTTTTTGCAGAGCTTTGAACTTAATTTCCAAAATGTTGCATCTGTGAGTTAGAACTGCAAGAAGAATACAACAAAATCCAACAGTTTGTGGAAGTTGTGTGTTTTTTTGGCTAAACCAGCTGCAGGGTCCAACAATAACGCTTTTGACACTGACCCATTTGGGTAAGTGGGTCAAGAATCTGCTGGCCTGAACAGAATTTCTACTGGCAGCGATTTAAAATTTCGCTCAGTATGTACTGAATACAGGCGGGGTTTTGGTGTTCAAGCAAATGTTTCCTATAATTATTTGCCCCTTTTTAAAAAAATAAATAAATAAAACTTCAAAATCAGAATAGAGCAGATGTAATGTCACTCACAAGATGATGTCTGGAAAATAATTTATAAAAAAAAACCTTTTCAATCACTGGCCCAATCAGACAACTGTCATTACTGGCAACAGAGTACGAATAAACAGTATTAAAGCTGGTGCTACTGTTGATGCACGGAGCAGCCATCTTGGATTTTGAAGTCAGGCTTGGGGTTGAAATTTCCAACTGGGAACACGGAAATTCCGACTTCCGGTTCAGCTGGAAGGCACCATTATTGTTGGAACCTGAATGATCACATTTCAAATTTGGAAAAAAACAAAACAAAACAAGGAAGCCGCGACTTTAAGTGTCACCGTTTGAGCCCACGTGCGTTTAAGGAGCCAAATCTCCCGGCAGCCGATCAGCCAATCATCTGTTTGTGGAAGAGAGAGCCTGCGACTTTGGGTGGCGGTTAATGTTTCAGGCTAGAGTTCATAAACACGTGTCAACTCGAACTTTTAGATTATCTTTCGACTGCATTTAGAAAACAGAAAACACTCCGCGGTTAATGGTACCTTTTCAGATCTGATCTTTTAGAGTACGTACATTTAAACTGATTGTGGTTTCTCTTGTTTAGACGACTGCACCCCGCCAATAGTAAGATAAGTTCTAAGTGTTCACAAGCAATTAAAATCCTAAACTAAATAATTCCTCACACCAGTCGGTGCTCGGGCCCTAACGAGTCTTTAGTCCCAAACCACGAGAAAAATCGGCTCACACTCGAGTCTGTCAGAAGACCCACTCCTTTTCTTCCAAAGTAGAAATAGATTATTTTTTTCTTCTCCACTCAGTGTCACAATAACCTTGTCATTAACCATCTCAACATGCCACTCTGTAGGTGTAGAAAAGTCATGTGTCTCAATGTTTTTTTTTTTTCTTTTGCTGGGGACAAATGTTTTCATGCACTGAAGTTTAAAAGGTTAAAAAAAAAAAGATTCCTCCCTGCCGCTCTCTTTTTCTCGTTAGCTGAACAAAAAGGCAGTTATTCTACGCTTTCTAAGGAAAAAAAATGATCCCATGCAGTAGTGAATGTGGCACCGAGCCTGTCTGTATATCTGGTATCTCAAATCATTTTGTTTTTACTGACCAGTATTCTGCTTAAAAATAAAAAGGAAAAAAAATAACCCAAAAAAAAAAACAACAAACAAAAAAAAAAAGTTTGCTTCTGTGACGGTTTTATTGCTTAGCGCGCACGTGGTTGTGAAAATTTAGACTTAGCTTAAGGACACCATTTAAAAATGAGAAAATGACAAAAAAAAAAATGAACACCCTTCAACACCTTCCCCCCACCCTGGTTATTGACGTAATACTAGATTTGTGTATGTCTTTTAAAAAAAAAATCCAACTCTAGTTTCACCTTACATGTTATAAACAGGACAAAATGTAAAAGACAGTTTAAAGTGAAATAAAGGTTTTATCAGTTCCGAATCAGCGCTGTTCTGTTTATTATCACCTCTAGCCTGGTAATGCCGCATGCTCTTATTTATTTTTTTTACTTTACCTCATAAAGAGTTTCCTGATTGAAGATGCATGGCATGCAGCTGGTCTAAGTTTGTCTGCAAAGAACGGAAAACTATGCAAGAAATAACCAAGTTAAAAGCACTGGAGCAGCATATAAAACACCCCGGAGGCGTTGAGTTTTTGGGTTTCTCCCATGTGATGGAGCCATGACATTTGTGACAGAAATGCAAATATTGACCAGGATAACAGAAGGCTGCTGTGCTCTGGTTTCCAAACTGTTCTATGCAAATGCAGCAAGATGCAAAATTTTTTTTTTATTCTCATTTGGTTTTCACAGAAGGAAAGAAACGGCAGAATGGGAACGCCCCTGCGGTCTAAATGGGTCAGCGCTCGTCAGCTGACAGATTCATGACTAGAGACGTAGATCTTCTTTATCAAGCTCTTTTTTTATTCTTCAGACAATACTTCCATCAGTTTTAGTACGGACAATTTAGTGCAGCCCCATGATGAGGAAAGACGTGTGCCCCTCGTCCATATTTGATTACAGGGTTCCTACGCTGTATGGATTTGGTTTATGCATTCCTAGGACTGGATAAGTATAGATCAAGAAGAGAATGGAAAAATATATTTTCAGACGATTGCCCTTATTCTGTTTCTAGAAATAAATTGATCCTACAAACAGAGCATTTTTCATGGCATTTGGAGCAGGCAGCCAGCATTGGCCAAATGTTTACCACTGTGTCAGTGAGGGCACGTCGGAGTGTGTTTGTTGTCTGAAGCGAGGCAAGAAGTATGGCGTGCAGCTGAAAGCAACCCAGACAGCCATGACCAAATTAGTTTGAAAGAAAATGTGTGCGTCTTAAATAACCAAATATTAATCAAGTCTGAACATTTGAGAAGTTAAAGTAGGGAGAAGAAAAGTAAACAGATTATCTTTTTCTGCACAAGGAAACAAAAACTTTGCGCTCATCATTTCCATTTGCTGAGTTGATAAAGAAGGCTGCACAGGCTGTTTGTTACTGATTTGTATGAGCTACAGTAACATACATGTTAACAGTTTAAAGACTATTATTCACATAATAAACATTTAGCTATTTGTAGTCGATACTCAGTCAAATATGGTATGAAAAATATCTATGTCTGAAAATTTGACTCTAAAAAAGTGAAGGAACCCTGTGATTAATGAGTCTTCTTCCTTAAAGCGCGTTTTCACCATGCGAGAGGTTTGGGCAATGGAGACTTGGTGAAACAGAACTGATGTACGTGAAGCTTGTGACTCTGACGTCTCAAACTTCTCCACTGTGACGGCCACTTCAGAAGTGCCAAGACCACGTCGTTGTTTTGCAAGTCTCAGTAAGTCTAAAGTCTTGCACTTAAGTCCTTAACTTTGGGTTTAAAATCCAAAACAAGTCCTAATGTGCTCTCTGCCAAATGTAAAGCCACATTAACAACAGAGCCTTAACTCGCCGTCTTTTGCAGAAAGCAAAATGTGCTTTGTTCGACATTTGAAGTTGCTCAATTTGTTTTTGTCCAGCTGGCAGTTAGTGACGTGACATTAGCTCTTCATGGTTCTCTGTTGTCATATTAGTTCAAACTAAGTTGATCGGGGGAACTGAAGTGTCGACTTGCTGGGAATGAATGGCACTGACAGTTGCTTAAACAAATTAACTTATACTTTTTAATCTTTGGATTAGGGGGAAGGTATCAAGCAGTTTCAAGTCAAAAGGCTCAAGTCCAAATGAAGTCACGAGTCACTGGTTTTATGGTCCATGGTTGCGTTGCGAGTCTGAAGTTATCAACTTTGTTACTCGAGTCTACACCTTTGGCTACGACTCATTTATATGCCTCTGTCCGCTTCACTCTCCACTCTTATGCTCTCTAATATAAGTTTGGGTTATTTTCACTTCAGTAAATGATTACAAGGTTTGTTTCAGGGCTGAGAGCGTTTACATTCTCTGCAGTAATTTGTGTGCAAAATTACAGTTTTAAGTTCATCAGATTCTTGGGGTTCAGTCCTTTGTGGATTTTGACTTTGGCTTCTCATCACTCTCAGGTCGGCTCTTCGATTGTTGTATGGTGTGCGTAATCAGTAGGGAGAGGTTTAGATTAGTGTGTGATTGTTGGCTAACTACTGCTTGATGTGAGCTACTGTGACCAGTCTGTTCAGAATTTGTGCATCTCTGTGAGGACAGAAGGTGGGAGAACCTGGACGATGAGACATAAGCTTCAGCTGGATCAGATCAGACCTGAAAAAATTAAAATGGACGGTACAGTGTGAGTCAAAATTAACCTTTTTTTTTTTTAAACAGACTTAATTGTACCCTGTTCTGCTTTGCAAGTGCTTCCCTCCTTTGTTTGAATTGGACCGGATCTGGGAAGAGTCATGTCTGAGTTCGCCGCCAATGCAAACATCACTTATCTTAGTTGGTAGTTGCACTTGCGACATGAGATTGTCTGCACGTCCAGCTGAGGAGGTTACAACAAATATTTAAACAAAATAGTGCGAAGAAAACACAGTGAAGGGTTTTCTAGTAAAAGCTTACTGTCGCAACAAAACAAGACAACCTTTCCAAAAAATACTAATGACTCCTAAAATCCACATCACCAGGAACAGTGGGAGGGTTCAGGCCTGCATAAGTGCAGAAATGTGCTTAAAGACGACTGTATCTATACCGTCGTGCTACTTTTCTACCTGAACAGCTTCCTTTTCAGGTATAAAAGTTGCAACAGCAAATTATTTTATCATGATTTCAAAATGTGCTTTTGGCAGATTTTATTTTGATACAAACTGCTGGGCTGAGGTATGGAGCCTGATATGTTCTAGACGACTTCTTGGCCAGGCCAGTAACTTCCAAGAGTTGTTTCTTGTTGCCTGGCAACTGCTCAAAGCTCAGAAAATGGTCTGACACATATTCCCTCATAAAACACGTTAAAGAGATAGTTTGGATTATTTGAAGTGCAGCTGTATGATGTACTAATTGATAGTGTATTAGCTGCGGTAGATGGGAGTTGGACACTTGGGATTTTAATGATTAATCAATTGATTAGTTGCCATTAAGAATTGAACTGATTAAAAATGTGTTAATTGAAAGTCTAGAAATGGCAGTAATGCACACATTTCTTTTGTCTGGCAAAGCCATTTGTCGTACAGGGAAATTTTCACTTCAGAAAAAAATGAATCTTATAATTAATGATTGGTCGATTAATTGAATGTTAGCGTTTACAATTATTAGTAAGTATCAAGTCAACACACCCCCATTTTGAGAAGCAGAGCACTACTGTGGACAGGGTCAGCAACAACCCATATATTAACAAAAAGGTAACCCATTTTCCACTGAGAAAACACCGTTAATACGCCAAATATTGCTCTCTCCAAACCAACTTCCTTGAGGAAAGACGTCAGTTTTACATCACAGAACACTTGAGTCGCTGGACTACTGTTGCTCTGTTAGTGTTATTGTGTGACTTTGATGTTTTAAAAGGTTAGTTTGGATTCACACAATAACAATTAACACATCAAGGAATTAGTAGACCAGCAACTTCTGTGTTCCTGTTTTTCCTTAAGGAGTCTGGTCGTTTTAGAGCGAGCTATGTTTGACTTACAAAATGCCGCCTGGCGGACAGGTAAAGCTGTGAAAATATTTCAAATATAGCATACGCTTAAACTGCTATTGATTTAGTTTTGTTTTTTAGGTGGCTAAAATCAGTTTTGTTGCTGACCTTGCTTAGCATCCATGTTGGTACTCCGCTTACTACTCAAACTGGAGGTATCCCAGCCACCATCTACTGTAATACAGTTAACACACACCTCGTACGGCCCCACTTAAAAAAAAATCAGAACTATTCCTTTAACAGGATAATGAGTGAGTGTGCTGTTCGTCAGTTGTAGTTCCCTTCAGACAGAACGAACTAGCTGCTTTCCCACGTCTCCAGTGTAATGCTAAGCTAAGTTAGCTCAGGGATGCAGAGTCATCGGCGGTTAAAACATCAGCTTCAAAATGTGGAATCACAGCTAATTTTAGCATGAAGACGCAGGGAAAAAACTCAAACAAAATTGTTCATTTTAAGTCTGTTTTATTAAGTTTATTTGCAGTTAAAACAGAAGCAGGTTGACAAACAGCAGAAATGTGATAAGACAAAGGATCGGCTTCCAAGAGTGTCGGGCTGTGGTCGCACTATGCAGCTTCTTGGCTCGACGGTGCAAACATGAACACGTGTGGCTGTATTTTACAAACTTTTCTTGCATTATGAACTGGACTTCAGGTGAGAATGTGTTTTGTCTTGAACTGGAAAGTATTGTTTTACGTCGTAGCTTGTTCAGCACAAACTAATCCAGAGCAGCAGAATGGACGATGATGGAGACAGGCACTTCAGGCAAGATGGAGTTTGCCAAGCTACAGCAGGATCACCAATACTTGTTTTACAATAACAACGAAAAGGAAAAATAAAGACAGTACTTTGATGACCCGTCTGAGGATTGTGTCACTTGGTTCACATATTTTTTGAAAATGTAAAAGGAAACAAACTGATCCTAAACATTGTAAACAAACAAATATAACTCAGTGGAGTGACACAGATGTATTTCTGAAACAAGGCAGGACAGAAGGCAAGAACACGTCATGTTTTATCTAACAGGCTCTGGATTTCTGACCAAACTTCACCAAATAATACATGTTTAGTGGACGAAGCGTCAAAACTGACATATAAAATAATCCATAGTCATGACTGATGCTATGTTCATGTCATATAGGAGGTATTTTAACTACTACTTTGGTGAAATAGGGTTTATGAAAAGGAGAATCAGTTGTTACAGGTGATTAAACCCAAATTCAATATACTGCGTAGACCTGGTATTTTTAACCTTAAACATTGGAATCTCTCGTGGTAATCTCTTCCATCCATCCCATATGACGTGAACGCTGAACATCAGAAATGTCACTCCACTAAGAAACACTCACACTTACTCAAAGCCTCAGAAACCAAATATAGGATAAATAAAGTAAACTACCTGAGTGAAGAACATTATGTGAAAAATGGCTGTTTACTTGTAATTAAAACACAGAATAAACCTTTACAATCACCACCTTTTAGATGTTTTTTTTTTCAATAGGTAAGTTGCCCGACTTCAAAAATTTCAAACAGTGGGGTTGGAGCTGCAACAATTAGTAAAACTATTTTGATAATCTGTTAAGTTTCCAACACTCTCTAGATCCAGCGTCTCAAATGTGAGGGTTTGCTGCTTTTTATATGATAATAAACTTCATATCTTCAGGGGTTTGGACCTTCTGTCAGAAAAGATAGCAACCTGAAAATGTTACCTTGAGCTTTCAGGGGACTGTGATGGGTAACTTTTTTAAAGTAAAGCGCATTTTTCACACAGCTTGTACAAAGTAAATGCAAAGACTCAAATATACGTGATTTGCACAAGTTCAGGGTATTCAATCTGAGTGAAAAACTCGTGCATATTGCAGGTGTACTATGTGGGGAGGACGGGGTGGAGGGACAGAGCTGCTGAGCATCGCACAGCTTTGGAGGAGAGAGCCGGAGCTTCTGAGGGAATAAATACAAGAGTCACACCGGATTCTGCTCTGATTCAGGGCACGTCACTGGTGGGGGGTGGGGTTCAAATTTTATTTTTTATACTTTTGGAATTTAATAATGGATTTATCTCCACTCTTGCTGCTCAACCTGTCTGTAACAGCGAGCCATGTAGGTGCCGACTTCCATTTTCAGGTGTTAAAATGTACTGTAGGGAAAAATGTATTTTACTTCATGAACATGAACCGGCTAATGTAATCCGGCTGTTCAGGGTGAATAAAAACAACACCGCTTCCTAACAAGTTTTTCCCAATAAAGATATCTTCATCTGGTCTAAGCTAACAGGCTAAGTGACGTGTAACTTGTTTGAAAAAAACAGTCACCCCAGTTCTATTTTTGCAAAGTCTTGTACACTTCATGATCCACAGCACCTTTCTTTATATGGATGTGGAGCTGTTGTGAGTACGAGTAAGTAAAGTCTCCTCCAACTATACAGAAACAAGGCTGACTGAGTTAATTATAAATTAATTAATAAATTAATTAACACCTATTGCGGAGGGAGAAATTGCAAGCAGCATCACTGCAACACTGCTCGTACTTTCTGCGCCTCATCGGCTCAAATTTGCTCACTTGCTACATGTTAGAAAGCAGTGCGAAGCGAGGCCAAAATTTGCTTTACTTTCTGTGTGAACACACCATCAGGTCATTATTGACTGACTTTCCTGAAATCTACCTGCTACCTGCAACATATACTGATAGATATAAAAATTAATACATAAACCACTATGACGGTTTTATCCATATCACCCCTCCTCAACAGCCAGACTTCCCTGCATTCTTGTGTCAGTTAAAGTGAAGCTTTCTAGAGTCACATCTCAAACTTCAATCATGGAGATGGCGAGATGTGGGTGATGGCTCAGGAAAAGCTACCTTGCATTAAGATGCAGCAGGAACCTCGCTTCTAACAAATGGTGATGGTAAAAGCTTATTCTCAGTTAGAATTATGATGTCTGTGTCAATCATTTCAGCTCTTTTTAAATACCCATAAATACTCAGTGACACTAAAACTGGTGAAATACAAACATTCTTCCTGATGCACACTCATTTCTCACCAACCAGAGCTGCGTTTTCCAGAAGCGTCTTCAGACCAACTCGTGTTTGCTCCAGTGTGAGTAAACAGATCAAACATGTATTCAGTGTGAAGGAGCTTCTGGGAAACGCAGGCCCAGTCTTCGAAGCAAAGCGGCTGAATCGTGTCACTGCTCAGCTGTTTCTTTTTTTTCTCTGTGTTTTGTCCTCCTCTACTGTTGGTACGCAGTGCAGTGACAGATCCTTACCGCTGTCTCCGGGGTCCCTGATGTGTCCTCACTTCTTCTTCTGCACCTCCTGCAGCAGCTTCAGGGCGGCTGTGTTCTTTGGTTCCACTTTGAGCAGGTTGTTCAGGTCGTCCACACAGGCTTTGATGTCCTGCAAGGAATGACAAAAAGTTAGCTAAAGGCATAATACTCAACATTTTCCTACAAAACAATGTATAGACTTATATAAACATCAGTCATCCCTTAGGACCCGCTAAAAGTGTGTGGTAGCGAGACCCTGTCCTCTACCTGTATTTCCTCATGTTTTCATTATTCTGCTGTGCTCAGGATGCTTTAACAACCTAACACATCTGGATTGCACGGACAAATCCTCCTGATTCTACCTTATAAATACTTAATAATCCTCCACAGGTTTGTACCTTGTGCGTGCGCTTTCAGAAATTTCAATTTTCTCATCCTCAATGATGACTTTCATTCTGAAATATTTTGTTTGTTAAAAAAAGACAACAAATATTCAATATAATGCCTGGTGCACACTAGGGATGTGCCAATCTGACACTTGGTATCAGTCCAATACTGGCCAAAGTCACTGGATCAGATACCATGAAAGAAAGAAAACTATAATCCAATACAATCCATCCATCCAAATCCAAACTATAACATAAATGTGTAAGATGAGCAGTATGTCACATTAACAGTAGTTAGCATAAACGTTCGCAACACCTGTCAGCAGCACTGTCGTCATATCAGCTGTGTGAAGTTTAAGCAACTTATTTAAATTTCATTTTGAATGTTTTGATGGTGCTGTTGGAAATGTATTTTGCTTCATGAACATACAAAGAGGAGAGGGGACAAAGTAGAGAGACAAAAATACAGGTGCCTGCTGTTGCTCGCTAGCTCACAGCTAATGTAATCTGGCTGTTTGGGGCAAATAAAAACAACACTGCTTCCTAACTGGAAGTTTTTTTCCACTGAAGATGTCCTCGCCATTTTTCAACAGTCAAAAAAAGACACTGACGTCCTCGACATTTCTGTTTCCAGTCAGCAGTCAACACAAAAAACATAAACAAAACAAAACAAACAAACAAACAAAAAAATGGAGCTGTTGAGAGTAAAGTAAACTCTCTAAGTAAACTCTCCTCCAACTATACAGAAACAAAGGTTGACTGAGTTAGATATAAATAATTTAGACACCTATTGCAGAGGGAGAAATCGCAAGTGGTGCTGATGCTGCTTTAAGTTCTCTGCGTGAAAAAGTTAACGTGAAAAGAAGCAACAGTTTTGTATAACTGTCACGCTGTGGGCTGATTTCTTCCTTCATGGGAGTCGAATATTTGTTTCACAGTTTGAGTGTGTGGTGTTTTTTAGATGGCCAGATTAGGCAAAAGGGCATTCATACAAATAAATTATTAAGAGCTTTGTTGTTTAAGAGAGGGGAAAAGACAGACTGGTATGAGACCTGAAAAAACGGTACTGAGAAATCCCTATTGCACACTAGGATTTTCAAATTGCAGCAGCAGCCATGTTTCTGTTCTACATAAGTATGCAACACCCTTTTGGTGACGCTTCCCAGTGGAAATATTAATCAGGGTTTCCACAGGTTTCAACAAGTTAAATTTAATACTATAAATACAATCAAGCCCTGTTTCACGCCCATACTGGCAAAAAAGATGGATGATTTTTGGAAAGAGACATTGCTGCTGAGATTTGGCTTTTTCTTAGATGGCATTTGCTGTAATTATACAAAACATTTTTCTTGTTATATATCTTATATTTAGGGTTTTATTTACATTTATTTGTTTTATTATAAAGCATATTGTGACTTTGACTTTTTGAAAGGTTCTATATAAATTACTATTAGTTGTGGAGGTAAGCTTTATTGGAGATAAATATACCAAACTGTCCAGCATTTGAATTTACACCTGCCTGAGATCTAATCACAAATGCATTGTGCTCCTAAACAAACTTTGTCGCTGATCCAGATGAGATAGCCAGATAAAAATATATTAATGGGCTGAAAACCCAACCACCAACCACCTTTAAAACAAAGCATTTTCCAAACTTCCAGGACTACGTACACTCTCTCCTCCTCTTGACATTTTTCACACAACTCAAACTTCCAAACACCGAGTCGACAGCTGCACTGTACGGAGCTGTGAGTGCCGAGCTAACCGTGTCCTCTCTGTGTGGGGAATACTGATGAGGAGACGCTGCCAGGCCAAACATCAGCAATTATCAAGGCAGGAAACGCCTTTATTTTGTCACCCGCCCTGAAAACCTCCAGACAGACACGTTTGGAACTTAACGTCTGATTACTCGGTGTGGGAATCACAAACGTGACGAAGATTCACGCTCTCACCTTAAGCTCCTTGTGAGCCTGAGCCCTCCTGTAGAGAGCCTTAATGTTGCTGCTGTCGATCATCAGAGCCTCATCACAGTCTCTGACAGCGTCTCTGTACTGCTTCACTGACAGGTAACACAGCGCCCTGATGACACACACAAGAAAACCACAATTAAACATCAAAGAAGGAATTTCTGAACAAAAATCTACCAGTCTGTTTTAACTGTTAACCAAAGAAACTCACTTGATATGCAAAATGATCATGAATACAGTTCAGTTTGACAGCTATAACACTGTAGAAATATGTCTGTTGGTTATCAACAGTGTTGCCATGACATCATAGATATCATCCTGTGTAAATATTAACCTGGTTTAATCTGAACCAATTCAACACATGCATAAATCTTTCTGATACACTACAATTAGGGCTCTCACTGTCATTTTCAAGGGATGTATTTTTGAATATTTTCGAATCTCAAGTCAGCTTTTAGCACTGAGTTAATGTAGGGCCCTATGAAATCTGTTTCCTGGCTTCTTAAAGGGACAGTTCACCCAAAAATGAAAATTAATTCATTAACTACTCATCCTCATTACAACTGAAGGTCAGGTTTAGTTTTTTAGTCCACAAAACACTGCTGGAGTTTCACAGGAAAACAGCATTACAGAATATCCCAAACAATGGAAGTGAATGGAGACCAGTTTTCAAACATAAAAATACCCAACAGAATAAAAACATAAAATGCTTTCATACTGCTTGTCTGGTGTAATCCAAGTCTCCTAAAGCCCCAACAGGCCAGGCTGATTTGAAAGGAGTCATTTACATCATGTTTTTAGCCTGAATCTTCACAGTAGATCCTTGGCTTGGAGTTATTTTCTGTCTGAACTGGGTGTGGGTGCTGTGACGTGTGCAAACAGCTGTTGGGGCTTTTGGTCTTGGACTGCACCACACAAACAGTATGGAGGTATTTTATGGGATTTTCTGGGTTGTTTTTTTCCGTTTGAAAGCTGGTCACCATTCACTTCCATTGTTTGCTGTAAAACTCGAGCAGTGTTTTGTGGACTAAAAAACTAAACCCAACCTTCAATCAGCATGGGGGTGAGTAGATATGGACTGAATTTTCATTTTTGGGTGAACTATCCCTTTAAAGTTCTAAATTTACAGACTCTGGCTGTGATTATGTTATCACAGAAACTACAGAACCTTCATTAATGCTGCCATCAGTTGCTGGCCCACACCAGTACTGGGCCCCCATCAAAAGATACTTACCACCAGGCCTAACAGCTTTGCTGGGGGAAAACTTCTGTGATAACAATACGACAAAATACTGAAAAATATTTGAACTTTAGAACTCACAATAGCTGTTGAGAACTCCTTGTACTTACACTGGGTTACAGTGGAGAATACTGATAAGCCACGATGGTCCAAAGACCGAAAGTTTCTTTTCTATTTAATCTTTTATTCAAATTATAATATAATTCTTGCAATTTCCTTAATCTGATTCCCACTGACTGGCATGTGTTTGTTAAAATGTTGAAAAAAGGACACCCTAAATATAGCCCCAGTCAACAGCTCAACCATCACTCTAGAGGTCTTTAAAAGGGGTGAAAGTGTGAATGGAGAATCTGACCCACCTGTTGGTGTAGGTTGTGACCTCAGTGGGGTTGTGTTTGAGGCTCTGGCTGTACTTCTCTATGGCCTTCTTGTGCTCTCCTTTCTTCACCAGCGCGTTGCCTTCTTCTTTCAGAGCTTGGGCTCTTTTTATGTCTTTATCGCTGGGCGCTGATGAGAGGAGAAGCAGGGAGAAGAGAAGAAGGTGTTTACATCTAGCTGGCCATCTCCAGTTTTAATATCAAGACAGCTTGTGGGTCTTATATTTAAAATGTTCTCACATGATGCTAGTTAAATGTAAACAGGGCTAAAAACATAAAGAGATGTCATTTTCACACTGTTTATTAAAATTATTTTGCTGAAACAAATGATGTCTTTTTTAGCTAAAAAAAAAAAAAAAAAAAAAGGAAGACAAATCTGATTTCTCTAGGCAAGAGTCTGAGTAGACAACACGACAGAAAAAATAAATCTTCTCACCAGGTTTGTTTTTTTGTGTGGTGCCGTTCTGTTGCGGAGTAGGTTTTTGTTGTGCAGCGTTGGCTGTAGCTGTCTGGGCCAGTTTCTCTCTAACAGACAGAGGAACGGTGGGGATGGGAGGAAGCTTTTCTCTCCATGACAATCCATCTGCTTCTGTGAGCGCCTTCGTCATCCTGAGAAATGATAACAAACAAAGTGGGGAAAAAAATGTAAAAAAGGGAAGAGACACTAGTCGGGGTCAACTCTGTCTCCATGTACCCATCTTAGTTTAAGGTCCTGCGCAAGGTTAATTTTACAAAGACTAAGGCTGGTTAGTTGCATTAATGATACCTGTGATAGACGGGGCTTGTCACCGCTATGTTTTTCTCTTGTCAGGACTTAGCTGAGATCTTGTCTTGCGTCTTTAATACGTTAAGCAAAGCCCTTAATATTACACTAAAATCCTGCTGCTAGATAGACATCTTTGGGGTACCCCTCAAGCCACAAGAGCTATAACAATTCAATCAATTATGATTCGATAATTAATTAATTATCTGATATTCTGATATGAATCTGAAAACTCTGGGTCAGCTCTTCTGATATTTGACATGAACTTGCAACCTCCCCTCAGGCAGGCTTCGGCCCAGGTACCTGTTGGTGCCGTCGTGAGCCGCTGCGATGTTGCAGTCGATCTGCAGAGCAGTCTTGTAGTCTACGTAAGCATGCCTGTAACGCTCCAGAGCTTCGTAGGCTGCAGCGCGACGCAGCAGAGACTTGACATTGAACGGGACCAACTCCAGAGACCTGAGAGAAAAGAAGGACCAACAGGTTTAGTGTAACAAGGTCAAACCCCCGAAACCACTGATGCCTAAAAAATATCCTCACTACAACGAAGTGATTGCTGGCAGAAGACATGTTTCTGCATGATTGATTAATTGACACTTTATTAATTAAAATAGAGCTCAAGTGCGTGTATGTGTCTCAAACTGGGCTCCCTCTCTAAAGGTTCATATGTTTAGTTTTGTTTTTTTTAAAGCCAAGTGTAAAGAACAAAAGCCTTAATGATGAAAATGCAATAATGTGGTAAAACCAAAAGTAATATTTTAACACCAAACCAAAGAAAACAATAGCAGACTTCTTGACTTATAAATAAAAACACTTACGTGTTGCAGTCTTTTACACATTCTGAACAGTTGCCGTCTTTCAGGTAGCCTGCTGCTCGGTTTGAATACAAAATGGCCAAATCCTCTGGGCTCTTTTTACCTGAAGAAGAAATTAAACTCTTTGAGAGGAGCATTTCATCAAACTGGTTCTCTCAGTCAAAAAATCATTCAGCCATGTCCAATTAGAAAACACAGAAAGAGAAAGAGACAAGGCCATCTGAAAAGGACAGTCATTATAACAAAAGAAAGAACTACTGAAGGGGACAAAACACTGATTAAAAGATTAAGACTGGGATAAGATCAGGAAACATTTTTTAATCAAAGGTACAGAAACTGTTGAAGCTGTTGACAGTGAGGTTTGTGGATTTACTGGGACATCCTCTGGAAAGACACACTGCTGTTGCTGGATACAGTTGCAAGGTAAGGTCAAAAGAAGGAAGAAAAGAAAAGAGAAAATTGGAGGACTGGAGCATCACTGGAATGGTTTTTCTGTCAGGTACGTGCAGCAGGTGCAGCCAGATCAATTTTCTCATTAATATTTAACGGCACAAAACAGGAGTTGGCTTTTGTGCGTACTAGCTGACGTGACGTCTGGAGCATTTGTAAATTTTGATCTTACCTAAGAACAAACAGGAATTACACAAGTATTGAAGAATGCCACAAAAGTTATTAAATTAAGAACAAATCTGTTTGTACGAACGATTCATGCATGATGCCCATTGTCTCGAATTTGAAATTAGCATGCACATAATACTAAACCGTAGCACAACAGCTTTGCAGGTACTGTGCACGTATTGTGGCAATGCCCTTCCTCTGCAAACTGCATCATGGATAATAAAATTACAGAAGCTTGATAAACTGTATGATGGGATTCGTGTACTGCTTTGATTGCAAACAAACATGGTTGTGTCCGTGGTTGTGAACTGTATGTATAAGCAGGAAATATTTAATAACACTTACTGGACTTCTCCAGCTCTTTGATAGCCTGGCTGTAAAGACCGGTGGCCTCGCCATATTGGCCCGTCTTGAAACAATCATTTCCAGCTTGTTTCAGCTCCGCCCAGGACTTAGACTTCTGTTTCTGAGGCATCTCTTCTATTTAACTTTAATCTGAAAAGATAAAACACTGGTTACCATCTGTACGTGAGCACAACATTTGTCATATGATCAAAGTTCCACATGGCTCCAGAGGAAACTTCATATACCTCCTTTAAACTAACAGACATGCTGCATGCCATACTGCCTCAACAAGAAGTGACCTCTCATTCTATACTGCTTTGTATATCCTTCACTGCTCACACGTCTTCCCGGTGTATGTGAACGATTATTGCACTATAAATATTTACTGTGGCATTGTTTATGCTCACTGTCTC
Organism: Lutjanus argentimaculatus; assembly: GCA_034769285.1. Classification (NCBI taxonomy): domain Eukaryota; kingdom Metazoa; phylum Chordata; class Actinopteri; order Lutjaniformes; family Lutjanidae; genus Lutjanus; species Lutjanus argentimaculatus. The sequence goes on along the minus strand of JAWZSL010000028.1, from coordinate 10,137,212 downwards.
CACAACAAATTTACAATGGCTGAGGAGGAGAGAGTTGTTGCAGAAAACATACAAACAAATGTAAACACCTACAGTGTATGAGTTCATCAAAACCTGTGAGCACAAACTGACCTGAGAAGGTTAAAACTGAATGTACTGCTTCATGAGGAGGCAGGGTACATTAGCTGTCATGTTACTAATGATAGGCCATAGGTTTTGTACTGACAAGAATGTTGTGTGCATCATGTGACATGATTGTGTGTTCTTGAGCTACACACTGAACCTGCCGGCAATATATGGACATTATATCGTTGCTATAATATGAGACTGGCATGTGTGTTGCCTTTTCCTGGTTTTAAATGCTATAGTACAGTAAAGTGATTTTCTGAATTTAGCAGACCATTGAGGCATCTTTATCCACTTACTCATTATATCCATATTACTGCTCATTATTTATCAAAAATCTATTTGAGCTAATATATTGTGTAAGCAACAATAGACATCCCAACAATATTGTTGCTATATCAAGAAATATTGCTACTGGAGTATTTGGTCAAAAATATAGTGATATTTGATTCTGTTCATGTTGCCCAGCCCCGTGTTTAGGGCTGCAATGTTTATTTTCATTGTGGATTAATCTATAAATTACTTTATCAATTAATTTATTAATTGTTGGGTCTATAAAATGTCAGAAAATGGTGGAAAACGTCAGTCGGTGTTTTCTAAAATCCAAAATGTCATCCTCTACATCTCTCTTACAGTTTCAGTTTCAATTCAGTTTACTGTCAGTGAGAAACAAGGAAGTATTCACATTTAGGAGGCTGAAATCAGAGAATTTCAACTTTTTTTTTTTTTTTCCTTGAAAAAAATCTACCGATTAATCAGTTATTAAAATAGCTGGTGATTAATTAACAGTTGACAACTAAACAATTAATCTTTGCAGCTCTAGGTCAGTTTATTAGATACTGTTTTGTAGAAGTATTAATTTTAACTTTAAGGCTATTTTGAATGCTTAAACTGTATTGTTTTACAGAGACTTGCTTCTGATAATTAGTACACAGTCCTTAATATAAATAAAGACACTGTTTTGTCTGGCAAAGGCATTTGTTGAATATGGAAGCTTAAACTTATACTAAAACTGAGGGCAGACAAAGAGACTTAGTACTTATTAATGATTCATTGATTGTTACCATTTTCAACGATCTGTTAAAGAAAATACACAAAATTTGCAACCCTAGTATTAACAGTCTGTGAAAACACCAAGGGTCATACCTACAATATCGATATATATATTGATGACATCATTATATCATTGTAACTGTGATTCTGTCCACATCTCCCAGCAGAAGTTCAACAAACTTATTTTAAACACACGTTGTGAGTCACACCTATGTGATCAATAATTATTGATACAGATCGATATCGTGATCATTTATTCAGCTACATCACCCACATTATTTACCACCTTTTATCTTGTATCACATTCACTCGGACGTTAGCTAAACTCGTTTAAAATATGTTAGCTTCACTAACTAGCTGTGTAGCAGCCTGGTAGCTAGCTGCTAACAGTTGCTAAAGCGCATCATATTATTGACAGTTGAAACCAACATTTAAAGTTTATTATAAAGGGAGTCACGCGCAGACTTGTTCCGAAGTTGTCTTGTTGTTTTAACTAACTATTAACGTTACCACCACACTCTTTTGTTGCTAAGTTAGCTAAGCTAACCGCTGCTAGCTCTGCTAATGCTAACGTGAGGTAGCGCTCACCGGCTGATCGCAGCGCAGCAGGACAGTCCTCCTCTTCACAACACGGATTAACGACTACCGGCTCCTAAAACTATCTGTACCGGTTGAGTTTGTCGTTAATACTGTCATTACTCTGTGTACTTTATTTTCTCCTGGTGGTTCAGACCGCAGGGGGCTCCTCTGCCATGTGCGGGGGGGTTATGTGGAGGTAAGGAACATGCCGGCTGGCTCGGTAACTTCTCACTTTGCTTTCTTGAGGCTCCTGTACTGTTTCGCTTCTTTGTCACGCGCGTTCACGTCCCCTCGGAAATGGCATGACTCTGGATAAGCGTAGTGCTCTCTCTGGTGGTCAAATTGAATAACACATTCCTTGAGAGAATACGCCAAGAATCGGTGATGAAGGAACTATTCACATCCAGAATGATTATAATTCTGTAGTTTTCTTTATTTTGTTGTTGTTTGTTGTTGTTGTTAATTTTTATTTTGCAGAATGGATTTGTTGTTCCGTTTGGTTTTTGTTGTTTAAAAATGTTTAGTTTTATTTTTGTTTTTATTAGTTTGAGTATTAGCCTTATTTTCATTATTATTATTAAATGGAGGTGTTTGTCAGGGGAAAGACTGACTCAGTGATGTGTATCCCATCTTATAAACATTATGCACCAATGAATCTTCATGCTTGTTGCGCTGACAAATTTGACCAAATTGACAAAACATAAAGACATTTCCTTGTATATTTTTTATTCTATTTTAGTTTAGCTTTTTAAGTACTCAAACTGTTGTTGTTTTTCTTCTAAAGTCTGTTTTTAAATTTTATTTCAGTTAATTAAAATGTTGTTTTTTCACACCTTGTTTTTAGTTTCGTTTTAGTTTACAGTAACACAATGTAAAAAAAAAAAGCTTAGCAGATTTTCATCAGAATCAGAAATATGTTATTGATCCCATGGGGGAAACTGCATCACAGTTGCTCCCATTCAAAAACAGAAGTTTACATAAGGATTCAGAAAGCATAAGAAAAGAAATAGAAATCATAAGTATGTAAAAATATGTTTAAAAAAAAGAAAAGAAAAGAAAAAAGAACAGAAAATATGAGCATTAAACTACATAACTGTAATGATTTATAAATAAAAAATGCAGTAACGTGTAATCAGTGTATTGCACTGCTGAATTATTATTATTTGTACAAAGTACTAAACTGTTGAATTATTGCACAAATTATGCATTATGATTTAAACAGAATTTTTTGTTGCAAAGTAATGATTTTATGTACTATTTCACAGTTGAACCCATAGCAATGCATCATGCATTGTAAACTCATCTTTTTTTTCTAGATGGCAGCCTCAGCTCTCTGTCAGTTTTTCTATTTTGATTTATTGGACAGCGGACTCTCCGGGATCCACAGACTCCCATGACCTGAAGTGTGTTTCCAACAGCAACACAATCACTGAAAAGTTCCAGCAGAGGATGTGCTCCCCGCACTGGTACAGGAAGTTCAACCTCAGGATCTGCTGATCCAGTTCTACTCTGCAATCATCCAGTTTGTTCTCTGTTCATCCATCACAGTCTGGTTTATACTGGCCACCAAACAGGACAGGAACAGACTGGAACAGACAGGAAATGTCACTGCAGACTGATCACACCCTGGACTGTACCACCATCTCCCCTCTGGTAGGTGCTACAGAGCCCAAAAGGCCCAAAGACAAAAATAGTTTCTTTCCACAGGCCATCACTCTGATGGAACCATTCATCAGTCATACAGTGTAAATGACCTCCTTTTAACACAAAACATCCACTTACCCACAAATGATAAATGATATAATTTACAGTTTAGAATTCACACTGCACTTTAAGACCCAACACTGTCAAATATAAATCCTATAAATCTTGCATTATGTATACAGGCATATCTACATACGTCATGTATATGAACCAACTTCTAACATTTATCATTCAATATTTATAATTTATTTGTACTATTTCTATTTGTTTACTATGTACAGAAACTCTTGACTTGTAAGTGGACATTTATGTTGTTGTTCACTGTTACTTTTATATATTGATATGCACACCTATTTGTATGTATATAGAAGCTCTATGTTTATGTTTACCTACCTTTGTTGTGGCTTATCTTTAGCTGCATGTCTGTTTATATCTTGTAGATATGTAGTAAAGTAAAAAATATATTATTTCCAAATGAAATAGAGTGTAACAGATATAAAGAAGCATAAAATACGCACTGTTTCCCACAGTCAAATACAGTGAGCTACGTCCTGATGCGGAACGAATACACAAAACACACAATTTTGAATGACTTCAGTTGTTGGTTGGTGTTTTTAAGAATCCTGGCACTGGAGGAAGTTACGGGTCCATCATCGAGCAGTTTTTACCGGTTAAAGCACAGAGATGAGCCTTTATACAGTGGTTCGTTTAGTTATAGGTTGGTCGTTTTTTGTCCGACAGCCTTGAACGCATCATGAGACAGAGCGCAGCAGTTGTTCAGTTTCTATTTTTAAAAAAGGGAGGAACATCAAACAAGTCTCGCGTTGTTACAGTTTGTTCTATCAAAGCTAACGAGAGAATGATATTCTGCACTTTCGTGTCTTATGTATGTAATATAATTTGGGGCAACTTCTGACTGAAGAATAGAATAGAATAGAACATTTCTTTTATTGTCATAGCGCAAGAATAGCTACGACAAAATTAAGTAATCCGGTGTATTTAAACACAGCCAACAAAAGTTAAAATAGAGAGTGAGAAATAGGCAATCAAAATATATAAAAATTGATAAATTATATGGTGTAACCTATGAAAACAGTAATTGACTGTAGGATATAAAAACAGTAAGATATCTTATTGATGGTAGGATGGCTTTTTGATCTATTATAGAAACTATAACAACAGGACGAAAGGTATAAAAATTAATACACGTTCAGGATATTGCACATTTACTTGGAAAGAGTACTGAAAATCTGTACTCAAGTACAAGTACTGTTATATTACTTGAATATTATTCAGTTCAAAGTAAATCTGCTGGTTAAAAAGATTACTTACAAGTAATAAAGTATTGTTCTCAAAACTAATCAAATATTAGTTACTTTTAATCGATGACATTTAATGAATTATGAATAGCAGGCATTCAACAAAAGGGGTTTCTGTTTCTTCAAATCTTCAGTCTAAATTATTCATATGTGGTCGTGGTCACCTCTCCTCCAAACTTGTACCTGATGCAGCATTTTTGTTTTTGTTTTTTCTTCTATATGATCATGTTGTCATTGGCCTGTTTGTGATCAGCTACAAAAATGCAGATGAAAGGTTTGGATATTAATTCAAGTTCTTCTCAGTACTCAATTCTGATTGCAAAAGTAACTAAGTAGATTATGTAGTGTAATGCATATTTACAGATGAACCCTGAAAGAAAAACTACTTATTTACAGTAATCTGAGTATTTGTAATTAGTTATTTTCACCCCTGCTAATCTGTACTGACTTAGTAGTGCAGTTGAAGGAACTTGTCTATTATTCTTGCTTATTTTGCTGTATTTATTTAATTATTAATTCATGCTTTTCCCCCTTTATTGTGCTTAAAATGCTTGTATTACACACTTTGACTTACCTCTGTCTTCAAAATGTGCCATAAAAATCAGTTTGCCTTGCCCCGTTCTCTTGTGTGGCCTAATTAGTTTTCATGATATTCCATCAAAGTTCCACTTCATGTATGTTTCCCTGAACTTCAGCACACTGTATCTCCACTATGCTTGTAAAGCATTTATGTCAACCCTCATCGCAGGTTTTAGTGTGAATGTGAGCCGTGAGCAGTTTCCAAAAGAGCCGTTTTCTCTTTGTGGATTATTTCATGTGAAGGATTTATAGAGTCACGAGGAGGTAAAAATATCTACTATTTCACATAACAAATGCAAAACATAGAGAAAATTATGTATAAGTGGACATAATATTGTGTTACAGGAATATTTTTTTTGTACCTTTTTGTTATCTGACGGCCCCTCAGATTTATGTTGGCGTCAGGAACTGCTGGTATAAAGAAACACTTTTTTTCTAACTGTTGTGATAAAGATCTGTAGCATCACTATTAAACACACAAAGGACACAACAGGCTTTTAATAAACATTTTATTTATTCAATAAAATCGTGCAAAATAATGACGCAGTCCAGCTTACACAGCATTTGGTCTCTTTTTCTGTTTAACCACAAGGGGACACTTTAACACCAGCTCACTCAGGGTATCAAAGGCTGAATTTATGTAAAACAGGAAATTCTGACTGTGTCACTGTAATCTGAAGATATAAATGTATAAAAATATAAAATTCACAATGTTTTTTAGAGGAGTTAAGACTTGAACTTGAGAAATGTGACTGTACTGTGCATGTTTATTTTCCTCCCAGCAGAAGAAACAGAGACTTCAGGTTAGACTGGACCCTGAACATCCCTCACAAGTTGAGAAAATAGATTTTCTGATATGTAAACTTTACATTCAACATGATTCCCTGATAAGAGCTTGTTCCTGAAGTGTCTCCACCATTTTAAATGTACAGTACTCTTTATAATACTAGTTTGTCACCTATTTTTCTCCAGCAGGCTCCACAGTCATCTGTACATCACCACAGTTTGCAGTATAATGTCTCTTAACATTCAGTGTCAGTTGGTCTCTAACTCAGACCTTAAATAAACAACCACATAGATTAACAGTCACAATAAGATCCGATCTGTGCCCCACAATCTGCAAATATCACTAACTGTCCTATGCTTAAACACACAATACGTGAGTTGTGCCACTAGGGGTCTCTTTCACATAAAAACAATAACAAAAGATGTAGTCAGATGACATCTAAAGTAGCGTAGGTTCATGGGAGTTGTTGTCTTCATTATTAAACAACCACCACTACAGATTAAAATGTATCTGTCATGACTCAGGCAGAAATCATGTTCACAACAAGGTAACATTACAAAAAAAAAAATAACCTGACTACCCTGACTAGAGCACCAAATGTGTATTAATCCGCCACTGAAAATAGTCCCCAGCTAGTGCACTACTTCTACCTATTTGACACATTGTTGGTTTTGTTTCTACTGGGCACTGCTGAATAATAAATAAAGCCTAATATTGATGTGTGACATAACCTCAGACTACATTAAATACATTTTTTTTAAAAAAAGATCTGTCTTAAAGGGACAGTTCACCCAAAATCAAAAATACTCATGGTCTGGTCCCATGGTCTGTAGCGCTATTCATGCAGATTTTCCTCTATTATTTTGGCGTGAGTTGCAGACTTTTGGAGATATCTGCTGTAGTGATGACTGCCCTCTCTCCAATATAAAAAACTAAATGGCACTCGGCTTGTGGTGCTCAAAGCACAAAAAAAACAAAAAAAAAACTACTTTTGAAAAACTCAAAACCAGTGTCACTTTCCAAAAATCATGACCCGGTTACTCAAGATAATTCACAGACCTTGTTGTGAGCAGCTTCATGTACAAACTACTTTCTCTCTGCAGAGTTCTTCATGAAAAAATGTTTGAAATTCAACGGTCTATGCTAGTGCAATAATTACAGTTATTCTAGTGCAATAAGTACACACATTCTAAGGCAAAAATACATTGTTTTTACTTGTGCTTACTTATTTTTGGAACCTGTGTTTTTGGCTGTGGTTGTTTCCCTGTGTCTTGTAATGCACTGATAAAAATTAGAGCTCCGAATTTCACTATATCAGGTACAATGACAATGTAGGCTTTCTTGTTTGTATTTTTTTCTCTTTTTTTCATCACTTTTTTCATTTTGAATGATACTTTAAGTAAAGGTCCAACTCAGGACTTAAAAGCAGGGGTCTCAAACTGCCATTTCTAGCACAAAATTATTATTTTTTAAATTATTTTTCAAGTTTTTCTAGTTATTTCATACCAATTTAAACTACCATTCAATTTTAATTAAAAGATAAACACAATTCTATTTAAAAAATGAAATATTTCTGAGGGTTTGCTTGTTGCAATTCACTGATATTCCATGTCTCTGAAAGGAATAGTTTGTTTAAAGGCATAATATGCAAGATATCCCTAAATAACAATATATGACTCATATAAACAATATCAACTAAAAGTGTAGTAGTCTAGTGACTTGGCAATCAACTTTCTTTTGGTACATTTACAAACAGCTTGGACAAATCCTACTGACTCTACTTTTAGCAATATTTCTCTAATGGCAAACACAGAGGCAGAGCAGACCAGCAAGTTATCGAGTGATTTTTATGATCAGTTACAGTAAAAGTCTAGAGTTTTCACTGCAGACGCTTTGGCGTTTTCATCATTAACGGTCAATTCAAAGTGACTGAAGAACTGCTGAGTTTGTGTCCAGTGCATAACTAACTATGTACATAAAAATGCTTAAATCTGCTGTTTGCCTTTGTTTTGTTAAGTGGGGTGTTAGCAATGGAAACAAAAAAGTAAATTTTTCAGAAATATTGTGTTATTTCAGTGCTTGACCAGTTATGAATGACAATGCCATCAGCCAATTTGAGTTTGAGACTCACAAAGAGAAGCGTAGTAGAAAAATCGACCATAATGCAAAGCAGACACCCAGATTTGTTTTGCTCACATGTTATACTTATAGACCACAAGTGCAGCTGCAGAAGTAATAACAGAAAGTCAATAATTCCTCTAACGTACCGAATGTACTGAGCACCAAAGTCTATGTGATTAGATCCTGTAAAGGGTGATATGTTAAGCCAGCGAATATTTCTTCATACATAAACAGCAAAAAAAAAAAAAAAAAAAAAAAAGTAAAAATTGAGAAATTTCTGCATCTTGACCAAATGTTGTTTCTGAGTGAACATATGTGACTCTTATGCAGTGACATTGACAGTGCAGCTGCCCTTGATGTCCCTGAAGGTGTCGCAGTCGAAGTCGACCACGAGCGTCTTCTCTCCGGTCTTGTAGGGAACAAAGAAGAACTTGATACGCAGTCGGGTGCTTGGCTTCATATCTTGAAGCCTGTGGGGTAACACAAAGAGCAATAAGCTGTCTAGATCAGGAATTTATGCAGTGTTGTGCAGTAAACATCTCAAAAATCCCAACTAGGAGTGAGTATCAAACCACAAAATACAATTGTTGTCGATTAAATTCGTCCATAGCACCAAGTATTGAAAAATGTACCAACAGCCGGCTGATTTAGGTCAAAATTCCTCTCATTTTAGACCAGAGGCTCTCAAACTTTTTCATGCGCACCCCCATTTTTAAAATGAATCGTTAACAATGACAGGAAAAGCACCTACGTTGTAATAAAAAAGGATCCAAATTGAATTTTAGTGAGATACAGGTCAGCACAACAGCAGAGCTGACACCTTGTGGTTGCTTGGTTGATTCGTTGGTCGTTATGCCACCAAATTCTCATTGGTTGGATGGTCGCTGATGTTACTTTAATAAGGAGAGCGCTTCTTAACCTATTATTGTCGGGGACGGGACGTACGCTGATTTTATTTTTGAGTGACAGGCTATTTACTGAACATTTACTGGCTCCAAACTTATTGACACCATGTCAGAGAAACAGCATGTTGAATTTGGTGCCAGCATGTTGCTAATGTGGCTACACCCACAGGCTGGGTTGATGTTGGACTAATGTTGTAATATTGCAGGACAGTCAAGGAAATTTGAAGGCAGCTAAATAACAACAGTAGTTGGTTGGATGTTGTGACATTTTTTTCATGTTGCTTTTGTGGAGGTTTATTCTGCAGTGTGGAAGCTACATTAGCTTTGGTGGTTCTATTCTGTGATCCTCGTTGCCGCCGTGTGTGCGTGTGTTTGTGTTGCTACTGCATGTAATGCTAATTTACTTGATAGACATGCCCTGAGGGTAACGATATCGTTACATGCGGAAAAGAAACAGTCAAACTGCAGGAAGTAATGTGCTTGGCAATGTTGTGTAACTTTGATTAGCACCATGTAGGCTACCAGGTGGAGTGCACTCAGCTCACTGTGGCTAATTTATTTAATGTTGAGGCAATGAGTATTTTTTTTCCCCCTGTTGACCAGTCGATTGATTGATTGATAGAGGTAGAATTTCAATCGACCAAGATTTTATTGGTTGACTACAGCGCTACATGCTTGTGTGTTTTCATATCATCAAGAATACTTTTATATTTTCTATATGTTTATATTTATTGCTTGCTTATCAGATAAACGATGAAGAAAATTTAAGTCATCACTTAGTAATTATTAGTGAAACTTTAGACTGCAGCATTTATATATTACTTGCCACAATTAACCTACTGATGAAACAGTTTGTAAAATTAATTATTTGTTATTTGCACCTTTACTGTAACCAGCCTAAAACCTTGAAAAGCAGTTGAGATCAGGTTAGACACACACACACACACACACACACTCACTTGTATTCACAATCCTCTTTCCATATGCCACTTCCAGAGAGAGTCAGAGTGCAGTTTGTCAAGATCTCATTGGCCGGGTTATTGAAAACCACCTCCCCACTGAACTCCTGGCCTAGTCTGGGCTCACCGTCCACCTGGCGCACACACACACACACACACACACACACACACACACACAACCACACCCCACACACATTTTAGTAGGCAACCAAAGTGCAAAACTTCAAGACAAGAGAAAAAAACAGAGAAAACAAGAAAATGCATTGTTCCTCTACAATATGAACCTTCATGTTTTTGTTGGTAAGGCTTGGAATATTTAACCCCAACTCCATAAAAGGTGCAACGTTGTGTAAAACATTAATAAAAACAAAATGGCACGATTTGCAAAAAACTTTTCGACCTATATTCAATTGAATACAGTACAAAGACAAGATATTTGATCTTCAAACTGATTAACTTTATTGTTTATTGTAAATATACACTCATTGCCCTCTTTTTTAACAACACTTGCTAAGTGTTTTAGAACTAAGGGCACTAATTGTTGAAGTTTTGAAAGTGAACTGCAGGCAGGTCAGTCTAGCATCTGAACTCTTTTATTACGAAGCCACACGTTGTAACACTTGTGGAATGTGTCTTGGCATTATCTTGCTGAAATAAGCAGGACATCTCTGAAAAAGACATCCGGATGGCAGCGTATGTTGCTCCAAAACCTGTATGTACCTTTCAGCATCAATCAACATCTTCACAGATGTTACAGGCTTTTGAACTTTACACTGGTAACAATGTGGATGGTCCTTTTCCTCTTTAGCCCAGAGAACACGTCGCCCATGATTTCTGAAAAAATCTGAAATGTGGACTTGAGAGGTGTTTTTTGAGCATTCCACAACTTTTCCAGTCTTTTGCTGCCCCTGTCCCAACTTTTTAGAAAAGCTTTGACAGCATCAAAGTTCATCAGTTTGAAGATTAAATAGCTTGTCTTTGTAACTGAATACAAGTCAAATAATTTAGTTCTGTTTTTCTTTTACATTTTACACAACATCCCAACTTTTTTTGGAATCGGGGTTGCTATATTACTGTATGTCAAACTTTTATATCACCTGTATGTGAGCTATTATCATGTTATATACTTTTTTTTGGACCATGATCCACCTTCATGATAACAATAAATCTTGCAACACAAAAAAAAAAACAATAAAAAGGCTTATAATCCTGACCTATATGGAATGTTTCCTGCACCTGAACATCAGGAGCTATAGGTCAGGAATTTCTGGCGGGCAAATGTTTTCTTGTTTGCGTGTGTGAGCGAAGCCTGCAGCAGAACACACAGTTTCAGCTCTCGCAGGACCGGACACGTTGCTCTTACATAATGATCCCACAGTGGAGAAAATGGCACTAGTGATGACAGAAGGGAAACTTGCAGGCAAAACCAGCACAGAGATTTGTAAAACAGCAAGCCAGAAACTACCTAAAAACATTTAGAGTAGGAGGAATTTCAGTCAGGCTAATGAATTTAGGGTCCCAGTTCTGCAAAAATCATGTCCAGCAAAATAGCGTCAGTTGGAACTTGTTTTGAGGGAACATTTGCACGTGCGGAGGCGAGCTCTGACATTGGAATGGCTAAATCCCTGCAAAAGAAAAGGCAACAGCTGCTAGCTTGTTTGCATTTGCACCATCAGTGACCAGGTTAGGGTAACTTGGTATTTTCATCGTGTTGAAAACGGTAACATGCAGATAGTGGAAAGGGAGGAGAATGGCACCTAAAATAGGCGGCCAATGATTTGGTTTATATCCACAGCCTACACTGGGTTAGTCCAACTAATTTTGTACACATTCATGCTTCCCAGTGGATGAATCCTAATAATTCTGGTGGCTTTTCCTCTTGCATCACCACAAGGTTGACATTCATGGTTTTGAGGGAAATATATCAAGAGCTATTGGATGAGTTGCCATGAAATATAGCGCATAAATTCATGTTTCCATCACGATGAATTATAATCACTTTGGTGATGTTTTAGCTTTTTATCTAGCGCCATCATCAGGTCAAAATTAAAATTTCAATACGTACAATACATGCAAACCCAAAGACATACCCATCACCCCCAGATGTACTTTGTTTTTAGCACTAATTAGGAAATGTTCACATGCCAACACACCAAACTAAGACGGTGAACATGGCAAACATTGTACCTGCTCTGTATCAGCATGCTAGCGTTGTCATTGTGAGCATGCAGTTAGCATTTAGTGCAAAGCACATGGGGCTTGGCTATAGACACTTTGTGTTGATATATATGTTATTATTATTTCGAGATTGTGTTTTGTTGTTAAAAACTCCAGTCTTTGAGTTTGAGAAGAAATACCAGGACCTGCGATGGGCAGCTGAACAGATGACAGGTGATTTTAAAAACAGAGAGACAGAGGTTTTTAACTGACGGTGATAGAGATGGGAGGATCAAGCAGCACAACGTCATCCTCAGCCAGGTATGTGTTTGCTGGGTTCTGTTTGTCCATGACCAGGGCTGATATCTTCATGCTGTCACAGTCCACCATTGGTTTATGGTAGGCCAAGAATGGGACCACGACTGGGACAGACAGATCTTCAAGAGACAGCGGAGGTGAAGAGAGATTTTAAGTTGGTTCACAAGAAACTCCACAAAAACATGTTGTATTTTCTCACCTAACCCTCATGGTATACAGACTTGCAGATTGTTTTGATTTTATTTCTCCACCCTTTGAGATATCTGTCGTTGTGTTTTCTGCCTCCAAAATTCAATACAGGAGAAGAGTTACCTTTCCCAGGCTGCAATGTCACCTCCTTCACCTCAGACTGGATGTTCACAGCTGGTAAGCCGTTGTATGTCATCGCCTGGACGCTGATGTTGACGGACAGCTGCCTGGCGACACTGCTCTTACTGTGCAGCAAAAGCTTCACTTTCACATCCTTACCGTTCACCGGTTTGGACACCTGCAGCACCACACAATGAGAAAAATGAGACATAGTGAGAGAATCCTGTGTGATTCACTACTATAAACAATATTTTCATGAAACCACAAGTTGTGAGAGACATTTCTTCAGTATGAAGCTGATGGACAAAGTGCCTGACAGCCATCTGCTCTGTTTGCTTGGGATGGGCAGATCGATTCTGCAGGAATATCACATGAGTAACTATGTCATAGGTGAAAGTTGTTGGTGTCGCAACCTGAAATATATGGTGTTTTAACACCATGGGCTCTCTGGAGGTAACCTTTCCATAATGTCATCAAACAATATGAGCCTGTCAGTAGCAAAAACAAGCACTTTTAGTGGATGTGCTTAGATGTGTGCATTTGCCTCCAAAGATTATGTTGCAGCCTTTGCAAACTTTTTGTACCTATTAGTCATTTAGAAATCGAAATATGTTAAAAAATAGGGATCAGGTTTAAAAATGTCCTTCAAGATGCTTTTGGGAAATTGAGCCCTTTTGTTCATCATTATTGAGGGCCAAATAACAGACAGGTTTGAAACAAATCCAGCACCCTCAAGCTCATGCTGTTCTGTGAGATAGTGGAATTGTTTACGCCTACAGCCACGACACCACAGTTCCAGTATGGTTTGATAACACTCAGAAAAAGCATTCCTTATCTGGGTGTGCTTTACACCCACAAACAAGAACAACCACACACATAATTACAGGGAAAACTCTTGAACAGTTCCAAATGTGTTTGTGGTGCAAAAGATGTGGGTCACTGAAGGTTAACACGCGACAGGTCTGCTTATTGTTCCCAGAGTCAAAACTTAACAAAGGACTGCAATTTTTATTATATTGTTTAGTCTGTCTTGTTCTATTTTGGTTGATTTAATCCTCTATTTTGCCTCATGTAAAGCACTTTAAATGACCTTGTTTATGAAAGGTGCTATGCAAACACATACACCTTACTCTTCATGTGACAATCTAACATCTCAATTTTTTCTACTTCATTTTTCTTGAGTGTTGTTTTTTTTAACTTCTTCTTCCTTTCACTTTTTGAAAGAACTTAAAGGTGAATGTAAGCAAAGAAATCTGATTATTGCTGGACTAATAAGGGACTGATGATGTACGTTTGTTGGCTTTTTCATGTATATTCTGGTGGGTTTTTTAAAATCTTCGCCAGGCATAAGCCCGGAGGGGATAACACAATATGTGTGCGTGTGTGTGCATGTGTGTATGATCAACAGACCTGCAGCTTGTCAGCAGCTAATCTCACATACTGCTCAACCCATCAACTTCATTTTTTCTGTGCACATTCATGACTGTTTGCTGAAGGACCTCTGTGATTCACAATTTCATGAAAACCCCTTTTTTAATGTCTCTATGTTGCAGACAGCTGTGGCCAGATGCATTATGTTGTAATCCCATTCTTGTGAACACAAGAACACCTTGAGAGAATTTATTTAGACTTGCTGACAGATGCTGCATCAATTAGCACAGAGCAGATCAAACGGGCAGGAAGTCAGACACAGGAAAGGCTGGGAGAATGTGGTTAATTTTCAAAATAAAAGCTCCTGTGCAGATCATAAAGACAAACAGATAAGAAACTATTTAACTTACACAGCCTACTTATTCATGGTAGAAGCACAAAAAGCAAGGCAAGAGGACCAAATTAATAAAATCAACATAATCAGGCAGACAAAAAGCTCTGCTGCTTAACTGCTGATGGGGGCTGCAGCTGCGTGGAGGATGGATCAAAACCATGGCGCAGATGTGCTGTGCTTAGTGGAATCAACATTTGCAGTTGGAGTAGGCTTAATATACCCAGACTGCAGAAGCCCTGAAATATGTGGCCAGCAGGTGACACTGTTTTCATAGACCGCTGAACTAAAAAGTGTGAAGGAATCTGGATGTTTGTGGAATTGTAATGTTGTGCTGGGAAAGGCGAAGTATGGGGATAAAGCTTGGTGCACCTGCATGAAATATATGGTAGCCACAGAATAACTTTTACGGCTGGGGGCCATCGGGCAATCAGGCCATTGTTAATGCCAAAAGCTTCTGTGCTTTAATTAGAAAAGAGACAGTGGAGACGTGGCAGGAAATGAGAGGAGAGATACTGGAAACAGAAACAAAGATTCCCAAAGGCACTTGAAGCAAGGACGATGGGATTTGTGTATCCTAAACCCTTGGTTTAAGATTATTTTAAAATGCGGTTTATAAGAGCCAAATAGAAAAACACCCTATTCAATCATCTCCAAGGGGAAACTTCAGGGCCTTAGTTTCTGTGACGTACCTCTTTAAATTCTATGGTGATTGGTGGTGGTGGAGGAGTGCTGCGTGGGGTCTCTTCAGCTGTAGAGATCTCAATAATAGCATTGTTACTCTCTGTTTCTGCGTTATCGACTGCCTCCTCCGTATTCGCAGTCACAGCGTTCTCCTCAGCATTTGCATTCTCAACGTTCTCCTCCGTATTTGCATTCTCCACGTTCTCCTCTGCATTCGCATTCTCAGCGTTCTCCTCCGTATTTGCATTCTCGGCGTTCTCCTCCTCCATCTCTTCATTCTCATGATCCTCATCCATCTCTTCATCTTCATAATCCTCATCCATTTCTTCCCCCTCGACGACTCTGGAGTAGTCTCTGGTGCAGGCATATTTAAAGACAGCCCTCTCCTTTTCTGTTCCTGTAAGGGTGGCAGTTCAGTCAATTTCCAGAGTCACTGTTGTACAACATAAACAGCTGAAGCTTGTGTGTGGCATGTTTGTCAGGTGAACCCACCCTCTCTGTGTTTGTAGGTATCGGTGATGTTCAGCCTCTTCTTGGAGCCGACAGACTTGGTGGAGATATTCTGACCGACTCTCTTAGAGTCAGACCAGATATTCACCATTGAACCGTCTGCATTGACCTGCCGGGACATACAAACACAGACAACAGAAACAAACAGAAAACTTCAACAAAACCAGGAATAAAATTAGCTTTTTTGAAACTTAGGAGTTTAGGCTCAAGCTCTGCTCACTGACCAGCCAGTCAATACAATCAGCGTTGACCTCAGCGAAGATAAATGGGATGTCATATTTGAGGTCCGTCTGTCCCTCCAGGATGGCTTTGACCGGGGCTGGACCACAGCAGTAAACCCCTGCAGGCGGAGACACAATTAAACTCAAGAAGAATAGTTTTCACTCTGATTTCTTACCTGAGATGGACCATTAAAGTTAATTTCCAAGTTTATATTTAGTCTGTACCGTCGCTCATCTCCTGTGGTGTTGGATCCAGGACTTGCCAGCCGTCATATTTGCCACCTTCGTCCAGGTCCGGCCTCCTCATCCACCCCTCTGTCCACACGTGGAAGTTCCTGAAACACACAACACAACATTCAGATTCTGCAACAGTGCAGCAGCAGACCGAAACACAACACTGCAGAACTGATTCAGAAGGACCAGAACATTCTGTAGCACACTGAAGTCTTTCTGAAACCATCTTCAAACAACACAGCACTGATGTATCCTCTCTCCTTCATCAAAACCATCATATCCTTAAGATTGCTGATGGTTGTCAAACATCCAAGTGAGGTAACAACCTGCAAAAACTGATTTTTTTTTGTCCACTTGGGGGCAGCAGAAGCAAGCTGTGAACACAACACTGGCATATCATCACTTTAAGTTGATATAGTGAACAATTGCCTATTAACACATTGAGCAGTTACATTCATTTGGGGTTGCGTTTCTAACCACCTGATGAATGTAACCAGCCATGACCTGAGCATGTGCAAAAAATTGGCATAAACTGTCTATGGCAATGAATGCTTGAATTATGTAGCCTATGTACAATTGCAAAACAAAAACAATGCAGTAGTCAGTATCAGCCCTTTTATAAAATAAAATAAAATAAAAATAACAAAATATTCTGGCAGTTACACATTAAACATTTTGGAGAACACATAAAGCTGAATTAACAAAAATATGGGATAAATATAAAGTTCTCCTCAAAATAAAGCAAAACACAAACGTTTCAAACTAGAACACTGAAATTCTGCAGCAAAGACTCAAATGCAAGTCAATACTTTAAAATATTACATTCAGTATTTTGCAAAAAACATTTTGAAAGTCTGGAACTGCATTTTTACAAATCAAGGTACCAAGGTATTGGGTAATTTATTTGTCATTATACAAAACAAGGTTGAGCAACAAAATGAATGGACAATAATGACAATTGATTGGGGGATCAAGAGCTCTTGGGTGTGATGGCTTAAAGCATATTGCCACACCCAAACAATAATATAAATCTGCATATTTGGAAAACCACAATGGACAATAACCCTGTGGTGTTTTCAGACCGATTACATAATTGCGGTTAGCCAACTGCTGTACATAGTGACATGACTTTGGTCTGAAAATGCGTCTCATCATGCCTCTGACCTATAAAAGTTGGCAACACATTTCACTCTGAGAAATTTATTTTGCTTTTTAAATGCCTGATTAAAATGATTTATTTAACTGTGAGGAGTGGCACCAGTCTGGAAATACATTACACACCCATGAGAATTTACCACACCAAACTGTGCCAAACTGTGAACAAGTTCAAACCTTGACACCGTTGACCTGATTATTTGTTGGCAAAGTCAGTTCACAAAGTCTACCTATTCTTTGCATGACTTTGAGCAGGTCTTATCAATACTTTATATTAAGAATGGATCACTTGACTACTTTTATGTGGGGCTGCCACCTGATAGCCGATGATTCAAAGTCGGAGTGATTAGTCGGAGCCCCGTAGTCAAGTGAAATTCTTCCAGTTGAGCATTCTCTTTGTTTTTCCTTTGTCAGTCAGCGTGCATTACAGTTAAGGGATAAAACAGATAGAAGCTTACAAAAATGTGCAGGGAGAGTGTTCCAATGAGGAATTAAAGGGAATTATAAATATACATTTACATTAGCTGGTGCAAAATATCCTTGGGACCACATGTGTTGTCAGTTGATTGAGTTTTCTTTTTTTTTTTTTATCTGTGTCATTGCACACAGAATGTAACAGAATGACAGGCTGTAAACTTTGCAAACAGAGTCTCTAAATCAACACAAACCAAACTGCAAACAAACTGTGATGGAAGAGGAGAGCGGTGATCGAAACGCAGAGCAGTGTGACCATCCCATCCAGGCGCATCCACAGAGCGTGCACAGCAGGTGACGCTTGCCTGTTTGCTGCTTATGCTGCTTTTTGCCTCTGACATTATGGAAAGGATCATGACAGTGAGACACCTTATTTTAAGTAAAGATAAGTTTTGTGTAATTAGAAACAGCTGTTTAATTACTCTCTCCAAACTCACCAGACTGCTTTTGTATCAACAGTAGTTTTATTCAAACTTTACAGGAACTAAATAAAACTCACCAAAATCATCTTGGTTCATCTTCCCATTGTTTCTCAATTCTGGTTTGGTCTAAATAAATAGTTAATTCACAGCATAAAGGAGCGCAGAGCCTCCTGCCCAGGTGATGCTGGACAGAGGCTGTAGCCTCGGAGAAGAAGCGCCGCAGGTCTGATGATTTTATAACTGTATAACTACAGGAGGACGCACACTTTTAATTTCTCTAACTGTTTGAATATCTGATATTTTCACATCACAGATCACGCAGAAAGGCATTATAATGCGAGTCTGACTGGTAAAACATAGGCTCATGTTGGAATTTAATGTGGCGCACTGCACTGTAATAAGAGGATAATCGTCAGATATTCCTATAGGACAGCCAAATCTGATTTGACTAAATAAAATCTTAGTTGGGCACAGCCCTGCTTTTATGTGTTCACTTGTAGTGACCATCCCACAGAGAACTATCCTTCGGTTTTAGTGCCTTTCAGTTAATCTCTTCTTCACTCTCACCAATCTCATAGCGTCATTTCTGGCCACAGCAGACAGGAGACAGACCACTGAAGTGATTAGCTGGTGATAGCTGGTCAAAATGCATATTTTCCCCTTGCCTGTTTGGTGCTGAGTGATTTTTTTTTTCTTTTTTACCATGATATTGCAATATTCAGTGTATTGTAAGATTGCTAGCATTTACGCATTGAACATTTTGGAGGACATGCAAAGCCGAATTCACAGAAATACGGGATAAATATAAAATTCTCCCTAAAATAGGAGGCAAGCACAACATAAACCACTTAAACTGGACTCAAATGCATACTTTAAAATATCACATTCAGTATTTTGAAAAAAAAAAAAAAGTAAAAATCTGGAACTGCATTTTACAAATAAAGGTATCAAGGTAATTTATTTGGCATTACACAATAAAGGGTTGCGCAAAAATAATGAATGGACAATAGTGACTCCTTATCGGCAGATCAATAGCTCTTGGGTGTGATGGCTTAAAGCGAATCACCACACCCAAACAATAATATAAAGTTGCATGTTAAGTCCTTTGGAAAACCACAATGGACAACGAACATTTCGTGCTTTCACACCATTTGTGCAGCTGTGGTTAGCCGTACATGGTGTACGTAGGCCTACATGATTTTTGGCCTGAGATTGTTTCTCATCACGCCTCTAAGTTGCCATCACATTTCCCTCAGGAAAATTGGCACATTGCTCTGGTTTATTTAGATGAGAGACACCGGTCTGGACGGCAATTTACTTACCTTGCGAGGCAGCTGGATTCGCAAGATCACAAGATCGTGCGAGAATCCATCTCGCCAGGCAAGTTATCCATTTGTGTACGCACCAAAAGTGATACAGCCAATCACCATCTTAGGAGGGACTACTATTATGGGTGTGGCCTTTTTAGTGTTACGACAGCGAGAAGCAGCCATGGAAGCGACTCATTTCGTACAAACAATGGCAGCTCCTGAAGAAGTTAGCGTACATACTGCGATAGCATCAGTTATATCAGAACTGGAGAGTATTTCTTCATAGAAAGAAGAGCAAAGAACGACACTGAAGGGTTCTCTCGATGGAAAAGATGTTTTTGCTCTTCTCCCAACCGGCTTCGACAAGAGTTTGATCTGAATGGCTGAAATTAGTCTGTGTTACACGTGATGGACAGATAGTTCATCCAGTCACCTGCTGAATGTTTTTAGTGTTTTTTTTAAGTGCCTGCCCTTTTCCAAACAGTTTCCAGGGATGATTGCCAAGATGGTTCTGTGAAACAAACCATCTGGTGTGTCAGGTTAGGAATTTACCACACACACAGGGATCATTTTCAAATCAATAAAAGTATTTTTAATTCAATAAAATCATTTTAAAATTTATATTTTGTGTCAAATTATTGATTTTTTCTAGCAAGTAGTCATGTAATAACCGGGATAATTTTTCTATATAAGGGAACCCGAAACACTCTGGTGAAGGTAAGATAGCCAAAAATGTTTGGTGAATAAAGCATGGTGCTGGAGAAGAGATGTGTAACGTTTTAATTTTGATGGACTTCCCTTGAAGCTCACACTGGTCTACGCCTCGCTGTGTGTGCAAAGTAAGAAATTATAGCCTCTCACCAAACACTGTCACGGGTTTCTTTCTGTTTGACTCCATAGTTGGCGTGGTACACGTCAATGGTCAGATTCCTGTTGCAGTCGTGGGCTGACTCGAAGTTGGTGACCACGCGGCAGGGGATACCCAGCAGGCGCATCACTGGAACCAAACACAAAATATCTGAGTCATTCATTTAAGTTTAAAGTTCATAAAGTTTAAAGTTCTTGAACTGGTCCCATTCAAGATTCTTGGAACCTTGGTGCAATCTAGCGAACCAGTTTTGAGTGGAACCATTGTGATCAAGAACTAACCTGTAACCTGTGTCCAACAACCTGTAGAGGTTCTCACTTCAAGACACAGAAAACACGCTATTTCCTGGTTCCAGCTGGGAAACAACTATTCGGGTTTTGAACCAATTTATTTTTGGTCCAAATGCTCTGAACAGTTCACAATTAGGTGCGTAAAATGGAACAGAAGTGGTTTCTTGTTGGTGGAAAGGGCTCTAAAGCATGATGTTCCTGAAATAAATAGTAATAGTAAACATTATAATTTCCAAATATTTATCTTCACTAATTAACACAATGCTGTGTTGTCCGTGGTTCTGACACAGAGCAGAGGAGACTGACAGACAGACAGACAGAATGTCACTTTCTTTGGTTCCTGCTTGCTTTTCTTAGTTGTAAATAGAACTTTCCACAGACAGAAGGGAGACAACAGAGAGGTGAAGGGACGGTCTCTGAGGGAGAGAGTGCGTAAGAGCTGCAAACAGCTGTTTCTATGTGCCTTTGAAACTTTATGTAAAGTCCTCCTGTGTAAAAATAACTCAGTGAATTAATTTTGATTCAAGAACTCTTGAATTAATTAATTTACATTCATCATTCATTCATTCATGATGATGTTGATATGATTCATGATTCAAGGTGAGAAGCACAAAAATGTTTCCTGTGTCCCCTGCTGATTTTGTGATTTTGTTTCTTGTTTGACTGATTGATTGTTTTATTGTTTTCTTGATTAATACATGCATTATTTGATTTAAAAAAGCCTTATATTCTTATTGTTAAGCCTCTATGAACTGTTATTTACAGTATTCACTGTCTGTAGTATTAACAGTAAAATGCTGCCACGCACTTCCATGTATGCGCATGCTCATTGATGTTTTTAGCAGCAGAAGGCCACTGTTACTTCAAACCCAGTTTATGATTAATATTATTAATAATGTTATAACCTGGTTGGTTTCTCCTTGAAATCAGATTGAACAAGCCTGTGTTTACATTTTCCCTGGTTAAAAAGAAGCATGAGGAGATTTATATTTAGATAATTTTATTTTTGACATTGTATTTTGTGGTTATTAAGGTGGAAAAAGGACAAGTTTTGTCCACAGGGGGCTCCAAAATCAACACAATGTAAGTTTCTTTAGCCATAACACACATGAGCTCGTGTCATGCATAAAATGAAGCTAAGATTCAACAGCATTTCTTGTTGAACAACAGTGAACATTTTGTTTCAATGCTAACAAAGCTTTTGAGGGAAACCATAGTGTTGGCAGAGACACAAGGGAGGTGGCTGTAATAGACTAAAACTATTCCAGAAATCCTCCAGCAGAGTCATGTGATCACTGTCAACATGATGAATCATGATGAGACTTGTTTTAATTTGATGTGAAAAACATGTTTGTGTTGTAGCGCTCTATTCTTAGTCACATCATAATGTGATAATAATAACTAAAGTTCAGTTCAGTTCAAACATTTTATTATTACCCAAGTGGGGAACCTGACTTGCAATCAAGGACACAAGATAAATCAGTATCGTTCTTACTTATTTTACCAATTTTAGTTACATAGACAATATTTTAATTCAAATTAAGATTTTAAGACAGTTGGGGGAGTTACTTGAGGAGCAACTTATTTTTATTAGGGCTGCAACTACAGAGAATTTTTATCACCTTTTATTTAGTATAAAAAAATGTTAGCTGGAGAATAAAAATGTCCATTGTAATTCCCCAGTGCACAAGGTGACCTCTTCAACTGAGTTGCGTTGCCCCAAACAGTTAAATTATGTTTAAAACAGACAACTGTGGCAAAATGTGGCAAAATCTCTTATTCCAGAAGCTGCAGCAGCCAGTGAATGGCATTTTTCCTTAACGGTTTCCTTAATGGCTTTAGTAAACGTATATTAAAGTATCGTAAAATATGTTCAGTTAAAGGTAAAGTATAGCGTGCATTTATGCTGATTTTGCCAACCCCACTTTAAGTAATCCAAATGATCCATTTAAGTTTGCAATGACCACCAAATTATTATTATTATTTATTTTTTAAAAAGATTTTTTCGGGGGGGGGGGGGGGGCATTTCTGCTTTATTTAGACAGGGACAGTAGAGACAGACAGGAAAGGCAGGGGAGAGAGAGAGGATGATATGCAGCAAAGGGCCACAAGCTGGAGTCAAACCCGTGCCGCTGCGTAAAGACAAAACTAATATTTATCATTACAGATGCTGTTACCTGAGCACATCACACCGGCAAACACCCAGCACTGCCCGTACTTGACCGGGTCACAGTTTTCGATGAACCACTGCTTGAGGATGGCGTGACTGCCGTTCCAGTGAGAGGGTTTGACCCCGTCAAAATAAGGCCCTCCCCATTGACCCTGCAGCACACCATTGTCATCTTCACTGTTGATCTGGAAAAAACAGACATCTGTCAGCCTTTTTTAGATTTTGAAAACTACACCGTCTACATCGGCTGTCTTCTTCTTCATCATCTCTTCATTAGCACATTGCAAACATTTACTAAACACAAATGTAAATGAGGTATAATGTTCATTATGTTCACCACCTTTGTTTATCATATTACCATGCTAACATTTTCTAATTGGCACAACACTCAAGCTGAAAAATCTACTTTCACTTCCATTTTTTAAAATGTCAATTCAACATTGCTATAAAACATTTGTGGACGTAACGTGTCAGACAGAGAATGTCCTACCATGGCGCTGACCACACGGCTGACGTAGATGGGGTTGCAGCGAGCAGAAACATCATCAGCTGGGTTTTCAGGGTGTTTGTGGTTGACGTCCAGAATCCTCAAACAAATCTCAACCATGGTGTCCTCAAACTAGACAAGAGACAGGAAAAAAATTATTTGAATCATGGCAACTAAAGAGACGTCATGAGCTCTTGTATTCAAGTAACTGCATGTCCTGGACTACAGGAAGTTAAAGCTCAGTTTTCAAATGTAAAAAAAAAAACAACCAGAATAAAAACATAAAATGTCTTCATACTGCTTGTCTGGCATAATCCAAGTCTCCTAAACCCCTGACATGCTGTTTGCACACCCTCACACCAGTCACACCCAGTTCAGACAGTGTGCATGTGCATGTGAACGTGGCTCCAAGCTAAGGATCTGCTGTGAAGAGTCAGGCTAAAAACATGGTGTAAATAATGACTGAATTTTCTTTTTTGGGTGAACTATCCCTTTAACTAATGTGAGCAAAACACTAGCTAACAACTGATTTAGATTAGCTAGCTTGCATTTTTCTAATATTAGCCATCAGATCAAACTAGTTAGCTGCTGATGTAGTTTAGCAGCCAGTGACCGAGCATTTTGCCACAGCTAGCTAACGATTTATATAGATTAGCCTGCTAGTTAGCTAGTGTTTTGCTTGCATTGTTGCAACACTGTTTAACCATTTTCAAAATTTTGTTTTCTTTTCAACACAGGTGAGCCTAGCACATAGCATATCTAAGTACAGGAAACAGGAAAGGAGAAATTTGACCAACGTTCCAAAAGGTGCAGTCGGTTGTAAAATTTCATCACTACTGAATACTTAAAGGACCAGTGTGTAGGATTCACAGCCATCTGGTGGTGAGCTTGCAGATTGCAAATAGTCTCCCCTTCTAAAACTGTGGGAAAATATCAGCCACAAAACTCCCCCAGGTTGTATCAAGAACCATCGTTTGGTTCGTCCATTCTAAGCTTCTGTATAAACATGGTGGTGCAACACGGCAGAATCCACGGAAGAAGACCCACGCCCTGTGTACATTTAAACGGCTAATTATAAGGTAACAAAAACATAACAATTCTTATTTTCAAGTGATTATAAACTAATGAAAACATACACATGAATAATCAGTTCCATCTCTGCCATTTTCTGTCCATAAATTCCCAGTAAATAGTACACACTGGACCTTTATTGTTGAAATTTAAATACCACTGAATTTATAGCACTAAAACATTTTACTTTCAAACTCGATAGAAAATTCAAAATATTTCAGTGGCATTTAAATTTTACTATTAGGTATTCAATCACTTAAAAGATTAACATCTTCATTGACATTATTTGCTTTCATAAAACTCTCCCCATGATTACCAAACTGTCAGTACATCATGATGGGGAGAGACCTGTAGGGAATGACTGTAACAATCGTGATTGGCTGTGACTGTTACGACCTCAAGCTCCACCATCTGTATGATAAACATGAGGCATGATATTGGTTTCTTTTATGATCCAAGTGCGCTGAGCGCCTCCGGCGATGATATTACCAAAACTGTGCAGACTGTGCATCAGATTGAACGTCAGTAAGCCTTGGTACCTGTCCAAATTCCCAGTGCATGGGGAAGATGTAGTTTCCACTTCCTTTGTAGATGATTCCTTGTTCATTCATCACATATTCCTGTTTCTCCTCCTCATCGGCCATATACACCCAGTCATCTACAGAGAGATAGATTTAGTTTACTCAAGTAAAAGTCCTGCATTCAAAATCTTATGTAAGTATAGATAGATAGATAGATAGATAGACAGACAGACAGACAGACAGACAGACAGATAGATAGATAGATAGATAGATAGACAGATACCAGGACACCAGGGGTTGAAGAGCACCACCAGCGTTGCCAGCAACATTTCCTCTTCCCTGTATGTTGCACACAGGATGTACTCCCCAACAGGGGCGTCAGCAGGGGGCGTAAAGATCAGGTCCAAGACACCAGTTAGGAGGGAGGGGCCCTGCTGAAGCTCTACCTTCCACACTGCCTTTGCTGATGGAGAGCGTTTCATACCATCAGGGATACTGAGGTATGACATCGTCCCCAGTTCCTCAGCTGAATATGCTCCTGTAGAAAGTAGTCAGACATTCATTTACTGCTGAAATAATACTCTTAATACAACCATTCATCAGTTTTCACTGGGCTAAACCATCCAGTTAAAGCAGCAATGTGATATTTCACTTATTGTCAACAAGTCCATTGGAAAGACCAAATATCAAGAGCCCACTGACACTGTGGTGTTGTTTGTGCAGCTAAAATGTGAGCCTCATGTAGCCAGTCTACTGTACTTTACCTGATCTGATAAACCCTGCTGTCAGTGTACACACAGTATTATTCTTAATCATGGTAGAGTATTCGCCAAAGGCCTCCATGTTGCACTGTCACATTTCTATGTTCTTGTACACATGCTTGGTAAGGCCAAGTGTTTGCAATCAGCAACTTCCCCGCTAGATGCCACTAATTCCTACACGCTGGTCCTTTAGGTTAGTTAATGTGAGCAAAATGCAAGCTTATCCAACTAGCTAACAATTGATGTAGATTTGCTAGCTACTTAGTTTGCATTTTGCTAATATTAACTATCAGATCTAACTAGTTAGCTACATGTGTAGTTTAGTTAGCCAGTTAGCTAGTGTTTTGCCATAGCTTGCAAACAATTGAGGTAGACTAGCCTGCTAGTTAGCTAGTTTTGCTTATACAAGCTAGTGTTTTGCTTTCACAGGTCCCCCAGCAACATCTTTTATCCACCTTAAAAAATTCTCTTTCTTTTCAACATAGATGAGCTTAGCACATAGCATATGTCAGAAGAAGACAGGAAACAGTAAAGGAGAAATTTGATAAGCATTTCAAAAGTGGCTGTCATTTGTAAAATTTCATCACTGCTGAATGCTTAAAGGAACAGTGTGTTGAATTTACAGCCATCTAGCGGTGAGCTTGCAGACTGCAATCATTCTTCCGTTCCAAAAGTGTAGGAGAACCTCCGTCCACAAAACTCACCCAGGCTGTATCAAGAACTAGTGTTTGGTTTGTTTGTTCTCAAGATGTGTATACAAATGTACACTGCCTGGCCAAAAAAAAAAGTCGCCACCAAAAAAAAGGTCATACACTCTAATATTTCGTTGGACCGCCTTTAGCTTTGATTACGGCACGCATTCGCTGTGGCATTGTTTCGATAAGCTTCTGCAATGTCACAAGATTTATTTCCATCCAGTGTTGCATTAATTTTTCACCAAGATCTTGCATTGATGATGGTAGAGTCTGACCGCTGCGCAAAGCCTTCTCCAGCACATCCCAAAGATTCTCAATGGGGTTAAGGTCTGGACTCTGTGGTGGCCAATCCATGTGTGAAAATGATGTCTCATGCTCCCTGAACCAGTCTTTCACAATTTGAGCCCGATGAATCCTGGCATTGTCATCTTGGAATATGCCCGTGCCATCAGGGAAGAAAAAATCCATTGATGGAATAACCTGGTCATTCAGTATATTCAGGTAGTCAGCTGACCTCGACCTGACCAACTGCAGCAACCCCAGATCATAGCACTGCCCCCACAGGCTTGTACAGTAGGCACTAGACATGATGGGTGCATCACTTCATCTGCCTCTCTTCTTACCCTGATGCGCCCATCACTCTGGAACAGGGTAAATCTGGACTCATCAGACCACATGACCTTCTTCCATTGCTCCAGAGTCCAATCTTTATGCTCCCTAGCAAATTGAAGCCTTTTTTTTCCGGTTAGCCTCACTGATTAGTGGTTTTCTTAAGGCTACACAGCTGTTCAGTCCCAATCCCTTGAGTTCCCTTCACATTGTGCGTGTGGAAATGCTCTTACTTTCACTATTAAACATAGCCCTGAGTTCTATTGTTGTTTTTCTTCGATTTGATCTCACCAAACGTTTAAGTGATCGCCGATCACGATCATCCAGGATTTTTTTCCAGCCACATTTCTTCCTCGAAGATGATGGGTCCCCACTATCCTTCCAGTTTTTAATAATGCGTTGGACAGTTCTTAACCCAATTTTAGTAGTTTCTGCAATCTCCTTAGATGTTTTCTCTGCTTGATGCATGCCAATGATTTGACCCTTCTCAAACAGACTAACATCTTTTCCACGACTACGGGATGTGTCTTTCGACATGGTTGTTTAGGAAATGAGAAGCAACTCATTGCACCAGTTGGGGTTAAATAACTTGTTGCCAGCTGAAAGATAATCGCCCATGCAGTAATTATCCAATAGGAGGCTCGTACCTATTTGCTTAGTTAAATCCAGGTGGCGACTTTATTTTTGGCCAGGCAGTGTATTTCAGTGATAAAACAAATGTTGTCAGTGTAGAGAAAGAAAACAAACAAAATATGTTTATGACTAACAAACTGACCTACTAAGATGTCAGTTCATAAAAATGGATATTTTCTAAATACACATCGTTGCTATGTAAGGCTCACTTGATCTCACCAAATTAGGTTTTTACATTTCTATAGCATAATAAGATTGAAATGATGAAACAACTTCTAAAAAGTGACATTTAGTTACTGCATTTTGGCTTTGTAGTGCAGCACAGCCTACACTGTTGTCCAAAAACTGAAAACTAAAAACTGAAATAATTTGATGAAAGGCCAACCTGTCTTTGCCACCAAGTGGAGCGGGTGAAGGACAGGGTTGAAAGCCTCAGTCAGGGTAACGGTCAGTTTGAAGGGCTGGCCTCTCCTCACTATCAGCTGGTCCTGTGAGATTTCGCTGGTGTGGTGCTCGGCATTGTTGGTCTTATAGTGGAGGTCCACTTCCTTCAAGACTGAGAGAAATGAAGAACACACAAACATGAACAAGTTGATAAAATCTCTGATGAGGACATCTGTACATCAGGTTACTGAAAAAGATGAAGTTCACCAACTCTGTTTTAAAAAATAAGTTTATTTTATCATGGTAATATACAGAGGTCAAGAACAGCTGCACTTGGGTTAATTCTTTTTCAGTGCCGTTTTCTCCAGATCATGAGTTAATTACTTCGTTATCTCGAGATAAGACAGCTTGTTCTTCTTGTGATAATGGGTTAATTATTTTGTTATCTCAAGATAATGAGATAAACAAACCGTTAACAGGAGAAAAACAAATTTTGTTTCCTCTTACACATCATGTTTAGCAGAGATCAGGAGTGCATGGAAGCCGATAATGGCTGTACTTGCAAATATTTCTGTGATTCTGTTACTTTGAGATTGCAAGTTAATTAGGTTTAACAGGGTAAACCTATATTTCATGTATCTCTCTATTCTCTGGTGTGTTTCAATCTGCAGGCCAAGTTCTACCCTACATGCCACAGCCCTGAGGCCAAGTTGGGCCTCCAGAAAGCAGAATGCCGGCCTAGTCTACGGCGACGGTCTCAAGTCAGCCAGCAAGTGATGTTTAAGTGTGATGACGAAGGACGACTGTAGAAGCAACTGCGTGTGGAAAAGCAGACCCTGGCCTGCTCTCCCACTCCCTCCTCAGCAAGTAAAAAAAAAACCAACAAAAAACTTTCCCAGCTATTTTAGAACTGAAGAACTGGCCACCCCTCCTTCCTAAAATTAGACGACTGCACTGATTTTAATATATTTGTAACTAATAAAATTGTGTTTTCTAACCCTTTTATCATCGTGTTGTTGTCGTGCCCATGCTAAACTGGTTGTCAAATTGTGAACCTGCTGACCCACTGCAAGTCCTGCAGTGGGCGTGTTATATAGGCCTATTTCATCATCTTGAGATATGAAAGCTTGTTTTTCTAACAGGTAACAGGTTAATCTATCTCGTTAACTTGAGAAAACAATCGTTCTTATACATAACATTTAGCAGAGATCAGGAGTGTATGGAAGCCGATAATGGCCGTACTTGCAAATATTTTTCCAGTGCTGTTATAACAAGATCACAAGTTTATTATTGTGTTATCTCAAGATAACAACACTCATTTTTCACATGATAATGGATTGATTATTGAATTACTGTATATTGATATACAGAGTAAAGCTCATTTTCTTATGTTTAACAGGTTAATTTATCTTGTAACTCGAGAAAACAATCTTTGTTATCTCGAGATGATGAGATAATCAACCTGTTATCACAAGAAAACAAAAGATTGTTTCCTCTTATACATAATGTTTATCAGAGACCAGGAATGGATGGAAGCCAATAACAACTGGACTTGCAAATACTTTTTAATGCGATTATTATTATAGATCACAAGTTCACTATTTTTGTCTTCTTGAGATAACAAAGCTCATTTTTCTTGTGATGACGGCTTTATTCAGATCAGGAGTGCCATGCCAGTAACAACAGATTAATATGGGGTCTCACACAGCCAAATTCATAGTAATAAGCCTTAGTAATTGCATGGGGACAGGACATAGCCGAGTAGTAACAGTAAGTGTGAAAATGTGATTTTTACTGGGGGGGGGGGGTCACTTTAACATGTCCAAAACTTGTGTACAAACATATCAAATAAGGTCCATGCAGTTTTTATGGTTGCCCCTTTTTTTGCATTATACTGTAGGCACTTAACATAGCATAACATGTTATTAGGCTACATGATGAGTTTCAATCAGGTCTTAGATCAAAATAGAAAAATGAACATGTCATGGTCTGTTAGACAAGCGGATACCAAGTTTTAGCGCTCCTGGTGTTGAGCCAATTGTGGGTTTTGACTTGGCGAGGTCAGCCGAAGGTGTGGAGACACCCGGATTCAACTCAGCAAACTGGCTTAGTATGTTAAAAGTTACTGTACTGTCTACCAACAGCAACAGAAACTAGGGCAGGGCGGGGTGTTGGTGGTTAAAATATGTAAACACAGCCAACAGGTTGTAAAATGCCACTGATGTGGAGTTACATTATGTGGTGAAGAAATATGTGTGTGAATGGGGCAAGGCACAACAGGACGGGAGAAGAGAAGAAAATGTTCAGTTCCACATTAAGCTCTCTGGACAACATCCAGACAGCGAGGATGTCACAGTAACACGCAACACACAATCCTGATTCTGATAAAAACAGTTGGAGCTGCAAGAGGCAAACTTATTCAAACATCCACCCGTCTCAAGCTGTGCGTCTGATGTGGTGGCAGAGACACCTTTGTGCAGACGACGGAAGTCTCAAATATCATGAGGAGACACATTTACCTCAAGTGACCTAGATCGAGTTTTAGTTTGTTGTCACTGTGTTGTGTTCTTGTATACATAAGAAAAACTTAACGCCGTTCTTCCCAGCCCATAGCAGTGTAACACAAGAGATCTATTCCTGACACGTGCCAAGATTTCTGTCAGAATTCAAGCTTCAATGCACAGTATGTGATTTCTGCTGCTAGGGCTCTAAATCAAACAACAAGGGCTTTGGTGAGGTAGCCTGCAATAATAGGAGTTGTTGTTTTCAGTGTTAAAGCTATAATATTTCTGCATTAAAACATCTAAAAATGGGTGACATATGTAATAGTTTTGTTGAGTTGTGTACTTACATTATCTCAAATGTTCCCAACAATGTTCAAAGACATGTTTGCAGAGAAATCCACAATTTATTTAAGGTAATGGTACATTTCCTGCTAGCCGTTACTATCTAGTTGCTAGTTGCTGTAACATGATACATCAGAGGAACTGAGGTAAGGAAGTTGGGGCAGGTGACTAAACATAACGTGAATAAAACTTCAATACATTACTTCATCCCTTAACATGATTTCTGCCTGAGTCATGTCAGAGTTTCATGTGCAATTTCCCTGATTCCCCACTACTACACAACATCATCAAACTTTTAGAGGGGTAAAGGGGATATGACACCATTGACAGATAAGCAAATTGGATTTGTGTGGGTTTGAACATTGTTGGAAACATTTGTTATAATCTAAGTACACAACTCAACAAAATAGGCCCAGTCATGTTTGGACATTTTAATGCAGAAGCGCTGAGGGTAGAAAGTCTGCTCATTGTTTTGGTTTTCCAGTCTGCAAATTTCTTTTCTTCTTTCAGTCTCATCAGTCACCAGCTTAGTTTCCAGCAGCAGCAGGCAGCTGTTTCCAGCGAACAAGCTTTAATAAACCTGCTGTTACCTTCCTGCTCAGCACCAAAACAACACAAAATTTAGCATTTCATTTTCCTCTCACTCCTCTCGTAGTGTTGTTTTTGGTTACAGCGCACAACTGTACACTACAAGCTCGGCACCAAACAGCAGAGACAGTTAGAGACTAGCTGATGAACATAGTGGAGCAGTTAGCAGTTCAAGAGCCAGACATTTCCTTCAGGTTTTGCTTTCAAAAAGGTATTTGACAAATCTGATCTAACAGCATTTTTATCTCTGCCAGGTGCAAGCAGAGAACGTGTGTTTTGTTGTGTGTGCGTGTGTTCATTTGTGTACCTGTCTGCAGCTAATCCCTCATACTACTGGACCCATAATATATTTTTTTGCACATTTAAGACTGTATGCTCCAGGACCTCTTGTGTTTGTGGTGATTCAGAATTTTTGAATCTCTTTTATGCCTCAGCTACAGTCGCGCCCGGAGGCAATATAATTTTGGGTTGTGCATCCATCCCATTCTCGTAAACGCAATACCTCAAGACCGCTTTGAGGGAATTTCTTCAAACATGCCACAAATGTCAACTTGGACTCAAGGATGAACTGATTAGATTTTGGTGGTAAACGTCGAGAAAAATGCGACCTCAAATCTGTTCCATTCTTGTCAATGCGACATCTCTAGCACGACTTGACAGAATTTCTTCAAACTTTGCACAAACGATCACAAGGACTCAAGGATGAACTGATTAATTTTTGGTCGTCAAAGTTCAAAAGTCGAGGTACACGTGACTTCAAGTCTGCTCTATTCTCATGAACACAATTTCTCAGGAACGTCTGGAGGGAATTTCTTCAAATTTGGCACAAATATCCACTTGGACTCGTGGATGAACTGATTAGAATTTAGTGGTCAGTGGTCAAAGGTCAAGGTTCCTCTGAGCTCAAAAAATATGCAAGAATTAATACGTTAATTATGACAAAATTTTGTACAAATGCTTAAGAGGATAGGATAGAACTGACTGCTCTGTTTAAACCACCATTGATGGCTGACTTCATCTTAATTATGCTTTGGGAACACAAGTCAAATGTCATACCAATGAAGTCTACTGAATTGAACTGACTGCTGACTTCTCACTCCTCTTAACCTTTTGATAGGGACCACAAGCGATCAACAACATCTGTTTAGAGCCTTTCCTGATTTTACTTAATTTTCATTGATTGCCCTTTACTGGGTTTTATTTGCTTTGACTTTTACTGACTGTCTTTTGGTGATTTTATTTGTTGTGATTGCTTTGATTTTTACTCAGCCTTCCTTTTGCTGGTTTTATCTGCTTTATTTGCTCGGACTTGAGTGACTGTCCTTTTGCAAGTTTTATGCATTTGCTTGGAAATTGTTTTTTATGATCTGCTTGTTATGAAGTTGCTGCTTGAGCATTTTGAATTTTTTTTTTTATTATTAACAGCTGTTCCACTCTGAAATCTTGTTTGCACTAGGGATAACATACATGACCATCACATTAGTGTTGGCAGATTTCATTTTGAAGCTGACATTTTACATCACTGGTGGTTTGTTATTGTCCAAGGCTTGTCTCCATATAGCCTTTCTGCTCTGGTTACACCTTAATAATGTGACCTGCATACTGTCTCATCATCACTCCACTACTCTAATGGACAACCCCTGCACTTCCTGTTACTCACAGGCCCCTGCATGACAAACCCAGCAGAGATCTGCACTCTTCTTATATGTTTTTTGAATTGTGCATCATCCCCCAAAATGACTACGATACAGCTAGTGTATGCTTTTGTCAAAATATTTGCAACCAAACACAACATCACACACATTTAAGTGAGTCACACACATACAATGCATGCAAACAGGTTTGGATGTCTCTCTGGATGCAGACCCAAACAGGACAAGATACAACAATAAAGTTACCGTTAAAAAACACTGGTGTACTTACAAGATTCTGTCATTTTCCTCTGTCATCTTTCCAGAACTTTCTGTCCTACAGTAGAAGATGAAGAGCAGTAAAATGTGCACTGGCAGGCAGTCAAGAGCACACTGACAGGAGTCTCAGTGCTGATTGATTTTAAAAGAGCTGCCAAGCCCAACCCCGTCTCAAATTAACATGCAACAGGTCTTGTAACCTCAATTGTTTAACCGTTTCCTGGGAGTTCACACGCTGCTGCGAAGATTCTACACACCATAAACTGTTTTTAGTTTGTTACAGATTTCTATCACCAGTATTATGAGTGTGTTTTCATCTGGTTTCTGTATGCTACTTGGAGTACTCTGAGGTACTGTGACATGTAAACAAATAATCCAGGTTTCTGTGTGCAGGTACTTCCTCCACTCAAATTAAGTCAGCAGTTATTAGGATTACGTAACCGTAAATGTATATGATGAGAGACAATATAATGATGGTCTCCACCCTGAAATGAAAGTGAAAGTAAGACATGGCAGATAAATTCTATTGTTGCTTGTATTGTACAGTGTTGTTCAGATGAAGGAGACAAATTAAGAAGTGTGGTTAAAAGGACAGTTCACCCCTAAATCAAAAATACATATTTTTCCTCTCACCTGTAGTTTTTGGTAACAATTTATATTATGGTACTTGTGATAAGCATGAGGTAATAGGTAATAAGGCCCTTATAAGATGCTTATTAACATTCATTTGTGTTAATAAGACTATTTAAGTATTAATAACATTATAATAAACCTATTTATTGTGGTATTATAAGACATTTCTGGGCACTTATGCACTATTATTATTGTTTTAATAGGATTACAAACACAGTTATTGAATTTCACTAACTCACCTCACTCAATATAAAGTGTTACCATGTTTTGTAGATTTCTGCCTCCTCTCAAATGTAATGGAACTAGATGGCACTTGGCTTGTGGTGCTTAAAGAGCTAAAAAAAAAAAATACATTTGAAAATCTCAACATACATGTCTCTTTCTAGAAATCATGGCCCAGTTACCCAAGATAATTCACAGACCTTGTTGTGAGCAGTTTCATGTCAGAATTATTTTCTTTCTACCGAACTACACCCATCAACCACATCACAGCACAGAAGGAAGCGTGCATCTACTCATGGGCACCATTAATATTTACATCCCACACTGTTACAAGCACAAGCCCCTCATCTCTTTGGCAAGTATTCTTTTGGCGCTTTGAGCACCACAAGCTGAGTTGCATCTAGTTCCATTATAGTGGAGAGAAGGCAGACATCTCTACGGCTGATATCTCCAAACTCTGCAACTCACTTTTGTGTTGATTTTGGAGGTCACTGTGCTTCCACCATCGTTAACTACAACATATGTCAAACGTCAAAAATCAAATTATCAAAAGACAAATCTCCTCCTCCTTCTTTTTAACTGGCTAACGTCCAACTCACTGTAAGTTTTCCTGAGAAAATTTAAACATAGGTTCTTCCTGTCTGCCTGCTGTAAATCATTCTTTTCTACCTACCGAATCAAGGATGTACAGATTGTAAAGTCCCCTGAGGCAAACTGTGATTTGTGAAACTGGGTTACATCATCCTCCATCATGTCTTGACTTGACTTAAAGGAGAATCCGACCCGGTGGCAGGCGTTTAGAATAATTATATAGAAATGTCCAATCTGATGGTGTTGTTTGTTTACATGGGTCTCGCAGAGGCATCAGTATTGGATTAAGACCAGATAAAAACGCTTTGTAATGCATTTAACTGGACTGGTTCATCCTGAACTGATGAAGAAACGCACACTTGACACAGTAAAGACAGGGAGTGGCTGAGAGGACAAAACAATGAAAGAAAGGGAGGACAAATAAACCATTAAAATTACTATGTCTTTCTATCTGTCTGTCTGTCAATCAGTTGCCACGTCAACAATTACCTCCTAAAAGATGGCATACTGTTAGACAGGTATCCATCCCAGCACAGTTATATATCGGTCTATATTGACTGACTGATTGTTTTCTGTCTTCTGTTAATTATTCTTAAAAAATACAAGTGTCCTGATGTCATTTTGGACAGTAAAGTTTATTTTTAAACTTGTAAAATATCCGTTCATATCTCTGGGCTGTAGTAAGAGAGATGTTAAGTCACCATGTCCTATTTTTCTCAGTGTCTGTCGCAATTGTCAAGTCTGGATATTGGATGAAGCTTGGATATTAGATGTGTGTAAATGTTGTTGCAACAGCTGATGGGGATTTAAACAGACAAAACCTTGGACACAATAGCAATCGAGTTGGCATGTCTTAGCAAGTCAACAGATTGGGCAACGACACGCACAAGTACATTTCCTTTAGAAAAAAGTGACCTTTTCTTGCTGGTGATTATGACCTCATGAGATATGTAAACTACTTTTAACTGACAATGTAATAATAACATTTAAAAATGAGTAAATAGCATATTTTGCTTCATATAACCAGGACATTTTGTGTGGTTAGATCACTGTGAGCTTGAACTTTGTAACATCTCTAATTACTCAATAATTGCAGCTGATGCTGTGATGTGATGTAATGTTATTCAGCAGTTGATGTGAAACTGTCGTCATCTCTGAATCATTTTCAACGGACAGTTTCTAGCATTGAATGTAAGCACAGGTGTGTGTCCGTGTGTGTGGGATGATGGTACGGGCAGGACTGTGACTCAGGAGGTTTTGCAAGTGAGAAATTTCAGGAGTTGGTAATGCAGTTGCTGACTAGTTGGCATCAATAACTCTTAACTTTAAAACTTCAAAAGTGAAATATTACATATTACAGTGCAAGTAGTGTAATATCAACTGCACTATGTAATATCAAGACTAGATTTAATATACATTTGGTGTTCTGTAATAATCTGATCTAGGTCAGTGGGTTCTATATTCATTTTATTAACCCTGCAAGGCAGAAGCTGGGAGGGGATCATCTAATCATCCATGTGTGCAGACCTGCATCTTTTCAGAGCCAATCTCAAATACTGCTGGACCAATCAGCTTAATTTTTTGGTGCACATTCATGACTGTATGCTGAAGGACCTCTGTGATTACGAATTCTCGAAAAACCTTGAAACCCCCCTTTTTTATAACTATGTTTTTATGGTAACACTTCGAGGGAATTTCTTCTTTGCACTTTGTCCATATGGACTCAAAGATGAACTTGATTAAATTTTGGTGGTCAAAGGTCAAAGGCTGAGCTCATTGTTACCTCATGTCCGTCCCATTCTCGTGAACACGATATCTCAAGAACACTTTGAGGGAATTTCTTAAAACTTTGCACAAATCTTCACATGAAGACTGCTCTGTTTTATACAACCACTGAGAGCCAACCTCTCACTTCTTAACCAGCTTGTTTCGGCTCAGGACAAAGTATGCAGGTCATGTTAATGTTGGTAGAACTTTGCAAATCTCAGCTAGTTGCATCTGGCAGTTGTGGTGGCATTGCAGTAAGTGCTTCACTATCTGTTGCCTGGTGGGGAACTCTACTGTGTGCTCTTTTCATTTGGGAATGTGAACGAGCGAATGCAGAAGACATGGATGTTTTTGGAAAATCCAGTCCAGTTTGGATATCATATTTGTCCTGAAAAATGTAGAGCATTTTCTTACAAAACAAAACACCCTGCTTTTATACGACCTCCATAAGGTAAGGAGACCATCAGCGGGAAGAACATAGCTCTTTCTGTATAGTTATTCTTAATGTCTGCCACTGGGACAGATTCTCTGTGAAAGCAGATGATATGAGGCTCCGTTTATATTTTCCCAGTCGAAGTTACAGTGAGTAGTAAGTTTGCCGATTAAAGAGGGAGATTTTTATTTTAATTTTGTTTTTGATGGGGCGCCTGGGTAGCTCAGTTGGTAAAGCGTGCGCGCTGTCCTATCAATTAAAGGTATAAAAGTCCCAAAAAATATTTTTTTAAATGTTTTTGCTGTTATATTTTGTGGTTATTTGTTTATTAAATTCAGACTGGCTGGAGGGGATCACCTCTGACACAAGCTGTTGACTGCTGTTCTGCATTAATGCTCTGTCTAAAAACATAAACTTAGGCTGTAAACATTTCATCTTATTTCAAGAGGAGCAGCTGACCCGAGAACAGGCATTTAGAAAAAACTAATAGCCAATCTTTTCGCTGATGGCCTTGTTTGTTTATATAGATCATACTGGGGCTTCAGTATTTGATTGAGACTGTTCCATAACCAGTTGAAAAGAAAACTGGTTCACCCTGAACTCATAAGGAAACTCAGGGAATGGCAGGGAGAGGCCGAGACAACAAAAGAATCACTTAGGACGCAATTTGGACAAATAAAACATTACGTTAAAACAACGATAATTGCATGATGTGTTCAATTTCTTCCTGGAATGGTTTTTACCGGCATGGGCTGAACCAAAGGATAAAGAGAGGCATGATTTTCTCCACAGTCCAGCCAAAATTTAGAAGATCCTGTTTTTAATGAGCTGAAGATGAACAATTCTTCTTGATCTTCGATATTCTCTCCAAAAATGAGCAGTTATAATAATATATTTTAAATAGATGCAGTAATGTTTTGAGGTAATATAGCCGTAACTGCACACACAAAAAACAAATTACTTCCAGTTAATAATTAATTTCTAATAAAAACTTAATTCAGATTGGCTGGAGGGGGCCTCCTCTGAGACAAGCTTTCAATTGTTGTTCTGCATAAACCTGGTACACGATGTGCAACCCTGCCCATGAACGTTTTCATCTATTTTGAATAATGATGATAAATTTAGTATTTTAGAAGACAGTCACCGTCTTATTTTATTGATTTAGAAATGAGAATTATTGTTTGTATCATGACTCAATATGAACCAAAAGCACAAAACAGAACACACAAAGCACAGAACTTCACTATAATGCTGTTTTCTTACACATTTTTCCTTTTTCAAAAAATTGCGATTTGGTTCTGGTTCTGCAATTTGGATATTGCACATGGTCATATTGCGATTTCGATAATATTGCGATTAATTGTGCAGCCCTATATCATATACTCAATAAACAAATGTTTTGGTGATTTTGGTGCTGGTAAAATGTTTAATTCAACCTTTGCAGCTTGATAACTCGTCTGGATGACTGGAGGAGACGATACTTCTGTTGCCGAAATGCGCACGCAGCTCTTCGATGACATCTCCAGTAAAAGGGTCTATAAAGACACTTGTTTTTCATAACCAGACTGTTTCGACAGTGTGGTGAATCCAGGATAATGAGTAATCCTCTATTCACTGACAGTTACCCAGGATCACAGAGTAACTCTCCATTTGAAGTGAGGCAGAACGAAGACACTTAATCTTTCATTTATCAAAGTCATTTCTCTATTTATCAAAGGTGGGTGGATGGAGAAGACCTGGCTCTTTATCAACAACACTCCCTCTGAAGAATAGAGGCAGTTCATCTGAAGTCAGTCTATTTTGGAATAAAAGTCAACACCTGTAGCTGAACTTGTAGTGTCAGTACAACATACAAGGTGAATATGTTTGTGTGTCTGCACCAAAGTTTCTAAACCATGACCACACTGCCATTTGAAATCTCTAATCTGATGTAATGTGTCGTCATTTTATGTGCACTTGATGTTCTTGTTTGTGCTGCATTGTATCTCTATGTATGTCATGCACAAATGAAAGACAAATTCCAAGTATTACCTGCATTAATGGATTTGGGAAAAACAGTAAAATTCCCCAATAATGTATCTCATTTAATTCTATTTTATTTTATTTATATTCTATTTATCACTCACTCCTTTTTCAACCTGTACGTCAGATCCTTGAGCTGCTGTAATGCGGGATCATTAAACTTTATCTTGACACAACTTTATAAAAGTAACTTTAATTTAATAATCAAAACTTTTAAGACCTGTCAACATCATATTTAAGACATTTTAAGACGCTAAATTTCACATTATTGAATTTTGACAACCTGTTTTTGCTAATATTAGTCTCCATATTATAAATTCAGCATGAGCTGCTCTGTGGTAGTGATGTGTGAAGGAATATATATGTATATATATATTATATATATATATATATTTTTTTTTTTTTAATGAAATAAATTAATTTTAAAATGTGTAAACTATGCAAATACTACATTTCTAATTGAAATACATAAAATATCAGATCACTGAAATGTTTCAATAGCAGCCTGCTACATCGTCACGATCAAGCATGTAGCGTGCGTGTACGTCATCCACCTGGAACAAGCTAAACTGTGTTAGCAAGATAGTAAGCGAAGGTAAAATGAAAAGAATGAAAATGCTTCACAAACACCACAATTGTGCCTCTATTACAAAGAGAAAGGCACATTATGAGGACAATATTTCAAGCAGCCATGTTGAAAATGAAACGGACGACAGTGAACCGAGTACTAGTGCCAGTAGTTGCCTCAAAAATGCCAGTGAAGCATTCACTAAACCTGCTGACACCAAACGGTGCAAAACAGTAAGGTGGCACTTAAAGAGCTCAATATTTTCTGAGGTGGTGCACAGTGGAAAAAGTAGTATATTTTAGTGTAACTTTCAATTTGAGATTTTATTTGATCACCAATAGTTTAAAACAAACTATTACCACACAATTACCACTTAAACACATATTCAAATAATATAAATGAATGCCAATGTGCTTGATAACTGTTTTACAAGCTGCATCTCTATTCAATTCTGTGGAAAATTTGTGGAAATGTCTTAAGAATTCTGTGGTGCAGATTCCACGTGGGCCTGTTCACGTCTGTGTTCAAAATCATGAACGTGAAACAAACCACACTTGATGTTGTCAGGTGACATTAGCTCCGAGTTGACTGTGTGAAACAGTTTAATCCTGGTTTAGTCTGCTGGACTCATTCAAGACAGGCTTTTCACAATTAAGTGAACCACCTCTTTACTTTTCATTAAATAAGACTTTACCCATCTTTATATTCTGGTCCTTTGATAACATTTTCATATAATAATAATAATAATAATGATGTGAAACTAATTCACAAGCAAAACATCCATCACATTCATCATCTTCATGTAGTTTTATGATTAGTGTTAAAGGGACAGTTCATCCCAAAACCAAAAACACACATTTTCCCCTTACCTGTAGTGCTAATTATTCACTATTTACCCTCAAGATAATCCACAGACCTTGTTGTGAGCAGTTTCATGTAAGAACTACATTCTTTCTAGTAGAAAGGAAGTAGTTCCAGTAGATTTTACCTTAGAAAGAAAGTAGTTCTTACATGAAACTGCTCACAACAAGGTCTGCGGATTATCTTCAGTAAAACGGGTCATGATTTCTTGTAAGAGACACTGGTACTGAGCTTTTCAAATGTCATTTCTGGTGCTCTGAGAGCCACAAGCCAAGTGCTATTTTAGTCCAATTACATTTGAAAGAAGACATCTCTACAGCTGATATCTCCACAACTCTGGAACTCACATCAAAACCATCTAGATGGATAAACAGCAGTACAGGTAAGAGGGGGGAAAAAAAGACTTAGTTTTGATTTTGGGATGAACTGTCCAAGCGTATCTGAGCTTCTCTTTGTGGAAATCTTCAGGCAGCATAAACAAAGTTATAGAACTACACTGTGTGTTATTCAGTTTGTCTTCAAGGACCAATTGATTGAAGCCGCAATTATACGATTAAAGGGATCTGCTTGTTATTTTAACTAAAACCATTTGGCAAACTTTAACACAGCATTCTGCGGAACAGGTTGCGAGTCCTATTTGGCAAACAGTCACACATAGATTAACTGTGTCAGACAAAGTCATTGGCATGCACAGGTATGCAGAGTTGCATAATGAGGCGTTCCACACAAGAGTTCATGTAAGGACACGAGCCCTTCCTTTTAATTTGTGTATGTTGTACATACATATGTTTGTAACCACAACGCTCATCTGTTACATCTCTCTTACATTACGACGTTTCGCTGCAAAAGGAGCTTAGGTGGAGGCAAAAACAATTCTTGACGACGGCAAAAGAAAACAGAAGCGCTTCTGAATATGTACAATCACTCACTCTGCAATACTGCGAGTGTTAACTTCAAGTTCTTATTAATCAGTGGGACCAGACTGGCTGACCTCTACATGCTCACTCCATGGATGCACCATCTTTCAGCAAATTAGTTCATCGTTGTTTGTATTTTCATTTATTTATTTTTTGGTTTGTTTGTTTTTTGCGAGTGACAGATGCTGCTCTGCAATGCATTCAGCAGCACAGTGCACACCCATCAAGCCCGAGGATGAGCGAGAGAAAAACAGGCTGTTGAGCCAGACTATTTTCACTCCTAACTCTGTGAATTACAGATTCATTTTGACCAAACCAGAGTTGGTGACTGAGATAACAGTGGAAAGGCTTACCAAGACAGTTTTGGTGAGTTTTATTTTGTGCCTGTCCGTCGAGTTTAAATGACGTGTGTTTTAAAAGGCAATTAAAGCTTGTCTTAGTTCGGTAAAAGACAGAAACTTGAATGCTGAACATAATCTGTTGTATTATCTGTTTAATAAGGAAAATAAGCAAGAATATTTCATTTGTTGACATTTTTTGTTTGTTACACCTTGCAGACATCTCCCTTTGTGTTGCAGCGGCAGCTTGTATGCGGTAAAATGTCAATTTTGAGCCATGACTACTTCGATTCTGGCATTTAAAAACACAGCAGGATGGCATTTTAGCTCGGCCATGTGGTCTACTACTCAGTGTTTGCCTCCAGCTAACACTGTGACGTCAGCACTAAAAGGGTCTACATGCACTCCACACGCGCACACACAGCACTGTAAGCATTCATTCCATAGAACAGGCGCTTAAAACCACGCAGACACACTCCCAATTCTCCAGAAACACATTCATGCTAGCTGTCCTCCTGAATAAGGTCTTTGGCTTTTTGCAGGTTGTGATCGACGGCTCCATCTAAGAACTGAACCCAGGTCAGCTGGGATTCTCCACACACATGACTGGACCTGTACCGGAGGAAAGGAGTGGAGGGTTGTGATAAAAGATAAACGAAGACAATAAAAGTAACAGAAATATTTTGTTCCATTTGCTAAAACTGATTTGCAAATTTCTGATGAGTCACAGAAAGAAACTATAATTTCTGATGGCTCAGTGAAAGTGAGCAAGCTGCCAGGATTTGTTGTTTTTTTTTTTTTTTTTGCCTGATCAGATCTGCTGATAAGAATATCAGGTTCACTGGAACTCCACCCACATGGTTCACATCAAACCTCTTCTAACACACCCAACAAACTTCTCTGAGGACATCTGGCTTTCATCACCTACTCCTCTGATTCCAGGTAATTTCACTCAGATTGATCGAGGGCTGTTCGGACAAATCAGATTTGGCTGTCCAATACAAATATTTGTATATTTGTAGAATAGTCAAATATCTGTTAGTCAACATCACGTTAAACTCCTGTATCAGCCTACTGAGTCTCATGTTCATCATGACACAGGTATATGTGTTAGTTAAACAAAATTGTTTGTATTTGTTGGCTTTATAGCAGCATTTTGTGTATATTTATCCTTTTCTTAATTCAGTTTTAATAATGTATATATTTTGCTCTGTTTGTGTTTTTATAGTTGTTTATAATTATTAAAATTATGATGTTATGGACAACAAGTTTATCGTTAAACTGTCGTTAAAATAATCTGCCTACATTACATATCTTTGTCCCAAGTGTCAACCACTTTTGACGGATCATTGCAAAAAATGTGTTGCGTGTTTATGTATATATTCTATATATCATATGTTATATTTTGTACTAAGAAATCAGCCAAAATTTGAATATTGGAATTTTTGATTTGATTTTCTTAATATCAGTTTCAGCATCAGCTGCAAAATATCCAGTATAGATCGGCCCTAATTCTGAGAGTCGGTTTGTAAAGTTTGTGCAGAGATTCAACGGACAAAACGTGAATTGGCTCGGGTTGATTTTTCAGGGGCAGCTCTCCACTGATGTTTTTCTTCATTGATCCACTTCAGGACTGGAACGCCTTCAGAATTTGTCACACGTGAAAGTACCACCCCTGTGATTTAGCATGTGGTTGCCCAATATTTAGAAAGTGAATGTGGTGAAAATTTTCTAATACTTTCAGTGTTCAGTGGGGAACCTCCGGTCGTCCATTAATAATTTGTTTGTTTGTTGTTGATTTTTTTTTTTTACCGTAGGTAATGTCGGCAACTCTCTCTCTCCTCCGCTCTCTGAGTGTGGGTGGGTGTGTCTGTACCGGTGTGAGTGCACGTGTGTATGTTGTGAGAGAGGAGCGAGGGGGGAGCCCCTCCCGTCGCAGAGAAGA
The DNA here is from genome assembly GCA_034769285.1 of Lutjanus argentimaculatus. Taxonomy (NCBI): domain Eukaryota; kingdom Metazoa; phylum Chordata; class Actinopteri; order Lutjaniformes; family Lutjanidae; genus Lutjanus; species Lutjanus argentimaculatus. The sequence continues at coordinate 10,093,415 of JAWZSL010000028.1, read as the reverse complement.
GAAGAAATGCATTTTAATGAATGTAATGAAACGATAGCGACGCATTAGACTCTGAAATTGTGCAAATTAGAGTTAGCTTTTCTTATTTGATAAAAAGAACGCCTGTTATAGGCCCTTTTGATTAAAAGAAAAATTAAATTATGGAATTTTTTTTTAAATCTATGACTTGAATTTCTGGGTGGGGACCTGTTGGCAGGGCGGGGGTGTCTGTTGGGGGGCGGGGGCCCTCCCAAATACACTGTAGGGGAAACACTGACTTTCTATAAGTTTTTATGATTTGAAAGAAAAAAAAAAACACTAAATAAATACTGTGGGAGAATCTTACCTGATGATCTCCAGAACTTTCTTTAACAGAGCTGCCAATTTAGACACCTATAGGGGGGAAAAAATCATTTTTATTTATCAATACATTTTAAAAATACACATTTATACTGATTATATGCCTGGAAAAGTGATATGTACAACAGTAAAACAGGTCTGTTTTAAAATGGTATTGGGTGGAGGCAAGTATCTTAAGCTGCCCTAAAAATACTCCATTTATCTTTGGAAATTGTACATCAGTTTGTGTTGTAACTGACAGGCTGGGACATGAAACTAAATTACTCTCAGGAGCAGTTGGCACGATTACTTAATATTGTTTTAATAGAGACTGGACCTGTTGTAACTGCACCCGACATTTGGCTTTCTTTTAATAACACAAGTTGGGCCAGTTGAGCCTCTGTTTGATAAGGTCACCGAGAACACAGAGGGCGGCTGAACCCAATCAACAGATATCTGATCTAGTGGTGCACCTGCCAACAATCTTCACTGGAACAGTTTTCTACAGAAGAGATAATCCCTGTACAATAGAGAGAGAGCTGCTGTTGAATATTTTAAAAGTCGTTTTTCAAGCACCACAAATCTAACTGCATGTCAAGATACTACTGGACGAGAGTGAGAAACCGAACTGCATTTTTGCATGAAAACTTTGATGCAAGTCAGTTTTATTCCAAGTCCAGAGACGTGCCTGTTGATGAAATAAGAACCAAGCAGCTGTCGACTGAATGCCTTCGATCGCCAAGAATGAGAAAAATCTCAACTAGCATATTTTTGTCTTGATTAAATTGTTAATTGTTTAGTCTGTAAAATTAAAAAGTCAAAATGACGATTCTTGAGAGCCCAAGGTGGTGTCTTCAGATTGTTTGATTCATCTGACAAACAATGCAAAACCCAAAGATATTCAGTTCAAAAAATGACATAAAATAGAGAAAATCAGTAAATGCTGACATTTGAGAACATTTGTCAATTTTGCTTCAAAAACCTAATCATCAGTGCAATAAAGTTGGCACCACATTGTCTGTGAATCCCCAGAGGAACAACAAGCACAGAGGCGGTTGGTTCTCTAAAAGAAAGGAACACCACAACCAGAGGCGTTTACTTACTTGATGACACGTTGGAGATTTGAATTCACCCCAATTGAAGGTAACTGCTGCCTCAAGCTCTTCTTCTAAAACAGCTCACTGCGGTTGCAACGATCTTTGCTTCAATGGGATAATTTCTCTTAAAAACCTGATACGCCAGATTTTTATCAAAGAGGAGGTCTGAGTAACGCTAACGCACACAACTTAGTCTGAACCACAAAGACGAGCTAAAATGATTAAAAAACAACTAATAAGACTTAAGGCTGTTGAAGAAGATGGTTATGTTTTAATCAATTAAAACAAAATTATTCTGTTTAATCTTCACATTTTTGTTTGGTTGTTTAATGAATAACGCCTTTTTTAAGTGACAGGTGTATTTAGTTTTGTTTAACTGATAATGATAATGATTCAAATACATAATTTATTTGGGCTGTTCTGTCTTTGTACATTGTTTAAATATTGCATTTTAATGATGAATAAATGATTGATTATTTATTGAATCTTCTCCAGTCAAATGATACCTGCGCTCAATCCTTTTGGTATCCAGATTTACAAAAAAATTACTATTTATATGATTTTGCTCACCGCTGATCACCGCAAGTATTCCTTATAAAGAATGTATCAAAGACTCCACTGGTATCCATATCACTTTAAGAGTAATGGTCTTGGTACTGGTATCGTAATTTTTTAAAACGATACCCAGACCTACAACGACTGACGTCTCTGATCAAGGAAACCGCTTAAAGTTGCCTCGTGCATTTTGCTTGTAAACAAACACAAACTATGTCTACATTCAGTGTTTCTCACTGAAATGCACTGTGTGTCATCAAGATCTGAGAAACATGTGACATTTATTTCCTTCCTCATAAGACATTTGCAAAGCAGATTTTTTTTTTTTTTTTTTGCTTGCTTGCTGTCTTCTTCCCTGCCTTTATTGGCATTGTTGTGTTACCGCCACCAACAGCAGAATAGCATGAAACTGGTTCTACTTCTAGTGGTCAAAAACTCCAAAGGGTACCTTTAAAATTAGCAATTGTAAAATGCACATGGCTTATATTCTAAGATGATGTTTAATTTTAAAACAGTTTTTTTTTAAAGTTTAATTAATAAACAGAATATGGACTTCTTTTGTATTTTGTGTTTAGTACTCATACTTGCACATGTCCTCTATAGATTTTATGCTTCCTTGCAAAAACTATTTCCTCATCTAGGACAACACAGATCTCAACAGACATGTTACAAATGTTTCTGTGGAAGTATGACTCCTCTGTAAGCCTGTCACTGTACTCGCCAACACATCTTCATGCAACTGCAGGAAGCACAGGCCTGAGAACAATGTGACATTTAAATGAGTTCAAGCAGTAATCGAACCTGTACAGCAACAATTCTGGACTCCATAAATATCACCGTAAACAGGAGCCTGTGCAGATTTGATCAAGATCAAGCGCATGAAAACAAGGAAAAACATTTCCAGATGACTGCCAATATGTGCGTGTTGCTTCACCGAGAGCTGGTCAGGGCATCCGGGAAACTTTTTCAAACTCTGAACTTCTGACTACGTTTCATTAGTAATGACGGTAATGTGTGCGTGTGTTTGTATGTTTGAGTGTTTGTGTGTCTTACGTTGCTCTCTACTCCACTGTAGTCCATAGGCGGGTAGAGACAGAGAGCCAGATCATCAACACTGAGGAGAAAAGGCAGCAAGAAGCAAAGATTCATTTTAATGACTGTGTTCATTTTGAAACTCCGTGTAAAATGTGATACTAACATTTTCATATATAAGCAAAATCAACAATAAAATGTTGGATTAGAGACCTCTAAAAGGGGAGTCACTGCCAAGTGGGCTCTGTTGTGGTTTGCTTGTGGTGTGAAAGCAAACAAATCAAACACAGGATTCCATGACAAGACTGAGGTGAATTTATCTTGATTTCAAAAGTTAAAAACTACTAATGAATCCATCTGATGAATGTGAAAATTGTCCAGGAACTGTTCGTATAACTGCTCTGTATAAGCTTGTATATATTTGTGCAAATATTTAACCGTGGCAACATGTATGCACTTCAGCACAGGTTTGTGTGATGTGACTGCTAAATAGTTGATTAACATTAATTGTTATTTTTTCGTGGCTCTTTGTGACACAGCACATAAATAAACATTGTGTGACGTCAGACGCATCAATGTGCTACACTAACTTCTGTCAGTCTCCGTAATTTGGATCACGATGATGCAGGACGACCATCACCAAAACTGTCAAATGAACATGAACCGGTAACGCAACAGTCCAGCTGGATTCTTTCAATGATCAGGAACAACCCGTATGAATGCAGAAAAAATTCCTAAAAGTCTCAGGTTACACGTGTAGGAAAAACAACCTTCCTGGATGCTGTCTGCAGTGATATTTAATTTGTTACCGCTGTGCAGAAGAAAAATTCTATCTATTTTAGTGCACCATGGCGTGGCTGGATCGGTTTCTAATTTGGTTATGACTCATTTACAAGCTGAAGTTTACATTTTGTGTTTCATGGCAGACACCAATAAAACTAAGAACATTACTTTATACTTTTATACTAATGACAGTAATTTAACTGTGCAATTAAATGCTTTTCAGCCTTGACATGCTTAAAATGAAAATGTAAGAATGACCGTGTGTGTGTGTGTTCCTACCCCGGGCTGATTTCCTTGGTGATGTCAGCCAGGTCGTCGAGCTGAGCCAGGTTCTGAGACGTGGTAACGTCACCGTTGGCTTTGACGGCCGACGTCAGCTTCCTCAGGCACGCTGCCGACGCTTTCATCAGCCCCTGGCACGGACCAATCACGCGTCGGTCCTTCTCTGACCAATAAGTGTCCTGGTTACCTCGCGGCTCGTCTCCTGCCTGGTCATCATCGAGGACGTCACTAAACGGGTCCTGGGCCTCCGATAACGCCTGGGAGAGGAAGGGTAATTTTCAGTATATTTGCAAGAAGATTTAACAACAATAAATCTCATGAAAATTATGGAGTATCTGTGTGTACCTGTTCAATTTCCTCTATGGCGTCTTTCACAACTCCAATCTGAGTGGACAGAACCACCAACACTGCTGCCTTATTATCTGTGGAAACACACACACACAAGTTTTCCATCAACAAATCAAAAGTAATTGAAAATATTATACAATTTCCCACACAAATGAACAGAAATAAGCCCTTAAAGAAAAATATACTGCAACACCTCATATTCAAAATCCTTACTGACAGGAGATACAGTCTCACATTTATCTAATCCTCTTAGAAATAACAGGGAGCTCTACCGTGTGATTTAATTATCATACAGAATCAAAATGAGCAGATGATGGTAAACAGATTGTGAATCATAACCTCACATAACCTCATGTGTGTGTAGTGATTTTATGGTAAGGAGAGTATTGATTATTTGCAGAAGAGCTGCAACTAAAAATTATTTTCACTGTACATCCACTAAATTGATACTATTTTTCCTATTTAAAAAATCAATTGTTTAGTGTTTAAAATAGTGCAAAATGCCCATCACAGCAGTTTCAAAAAGATAATAAAATAGATAAAACAGCAAATTTTTACATTTGAAAAGTTTGAAAAAGCTAATGTTTGGATTTTTACATCAGCATTATCAGTTTTCTGTTGGCTGGGTTACAGGGCTTCACCACAGGAAGTGAAACTTGCACGACTAAAGAACGAATGTGCCTTTGAGGTTTTAATTAATTCAGACTCCATAATTTCAGGGTGACTTTGACTGAAAAGTCAACAGTATACAACTGTTATTTAGTTGTTATTTGCTGTTGAATATTTAATATTAGAAAAAAAAAAAACCTTTTGTTTCCCCTTTATGTATTTCTCAACATGTACAGTATATCTAATTACTATTGCAGACTCTTTGACTTGTCAGACGAGGAAAAACACAGGTGGACTTAATGACAGTAATTAAAACTCAGTTCCATTAGGTGTCCCAGTAACGGTTACAGTGAACCAGCTTGCACAATAGAAGGATTTCCCCTAAGCGGACTGGAGCGGTCATTAATAAACTTGTGAGTTTCCTGGTATGACACATCAAAACTTTCTGCTGTGCAACTCATCCAATGTTTGCTAAACTTACATGTACATATTTCTGTATGTATGTATGTACACTGACCAGGGATGGGATGGTGGGTGGGAATGGGGATGTCACCTACACATCAAAAGTTATTCTTTTGAACTGAAAAATCAAAACAAAGTGTGTAAAAAAATGTCTGTATAGTTTCAGCTGTTCACCACAAACTCACATCCATGTTTTTGTTCACACAGAATTCACAATAGCTGTTTCAAAATGTAAATACAGCGAATAAGATTAAAATGCAGTTATGCTTTGTCACAGAAATAATGTCTTTAAATATTCAGTTTTAAAGTGAAATTAGAAGATGTGTGATTTCTTGATTAATGAGGTTCGTTCTCCACGAGGAGATTTGTCAGAGCAGACAGCTTCAAGCCATAAATACATTGAGATGTAGATCTTAAAAACCGCTACGCTGTGCAAGATCAACAGATACAACTGATACACGGAGCGTTACTTTGAACATATTTCGGTCTGGAATGAGGCCAACCTTCTCATTTTACAAGCTGCACAACCAGATTTGTCGTGCAGCACAGGCACCGTGTTCACACTCAGATCGTACACACTGTCTTTAAGATGTTCCTGATGTTTCCCACAAGACATCTGGTGACACTGCTTTCTTAACCACAATCTAAAAACTGCAAACTCGCTTTGTATTTTTTAATTAAGAAAGTATCATTTTGATCTGGCTCTTAACTTTGGGTAATTTTACCATCTCTGTTTTTATTCTTTGATATTTATATCATATTTCCTATTTATTTAAATGTTGTTTTATACTTCATCTTGTAAAGTTATTGTTGTCATAAATAAAAAATAAAGGTAAAGGCAATGTACACAAAACATACACAGGCATGTACAGCCAGTCCACACGTACTGAATATACACACGTACACACACAAATATGTTCGTTACTTATCCCGAACTTGAACATGGACAATCTGACTGCTGGATTTCATCTCTCTTAAAAGCAAGGAATTTCTGTCTGTCTGTCTGCCTGTCTGTCTGTCCGGCTGACGCTAACACACATGGCTGCACCCAGTCAGCAGCACACTTCACCCAGAAAACAAGCTGCAGGTAAAACACCTCGCTCACAATTGCCTAAAGTGTTTCATCTCACATCTCACTTCTTTTCTTATTTATTCCAGATAATCAAATTTATTTTTACATTCTCTGACTGTATGACGTGTGTGCTCTTCTTGTTTTTATCTGTGTTTTATTACTGTTTCTTATTTTTATCCCTAATGCACCATCAGATGAAGCAAGCACAATTTCGTTGTACAGCTGTCTGTACAATTTATCATAGCTTATCTTATCTGGTGGACTGCTGGAAAAATAGCAGGCTGTTTTGTGTGATGAGTCAAAGCAGAGAGGGAGAGGGTGTTCAGGTCGAGCACAAGAGAGGCAGGATGTGAATATGGACAGAGGTGTCGATATAAACTTTGTTTGATCATGAAGTCTGCTGTTACTCAACAATTCTGTAGCCACGGACTGAAGTCTATTAACAGTGACGAACAGGTTGATTCGTGTTGTGTTTGCCTCTATGAAATGTCTGATTTTCCACGCATGTCCATGCTCTGTCTGTCTCTATGGAAGCCCATTTCTGCCAGTGTGATGGGAAAAAAAACATGAGATCATATAAGTCATTATAATGAGAAACTTTCTCAAAATAATGTGGAGCTTTCTCAAAATAATGAGTTAGAATCTCAAAACTGTGACTTAAAATCTCATCAGTTCTCCAAAAAGCTACCATCTGCAGCATCAGAGGCCAAGCCATCAGCCTGTTCAGAACAGGGATGTTTTGAATAGGCAGTAACATAAAGTCCAAAGAAACTCAGCTGTGGTACAAACAAACAGAAATGTGTGGTCTGAATTCAGTACATCATCACCACCTGCAGGCTGCCAGTAAAAACCACTGCTGCCAGTGATACAGTGCTAACACTTCTGCTACTATAACTGTAAGGAGCAGGGTGTTAGTTTGGAGTTGAACAACAACAAACCTGACTCCAGTAATGAATCCCCTTGTCAAATCTGAATTTTCACACTTCATGTTTTTAACCCTGCCAAGTCTACTGACCTCGTGGCAACTGGGCAAACTGGTCACAGGCCAACCACACACCTCCTGTTGATGTCAACTGTTCCTGCGTCAGACTAGAGATGAGCAGATGAAAAGAGGTGGAGGAAGTCAGATAAAAAAAAAACAGAGAGTAAGATGGGAGGAGAGTCATTAATGGAACAGTCCTTACAGCATATTGTTTTTTTTCCAAAGATGCAAAACTCCTGGCCAAAAAGAACAACGTCTCAAAGTTTACTGTCGAGGCTACATGAGCTACAGCTACTTCCTTTGTGTTCTGTTCTTATTTTGTGTAAGTCTTTGTTTGTGTGTGCAGGTACCTCTGTAGCGGTGAGCTCAGTATGACCTCCAGCAGCTGTGCAACTCCCTCCAGAACCTCGACTGTGGCGTCTCTGACCTGTTTGCGCAGACTGACACCTGAGACACAGAGAGGAGAGATAACGGGAAGCTAAAGTCACAGAGTGTATATATCCAGTTTATATCTACTGACAAAATCTCCCTCAGCAGATACAGAAAGGTTTGGTTGAGTTTCACTGAGATTTAACATTTTGTGACAGACTACATGTACAGCTGCAGGATTGTTTATTGGTATGCACAGAAAGAAAAATCTATTTCATTATATTACTGTTATTAATACTGAGCTATCAAACCACATTTCATTGCGTGAAAATCAGACAGAATGAAGCGTAAATGACCCCAAAAGTAGAAAAAACAGGTTTCTGCTGCAGAACTGCTAACAAATATTAGCAAAATAATACACTACATGAATGAGAACAGAGGAGAAATGAGATGACACATTTAAAACACTTTAGTGATGTCTCAATATTAGCACGGTGGTTATTTTTGTCTCCTTTGGTCGTATATGGTGCTGAGTTAGCCTAATAAAATAAATACCACCACCTGCTGGACGACTGCAAGAAGCACAAGATACAAATCTGTACTCAACTAATATAATGGAAACTTATATTTGAAACATCTTTCCACTAATTAAATGAAAGAAAAAATATTTTAAATATATGTTTTTATTGAGAAATATAAGATATAAAAAATATTAGCAAAATAATACTCTACACAAACGAGAACAGAGGAGCCACGTTGATCTTCTGAACTGACTACTTCATTAAAGCAGAGCTAACTAGCTGATTCCTGGACTGCTCTGGTAGTGACTGGGTGTTACCTTGACTCTTAGGTAGCCAGTAATACACTGTAGACAGAGTCAAGACACTCTTCATGATAGACTCCGCTAACTTTTCTCCATCCTGCAGGGAGGGAGGGGGAAAGAGAGACAGAAAACACATAAAAAATGGTTATAAAAATATAATAGTATACTTATATGACAATGGATCTTTTTTACGGCAGCCATATTAATATAAAACAGTAGGGTAAACACATGATACTAATTAAGGTCTGCTCTATATATCTATATAAACTTGACCACACTTATAAGAGATTTCAATATGTTGCTTTTATTAAGGTGTTTTATTGTGGATCCACCTAAATAATCTGACCTGTTGTGATGGCAGAGGGGGTTTGGAAAAGGCCAGGCTGAGTTTAGTGGCTTCCTGGGAGACTGCCTTCACCGCCTGGTCTGAGGACAGAACAGAAAAGAAATATTTAAAAGTCCAGCTAAATGGCTTTGAGATGATGATTTAATTCCATTGTGGATTGATGTGTTTCTGGATGGAACAGGATGATGATGGGGTGGTACTTAGGGAACTGATTTTAAAATTAATGTTGATGATAAAATATTTGTCACAAAATCCTGAGTTGTTGGAAATAGCATCCTATCTAAATAAATAATGAGACGACACAGAAAATAGTATGTTGTGTTTGAAATTTAAAAAAATATGAAAACCTATTTGACATACAACATGTAACAGTCGGCAGGACAAAAAGACATCCAGGGTAATATGATGGCAAATTTTACAAGTTATGGATCCTTAATAGAAGCTGAAAAAGAAACAGGAGGAGGATGTCCATAATAAATTATACTCAACTGAGAGTGTCCCAGAAGTTGGAAAGGTTGAACGCTCCATCTGACTCATTGGACTCTCCATCTGCAGTGGAAAAATGAACATTTTTTTAGCCAAATCTTCCCTCTGCTATGTAAAATTTACAGTTCAAATAATCGATTATTCAATTGACAGATAAATAAATCTGCAACAATTGTGTCATATAACTAAAAGCTTCAGTTCTTTAATCAAGCAAAAATGCCACCCCAAAATGCCAAGCATTCTCTGGTTCCAGCTTCTCTGATGTGAGGATCTGCTGCCTTTCCCTTTTAAACCATTTGTAAACTGCATATGTTTGGGCTCAGAATTTAGATGACTTTTGTTTCCTGCATTTGATATTTTACAGGTACAACAATTATTTAAAAATAAAATAAAATAACTGACACATATTCTTAAATGAAATAGTCCTTAGGTGTTACACACGAATGACATTATTTAAAAACAATCAAGTATGAATTTTTGGCAGTATGGCAACAACATATTGTTGTCTCATTCTTCATGACTGTTGCTTTCAATTATACGCTGATGTTATGTTCATTTTCTGTTGATTTGCTTCTAATTTGTATATGAGGAAAAAAAATAAGGAAATAAACAGAAAAATAAACCCGACAATTAGGAAAATCACTTGAATACACAGTTTAAGAAAATCCTTAGCATGGTCTATAAATAATATAATAAGAATTAAAAATTATAATATAATATAATAATATACTAAGAAAACTCACTGGATCATGACATACATTGATATAACAAAAAAATAAATATTCTGACAGGAGCTTTTATCTGCATTAACCACTCAAACTTAAAATTTACACTCAAGATGATTTGAACTGTTTCTCTGAGCTTCACAGAGGTGTTGTCAATACTTTAAGGCCTGTTTCGATCACTGAGGGATGAATAAACTCAAAAGCTCCTCGCAGTACAAATCAGCATCACCAGGATAAAACTGACACTAAAGCCTGCAAAACGACATGGACTCTGAAACCAGCCCTCTTTACAATCATTCCTACACAAACTGGACATAAAACCTTCACACAGCAGCTGCTACAGAACTAATACACTGACATGTGAGTGTGAAGCTGTTACACTTCAGCACAGGTGAGTGTGACAACTTGCTAACGGTTTAGCTGGTAAATAAACACTGCAGCATAAATTTATCAACGGAAAACAACGGCTCTGTAAAATCAAAAACAAAAAAAATCATCGTGGAACACACAGAAACAACCGTTTAAACGGTTTAGTTTGAGGTAAACATGAGGTTAGCGTTAGCACGTTTAGCTTGATGTGCAGCTCGAGGCTAACGTTAGTTAACTGTCAGGACTGACGTGTCGTCTTTACCTCTGACTCGGTCTCTGACACACTGGACGGAGTTCAGTAGATTTCGTAAAGGCACAGACACATTTCCAACACTATTGTCGGCACTCATGTCCCCAAAGTTTTGAGACAGCTAACACTGTGATACATGCGTGTTGTGGAACTATAGAGGAGCAGAAGAGGGGGGACGATTATAAAGGAGGCACCGAAATCACACGTTTAGAACGCTTTAGTGACGCCTTGTGGTGAAACCGTAGTATGGCGAGCAGAACCCGACTCCTGTTAGATTTTTAAAAATCCGTTTTGTTTGTCGTGTTTTTTTCTGAGTGACAAAATCGAAATAAATTGGAGAAAAAAAACATTTTAAATCAACCAAGCTCAATTTGAAATAGGCTAACAGTAATGTACTGCATGAATAAAAGTATGATCATTATTATTTATTATTTTTATTATTTAAAATAATATTTATTGTTTTATGCTCATAACTGTACTCTCTTTTAATGGATTTAAATCTTTGTGATTGTTAACCTTTGCTTAATTTTCTAAATGTTTTTTTTACTATTTTTTAATTAAAGAATTCTGAGGGGCATTTATGCAGGCAGATGAAAGTGAAGTTGCTTTATTCAATTAGCTTTGCTGGCATGACTGCATAAAAATACAATGATGCCAAAGCATATTAATACAAACATTGACATAATAATCAAATAACACAAAAGGAAAGGAAAAAAAAAAAGGCATGGAGAGCATGAGGGGCTATGGAGTAGTAAAAGTTGCTGTAGGTTCATCATTTTTAATGGACCTACAACAAATGAGTTATTTGTAAATAAGCAACATTAATCACTGGTCTTGGGGGACTTTGTGGGTTCAACTCCTGGCAACACAGGGCTTTGTAAGAAAATGAGAGTGGGGTCACTTGTTTTAATATGATTCCAGAAATTTGGGGCTCGTTTTTGTACATTTAATAGTAGAGGATTTTGGCCTAATTCGGCTCTACATGCAGAGTTCACGGCTCCTCTCTGGACCTGGAGAAGACTTTTGCAGAACTCTGCATGCTTTATTCAAACTTAACAAGGACGTTCTTTTCCACAGTCATGTTCTCTGTGGTGAGTTCTGCTCTTTATTACATCAAATAGAATCTTAGAACAGAACAATCAAACAATGGATTTGTGGTGGATTTATCAGTTCATTTCATTCTCCAAAACACACCGAATTCAGCCCTGTAACACAGTCAGATAGGACAAAAAGGGACAGAGGAGGACAGTAACAGTAAGTACATTTACTTTAATTATTTTAAAATAAGTTTGAGATGCTTAGTCGAACCTTGCATGCCTTAAAATTTTAGTGAGTACATAAATCCACAATCTGGGTCATCATCCAGGTAAACCTGAATTAGTACTAAATTAGTTGTAGTTGTTTTAGCAGTAGTAGTTGTTGTAACAATAGTAATAATAGCTTTATTAACAGCAAGTGGTTATATTTTGTAAGAAATGGAGAAGCTGCATGATCAGTCTTGGTAAATAAGTAGAAAATGTTTGTGCAGTACAACCAAAGACCATTAGGGGGCACTGTGCACCTGTGGTTTCTGCATCATATTGTCTGTATTTCAATAGATACTGAATTAGACATCCACCTGGGGCTGAAGATGTAGTCAGTCATCAAAGTCATCAACTGGATGCAGAGATGCACAGAGAGACGAGTGAGTTAAATCAACAGAAAAAGTGAGTGAAAGCAGGAGAAAGAAGGATGTAAAGACACGGCCTGGTCGCTCTGTCAGCTGTTATATGTATCTTGTTAAGTCTTTTCAGTTCTTCATTGTTTCAGACTTTTTCTACTCATATGAACGATAAACTAGCAGTTCAGTAGAGAGATAGCCCTCTTTTTTCTGATTAAACAAACAATATGCTATAAGCCACCTATCATGGAAGGAGCTAAAGTCCAAAAATAAAATTTGGACTTGACCTGACTTGTTTGACTTATAGCAGAGACTTGACTTGAATTGCTTGATTCTCACAATAGTGACATGGGACTCGCTTGAGACTTAGACTTGAGAGTTGCTTGTGACTTGCAGAGTGGGGACCTTCTCCCAACTCTGAGTGGGAGTAAGTTTTGGAGGGAGTCAAGCTAGCTGTTTCCAGTCTTTATGCTAAGCTACGCTAATAACCTGCAAGGGCAGACTCTTGATGGACCGCTATGACCTGCAAAGTAAAGGTCACGTGACCAATGGGCACAGGTGTCAGTTGGCTAGTTTTTTTAATCACTTTACTATCTTGTCTACTTAGAGTACTGAAGAAAAGAGGAAAGAGTGAAGAATAATTTAACACAGCTACCCTTGAAAATGAGTAAAACTGCCTAAATTATGTCAAAGAGCAACCCCATCGTCGTTCTTTTGCAGGTTTTTCAAACGGAAATGCTGACTCAGCCGTTACCAAAGGTAGTGAAGTAGGTTACAGCACTGCTGAATGTATAATGAATACTACTGGAGAGCTACAGAATGATATAAAAATCTAAAATAAATAAATAAATAACCTTTAAAATCACAAAGGCTTCCAGTCATAATAACAGGTGCTGTACAAGTGCCTGGTGATTTGTCTTAGAATATTGGTAGAAAATCCCATGAATATGCTTCATTTTTTCTGAAAGAAAGAACAAAGGCTTACCAAGACACAATGTTATGATTTTGACTCTCTATAGCGGTCACCTGGCATTAAAGGGATAGTTCACCCAAAACTGAAAATTCAATCATTACCCACTCACCCTCATGCCGACTGAGGGTTCAGGTTTATTTTGTTAGTCCACAAAGCACTGCTGGAGTTTCACAGGAAAAAGGCGTTGCAGAATCTCCCAAAAAATGTAAGTGAGTGGTGACCAGTTTTCATAGTCTCCAAAAGTCCCAGCACACACAGTTAAGACAGTGTGCATGTGAATGTGGCTCCAAGCTAAATATCTACAGTGTAGATTCAGGCTACAAACATGGTGTGAATAACATTGTTTTAGTCAACTTGGCATGCTGGGGCTTTAGGGAGGCTTGGATTACACCAGATGAGCAGTATGGAGGCATTGCTTGTTTTTAATCTGTTGTTTTTTATGTTTGAAAACCTGGTCACCATTCACTTCCATTGTTTGGGAGATTCTGCAACACTGTTTTCCTGTGAAACTCCAGCAGTGTTTTGTGGACTAAAAAATTAAACCGGACTTTTAATCGGCATGAGGGTGAGTAGATGATGACTGAATTTTCAATTTTTGTGTTAGCCCGAAAGCAGTAGTGCTAGCATGGCTAACCCTGTCGCTGATGTTTCTTGGCGTGGATGGCCCTTGAATGTGGTCAGAAGTCCTGACTTTCCAAAAATGTTCTCTCTCTTGAAGGTCTAGCAAAGGGGTCCTCACAAAGATAGAAGTACAGAAGCAGACACACTCTCACACACGACACACTCATCAGAAAATCAACCAGTCTAGACGGTAGTGAACAAACCTAATGAATGTATTTTATATTGTCAAGCTACAGTTTCTCCAAGGGCCTGTGTGTGTGTATGTGTGTGTGTGTGTTTGCCAGACCCTTTAGTCTTTCTTATTGCTCCTTTCTACCCTCCCTTCCTCTCTCTCTCCCTCCCTCTCTCCTTCAATCAGTGTGTTTTATGTCTCAGACAGCTTTTCCTCTCAAACACTTGGAGGATTTAAGGGGAGGAAAAAAAGAGCCAAATCATTTTATCACCTCTTTCCTCCCTCTCTCCTGTCTCATTTCCTTCTTTGTCTCTTTCCTTTTCTTTGCTCCCTCCATCACTCTCTCTCTCAGGTGTGATCTGTGTGGGGAGTTTCTGTCTAGACAACCGATTATACCGAATAATGAGGGAGGGAGGAAGGGAGGGAGGGAGGGGGATAGACGGAGCATGAAGGAGTAGAGAGACGGAGGGAGGAGGATGTGAGGTGCAGGAAAGAGAGGTGTAGTGTCAGACAGAAAGAGAGAGGTGTAAAGAGGAAGAAGGAGAGGCAGATAGGAGGAAAAAGAGGAGGAAATGCAATAAGAGGCTGGAAGTAAAGGATGGAAGGAAACGCACCAGAAATCAAATTACAAGAGAAGGAAATAAAAAGAATAAGAGGAGAGAGGAAGAAGATGGAAGGAAAGAAGAAAAAGATAGAACAAATGAAGGGAAAGGGAGGCAGAAGAGGATGGAAAAAAGTGAATGAGATGAAAATTGAAAGGAGAGGTAGATAGGATGAAAAACAAAGGAAAAGCAATAAGCAAGGGATGAGAGAAGAAAAGGGTGTGAGGAAACACAAATGAAATGAATTGAAATGAAATAAAGGGGAGGAAAGAAGAATAATAAGAAGAGAAAAGGAGGTGATGGAAGGAAAAATGAAGAAGAAAGAAAGAATGATTGAACAGGAAAGGAGACAAAAGAGGACAGAAAAAAGTGAGGGAAGGGAAAATACAAAGAAGGAGATGCAGATAGGAGGAAAAACAGCTGGGAGGAAAAGCAATGACCAAGGGATTAGAGATGAGAAAAGAAAAGGATGCATGGAAACACGGCAGACATGAAATTTAAAAAAAAAAAAAGGAAAGAAAAAAGAACAAGAGGAAAGAAGGAGGTGGTGGAAGAAAAGAAGGGACTGAGAAGGACAGAAAAAAGTGAGATGGAACAAATATGAGAGATGAGAAGGAAGATGAAAGAAAGAAAGAAAGAAAGAAAGAAAAGGAAAAGGAAAAGAAAAAACAAATGATTGAGCAGAAAGGACGAAAGGGAACCAACATGTCAGACAAACACACACATACACACACACACACACACAGACTAAACACTGAGCCAGAACACAGAGACACAGTCTGATCTGCTGTGTTAGGAAACCCTATCAGTCACACAGGCTTTACTTGCTGTGTGCATGTATGTGTGTGTCTGTGTGTGTGTGTGTGTGTGTGTGTGTGTGTGTGTGTGTTGTGTGTGTGTGGTGGTGTGTCTTAGCTCAGTGATGACTGATCAACGAATCCAAAAAACCTTCCAGACACACACACACACACACACACACATACACTCACACACATGCACACACACAGGCTGTAATAGGCTTATCCAGTGCTGCAGTTTCAGCCTTTAAACTGGGACTTTTTTCCTTTCTGTTTAGGATGAAAGAATATTCTCTATCTGCTAAAACAATACTGACTTCTGAAGAAACCTTCCTACGCATGTGTGTGTGTGTTTGTGTGTGTGTGTGTGTGTGTGTGTGTGTGTGTGTATGTGTGTGTGAGTATGTTCTCATTTTGTCTGTAGTCATAATTGAAACTGGGAAAAGTGAGATGTGAGACAATCAGCACGACAGACAAACTTTTATTTTGAAAAACAAGCAGACAGCAAGACAGAAAATGAGTAAGCAAGAAAGTTAGACAGCAGTTACTAAAGCATAAAAGGAAGATATAAGTAAGACAGATGGTCAGGCAGTGAAGCAGTTGATGTGAGGCAGGCTGGCTTTTGACGGACAAGCAGAGAGTTTAGACAGAAAGTATGATGTAAATATGACAGACAGTAAGGTGGTGAGACAGTCAGCAGCACAGTTAAGACTGTGAAATATTCAGTCATTTAATCAGAGAGACAGACAGGCAGCCAAAAGTAAGACAGGCAGGCAAACAGACCATCAGTCATTTTGTTGTGGGGTATAAAGCTGCAGTCAGATCATCTTTGTGCAGCCTTCTCATTCATTTCAATGAGGCTTCTCCTTTTGCAGTAATATAATGCATCATCATCTTGATGCACTGCAGTGACGAATCAAACACATGCAAACACACGATCCTTTGCAAATTTCAGCATTGTGTATCTCTGTTTACTTTGAAGATTGACGCGATGGAAAGTTGCCACCATGATGATAATCCTTTGTCAGAGCTGTAAAATACAGTCTCAAATTTAAGTATGATATAATGTCCTAAAAAATCACCATGGGACAGAAAACAAGTTTTTAAAAAAGAGTTTTAAAAAATCACAGTTTTGTGACTCATCAGTTTAGTGTTGTAGTAGTCAAGATTGGTCTTGGTCTTGTCCTGGAAGCGATTGTATTTTTTGACTCATCACTGTGATTGGATGTGCCTGTGTCAAGTGTAACCAATAACCTGACTCATTTCTTATTTAAAATGTGTTACCGGTTGTCACCCCCCCCCCCCCCCCTTCCCTTCACTCGCTCTCCAACAAACTGAATGTGGGGAGAAGAAGCTGTGGCTGTCTGGGAGGAGATGTCAGACAAATCTTGTGCAATAAAATCTGACTACCGAAACCACAAAGAGTTCATCTGCAAAACAGCGTCCAAAAGAAAAACACACAGCAGCATGTAAATTCTGCAGCGCAGCGTTTTACAGAGACAGCTGGGACCACGCCAAACTTTTATCAGCACTTAGAAAGGAAGCATAAAGAAAGCTAAGCAATGATGAGTGATGCTAGCAGACCTAGCTATCTAACATTAAAAATCTGCCTCTGTACCAAAAGTCTGCGGAAATCTCTCCACCCTGGGGTGCCCCTGTAGCTCATTTGGTGGAGCGTGTGCCCCGTGCACTGAGGCTGTTAGTCCACAGCAGCAGACATGAGTTAGATTCGAGCCTGAGATCTCCCACATTTTCCAGCACAAAAATAGAACTTAAAAAAAGAAATCTTTTTACTTCCACCCAAAGAAATTTAGCAAATGTTAGCTTTACATATTAGCTACCACTATATACCACTAACACCAACATAAATGAAGATGTATGACGTGTTTCCACTTCCTCCTGCTGTACAAAAATGAAGCCAAAATATCCATCTTGCCATCTTACGCTGGTGATGTCATTTGGAGGTAGAGGCTGTGCAATGGTGATCTGTGCGTTCAAGTTCCCGCCCACGCAGCCGTCCGACTCGATCTCAAGCAGAGCTCAGCTGTCCATCATGGCATGAAATCTCCTTTTTTATACCATCAAATAACTAATTAAAACTGAAATGATCAGATAATTAACACTTGAAAAAACATCAGCGTGATAAGAACTACCTATAATGACAGAAACCGTCTATGGGAAAAAATTATTTGATGTTTTAGTTTGGGAGGCAGGTTTTATGACCTATACTGCAGCCAGCCACCAGGGGGCGAGATTAAGATGCTTTGGCTTCACTTTTGCAAAACTCTCATGTCGTTCATTCTGTAAACTGTCTCTGGTTTGAACCAATCCTGCAGGAGAGAACCATGAAGACACTATCATTGTGTTACTGTTGAAAAAATGATTCCAACGATGCATTTTCTTTGCATACAGATACTATGTGGCAGCCAACAAAATATGAACTTGCAGTAGCAAAACGTGATAAAAATTAGATGGAGATGCGACATCTTCTGACTTTGCTGGACATCTGAAGTGTCACAAAGGACACTAAGTCAAGGCTCTGTTGTTAAAGGTGCTAAATACAACATTCAGCCTCATAAGATGTCAGCAAACAGCTATTTGCTATGTAAAGATATAGTGACATACCGTCTTCCTAAGCAAAGAGTGACGTCACACTCTCTGTGGTTTTGTTGTCATCTAGTCTTCTCTGTTTAGCCAGGATGGCCAAGTTCAAATGCTCAAACATGTGGGCATGCATCTCATGTATGTGAGCTCTTCTCCGTCTTCCCTGCATTTGTGTTCAACATGGCAACCTGGTGAGTAACTTTATCATGTGACAACAGTGCACTAAAATATCCTTGTAAGTTTTAGAGACGGAAAACACCTGGATACTGTTAGGGAAAGATCATAGTCTGGGTTAGAACGATCACCCTCGTCAGATCTTTCGTGGGTCTGGGGTTCCCTTGCAGATGTGAGAGCCAGAATGGTGGCCGTCTGATTGCAGTCTTTCTTGTTTTACAGCTAAATCTTCACTAAAATATATTTCTGAAAACATTTTAAGCGAGAAAAAGCGATAGTTAAACATTATCTCGGTCGATATTGCCTAGTTTGGCAGTTTGATCTGAGTTTTGTGAACACTGTGAATTTTGACCACACTTTTTTTCCCCCAACTTTATTGAAAAAATGAACAATGCGTGTGTTGTGGTCTGGGATACTGGTGCTCTACAGCGAAAATGCCATTACATTTGGTGAAGAGCACATTTTGACTTGTTTAGAACACGAAACTCAAAGTTTAGGAAATGGGACTTGACCTGGGACTTGTCAATCTAGACTTGGGGTTTGACTACGGACTAAGTGCAAAGACTTGGTCCCACCTCTGGAGTAAACTATGGAGTACAAGGAGTAGTGAATAAGTGAATAAGGCAGTTATTTCAGACACATTATAAACCACTGTGCAGAGTTTTGGCATCTGATAACTCTTCAAACTCATAGATTTATTAGTCTTTAAGTGAGCTTCCTGGATTGAAACAACACACCCCCACCAACTCTTTGCATTTTTAAACGTGTTCTTTAATTAAATTTACTTTCCTTGCATTTAAATGCAAACAGACAGACAGTCATTTACATTTCAGTCCATCAGAAAGTCAGACAGAAAAAAACATCAGTTATTGAGAGAGACCCACGAGACACCTGCAGGCAGAAATTATGAGAAGGATCGTCAGTAAAGGGACCAGCATGCTTTAACATAAACGCATCCAATAATTTCCTTAACCTCCCAAATCCCACAATCCAACACTCACGCCCACGTTACACACTGATTGGACAGGTGTGCTCAGGGGTTTAAATGTCTCTCTCAAGCTCTGTTTTGTCACTCTTTAAACAACTATTTCTGTCTCTTTTTGTGTGTACAAACGACTACAACGCTGTGAATGTCTTCCAGCAGAGACTGTCTGAAAATGTGCGTCTTTATCCCCATATTTAAACAATTATGGTGTCTCTCCTCTCTCTATGATAACAGGCTTTTATACTCTGCCTGCAAGTGCGGCTGTCTGGAAACAGCAATAAACACTTTTGCCTTCCGATGTGGTCGGACGACACGTCATACGACCTAGTTCTCTTCAAGAATAACCCGACCGTGAGACGGACAGACAGACAGACAGACAAGACAGACTGAGAGAGAGTAGGCTGTCTGTTTGCACGACAGGCAGACAAGCAGACAGATAAGAAATTGAGAAGCATCAAACCTGTTACACTGTAATCAGATTAGTGTGATCATACAATGACATCATTAAATCCATTACACACACCCCAACATACACCACACACACACTCACACACTTATAGACACACGCACAAACTGAAATTAGTCTTGCACTGAAGTGAAAATAACCTACCAGACTGTGTGTATGTGTGTTGAATGTGTGTGTGTATATCTAAATGTGTAACGTGTTTATGTGTGTGTGTGTCTGTGCTTGTGTGTGAATCTAAATGCGAGTGTGTATTTTACCAGCTTGCCTGCTGTTTTTAATTTTCTGGATTGAAAGAAAGCATACATAATGTGTGTAGGTGAGTGTGTGTGCGTGTGTGTGTGTGTGTGTGTGCGTGCGTGGGTAGCCCGACTACCTCTTTTCATCATTTTAATTTGTCTCGCCTGCTTTCTCTCGGCTTACTCTTCTGCTGTTAAAGGGAAAATCCACCGCAAAGTGCCATCTTTACAGATAGAAATATTTTAATGCCCTTCAACATACACCCACACAAACACACACTCACACACATGCACACACACACACACACACGCTTGCATCCTATACTGTGACCTCCTACACAGAATTAATTTGCAATATTGTCTGAAATTAATACAAAGCTGACACAGAATGTAACATTTAGAGCAACAGGTGATTTTCTGAGTGCATTAAAAGTAATAAAAACATAGCATGTTTCTTCTCAAGTTTTATCCACTTTCTTTTTCCCGGAGTTATTTGGCGTCTTTATTTTTACATTCATGACGAACATTAAAGGTCCAGTGTGTAGGATTTCCAGGGATTTATTGGCTGAATATTGCAGATATGAATATAATATTATTAATATTATTATAGTATGTTTTCATTTGCATATAATCACCTGAAAATAAGAATTGTTGTGTTTTTGTTACCTTTCATTGCCATTCATGTCCACATACAGTGTGGGTCCACTTCCATGTTTCTACAGTAGCCCTCAACAAACAAACCAAACACTGCCTCTACATACAGTAGGGCCTGTCGGCTTTTTGGGAATCTTGTGGCCACTGTAGATTCTCCTACATGCTCGGAAGGGAAGAGTGAGCCACTAAATCCTACATACTGGTTCTTTAAAGCAGCTACAAGTTTCAACTTTAATTTCGTGTTGATTCTGGTGGCCCCGCTAGACAAAGACGGATGTGTTTCCACTCCCAGGTGTCGTAAAGATCTTTATCTGGCTAATGCGTGCATCGGGCAGCGAGGGAAAGGAAGATGCAAATTACTTTTAATATTATTGTTCCACAGCTCTTTGAAGGTTGCGTAGTGGGTATTTATATGGTATTTATTTGTGGCAGTGTAAGATTAACACACGACAAGGTTTAACACAGCAGGTTACTCATGGTCTGATGTGTAGCGTGATCTGATGGAAGGATGAGGGGAGCGGCAGCGTGTTTATGCCTGTATGTGTGCGCCAACTACGCTAAACAAACAGGATGTGTCACGGCAACCCAAAGTAACAAATGAAACAACTTAAACTTTCACTGAATGAACTGACACGATGAAAAACATAACTTAGTTTATAACATAACTTAATTTATCATGTCATTTCACAGTTCACCACACAGAGCATCACCGACTGCAAAGTCTAACAAAATGTATCCGCAGGTAAACTTTGTTTTCGGACCGTTCATACACCTAGATTACATGTAAGTTTCCAACTCACAGATTTGCTCATGAGAAAGCTAAAGTTTTCATCATTCCTAAGCTATGCTTGGGATGACATGTGATCAGTAGTAAGCTAACATTCAATGTTACATTATGAGCCAGATGTGTTACACATGCATTTACATATCTACTAAAAATAGACTAAATACTGTTTAGTAGGAAGAGGGGCAATTCAGGATCGGTTTTGAATTGTTTCAAATCCTGCAATTCTCTTCATCTGTTGAATGACCGACCAAGGTTGTCTTGTGTTTTCTCTGTCAGTGGTCCTTTTCCTCCCTGCTGATCTTGCACCAGTAGCAGCCAGAATCACAAAATACAATGTCAAAAAATTATTTTCTAAAGAACAGTCTGCTCCTGCTTCCTCTCAACTGACTAATGTTGCTCAGGAAAATGTAAAGACAGGCTCTTCCGGTCTGCATGCTATAAATCATTTTGTCTGATTTTGGAGAGAATTGGACCTGGTGGCAGGCATCAATGTAAAATAAAGACTGTTTCATAACCAGTTAAAAACTCCTCTCTTGTAGTACGTTTAAGCAGTTTACAGTCAGTTTTGCCCTTATTAGTCTACAGGAGCTCTGTTAGGTTGTAGGCTAGACCCACTACAGCAGTGCTTTGAGTTACATCCTTTTGTTGGTATGCTTAAATGCTAACAAAGATAATCCTAACATGGTGTTGCTAAGCAAGTGTACTGTTCACCATGTTCATCATTTAGTTTAGTGTGTTAGCATACTATCACCGTATCGCTGTGCAGAAGGAAACATGCCTCAGATGAGAGGCACTGCAAAATGTGAACATAAATGGTGTCCTCTGAGCTTAGCGTGGACACAGTGTGGACACCTTGTCAGCGGCAGGGGACACAAATCAAGCTTTTCACTGTCAGACACTTCATTTTAAACAGGAAACAGTCTGTCACATAGTGCAATAACATTCTTATTCTGCAAATCCTCCAGCGACATCAAACATCCAGCAAAAAAATTATTAAACATTGTAACAACAAACACTTTAAGAGAGAGAGAGAGAGAACCCTTGTAACGTACATATGCCATGGTGAATTTTTCTGCATCAATTTGTGCTTTTTATGAATCAATTTCAAAGCTCATGTATCTATTGTCTGAGTCTGCAGACAACTTGCCTGTCATGTTCGGTGTCATTCTCTTCCATTGAATTCTGATTCAAACATGTGAAAATGTAGTGTATGCATGAGAGTAGGGTGTGCATGAAAATACGGGACAAATTTTATTCTGTATTGATTCAGTGAGGGACAGAGCTTTTTATTTTTTTAGAACAGGACAATCCCATATTACACAGGACCAGTGTCAACCCTACTGTAACGTTAGCACCACTGAGCTAGCTACAGTAACATGTTGATAAGGTTGGGTGTAGTTTGGTAGAAAGAGAATAGTTTCCGTGTGAAAGTACTCACAACAAGGCCTGTGGATTATCTGGAGTGGCCCAGGTCATGATTTCTGGAAAGAGACATCGCTGTTGAGTTTTTCAGGAGGGAGGGGTGCTTAAACTTTATGTCATCCTTATAACAAGTCCAAAATGTACCATTTCACTCGAGGTCATGGAAAATATTCATGACACATGTATAAAGGACGGGTTATGTTGTCTTAGTCAATGTCAAGTTGTCATAGCGAAGACATCTCAGAAAGTATCAACTTTGTGTTACAAATGACATAACTGAGCAAATGAAATGTAATTGCAGCAGTAAATACTCATAAAGACTCCTTCATGTTCATGACATGGTTATGACAGTGTAATGACAGTCTTATGCACACCCTGTCAGATTAACTGTTACCCACAGCTGACTCTCTCTACAGTAAGACAGTATGAAGCACATTCAATGGGCACAGTCTTGTATTTTGGGCCTCAGTGTTGAGTTGACAATGAACCACTCTGGAGCTGGTCTTGACACTGACTTGACCCCCGTTTTGACTTGACCTTTTGGACTTGACTTGACTCAATGACTTCAATGGATTAAATGAAACAGCCAAGGCCTTTGCACACCGCCGCCATACACATTCACCTGTGTGCGGCCTGGAGAAGCATGTTCGAGGCTTCAGATGAAGGTAATGTTAGTGTAAACCAAGCGAATATGCATTTGAAAATGGTAAGTTTGTGTGTGATTTCAGTTCACCCTTCCTCCTGGTTTCTTGTGTTTCTTATTGTTTTGTTCTATTATTCTTTCATTCTTCTTTTCCACGTGATTCCTCTCCTGCCTCCCAGCCTCACTGTTTCCCTCATCCTCTCTTCCTCTCTTTGTTTACAACACAATCTCTTCTCGACAGAGGACATTTTTAATAGTCTACTGCGTCTAGCCTCAAACAGAAGCGGGGGAGTCGGGGGTGGGCGAGCGAGGAAAAGACGAGTGTAGACAGAAGAGAGAGAGGGAGAGAGGGAGGTAAAGGTGGGGGGCAGACAGAGAGACAGGCAGAGGGTGAGATAATGAGATAGAAAAAGGATGAGAGCGAGAGGTGGATTTGTTATTCTTGCAGGGTGTTGCACAGACACAGACACAGACAGACATTACCTCACACAGCTGCTGCAGTGAGAGGAGAGGGTGACAGTCTGTATGTGTGCGTGTGTGTGTCCGTGTGTGTGTATGTGTGTGCAGCCAGGCATAAACCTGTTTATAATATCCTGAAGCACAGGTTTGAGTCAAGTGTCAAGCTTTTATCAGAAAGTGTTTCTCTGAGAGCAGAAACTCTCTTTTTTTGTAGTTGTGGCCATCATTTCTATTGAATATGAATAAAATCTGCTTAGTCAAGACTGATGAGGCAAAAACATGAGCAGTCGAGATTATCAGACAGGTTGTAACAAATAAGCTAGTTTTGTTCAACTAGATAATCTTCACATGAAAATTTTAGCACACTGATTCGAGAAGCAAACTAACAGAGGCCACTCAGAGTAACAGACAGAGTAACAAACCAGCAACAGATGGTGAAGCACCTACTGCAATGCCACCACAACAGCCAGATGCAACCAGCGGAGATTTGCAAAGTTCCACCAACATTAACATGACCTCCACATACGTTGTCCCGAGCTGAAACAACAATTTTCAGCCCTAAGTGGCGGTTAAGAAGAGTGAGAAGTCAGCAAAAAACAGAGCAACACAAACCCGTTAAGTTTACAGTTTAATCCATGGTCTGCTCAGACTTTGAATGAATTTATATGGAAAATTTAACCACTATATTTGTGTGGGATTTTGTCATAATAGTGTATGAATCCTGGAGTTATGGCCAAAACCGTGTTCAGTGAGGTCACCGTGACCTTTGACCTTTAACCACCAAAATTTAATCAGTTCATTTTTGAGTCCAAGCGGTCATTTATGCAAAGTTTGAAGAAATTCTGTCGAGGCTTTCTTCTGATATTATACTCACAAGAATGGGGTAACCTGAAAACATAATGCCTCTGGTCACAGCTGTCGCCAGCATGGAGCCATAAAACATGTTTTTTTCTAGAATTCAGAATCGCAGAGGTCCTTCAGTAAACAGTTGTGGATGTACATGAAAAAATTAGGTTAATCAGTCCAGTGATATTCTTAATTAGCTCCGGACAAGATGCAGGTTTATTGATCACACACAGACATGCAAACACACATGGAAGCAAACACATGACGGAAAAGTATACAAGAGAAAAAGCCAAAATATTCATATACAATATTTAAATAACTCAGGTTCCTTTCATTAAATTCCTAGAAGTCCCAGAAGATGAAAAATTAACATGGAAATACCATATTGAATTTGGTATTTTGAGTGGAGTTTGTTCATTGATAAATCATTCTTGTATTTTAACTTTTTATTACAGCTTAATTTATCCTTATATTGTGTATTTTAACACTGTGTGGGACGCAACATGTCCCATTTTTCTCAGTAAGATTTTTCTAATCTAAAATAAGTTTTTGAGAATTTGTTAAAAATACATGTTCATCTGCTCTTCTCTTTAGAAAATACAAACTCAATTTTTAATGAGAACATTACACAGTATAAATATGTACACCTAACTCATGACTTGACTAACACTTTCCTTTTTTTCAGAAGTCTTCCATTAAAATTCACTCATATTATACACTCTCAGGACTTTCATCATCCATATTCTCACACTTCCTCTTAAAGGTCACAGATTAGCAAAGATTTGTAGCACAACACGTAAACATGCACTTATATATTAAATCAGTTTTGTATTACTGCTTTGCCTTGACACATACTGAAGTATGACTATTGTTATTTCTGTAGGGAAGGTATCTTCATCAGCCTTTGTTGGCTTCCAACCTCTCCTGCACAAACTTTATTATTCTTGTCGTCTAACTAAACCAAACAAAACCACTTTATCAGTGGCAAAGCTGAACCTGAGTGTGCCCAAAATGTCAGTAAACCTTCTTTGCATGGGAAAACTGAGTGTGCACTAGTACAGTAAGTGCAAGAGGTCAAAATTAAAGCAGGGATGGCTAGTTTGGTCAAAATATATATATGTATCAGTCACCTCTGTGTTCTCTTCCAAATAGGTTTGGCTAAACAGGGGGTTTGTTTAAAAGCTGTTTGTTTGTTCGTCTGACCGCTTGCTGACATTACTCAGTCTGGTGAATAAACAGTGGCCAGCAGCAGTTTGAAAGGACAACGAGGTCTGAGGACAGTAACAGCAAAATGGATGGATGTGTCAGTGGTGCTTATGTGATGCGGATGTGTAACGTCTGGCTGGTGTGTACTTGCGGTAAGCACGTAAAGCTTTGTCTATTTTTTGTCTGAAGCGTTGTGTCTGGGCTCAGTAACACTGAGGAGCCCCAGAAAAAAAAAAAAAAAAGATGATCGTAAATCTAAATTACAATATTGTCTGTGCGCTGCATTTTACACAGCGCTTTTATAGTCTGTCGACCAATCAAAGTGCTTTACAGCATGTCGCACTCACCTGTTCACACACATGTTCATTTGGGGTTCAGTATTTCGCCCAAGGACACTTTGAGATGCAGACTGGAGGAGATGGGGATTAAACCACCGTAGTTCCAATGCATTTGTCACAATTTTGTAAATTTTACAATTGTAGAAAAACAGTCACCAGTTTTTGATGATATGGTATTAAATTTCACCCATGCTCTGATTATATATATGTATAATATTTGGAATGTAACAAACCATTATAGTGTAATTTAAGACAAAATCATGTTTTCATGTATGGTGTATTGGTGCATTTCTTTGGCTGGATTATAAAAGGTGAAATATGTAACACCCTAGTGCTCAAAAATGGATATTGCAATCCAAATACAAAATATTGGAGCAAATTGTATCCTTGCACCCTCCCCTTCCCAGACTCGAAGCTCAGGCAGGCTGCAGGGACACTGAATCCACACGAGCACAAGGTGAGCGCAACATTATACTCTGACAATAACAAGCGACGACAAGTCCTCCACTGTAAGCTGATCAGCTGTTTATAACTGTCAGTTGTCTCTCAAAATACAGTTAAGCCTGTTATCCTGAGAACAAAAGCCCACTGCTCCGAAAATACACACTCTGGAGTTGGAGTTCAGTGACTGCCTGCCTTCTGCCTGCAAGACTGTTAACATTTTGCTCAATTTAACCGTTTTAAATATTTACTCTTTCTAAAAGGAGTACAACTCGTGAAGACGCTTGCTCATTCGGTAAACATTCGTCGTTAATATTAGCTCCGTGTGACGTGAATAAACGTGAAACGGGCAGTGTAGCCAAAACAAACACAAACCTTCCAGGGAAATTTCAAAGAGCATCATGGTGGCTGTAGTGTCAGAGAAGCCAGTATTTCTCCTTAGCATGTTTACATAATATCTTATGATATATCACAGAATTTTCATGATTCGCTGCAGTAAATATGTCACATTTCTCCTTTAACAATAAAAACAGTCTTGCTGTCATCGTGTATGTCTTTCTTGATCCACCATGATCTGCAGGCACAAGGGTGCACGTGCCGGTTTACTGTCTAACATGTAGTCAAAGTGCGCATTAGCCTGCCAGCAGCTCCTCCATCAGTGTCTATACAAGATGTGTTCAGCTACAGAACTGCTGCATAAAATCTTGCATTTTGGCAGCGCACAATCACTGTAGTTAGAACAGTAAAAACAGAAGAGAGTAGGCTTTAAAAAAAGGCTTCATTTCATGTCATTTATTTATTTATTTACAAACACAACACACTTTATTCAACATTTATGTCAAAGTCAGTGTTAGCCAGCTGGCTGATTGTCAACTGCAGTCCTTTGGAGAGATGTTTTAAAACCTGTAAAGTGATAAAAATTTACAAAAGGAAGACAACAAGACAGCGTAGAGACTGAAACGGCAACAAAACAAAAATTCAAGACAGAACATGAGCCATACAGAGCAACGGGAATCAGACAAAACAGCACAATAATAATTTCCAGGTAGACAACTGGCAGGTGATTTGAACTGTAAAAACAAACTTGTTTTTTTACTTGTCATTTTCAGCTCTAACTGTAACATTTAAAGATATATACTTAAACATGGTGCTCTGACCTATCTGACGTTTCTGCTGTGCTTATTTTAGGTACTGTGTTGCTTTGTTAGCGTCTTTGATAAACCACCCAACAGTGACATCTCACTGTCAGACTAAACTGAGCAAAACGCAAGCTGTCATTTTCTTCAGTCTGAGGCCCAACAGGTACATTAGATCTCCAGCCTAACAAGTGTTGTTATTAATGCGATATGAGAGCATTTTAAACATGTGTATTAAATGAATGAGATGTATTCATTTTGAAATAAAAAAAGAAAAACATTGAACATATGCATGACGCAGTTTATTGTAGACAAACACTGAAATTTGTTCTATATCCATGGAAACAACACAAAGCAATCTTCGAGTCACTAGGCTACATGAGTCACTGCTGCCTGTAAAGACAGCTCTATAGATTAATTGTGACTGAAAAATGCGTTTGAAACACCTCCTGTGTAGACGTGGTGTAACAAGTCCCCCAAACTTAACAAGAAAGTCATTGTCATGGTTTCCTAAATCAACCCCCAGGAGCCTTATCTGATCTGACGCCCCTCTCAAAAGGATGACTTAATTTATCTGTGGGTTTTTGTCACAAAAACTAGTCATATCACTGTTATCTCGTCTCATGATTAAGTGTTTACACAAAAACTCCTTACTGTAGTGAAAGCACCAGTGTGTAAGATTTAGGGGGATCTATTGGCAGAATACAGCAGAAATGGAATAAGTGTGTTTTCATTAGTTTATAATCACCTGAAAAAAAGTATTTTTGATACCTTAGAATGAGTCATTTTTATCTTCAGAGAGCGCCGGTCCTCCTCCACGGTGCCGACAATGTTTCACCACCATGTTTCTACAGTAGCCCAGAACGGACAAACCAAACACTGGCTCTAAATACAACCTGTTGTATTTATTAAAAGTTTTGCAGCCACTGTAGGTTCTCGTACATGCCTGGAAAGGGAGAGTGAGGTGAGCGGTATTCAGTTGGAGATAATCTGCAACCTCATGGCTAGAAGCCACTAAATCCTACAGACCTACATCCTACAGGTCCTTTAAGGTTAAAGACAGAGTCAGACTTTGCATGCCCATTGTGTATTGCACAATACTGTACAGTGTATGGTGAGCAGGGGTTTATTTTGCAATAATGGCCTGCTCACTGTACATTATCCCATTATTATGTGGTTATTTGCAAAAAATCAATAATTTGATTCAAATATTCATTTTTAAATGATTTTATGGATTCTTCATAGCAACGGTCTGTTATATATAGCAACGTTTGGCTATACAGAAGTAACAGACCTTAGAATGCTGTAATTGACCAATCAGAATCAAGTATTTAACAAAGCCATGTAATAATAGTGCCTTATTGAAGTCTGTGTAAAGGAAAAGGGGAGTTTTTCTTCTCATCACATCACATTACACACATCAGAACATAGTTGCTGAAAACATGTGAAAAGACTGAGAGATATGTAGCACTGAACTGAAGAGTTAAAGTGTTGTTCACGATTTCTGTGTTCATTCTGTGTGATTTTTTGGGCGGACCTGAAACATGGCTTGGTGATGTGCCAGAGCAAACACCGTATAAGTCCCACAAACTGACCGACACCACGTCCCCCTCCCAAACAGTCAGTTACAAACGTGCCTTCAGCGACTCTCTCTGTCCAATCAGTCCAGCGGTTCACTTCAGCTCACTTGAGTTCCAACAACCCGGAACAGAAGAAAAAAAGAAAAACATCCTGTCACTGTCTAGACACGTCCAATAAAACTGCTTGATCCCAGCGTTTCAGAGCAGAGAAAACGAGGAAAAAGGATTTTGAGACCTAATTTTATATACTTGGGGATTTTTTTAATCATTCACATTTGCTTGGGTCTAAATTACACATTTCTGTGGTGTGACAAACTCAGAACACACATTTATCACTGCACTGTTGTTTTTTCCGGTGAGGACAGTTTCTTAAGCCGGTTGTAATGCTTTTTGCATCCAAGCAGGTCTGAAAGGCTCCACTGGGGTCAATAATTTTTCATCATTTCGTCAGAGGCAGTACACGCGCAGTCTGTGCAGAAATC
Organism: Lutjanus argentimaculatus; assembly: GCA_034769285.1. NCBI lineage: Eukaryota > Metazoa > Chordata > Actinopteri > Lutjaniformes > Lutjanidae > Lutjanus > Lutjanus argentimaculatus. The sequence continues at coordinate 10,063,223 of JAWZSL010000028.1, read as the reverse complement.
CATGTACCCCGCATTTATTGTTAGCTTTTTGTCTTGTCCACGGACCTTTTCCAATTGGCCACTACAGATGCAGAGCCCAGGAAGTAAAGAAAACTTATAGCCGTGCGGTCCAGAGTTGTCTATCTATGTATCTGTTTGCAACTATAATAGAGTGACAAATGTAACAAACTGCAAACGAATGCCACATTATTCTGTCACTTTTTAACACAGAGCTTTAAAAGCTTTCTGCAACAGAACAGCACCACCAGTCAGGAAGCTGTAAATGAGCTCGGTAGTTTCAGTTCAGTGCACTATGAAATTATCTTGACGGGAGCTGAAACTTTGTGATATTTAATCGGCTGTATTTCTTTGGCAAAGTCACATTGTCTTACTTGTTAAAGTAGTTTTCCACAGGGAATCTTTGATCTTTGATGGTGTGTTTGCAGGATCTTTGCCATCATTTGAGCGACAGCTGAGGATGAAAACTTATTGTAATCTTAAAACCTTACCTGAACCTTAATCCTAACTTAACCCTAAACCCCAGTCCTACACTAACCCCTTGTCAGGACCTTTGTAACAGTTTGGTTTGTTTTTCTTTCCTCACCTGTCTTCACTTCAAAGGACAGTTGGTTCCCATAAAGGCCCAAAATACACACATACACACCCACGAACACACACATACTGTACACAAAATGCAGTCGCGGAAGAGCGGGATTGCTCAAGCCTGCCGTTTTTCGGTACAGGGCTAAAGTCAGATTAGTGCTAGTCTGTCTGTCTGCTTTCACGGAGAAACATGCTTAATCCCTGTTTAATCCCACCTGCAATGGGATTGGCCATCGCCTAAGACTCTGATGGCTATTACCCCGAATACAGGCATTAGACACAGACTACCACACACCTGGGCTGAGAGACATGCACAGGGAGAGAGAGATGCAACAATAAAAAAGTGCATTTGTTTTGGCAATTCTGCGTTTGTCTGCTCACTAATAATGCATGGCGAATTGAATTGAATTGAAAAAGAAGGAGAGAGGCAGGAGGAGAAGTGGAAAGAAAATTACAGCGTGAGGAATTTGGATGAGGATGGAGACACGGAAAGTAACAGAATTAAAGCACAACATGAAGGAAGACCAATACACAAAGCGAGATATGCAGAAAAAGAGAAAAAGCACAGGACGAAACCGTTTTGACATTCTGGGAAACATGCACAAGGTGAAATAAGAAAAAGACGGAGACAAAGACGTAGATAAATGTGCACATAAGCGTGCAAACACACGGATTAAAAATGAGACAACAAAGAATAAAAGGCTGAAAGAATCAAACAATGTTATGGAGGAAGAAAAGTCATGTTCAAGCTCCCTCACTTATTTTAGTTTATCTGACATTACGAGACAGAGAACATCACTTCACAGACATCTTAAAAGTTGTCAAGAATAACATAATAAAGTTTAATACTTAAATCCCCCAGACTTTTTCAAAGAATAGGAAAAGCAGAGGTGTATAATAATAACATCAATGATGGATTAATTTGATTTAGTTGTTTTGGTTTCAGGGTATTCGGCACACCAAATTTAGCTTTATAGAAACAGGTTTTAAACAAACTTCCAGAACATCAGCAAAAGAAAACTGCAAATTAATTTCCATTTTCATTCAGTAATGTTAAGTGCATTGAGATAAACAGTTGACTGCTGTAATTAAATCACTGCAGAAGAGGAGGACACAAGGTGCATTTTGACACATTCAAAAAGGTTGACTGAAAAAAAAAAACCTCTCAATTCTGTAAAAAGGTTTTTATGCTCAGTTTAGGTGGTTTTGCCTTTTTCAAATAAGAGTTAATATGCTCAGTGGGAGATGGACACACTTTGTCCTAATAATTTATGACATAACGAACAGTTGACTGTCCCGTGTACGAATAATTACAAGTTGTCCAACTGAAAAAGATTCTGGAAGACCTCTCTCCACTTTTCTCTTGTATATGGTCGAGGCGACTGGCTTTGTTTTTTCTTTTTCTTCTTCGTTGAGGCTTCTTGGGGGTTGGCAAAAAACTGTTAGCCTATACTGCAAACTACAGACAAAACTAGGCTTTGCAAAACAAAAATGATGTGGAAAATGTGACGGAAATATGGCACTTATAACTTGTGTTTGTTTCATGTATTATTTTGAGGAACGTTACGGTCTCGTCATCAATCCACATCTGTTCTGATACTTTAGACTTTAGATTAATTTACTAAAGTCTGTTACCATTGTGCTTTGTTACATTTTGCTTTTATTGACACAAAACATTTTCCACCTCGTCGTTCTGCGATATTTGTTTTTGGGATAATGGCTTGTCAGATAATTGAGCTTTTGGTCAATATTTTTGATATTTTTCAGACTATCGGCGTTTTGGAACAATGGGCGGCACATTTGGCACAACTGGGTTTCATCAAGCAACCAACCAATCAGCAATGCTGCTACATTCAATTAATTTTCAACAATAATTTTCATTATGTGTTGTAATTTCAATAATGTTTTTCATGAATATACCTGAAAAATTGCAAAATATTCATAATGAACGTATCTGGAAGACATTCAGTATCGTATATAATTTGTCTTCCCTGCACAGCCCCTTCTGCCCAACAAAAACAGGACTGAATCTTTTAAGCTTAAATTTAGGCAACTTGGGAATTATTGTGGACTTGGATTAAACTGAGTTGAAGCACAAGCAGGTGGTGTTTACATTTTGACTTTTTACCAAACCCGCGATCTTTCCCTGATGTAACTCGAATCATAGTGTGGTATACACTTAAACCTTCTGTGTCCATGGGTGCCCTGGGGTCTGTCTTACATGAATTTTGTAATCAGAGGATGCGCGTGTAGATTCTGTGTGGACATCTGCGTACCCCCAATTTGTTGCGACTGCGCGTGCTTCTCCATGCAGCCACTACAGTCACCAGTCTACCACATGTGTGTAGATCCCGTCCTTCAAGAGGAGCAGCAGTAGTAGAAACATAACTAAGAGGTGTCTGTAGCATCTGCAGTTGGCCGTGCATGTGGCTGTTTCTGAGTAAAGTTGAATCCGGAGACGTATCGTAAGTTAGTTAGTAAGTTGCCATTGCTGCAGTGGCGTCTCAATGCAGTTTGAGTGCAAATGAATGCAAGCCGTCATAAGAAGTTTACAATTTTCTACTTTTACGCTTACTTTTTATGTAATGCTACTTTTGACAACAATGTCTAGGAAGTCAGGAAAAAAGACATGGCATCTAGAAGGATACCCCAAATCCACAAGATCTCACGGAGTGAACATTTTGACCGAAACCAGGAAGAATCTCGAGAAAAGTCTCGCAAATTTGGGGTTCCCTCCTAGACCCAACCAGCAGACACAGAGAGTGACGCTAATGACGTGTCAACACAGCAATGGCGGCACCGAAAAATGGCAGAACACACACAGCGGTTGCCAGATTCGTCTATGATCCAGCCTTAAGCCTTACCATGTGGGAAAGTTGCAAAACACCAGTCTCCGCTGGCAAAGTCCTGTGCTCTGTACAGCCACTATCCACTTATGACTTCTATTTAGCTGCCAGTTGGTTTCCTCCAGAGTGTATTTGGAAATGATTCTTTAGTATATGAATGTAACTTTTATTGGACAGGGTTGCAATCATGCATGAGTGAACCCTCCCAGTACACAACTTTGTAACATGAACATCGTAGTGCTACAGTTTATCTTGCAATCATCAAGGTGGAGGATAAAATGACTGCCTCCCTGATAAACCTCCATGGTTGTAAAATCTTGTGTCATAGAGTTATAAACAGACGTGCATTGTTTTGGCGCCGGATAACCCTCCAAACTCAAGGATCTATTACTCAAACTGGCATTTCTGGATTGTATTTCATCTTCTCACCAGTTCCTGAAACAGCACGCCCCCCCAACCCCCCGCAGCATAGTCCCCTCTTTTAACACAGTGCCATTTTCAGTCTAAACAGCACAAAGACAGTGATAAATAGATACACTCACTCTCAAAGAGAGCCAGACGAGCAGAGTAAGAGCCGGTCCTCAACCCAATGATTCACCCAATTCAGTCTTCAAAGACAGGGCGCGATAAAGAGGGAGAGACAGACACAAAGAATGACCACACCTGGGTGTCCGTGTGGGTGACTCAGCCCCTTCAGACGGTAAACTGACTCACTGCCAGCTCGACTCTCATTGTCTCAGCCTGCCGCCTGTGCCAAGGGCTTCTCCAGATAACACAGACAAATAGAGGAGCTCTGTCTTTTTGGCCTTTACTACTTTAAAAATGAAATATAAGGAGATTTTTAGGAAACAGAAAGTATGTGTTGAACACCCAGAATCATTTCGGTCTACATCACAGTTCAGGTGACTCATCAAATAGCAGTAAATGTCTGTGAAAATAATACAAAGAGGGGAGGAAAGTAAGATACTTTTACCGTTAAGATGCCTAGTAAGTTCAAGCTTTTGATTGGCAAAACCAGATAAGCACAACACCGTTTGATATTCCCATGAGGGTGCAAAAAATGATTGATGAAAAAAAAAAGACATATCTTATCAAAAGAAAACTTTATTTAGGAAAAATAGATATTTGTTTTAGCAAATGGACCCTTCATTATATTGTTCTATTTGCAATTTTATCCAAAAACAATACTTTGGACACCTTAATGAATCTTTATTATCTGTTTACAGACATTTATTCCTGTATACATCCCAAGAAGAACACAACTGCAGCAAATACTTAAGTATGAATTAGCCATCTTTTCAAAATGGGACAGAGGAATTGTCTTTTTGGACATTTGCATGCTACTTTTTAACATGTGTTACTGTTTGCTATCCTGCCAAAACATTTCATACATACTATTCAAGTATGACAACAAATGTTGAAATGGTAATATGTGTAAACGTGTGTAATGTAATGTAAATTAGAAAACATCTGTGCATTTGTTTGAATTCTAAAAAGGTGTACATGCTAATTTATGCTGCATGCTGGTATTTTATGTAGCATCAGTGTGCCTACGTAGCCCAGATTACCTGTCACAATCACATGATTGGCTAAATGTTGATACCTATGTACCCACTCATCATGTGTGGCCTCAAACTGTTCCCCTGCAGCTGCACTCATTCACTTTGGGTTAAATGTGAGGGAATAACAGCCAGTCATGAGGCTGTTCTTGCTGTTATTATCATATCAGTTGTGTAGCCGTGTTTAAATGACCTTAAAGCTGGGGTATGCAGTTTATTTTTGCATTATTGGGCAAAAGTACTACAGCAATCTTTACGCATAATATAATTCCAGTGGTGTAAAAGAAAACTAGAGTTCTGCACCTTCTCTTGGCTCCGTTTCCAGGCCAGTAACGGGAGACTTTGGCCAATCACGGGTTGGTAAGATAGTTGTGCATTTGGTGAGACAGTTTAGTCTCATTGCCAACACATGTTTGACAACCTGGGAATGAGATTCACTATCAACTATCTTCGAGCCAAAAATCCAAAGCATCTGTAATTTGACAACCTGGGAATAAGACTCAACATTCAACTATCTTTCTCGAGAATCGCTTACTGTTCCTTGAAATATGCCCTGATAAAATCAAAATCCTCTAACCACCCTCCTGGTCCAGCAATCGCAGTGACATTAGATGGTCCACCACTTTGATCTAGAGTGAAATATCTTAGCATCTACTGGATGGGTTACAATGAACGTTTGAACAGATCGCCCATTGATGTTCAGATTTTTCCTGTAGTGCTAAACCACTGGGTTCACATTTTTAGATTTTTGTGAAATTTGTTACAACTAACGGATTATTTGCCACAGATTGCCATGGACTTTCGTCCAGGTATCCATGACGCCCAGAGGATTATTTTTAATGACACTGGTGATCCCCTAACACCAGCAGGTGAAAGTTTTCAGTCAATCTATGAAAAATATCTCAACATCTACTGCATGGATTGGCACGAAAGTTTCATTTGTGTTTGTACAAGAGAAAATTCCCATGAACACCACCTCAAGTTGAAACAACCACACGGAAAGACAACAAAAAGTTTGTTACATGAGTTGCCAAGTTGCTGGCCATTGATATCATATTTGCAGAAACAGCAGATAAAAGTAAATGCTTGGTTGATAACTTTTTATTAATTCATGTGTTACATCAAGCTTTTGCTCACATTATTTGTAACATAGTATTAGATTGTAGTCTTAGTTGCTCTCCAGAGTGTGGCCCCTATTAGTTTGAGAAAAGTTATTTACAAGTCAAGTGAAGCAATATTTGGTTGTGGGGAATGTACCAGTGCAGCAACAAGTCTGGGACAAGATCACTTTGTAATATAAAGCTTCAAACTGTTTCACAATACTTGGAAAGCAACATGACTCTTCACTGGGACGCTATGATCTCAGCCAACGCAGATGCTACAAAAAGTATACCAACAACAACCCTACCGTTTGTAGCATCCATGCTGTTTCCTCATTATGACATAAACGCTCATAAATTCATCAAAGTTGAAGGAATGACATCCCAGCTTGGGAAACGGGACCATCCAAGCAGCATGGGAATGCAACAAAAGATGGTAAACAAGGTGAACACTAAACATCACCCTGTTAGTTGGGTGGAATCAGATTAAAGCCTCTGCAATCACAAGACTTTTATCTCCAGAGCTCATACTAGTGCCTCCTGCACAGGGTATCAGATAAGATGTGCAACCTTTATCTCTTGAATAGTGATCCAGTAACACACTGCAGACAGTTCAGGACTTGATGGCAGCAGATCAAGGAGGAAGTGTTCCATTATTTTGTCCAGTCCCTGCACATTCCTGATAGTATCACTTATATCAGTGCTGCTGGAGTCCAGCAGGGGGCACCAGAGGCCCTACACGCCATTGCACATCTTATTTATAGAGTGGATAGGCGCTATCCTGCAATCCTATTAAAATAAATGGTAATCAGGCTGATAGGTGGACCTGATTTCACTTTATCATCTTCTTCTGTTTACATCAGAGGAAGTCGGGATGAAATCACAGGCTGAGCTGACAGATTATTATCTGTTGGATAATTAAATCTGAATTCATGAAACGCTAAAATGAAAATGTTAATGTCACAAATTACAGAGAAAGTTATTTTTATTTGGTGAAGTTATGAGATTTCTTTGTGGGGCTTAAAGGTATTAAAACTGACATTTTATTTAAAAAATCAGAAGTGATGCATCTTCAAAGAAACCTGTTTACCAAGTTTTCATAAATTCATTATTTTCTTCTTAAGGTAAAAAATACTGTAAAATGAAGACATTTTTAGTACTTTTTCCAAACTGACCATTTGATAATATTCACATCTACTAACAGTTTAAAATAGAGCTGCAATGATAAATTGATTAATTACAGTAGTTAGTTATTATTACATTAATTGCCAACTATTGTGCCAACTATTGTGATAATCAATTAATCTGTAAAATATTCAGTAAACTGAATATTTTATAGATAAATCAAATTTTTTGAGGACACCATCTCTGGCTTTAGGAAACAGCGATCAACATTTTTCACCACATTTTGTGGACCAAACAAATCCATTGATCGAGAAGATAATCTACAGATGAATCAACAGTGAAAATAATCACTGGTTGCACTTGCAGCTCTAGTTCAACACTGCTTACGTGGCAAAAATAGTTAGAAAAACTGCTCAGTATCTCAAATGTCACAGATTTGATCCCCTCAGCAGCTGTATGCTCTTTCAGCAAGGCTCTGAACTGTCTCCTGATCAGCTCTTTTAGACTACTTTCGATCAGATTTTCAGCAGATTGTAACGCTTTACTTGCAAAATTGTATTTTTTTTTTAAGTGTTTTATTTTCTTCACACACTGAGCAATAAATTTTGGGTACATATTTTTATTTCTACAAGATTGGGGCCTTGGTGAGTCCATCTGGGCTATAAAACCACTTTAACATGCAGCTATAAACTCAGGCAGACCTAAATTGAAAGTTGAATCAGATGAGACATGCTGTTACAGTCTCGCCCCATTGGTCCCCGGGGCCTGTCAATCATGGAGGTGACGTAAGAGCTGTCTGGCTTTGTCGATCCACTGAACACACACACACACCACACACACACACACACACACACACACACAGGCTTAAACACAGACACACACACACACAGACACACACTCTAGACACTAATATTCAGCATTTTGAGTCAGCTTTTACAGCGCTTTTGGGTTTATAAATATTTTAAAAGTCACATGGATATCTGGATACACACGTCCACTGTTGTAAAAAGTTCCTAATGAGTTTTTGCCTGCATGTCAATTAAGTGTGTTTAACTGACATGACATGACATGCTGTTTTCATGTTTTTGTCACAAGACTAAAGTTTATTCCACCCCTATTTGGACTGTTCATTGGTGAAGAACACAAAATAAGGGTGAATACAGCAACCGGACACCACTGAAGGCTTTTCATTGTGCAGCTGCTGCCACGAGTGTTGAATCTGAGCCTGCTCTTTAAAAGTTCTTTGAATCTAGATTCAGTTTTGCCATTGTACCATACACCATGATCTTTTCCTAAACCAAGTAGTTTTGTTGGCTAAACTTAAATGCTGAAGTACTTTATTTTGCATACTTATTAATGCTTAGTTGACCATGGAACCCCAAAAACTGACAAAAGGGGAAAAAAAATTCATATTTTCAAGCCTAGGACCACTGACCAAGCAGCTGTATTTGAAGAGTTGGGAGTGAAAATGATACAGCAATAGTAATTGCTGCAGCTGACAGCTCCAAAAGACCTGGACTTAAAATTATTTTGTTATAGCCTACTGATAGTTTGGATTTTTGCCTGTTCAACAATTGTTGTGTTATCGATGATTAAAATGCTTTATGTGCACTTTGTGATGATCCCAGAAGTTGCAGTACATAGCACAGCTTTATTGTAATCATATACTGTATAAAAGAAGTAGACATAACTACCATGACTCACCCACTGGTTTATGGAATTTGGCATGATGGCCGTCGCCATATCGTTTTTTGGTGTCAGAAGTGACTACATTTGGACGAGTGGGTGGAGCTGGGGAGGTTTCTGTGATAAAGTGACTTGACAAGTCGCTGTAGTTGCAACTTGTCAATCAAGGTAGTCACACTGTAAAGGATACCCTGCTTTATCATCTATTTTAGTCTAAATGGGACCAATAATCTAACTATAAATGAAGGCATCTCTGTCTGGCTGCATGTCCTTTTTTCTCACCAACAACTCATCCCATCAGTTTCACACGTGGCGGGTGTAATGCTCGAAGACCCAAGAGAGGTGCAGTGTTGCATTTGGTACTAAAACCTTTGAACCTTAAGTCTCAGAAACAACTTTTTCTCCTGGATTGTGTGGGTCCAGACAAATCTATCCACATAAGACATGCTCATTTGCATCAAGATCGTTTTTTCCCCATTCCACCCAAGAGAGCATCTCTGGACCAAAAATGGGCAAAAAATGTAATCTCCTGGATGCTTTGTTTTACTGCAATTTGCATGCACAATATATTAATTTGGGAGTGAAAATTAAGGAACTCTGTGAGCCTGAATTTGTAATTTGTAATTTATTAATTTGAGAGCACAAATGAGTTAACTCAAGTGTGCAAATGAGTCAGTTGTACGCACAATTTATTAATTGTGGGGCATGAATGAGCAATTCCTGCACCAATTACAGTATCTGCTGTACATAGAGCTCTCAGTAGATGTAGGCTCATCATGATAACAGTATGTTACAGACATTCTCTATATCATACTCATTTTACTTAATGAGCAAAGTGCAACTCAACCCAATTCTATCTCAAGTGGGCTGGACCAGTAAAACCACTGCATAATAACCTATAAATAACAACACCTTCAAATGTTTCCCTTTTTAGTTCAAAGAAATACAAGCACTTTCTTAAAATGTTCACAATTAATAAGCCATTCTTTTACAAAACAGATGATGAACAGCCTGAGATATTATATGAAAAACTCCTTCACAGTGGAGCTGCAAAGCACAAGACATTTATTTATTTGGACCTGAACAACAATATAGTATTTTACTTGTTTATGAGTCAAACAACTTGTTGACTTGTCCACTCCCGTGTAGTACTGCTGCATCACCGCACAACACCAACTAAAGTGGAAGCTGGTGAGAAAGAAGGGTGAGTTATCGGCAGCCCTACAAACCATTGCAAAAGGGTTCCACCGATGTCTTAAAGGACCAGTCTGTAGAATTTAGTGGTATCAAGGAGTGAGCTTGTAGATTGCAAACACCTCTCGGTGGCTGTGACACAAGGTCCTATCTTGAACCAGTGATTACTTTATCTGTTCTGGGCTACTGTGCAACCTGGTGGACTCCATGGAAGAGGACCTGTGCCCTCTGTAGTTATTAAGTTTCCTTACAAGGAGCTGGAATTGCAAGATCACACGAGATCACACAGGCTCCAAGTTATCTAACTTACTGAACAGATGAATATGTAGATATTCCATCCATCCATTTTCTATAACCGCTTATCCTGATGGGTCGCGGGGGGCTGGAGCCTATCCAAGCTGACATTGGTTGAGATGCGAAGTCACCCTGGACAAGTCGCCAGTTCATCGCACGGCTGACACAGAGAGACAACCCTCCACACTTACATTCACACCTACGGGCAATTTAGAGTTATCAATTAACCTACTATACTGCATCTCTTTGGACTGTGGGAGGAAGCCGGAGTACCCGGAGAGAACCCACGCGGACACGAGGAGAACTTGCAAACTCTCCACAGACTCCCCAGCGGCTCAGCTGGCTGGGGGATTTGAACTCAGGACCTTCTTGCTGTGAGGTAACAGTGCTAACCACTGCACCACCATGCATATGTATATATTCATCATTAATTATATCACTATATTAATGTTATTCAGATAATAAGATAACTCGATCTATAGACAATTAAGTTATTTAACTTCTATGTGATCATCACGCTTTCCTAACAACCCAACTTTATCGTTTTTAAACCGACATCTTTAATCATCCTGCTCTGTATATTGTTTCAGACCAGTTATATCATGTGTTCTTTTAATACATACGCACCAATTAAAAAAAAAGAAAGACAGAAAGAAAATGCTTTCAGCTTTATATGCTCATATACCCTTCACCTTGTATAAAGTGTATAATGTAATGGCTAATTAATAAACTATCATTTACTGTTATTGAGTGTCATTTGCTTCATTATAAGTTCTGTCAAATTAAACATCTTAAGATATGAGTGGAAAGTTTTGTTCTTGCAACTGTATTTAGAACATTTTTTGACTGAAATGTAGCAGCACACTTCAAGAAACACTATTACTGGGACTACAGAAAATTGCTAATGAACATTTAATACAAAGGAAATCACATTATGAACATGGCCACTGACTATCTGTGTAACAATCTGGCCACAGTTTAGCACACTGACCACACACAGTCCAGCCATATACTACTTTTCACCTGTTTTGTTTCATAAAGGGCGACTGCATTGCCGTTCTTTTCCGATATTCTTGTAGTCTCAGCTGGGAGATGTTTACAAGAAGCGATGTCGCGACTTTCACGAGCTCTTAGCTTTTATAGTCTGAAAAACAAAATAAACTCACAAAAATGTGAAGAAAGAAAATATTCTTACACTGGTTGTCCATAACAAACTGTACACCTTCTGAATTCAAGTTTCTGTCATTTACTGAATGAAGACGAGTCTGGAGATACGCTGCCCCCTGCTTGTTTGGAGTTAACTTTGACAGGTGGCCATATTTTACACCCTGCTCCTTCAGCCTCAGGGGTTTATATAATAATGCCGTCGTGCAGAAAGCTACGTCACATCATGTGGGAACATTTTTTTGAAAACGGCTTGGAAAAATCACATTCTGACCCCAAAACCTACATATTTTGACCAAAATTTTAATGTTCTAATTAGGGCTGCACAATTAATCACAATAAATCGCAATATGGCCAAGAGCATTATCCAAATTGCAGAACCAGAACCAAATTGCAATTTATTTGAAAAAGGTATGAAGGTAAAATGTACGAGAAAACAGCATTATAATGAGGTACTGCAGTGCTGCGTAGATGACTTGGCCTAAAAATCTTGTTCTCCGCATGATAGAAAACATGTTTGTTTGGTGCAGACCTCAATCAGTCCCTCCAGGATTTTGCAGGCTGTTTTTGGGATTGCCGCAGCCTAAGATGCCTGATTTCATGGGAGCATTTCTATAAAACTGCGATGCATGTTGCTGGGTTTTTTTTGGCAATGAAATTGTGGGACCAAGTGAAAATTGCAAAAGAAAGTTGCAATTTCATTACAATCAAAGGCAACTTGTTCCAGGGAGAACAAAACTGCACTCTATTCTGAGTGCTCTGAGTAACCTCAGGAACAAAAACAAACTAAATATGCTCCATTTGCAGATGAAGAGGTGCACGGAGCATTTGTAAATGTCAATAACAGTGACAGTCCTGTTCTTTTCAGTACCTGTGACAAAATAAAAAAAACATAAATACAAACAAAAGGATTGAATAATAATGTCAAATTTGTGGAAAAGTTGCTGAATTCACAGGGGATTGGTTGAATTTGCGTGAACTGCTGCCATCGCAGCTTCCTGGAGGGAATTTTATTGAGCAGAAACATCAAATAATCACAATTTTAATAGTTTTTTTTTCAGCGAACATGAAAATTCTAATTGCAAAACTGTTAATTTCCACTACTTGTACCACATATCACAGTCACAATTGCGGTCGAAATGATCTCAAAATGACTTTTTTTTATTAAATTGTGCAGCCCTAGTTCTAATCTGTTTACATGCGGAACACTATTAGGAAGCTACAGAATGATATAAAAACTTCAAAAAGCCCAAAAAAAAATGAATGTAGTTGCCCTTTAAAGAACTGTGCTATCTGGAATTAATGATTGCTCTACAATTGTTTTGCACTTTGCAAGTGGACTGTATTGGACCCTCGGTGAGCCGGGTTTTGTCCACGGGCTGCATGTTTGAAACCCTTTTTCTTTTAGGGATATATCTATGTAAAATTGTAAATAATTTATAGCCTGTGTCATCTTGCCATTAGTGGGCTAAATTTCAATTTAAGGTCCGGCATGTTTTATAATGTTTTATTACAAAGCTCTGTGGAGAAAATTTGTGATTTCTGGCTCAATTAACAGTCTCGACTTGTCATGGTCTTTATTTTCCCTTCATCTGCTGTTCCCCCCCCCATCTGTCTGCAGGCCATTGCTTCGGCCGAGCTGTGATGTGCCAAAAAAGCAAGTGGAAATTGGAAATGAGAGACAGACACAGACAGTGTCACCGAGAGAGGGGAGAGAGGAAGGAGGGAGGAGGGAGGGAGGAAGGGAGGGAGGGAGTCACTGAGAAATCCCTGGAGACAGACAGACACAGAGAGAGAAACAGACAGGACCAGACAGACGTCCGTTAGCAGTTTAGTCGCCGGTCACTCGGCTGAAAACACGGAAACATTGAAGCTGCTTTCTAACGGACAGAACACAGCACTTCTGTACTTTAAATGGTTTTAAACGGTACACCACAGATAGATAGATAGATAGATAGATAGATAGATAGATAGATAGATAGATAGATAGATAGATAGATAGATAGATAGATAGATTTCGGAGGAAGAGGAGGAGAAACCGGAGAGAGGAGGAGGAGAGACCCGAGACAGGAGGAGGACGCACGGACCGGAGGGGAAGGAGAGGAGGCTGGAGAGCGCAGAGAAAAAAGGGAGGATTTTTTTTTTGGAGGGGAGTTTGGTGTGAGGTTTTTATTTTTTTTTTCGGGGTCTCCTCTCCTTCTCCCGATCGCTTCCTCTCCTCCAGCCCTTCTTCTCCTCGTCTTCCTCTCCCGGAGCATTTATGTCCTAATTTTCGGAGCCTTTAAATGTTGAACTTGATGGGTGTTTTAAACGCCACCGCCGCCAATGTCTCCTGTACTTGTAACTGCAAGCGCTACACCTCCCTCCAGAGCATGGAAATCAGTGAGTGAAACTGGCATTTCTTGACTTTTTCTGTGTTGCTTCTTGCACTGGTACTTTTTCTGTATTTGTATAGCCTCGCCGTTTTTGCTGCATACCTCAGCCACTTTTATCTTTATGATGTTCAACTTACGCGAGTTTTTGAAGTTTTTCTACTCTGCAAACCTTTTTGTTACACCAGTTTGTGCAACTACCACACGTTATAACGCTTCATTTTGAACTTGAACTAAAACCGCAGGCTTCCCCTCACTTCCCGCAGAGCCGATTTGAAGAACCCACTTGAATTGTTTCGGTTATTCTATTTATTAGCTTTTAAAAGCCGTTTTCTCGGCTTGACAGCTAAGTTTGATAAATTGTGTGATTTTTCAGTTGAGCCGTCGGCGTTGTGTCCGCTGCTTTTGATCTTTAACGCTCAGCTCGCTTCATTTGAAACAAAAATTACTGCCTCTTCTGTGCGGTTTTAAACGGTAAAACTGCGACTTAAAGCGAGTCCAAACTGCCGAGAAGTTGTCGTAGAGGACGTTGGAAGCTTCGCGTTGAAGGAAAATGTGGGTTTGTTCGTTGGAAAAAGGGGGGAAGCTGGAAGTTTTGTCGCCGCTTCGTCATTCGAGCAGAGCCAGACGTCTGGCCGTCTGCTGCCTGCGTGCGTGCGTGCGTGTATGTGCGCGCGCGTTTATGTGTGTGGTCGTATCCGGGAAATCCCTGTGTTTGTATGTGTGTGTGTGCTGTTTGGCGAAGCAAGGCACTAAAGCCTCTCTGGTTTGGGGTTCGAGTCCCACTGGGGACACCCATGCTGCTAATGTATACAGTCACATACAACTGTACTGAGAGATCATTTAGATGATAGTGTGTGTGTTGTGTGTGTGTGTCCACCTGAAGTCACTTGCTGGTCTGACTCAGACAGCTTGAGAGATGAGCAGGCACAGTTCAACTGTTTGGACAAGACAATGCATAAAGTAAATGGCTGCCCAATATGGTAAAAAAAAAATAATAATAATATTGCAATTTTGACAGATATTGATTGCAATATGATACAGTATTAATGCATATGATAATTTTTGCGCTCTGATATCCAGTGTTACTGAAAGAAAAAACGAGTAAAATCATGTGGATGTGACATTTGTTAGTGTCTGTACCAAGCAAACATCTTATATTTGGGGTAGGATGAAATGTTAACCAGTTTCACGCTAAACCGTGATAAAAAAAATTTTAAATATTGTGATAACTGTTTGATGACCATGCTTTGAAAAATTCTGTCTGTAAATACTGTCCAGCATCAACCAAACTCAGCGGCAGTCTCTCAGACGCAGGTGCAGCAGCAGCGTTTGTTTTACGCCTGCGCAAACACTGACATCGCAGAGCGTTGTGATGTTTTCAATATCAAAAGAGTTCAAATGATTTCAGTGTGTGCATCAGTGCTTTTTAAATATTTTCAGCACATTTTAACAATACTGTGATAATACTAACAACCATGATAATTTTGTTAACTGTGCCTTTTTATCTCTGATCTGGAGAACAAGATTTGTAGGCCAGGCTTCATGATAATACGGCTCCAGCAAACATGTCTGAAAATGGTCAAAATAGAGCCTATCACAAGTTCCTGGAGTCAGATATCGTCTTCAGATGTCTTGATTTGTCAGAGCAACAGCTAAACAGTCCAATGATATTCAGTTTACAATCATCAAAGAAGGAAAAAAACAAAAATATTCACATTGGAGAAGCTGGAACCTGATAGAGAATGACTTAAAATGACTGACTGATTATTAGGGTTGTCTCCTGGAGATTAATCTACTAGTCATAGTGGTAGTAACACAAGAAGTGGCAGTAACAGTGTTTCCCCTTATGAGCTTTGGAAAGGTGGTGAAAAAGTTCTTTTGAGCTCTGTAGCATACTGTAACTCTCATACATCCTGCTGAAATGTTTGCCTGAATTTCCATGTTCTGAAATCTTCATTAATCAATAAAAAATCCATCTAAAACATCATGCTAGTAGCTAAGATAACCATGTACAATATTAGATTGTAATGTGCATGTAATAATGCAATTATACTTGACTTTTCTTTGTTTTGCATTATGAATCCCTAATTGGCTGCCCTGCTCTCTAAATATTGGCATCAGCTTTGGCCACTAAAAAAATTATATTAGCTGGTCAATAGCTGAAACTGTTTATTAATCAAATAGTTAATCTACAAAAAAAGTTATTTGCAGCATTTTGTCAAGCAAAAATTTCCTGGCTTCTCATTTGTGAGGAATTTCTCCTTCATTTTGTCCCATTACTTTGTGCTAATCATCGCAGCTCTTAACTCACTTCATCAGTTAGATAATAAAAATATTATTAAATACCTATAATTACACTGAAGCAAACATTTAGCTTCAAACAGGCAGACTGTATTCCTTGAGTTGAGTATATGTGACATGATTCAAGACTGGAAAACTGCCTCGAAAACCTTGTTAAAAACAATTTGTTAGAGACTTAAAAAGAAGCGTGATTCAGTGACTCCATGGCCTTTTTCCACCTAAGATTTATTTAGAAACTGATTTTCTTGGATGGCCGAGGAGATATTTTGACAGGCCTGTTATGACTTTCCAGGATTAAATTTGGAAGAAGATATTATTGAGAACGCAGTGAGTAATGTGATCATCTAATCGCGTGTAGGAAGGAAGAGTTCATGCTGGTGTCACCAGTCATATATTTGCCATGTAGTCTACTTTAAGTGTCATTTTGTCCTACGCAGATGCTTATTGAGCCATGTCAGACCAGTTTAAGCACCATTAATACCATTATACATGGTAGTCTTAATATATTCAGGTATTATCTTGGTAATAACAATTGCATCAATGTAATAACCACTTCCTCATTCACCTGCATGTGGGACATTGTCATGTTGAAAGTTAAGAGTTCATTATCGTCTGAGATATCATATTATGCTTGAGTTTTCTAGGTGATTAAATGCAGCCTACACAAAAGTATGTTGGCATAAACAAAAAATAAACAGTTGTAATGTTAATAAAATAAAATGAGTAACATGATCCACTTTTTGTTTGGATAAACATTAAAATAACATTATAATTCATGTAAGAATATGAAAACCATATCAAAAGTGCCTTAACATTAAAGATGCCAGTTTTTCAAAGAATAGTAATCAAACATGTTAACATGATAATTAAAATTTGAAACAGGAATAGTAACTGTGGTTTATCATGAAACCACTAGCCAGATATAGTAATCAATCAATGAAATACAGATCAGTGCCTGGACTTGTAACAGAAAGACAAGATAAGGGTGCAGGCAGAAACACACACGCACGCACACACACCGCAATTCCTCTGTCTGAGAACAGACATGATGTTTAGTCTGGAAGACAGAAGGAGGGAAACAGATAAACCACAGGAGGAGAGACACGACTACAGAGACAGAAGAGAAAGAAGGGAGTGAGAGGAAAACTTCAGAAATAAGGAACAATGTGTCAGAAGAGAAAACGAAAGACAGATAAGAGAAATCAAAATAAGTGAAAAGCAAAGAAACATTCTGGTGAGTTCAAAACTAATTTTGGAAGCTAGAAGTCATGATACATTGGGTTTTATTTAAAAAACAGGATTATGTTTAAGGTGTTTGGGCTTCACTGGACTTTATGCAGTGGAGTGTGACGGGAAAGATGAAAGACACAGCAGAAGAAAGTATAACAGGATAATCCACGTTATACACTTGAGATGTGGTGATCAAAGGACGATGCAGACATGATAGAAAGAGCCGGGGATCCCTAAATTTGTACTTCAGAAGATCTTAAGAAGTCGCCTGGGAACCAGACGAATCTGTGGGCTCATGTTTCATTTGCTCTGTAAGAGCCGTCTGACCACCCTCCTGTTCAAAACAGATTTCCATGGATCTGGGCGGGCCAATTACAAGCGTTTTTTTTATGTGGGGCGGGTTTAATGCGATGACTGACAGAGGAGCCGAGTGCAATGCACCAGGCTCATGAAACTCAGATCAAACTATCAGTACCAGATCAGAAACATATTTTATTGTACTGTTCAGCTGTAATGTGAGAACATTTGCAACAAAGCTGCCATTTTTTCCTGCTGGAAACCAGATCGAGCACCGTCCAAGCTTGCGTGCGTCACTCAGCGCTACGTCCACCACGCTTCGCTTGGCTGGTCCAGTTGTCCAGATGCATTTTGGTCTGCACCCTGAATAAAAAACCTGAATGGAGAGATCCCAAAAAAATGAATATTCAATTATATTTTGGGCTGCAACTAATGATTTCTTTCATCATCGATAAATCTTTCAATCATTGTTTGGTTTATGTGATGTCAGAAAATTGTGAAAAAATATTAATCATTGTTTTGCACAGTCTAAGGTGACAGCCTCAAACAATTTTTTTCTAAAACATGACTCAAAATGACCACAATATTATCAAAATAGTTGGCTTTTAATTTAATAATGCACAACCAATTGAATAATAGACAAATTGAAGTTCTAATTATGTTATATCTCTTGTTCACCGATGTAATCGAGGAATCCAAAGCAGAATAGCTAGCTATAGCTGCCCTATAGCTAATATATCATTGAGCTAAAACAAAATAGCAACTCAACTAGCTGAGTCCAGGTTGCATTAGGAAAAGGCCACTTCACTAATGCTCTTATATCAGTGTAGACAGGCAGCTCAAATTAACCTGCAGACCCATGCACCTGCAACAGCTGCATTCAAAGCTTCTCAATACTTTGAAGTCAGTGAATTTAGATCAGTTCAGACTTCCCCGACTTGTGAAAGAGCTGCAGAGACCCTGACTCACTTCAAACTATCATTCATCTGTCTCTCTGCCTCTGCCGCACATTCTTCCTCATCTGGATCTGCGAGGTTGTAATTGCAGGGTTACATATACCTGTTACCACCCTCTGACATACTATAAAAGCACACACACACACACACTAATATGCAAAAACACATCTGTTCTGAGCAGCAGACATAGCTAGTCAAAGCACATGACATCAGCATTACTCACAGGCTAGCCATGTGTGCGGTGTGTGTGTGCGGTGAAGTCATTGCTGGTATCAGCTTCTAAGAATCATTTCCTACCAGCAGCTTGGTTTCCCTGTACATTTGTTACTACATGTCTGGCCTCTTTAACACCAACACCTCCGCCGTCTGCCACTATAGCCAACATAAATGTTACCCACAGTGTTTGTCTCAGTGTGTGTGTGTGTGTGTGTGAGAGAGAGAGAGAGTTCAGCTGGAGGGTAGTGGTTTTATTTTGGTTATTGAATTCGAGGAAAAGACTCAGAGTGTTCCTCGCAGACGGGAAGTGACTGCAGCGTTGGGCACATGGAGGACACACTGACTCTTTTTGCTTGACACATATTCAGCTGTTTAGTCACAAGTTTGATTTCTGACGCAACCTGTGTACCCGAGACAAGTACAGTTTTACGGTCCAAATCTAAACTTATGTAAAACACAAAAAAAAAAACAAAAAACAAATGTGTTTGTGGAGTGCGATGTGGTGCTCCTTGAAGGGATTGTTTCCAATGAAAAACGAGCTAGACTTCTCTGCTAGTTAAGGAAACTGGCAGCATAAAAAATTCCAATACCAATGCCAGCATCCTGAAAACGATACTTCATTTGATACCTTTCGTTTTCTCATCTTCATCTGATACTCTTCACGTCAACGGAAGCATTCCTGAAAAAATCCTTTCCACATTTTACGCTTTTTTCTATCACATCCCACAAGCATGTAGTATAGCCATAGTTCAGAACTACTCGGCTAGGTTCAGGAAAAGATAATAATTTGGGTTAAAATTAGTACACTACGTAAGTTAACGTATGTAACATAACTTTGGCGTGGACCACAGGAAGAATACCTGTTGCTTCAGCTGCAGCTAATGGGGATCCTAATAGATTAAATGAAATGCAAGCTATCGTACGCATTGAGAATCGGTGTGTCATACGGGACAAGAAATCCAGTATCCTGGGTAAAAAGGGACATCCATATTATTAAAGTTGCTTAAAGTTGCTTGAGATCATAATTTTTGTCAGCTGAGTGGGCGGAAGCATCATTAACAGCACTTGAATACAACCTAAAAGTGAGACGAGCAGCAGAATATATTACATATGATTTAATATTTGTTGGACACACTTTCTACTTGCAGTCATAGAGAGATCTTAGAGAGTGCTGCTGACAAACAGCCTTTGGCCGACTACAGACGTCAGCTTGCAGAGAGCTCTTTAACCAGACAACAGCCAAGTTTCACTGTGGCCTTTTGGCAGGTGACACGAGGCATTAATTTTAATTAATTACAGCTCGTGTAACACTAGAGAAAGTCAGTGCCTGCCAAAAAAATGAGAGGCTGGTTTTACCTGAGTGTTTTGCACACAAAACAGAACAAGGAGCGACAAAAGATTTGTGAGCCTCAGAGCTCAGTGGATCCAACCACAACCACATCCAATGGAAACTGCTGCTACGATCTACTTTATATTGAGACAGTTGGTTATAACTTCAGTACTGCATGAGATCATTTTCTGAACATATTTTGAATTCTAGCTGCTATTTTTAAAGTGAACTCCAAATGTCCAAATCTCCAAAGATGTGCGTTTACACATCTAATCGGCCAGAAATATAACAGAAGAGAAGAGTAAGTCATCCGTGGGACCATAAAATTGAAATCTGGCTGGGTCAGAACAACTTTTAGCTGTTTTGAAGTTTAGCCTTTTACTTGTAAGAGGTCGGCCTTCAAACTTTTACAGCGGTTTATGATTTGGTCAGTGGACTTAAGACAGTGTGAACAACTTGCTATTTCAAGCCTTTCAACCATTCAGCAATCCTTAAATCTTTTAAAGTCTTCAACAAAAAAATTGTATCAGCCACAGACCTTTTCATTTCACGTTTCTATCTTGTGGTATCACAGTTCTTCATACCCACAATTTGATTTTCAAGGTAACGATTCAATTTGATTTTTCCATTTAAACTTGCCGTAGGTAGATTATCGGGTCTTGATTTGTAAAGAGCAACCGATCATTGGTTCTATGCCCCAACAACTGTCATTTACATTTACAAATTCATCTTTAAAAGGATAGTCCATTATGATATAAAGTGTGATATAACAGCCGCTACACCCACGTGGGGCAAACATGCACAGAAAATACATTTATTCCAACCAGAGAGAACGAATTGATTAAGCATTTACATGAGTATTAGGCACTCAACTCAACTGAAATTGATTGAAAATTCCTTCCGATTTGGTCGGACTGGGCCAGTCTCTTCCGATTGAGGCCGTTACATGATACATTTTTATTATGATTGGCCTACTAGTCCAAATATTAGTGGAATATTAGGGTCCCTTCTCAGACCATATCACCCACTTCCAGTTCATATATAAAAATGTGCACCACCTAGTCAACAATATTTACTGTATTTTTAGGGTTAAATAGTGACTCTTGCATCTGAAATCTATCATGTGTTATTCTGTCATAGTCATGTGTCAGTCTGGACAAGAACATAACTCTCCACATCCTGTTCAAGCGCCAGCTGACTTGTGACAGAGAGATGATGTTTACCAAAACATTTATATCCACTTCCACTTTTTTTTTTTTTTAACAGCATATTTGTGGAGCAAAACTACATCTGGAGGCAACCTGCAGCTGCATGCAACTTTTGTCTTCGACCGCTCGAAATGTAATAGCTGTACCAGAAGCAACTTTTGCAACTTTTACCATTTAACTGAAATAAATGCGCTGTCGCAGGAGCTGAACTGAAAGTGTGAGCAAGGAGACGCAACAGTGGAAAGAAAGACAAAGAGTCGACTTCATCTGTGTTTGAGAAAAAAGACACTTCTGGCTGTAACTGAACTGTGTTGGAAGTTTTGTCTGCTCTTTTTGACATGGTTGTCATTTTATATAGGGGCTAATGTTTGTTAGAAGAATATCAGTTCTCCAAAATAATCATTAATGAGGCATATCGGGGGGGACTGTGGCTATGGGGAGACACGTTTCAACGAATCCAGGAGACAACCGAGTGTTCCAACAACAAAACAAAAAAGTGAAATGAGAGTTCAGTTGTGGCATTTTCAAACATTATCAGGCAGTGTTTGTCTTCCTTGTCTCTGTCTTTTAGTTTTCGTTGATTGGTTTTCTTTATTTCTTTCTTTCCTTCTTTCTTTCCTTCGGTCTGTGTCTCCTGTTCTGTCTCTTTTTCGCTCTCACTCAGTGAATCATGGAAATTAAATGATTGAGTCTGTTCTGGCTGGCCTCCTAGACTTATTATGTAAACCTCTCTGTCTGGCTGTCTCAGTACTGAGTGTGTGTGTGACTGTGAGTGTGTGCGCACATGTGTTAGTCGGCGTTTGTCTATTAATTTCCTGTCTGCGCGGCTGTGTTTTTTTTTGTGTGTGTGTGTGTGCTTGTGCATTGTGATAGTTAGTTGAGCCAGGATTTGTAAAATTATATAAAACATTTTGCCTTTTCTTGCAGCAAAGAAGAGATCACGTGTGTTTACAGAAGCCTGTGTGGATCAAACTCTGCCTTTTGTGTTTTCTTTGTCTTTGATTGACAGCTGGCGTCGTCCCAGAACAAGAATCGCTTTAATCCTCGTGTACTATAAACAGACAGTAATTTGTCTCGGAAGAAGTGATTTAGCCACTGAAAGTCGACTCAGCTGCATCGCCTTTGTTTGCCAGTTTCATAAAGCACATGATACTGGGAGCTGCCCAGTACAGTCACAGTCTGAGTGGAGCAGTTGCTCAAGAGTATGTCAGCGTCTGTTGATACAGGGAAGAGCATTCCTGTCGGCTGTCCCTGTCTAGTAGTCTGAGTCCTGCTGAAAACCCTTCCTCGATGTTTCCTTTTTTTCTGTCCCTCAATTCTGCCTTGCATCTTTCCTTCCTGTCTTTAATGAGGGAGTGTGAGGAGTTATTTCAGGCAGGTACAGGAATAAAAGTTCCATTCATTCTTCCCATAGACAATGTCATACCACTCATACGGGTTGGATTGTTCTGAAAGTCTCACATGATTAACAACTTCTGACGAAGGCTTGATGCCGAGTTTGTTTGTTTTAAGGTCTAACGTGATCATGCTGTGACAATAAAGGCAAAAGGAGAGTGACTTGTTTTTTGTGTACACAAGTATTCTTGTCCAAAGAGCACCTCAAACAAACTCAGTTCGAGTCCAGGAATTACACCTATCCAAACACTTTTCATCAAGAACTGTTACAAAATCGAATAAAAACTCTGTAGTCTGGGGGGCGCATTTTGTCAAGAAACATCCAATCATAGAGCTTAAAATTACACTAATGGTGCGTGGAAGCTGAAGATTATGGTGCTGACAAAACTGAAAAAAACAATCTGTGGCTTAAATCAATTCACTTTGGATCAGTTAAGCAACTAATGATGTCATGTTTTGTTCTAAATGCACCGACAAATGTTTTGAATTTGGTACCGTTCCTCTGACTGGTTTCTTTCTCTTGGCGTTGGTGACAGAAGCTCATGGGTATTGTAGTATTTTGAACAGTCCACCCTGACAAACTGTCAGAAGACAACAGATTTCTCAGAAATAAAGGCTATGGAATGGTTTAAAACCAGGGATAGGAGTTAGGCTAATATTTTTAAGCACTGGCGCAATGGCCCACCCAAGCCCCTAAATTTGGTGGCCAAAGTACATTTTTAGTGGCCCAAATGTAAAAACAAGTTGAGGCAAGTTTTCATAGTCCAATTTTTGTGTTTCTGGTTACCCTGTAAGAATCGTGCTAGCAGTTTGAGTAGGCTTAGGAAACCCATACTTCAGTAGCCTCGAGTATAGGTAGCAATGATGTTTGTGGAACTGTAACATCATGTTGGTGAAGGCTCACAGTATGGGAATAGAAGTTGCTGGCTACTGGAAGACACCTACATGGAATATTTGGTGGCCACAGAGTAACTGTTTGTGGCCACGGGCCATCAGGCCACAGTAAATGTAAAACTCCTTTTCAGCTTCTTCTTGACCTCCTTCCTCCTTTGCTCACATCCTTTCTTCCTTGCCTCCTTCCTTCTTCTTTGCTGCCTTCATGCCTTTCATTTAGCCTCTCAGCTGATCATTGTTTCTTGGTCTAGACGCACACAGAAACCAGAAGAAAGTCATCATGGTCTAATCATGCATATATGTAGATGCATGCAGCGTGTGCGTCTAGGGGTCAAGGTCAGCTTTGGGGGTTGTGTGTGTTTGTGCGTGCTCTCTGCATATAATCTGCATACAAGACAGTGCTCAGCTGAGACCCTTGTAGTCTGTTGGACCCATATTGTCCCATTAATTAGTCTGAAGTCAGAGCCGGCCCTATATGTCCTGTCTCGCAGTGTGAATAAATCCATACAGAGACTGTCTGAGGACCAAGAGGCTGCGCTATAAATAAAGGCAATGACTGTCTGCCTTGTATGCATAGAGTGAAATGCGACAATGTGGAAAAGATCGCCTCTTGTTTTTTCATTAATTAGTCTGAAGCAGAAAAAAAACTCTTTATGACTGTCTGGTCCTCTAAATACTTCACTTGTTGTCTGTTTAAGTAGCTCAAAACAACTGTGTCTTGTCTTTCATTAATTAGTCTGTGCCGGGGAAGGTGGCGTAGGATTGTCTAGTTTCTAAGTGAGCACATTAACATCTGATAAAAGAACAATTTAAAACTGTCTTTTGGCTTTTGTTAAGGAGTCTAGTCTAGTTTCCTCTGTAAGTGCTTAGTGTCACCTGCTGATGTGAAATAAGTTTTGGATGTGACGTTGTCTGTTAAAAAAGGAGGCATGTTTAATATCTGTTGATTATTTTCTCAATTAATCAATTAGTTGTTTGGCCTATAAAATGTCAGAAATGTTGAAAAATGTTATTCAATGTTTCCTAAAGCCCAAGAGGACGTCCTCAAATATCTTTTTGTCCACAATCCAAAGATAATCAGTTTACTGTCATAAAGGAGTCATTTAAGGAGTTGAAATCAGACCATTTTGACTCTTCTTTCTGAAAAATCACTCAAACAGATTACTTGATTATCAAAATAGTTGGTGATTAATTTTCAACTGTAATAGTTGACAACTGATTGATTGATTATTGCAGCTCTGAACAGGAATAAGTGTGCTAATATTGGTTTGTATTTTAATTAGAGATGAAACAGTTGGGTGATTAATCGCCATTTAGTCTATTGACTTGTGTATGTTTTTGATAACAGATAAATTGTTAAAGTCATTTTTCAAGCAAAAACATCCATTTCAGCTTCTCAGTTGCAAAAATGTGCTGTTTTACTTTTTTATATCGGTAATTTCGGGGTTGCATAGACTGATATTGTATCAGTTAATCAAGGAGATAATCGAAAGATTGCAATGTTCAATACTAACTTTGATAGCCACAAGTCTATAAGTTGCTTTCAGTCATCAGTCTAAAACCTGTAGGAGATTTGCGCCTGTCCACATTCATTTAAAAAGGCCTCTTTTCTGTTATTATACAGTTTAAGCCATAATATGACTGATTGCTTTTCTAAATGTCAACACTATCATTGGTATTTAATTTTAATTTGTAAAAAAAAAGTCTGTTTAAATGCTGAAAGTGTCTGAGCCATTATACAAATTATAACACTGACTCAAGTGTCCTTTTCTTTTGAGGTTTTCTTTTGTCACTGTTGAGCTTAAAGGTCAATAGAGTCACTTGTTTATAGTTTAATACAAAGAGTGAGCATTAACTAGCCTGAGCCCAGGTAAGCTGCCATTCAGCTTTCTAAAAGGTCAGCTGATGACACGCTCATCACAAAATATGTTTCATTATTCAGTCAGAGCCTGGACTTCTGTTTGGCTGTGTGATTTCATAAACAGCTACTGGTCATTTGGTCTAATTTGTTGCTTGGGTTTCTTTAATTGGTCTGACCCACAAGACGTGGCTCCGAAGTGTTTGTTTAATTAGTGAGTCAGGATTAGAGGTTGCTGCAGTCTGAGATATGGACAGAAAAAAATGTTTATGGTCTTTCATGAATTAGTCCAAAGCAGAAGGCTACAGATTTGTTGCAAAAAAACAAAAAAAACAAAACAAAGCCCAACATATTTTGTTCATTAGTCTGAACCAAAAGATAGATATTAAAGTAGTTAATCTTTAGTAGTTTTGCTGTTGGTGACTCTCTTTAGCAGCTTGAAGGACCATCTGTTGTTCCTTTTCAATTAACGGATATTAATGTTTAATGTGAGGGTAGCAGGATGTTTTGGAAAGAAATTTAGCCTTTAAACAAATAACACATCTCTTTTTATGTTATTATATGTCTGTGCCATCCAGATAAACCTCCTATATGTACAGAAATAAGAAACATGTCTCTCCAAACAGACCTACATGAGTTATTCTGTCTACACACATTTGTTTAGCATAATTGTCATTACAGATTCAGATGTTCAGATGTGTGTATGCAAATTGCTTGTTTGTTGATGGAGGATTTTTTTTGCATATGAAACCAATGTTGCTCAGCATCTGCAGGGAGAGGGGGTGAAGTGAGGCAGTCTGGGTGTCTGGGAGGGCAGAGGTCAGAGGTCAGGTCAGGAGAAGGCAGGGAGGGGGAGGGGTGAAAGGTTCATTGTCACAACAGTGGGGTCTGGTTTAGGAAATGCGTGTGTGTGTGTTTGTATTATTTAGTAATATTCCACTACAGCTGACTTCTGATTGCTTTCCATAACCCTAACTTTCATTATGTTGAAGTGAACACACCAAAATGTGACCCTGTGTGTTTTAAACATCATGCAGTCACTGAATTTATTGATTGCATTGATTAGCTCAGTTTAATTTGCTTGTTTTACCGAGTGTAGATCTGTATAAGTGTGTGTATGAGGCCTTGAATGAAGTGTTATTGATTAATTTGTCATTTAAAAAATCATCAAACATTACCTGCTCACAATGTTGTCAGTAAATATGTGATAAAGCACCTGACAGCTGACTGACAGAACTGGTTGAACTATCATTAATATACCAATTGAAGGGTTGTTGTACTTTATCACCACAAAGTCTAGATGACACAGAAGATACAGATGTATAAATATACATCCTGAGCTCACTTTAGGAATTATAAACCCTTTTTTAAGTCATAGAATTCAACCCAGATTCCAAAAAAGGAACAGTCCAACCAATTATTCAGTGGAAACATAGATATGATGCTTTTCAATACTTAATTTAGTCCTCAAAAAGCTTTCTTTTATAATTTAAAGGTGGTATAAAAACATTTAACATATACTTTATAATATGCTCATATGTACTTGCAAGCTTGTAAGCAGAAACATGTATTAATGTGTTTATTGACAACTATAGCGCTTTCTGTAGCACTTAAACGTGGAGATAATGAATGACAATATTGTTAAACAGTTGCAGTAATACAAAATCTGTCTAAGAGAGATTGTAATACGAATACAAAATGTCATTATATCTGCTCACAGCTACATTACAGTGTGTTATTAGCTTGCTATAAGTAGTTGAGGAAAGTGTTATCTAGTGATGTTCAGTATCTTTTCATACATTTTAATTCTGTGCTCATGCAATTGCATGTTGTGCATGGCTGCATGTTGTAGCAGAAAGTTTGATTTGTGAGTAATTCTGACCTGTTTCTGACACAGCGAAACATAGTTGTTGGTCTGTATGTGTACAGTAGAGGTGAGACGTCACTCAGAGTCAGCTGGTCCTGACTGCCAGACCCAGTCTAGACAATAGACACTTCAGTCTGCAAACTGCACGCACACACACTCAGCCCCACCCCCCCCCCCACCCAACACACGACATAGACGTTCATGACCGTGGGCTTGACCCCTACACACACACACTCACACACACACAGATTTGTAGGGAGGACTGTGTCTGCCTCACTTTACCCTCTGGCCCATAGGAAACAGCTGGGACCACATCATTTGCATCCACAAACACACACACAGACGACACTGTGGCCCCTCCTCTCTGTTTATATTACTAAAAATGATCATTATACATTCAACTATTCAAACACACTGGCACAATGCACACACAATTCTTATTATAAACATCCAGGCCAGACAGAAAGCAAGCTCCACCTCAACGACAACAACCCCCACCTTCTCTGACTATCACAAACACACACACACGCAGAGGCTGTGCTGTGCAGTGTGTCTAGGCAAAGCAGCAGGCTAGACAAACACACAGTCAGTCAACTTTATATGCACACTAATGATGTGATTTTAATGGTTTTAGGGCAGACAGGTGAGCACATAAAAGCCCATGAAGACGTCAAAGTAAAATGTTATCATGTTAATGCTGTTTGTTGACGTGATTATTCACGTTTCTTCAGCTGGGGCTACACTGGCTAAATCTGAGATTTTTTCTCTTTATTCTGGCCTTTTGTCACACTAAACTGGTGTTTTTCAAACCACAAAACTGAATGTTTAGTCTTCAGAATGAATAAATATGAAAGTACAGACCTGATGTTTTAGTGTTGAGGAAAACTGACAAAACAGGCAATTTGAAGATTTCACCTTGGACTCTGACATTTTATAGACCAAGCGATCAATTTATTGGGAAAAAAATCATCTGCAGACTGTAATTTAAAGGGATGCAGTGAATGTTTGTGCTCAAGCATGCACAACTTTCATTTGATTAAATCTTGGTGGAGGCCCAAACAGAGCTAAAAGGAGAATGAATGTCAGACTTTGACTCATCAGATGGACAAAAACACACCTCCAAATGAATTATAATGCTGCTCTATGTCTGCTGGATGTGTAAATGTTTGCCATCACGTTTGCCGTAACAGATTCATAAAGTGATCTGAGTCCGACAAAAGTTTTACTTAAAGGAACAGTTCACGCTAAAATCAGAAACACATATTTTTCTTGAGACCTGTAGTACTGTTTATCCATCTAGATAATTTTGAGGTGAGTTGCCAAATTTTAGAGATACTGACCATAGAGATGTCTGCTCTGTCTTGAATATAATGGAACTAGATTTGAAAAGCTCAACTGAAATGTCTCTTTCCAGAAATCATTACTCGAGATGATCCACAGACCTTGTTGAGAGCAGTTTCATGTAGGAACTGTTTTCTTGCTACCAAACTACACCTGCCAACCGTACCACCTCACAGATGGAATTGTGCATCTACTCATGTATGTGATGCTTGTGCACTGCATGTACACGTTAACGTCGATCCTCCTCAGTTGAGCCATAACCTCTCGTCCATGAGTAGATGCACACTTTCACTTTCTTCTGCTAAGTGATGCGGTTCGCACGTGTAGTTTGGTAGAAAGAAAATAGTTCCTACATGATTTGGTGATGATTTGACTTTTTTTTTTTGGCACTTTGGGCTCCTCAAGCTGAGTGCCATCTAGATATTCAAGAGAAGTCTGCAACAAAAGTCTACAACTAACACCAAAACAATCTGGATAGATAAAGAGCACTACAGGTAAGTGGGAAAATATGTATTTTTGTCATTGTGATGGCCTTGAATGTGCAGTCAAAGTAAGATTGGGAACTACAAGAGCTGATGATGATGGGAAAGCACGACAAGGCCAAAAATATAAAATTTAAAAGCACAAAGCCTGTCGTTTATGTCTTACAACCTTGATCAGATTCAGGTGTCTGATCAAGGTTGGTACTTTGAATATTTTTTTTTCTGTCTCTCGCCTTGAAAGCATCGCCTCACCCACATGTTGCTTTGAGCCCCGTGTCTTAGCCTGGGCCGCAGACAGAGAAAGGCTTTTGTTTTTGAGGAACTTCATAAGAAGTCGTTGGACAGCGAGCACAGAGTCTTGTTGCAGGAAGAAAACTGTGAGCCAAAAAGTTTCTTGAAAAAAAAAAAAAAGAAAAAAGTTCCCATCACACCTGAGTTGACAGATTCTTGGCAACATCAGAATCACAGTCGCTGCTCGCTTTGTGTCCAACAACCTCCCACACCTCGCTCAGTGAAGAGAGGGGAGGCCTTGCCAGCTGGCACACACACACACACACACACTCATATATATGAGGCCCATATCGTTTTGTGTGCCGTAGGCACAGTGCCAGTTTCCCAGCTTGTTTGCCATCCATCCATCCATTAAGGCTTCATTACTCAACTACAGATCCACTCATGGTAAACATTTCTGACACTGATGCTGCAGAGAAATGTTGACAGCATAAGTCACTGTCAGCTCTGCTCACTTATACACACACTGAATAAGAAACAGAGTCTCCAGGTGTGTGTTGGATTTCTTCCAGATGTCACATTTGATAAATGTGGACTTAAGAATCTTTCTGTTTTTGGTATAGATACTATAAAAAAAATCCAAGATGAAATACCCAGACAGTTAAATATTTTCCCTCGCTTGGTCTTTCCTTTTTTAAATTTCCCTTGCTATGCTTCCTTTGAATGGCTTTGTCACAGCGATCTTGTTTGGGTTTCTGCGGAGATTTGTTTTGTCTAACGCGGAGGTTATCTCTCCGTCAGACACAAAGGAGCGGGCGAGTTGATTCATGTGGAAAACCATCATTTGAGCAGATTCTCTGAGGAAGAAAAGATCTTTTCAGAGCCAGGTGTTTCTACTGTTTCGATTGCTGTGGTGAGGCGGGCGAAGCATCGGCGTTTTGCTCAACGGCAAACGTTTTGTGAAACAGGGAGATGTTTGTGTTTTTTCTCAGGGCAGGATGGTGGTGGTGGACAGACTGAGGGACTGAGGATATAAACAAATCCTCAGTTATTTCAATATTAATATAATGCTGCACGCTGAAGAAAACATGGAAGAGAAGTGTACCCTTAAACTTAGAAATAACTGCGTATTAACAGTGGTTTACAACCTTTTGTTTTTTTGGTTGCAACCATTTAAAATGAAGAAACGGACAATTGTAACACTTAATCAGACATTATTGCCTCAGTGAGCAGTTCAAAAAACAGTTGTTGTTTTTTTTTAAATCCTTTTAATCATCTCAGGACTTGACATTTATCTTGAGAACTCCTTGAGGGTACCAGCAAGTGCTGCAACTAATGACTGTTTCATCAAAATGTGCCAGTTATTTTCACAATTAATTGTTTAAGCTATAACATTCCAAAAAATTGTGGAAATGCACATCACAATTTCCCAGAGCCCAAAGTGACGTCTTCAAATTAACCCTTCCTAAGTCCCGCTGCTTTTCACTCTGCGCTCCACTGACAGTTGAGCAAGCTTGGTACCCCGTCAAATTTCTCCTTTTCTGTTTCGTGTATTTAGATATGCTGTGTGCTCGGCTCATCTATGTCGAAAAGAAAAAAAACATTGAAGATAGTTAAAAAATATAAAAGTGACATATTTTCACATCTTAAGTTAGGTAATGTTAGCAAAACGCTACCTAACTGGGTAACAAATCTACATTGTCATTAGTTAGTTAAGCTAGTTAGGTAGTTAGTTTGCTAACACGAGCTAACTTCAGATGCAACCCTGTATGTCGCCTTTACTGAGGTACCAAGTTTGCTCAACTGGGCGGGCCGTAGGAAGGGTCAATTACTTCTGTTAACCAAACAGTCCAAAACTCGAATACGCTTCTCTTACTATCATAAATAACAAAGAAGAGCTGCAAATCCTTACATTCAAGGATACGGAACCAGGAAATATTTGACTTTTTTGCTTGAAAAATGGCTGAAACAATGAACCGATTATAAAAAATTGTCTGCAACTATTTTTACTTTTTATCGACTGAACAAGTCATCAACTAAAGTTTTGGAATCACTGGTCAATTATGAAATGACAGGAGCGAAATTCATGTAACTGAAATGAGCCTAAAATTAACTCAAGACCATATATAAACAGAACAATGATCACAAAACGTTATATTAGAGTTGCACATATCTTTGACCTCACCTTACAAAGGTGTTATGGTGTTAGCAACACCAGACACGGATCAACATTATCCTCCCAGAGGTTTGTTTACATCAGACACATCAAAGTCCCGTATTCACTCTTTTTTTTTTAGCTCTGGTTTGGTCTCACACCAACTCCTGAGGAAAATATCAATATATCAGGGCTTTATTACTGAAAAAAAGCTTCAAAACGATGAGGTAAGCGATGAGGCTAAAAGGCTCTGCAGAGCTGCAGAGTCTGTGATAATTCTCTGTGGGTTCATCACTATGAGGCGAGTGACCCCTTTCACATTATATGATTCATTGTTAATATAAAATATTGATTAGTAGAGCTTTCAATGAGGCTAGCTCGGGGGGAACCAGCCTGTTGAATCACATGACACACACTGACCACACACACTCTAAATGTTCATGTAAGACATTAGCATTATTCATAATGTTGACCTGATTTCCTGCACACATTCACACAAACAGAAGCCACAGCGAGATGTGCTTTCAATTCATTGCCATTGTTTATTAATGTGGAATTGATTTTCCCAGACACATACACACTGAGAAACACACAGATACACACACACGCAGGGTCAGACATTCAAAGCATTCAGACATTGTTGTGTCTAGCCAGGTGTATATGTGTGTGTGTGTGTGTGTTGTGTGTGAGGACCGGCTGAGCTGGTTTTGGTTTGGCAGCAACACACTGTTTGGACAGGGACAGCATGTCTGGCTCACATACACACACACACTTACCCACATCCCCCTTCTTAGCAGGTTTGATCTCACACTCTTTCACACCACTGCATTCACTTTATCTAACACACACACACACACACCTGCAGTTTCAGCATAACAGGTTTGTCCTTGAATATTTTTTAGACTCAACTTTTGCCACCTTGTTGTGCCCGATTGTTACTGAGGCAGCCTCAGCGTTCTGAGCAAGTAGAGAAACTCTGTGCAGGTGTTAAAACTTTTAGAAAAAATATTATGTGTTATTAAAGCAGTTCTGAGTCAACTGAAGACCTTCAACTACAACTGAGGTTAGGGATGATGGTAACTAATTATTGGCTGTTTAATTACTTTGCAGCAAAGTTCTGCAGAAATGGATTTATGATACAGAATGTACCTGTCAATGTGCATGTGCAGGGAAAAGTACAACCTGCTTTGTTCCTGCATTTATTAAATATTTTAAAATTGTTTATGAGAAGGTGTCCGAAGCAAGAATTTCACTGAATTACAAACACTTAATTTTCATTGTATATAAAGTCTAGATCCCATATAATTCAGCTGATAATAGATAAAACAAGCAGTGACATCTAACCAAACATTCAATCAACCAATCGGCACAAAGTCGAGTTCACAAGTTCAGAACCTTAATGTGACAAAAAAAAAAAAAACAAGTCAACAGATGAAAAGAAAGTAGAGTTACAACAATCAATCAATTAATTGATTTGTCATTTGACAACAAATTAATTGGAAACTAGGGTTAACGATACCAAAAGCTCAAGGTATGATAATGAGAGTCCACAAAACAATATTTATTGCAGTATTAAAAACAAAGAAAAGGATGGCTTAAAAGAATGTCCTTTATTAAATAATAAATCCAAGGTATGCAGCAGTTTTTTGTTTGTATAAAATTCTTTTTTCCTTTAAATTTAAAGGACTTCCACTTCTTTGGCGATGAATTCTTATGAATAAATATTTATGTGCAATTGCAAAACAAAAACAAAACAATGCAGCAACCAAGAGCAATCAGTTGCACATTTAATTTTATCCTATTTTTTATGTTTTGTTTTGTTCATTTAAATGTTTTATTCAAACAATTTTATTGTTTTATTTATTATTATTTTATTTAAATCTATATAGTGTTTTTAATTCTTTTTTTAGTTACGCACTTGAAGTTATATTTGATGTTTGACTTGTGCTTTATTAATAAAGTTTAATTCATTGATTGAAATAAAATAAATAACCATAGAATATGGTGGTAGATATTGTCACAGTTTGGTGTGGTATTAAGACTTTTTTTCATCACAATATTCAATATATTGTTACATCGTGCCGGACATTTGATGGTTCCAGCTTCTGAAGTGGAAGAATATGTGGCTTTTCTTGTTCTGACAGAGTAAATTCAATATCTGGCTGTTGATTGGACACGATGAAACATTTGATGATGTCACCTTGAACACTAGGAAACTGTGAGAGACTTTTCTCACTGTTTCCTAATATTTCTAATTAATTATTAATTTATAAAGGATTAATCAATAATGAAAATAATCCATTAGTTGCAGCCCTAAAGGAAAAAACATCTACAGTTTTATTACAAAATGCTAACACTTACCATTATAAGGTAATTTTCCAAATTTTTTTAGATTTGGACGCTCTGGCTCAAGGGCACTCTGGCAGCATTTGGCCCTGCAGACAGCAGGATTGAACCTTTATTACTAACCTGATGCACTGTGTGTGTGTGTGTGTGTGTGTGTTGAGTCTGTGTTTGTGCACACCCACTACAGACAGTTAATGATTACTATTATGTCTAGTATCAAACTGGATCAGAGCCATCACACACACACACACACAAACGCACGCACGCGCGCACACGCACACACATACACACACACACAGCCGTCTGCATGTGACCTGCCCTCTGCGACTCTGTCTGACTTCCCTCTCTCTTTCACATTCAAATGAACAGAGTGTGTGTTTGTGTGCAAAGGTCTGACTCTGTGTGTTTGTGTGTGTTTGTGTACGAAGCGCTGTGTGTGTATCTGTGTGTGCGGGGGTGCGAGACGACAGGGGTAGTCTAGCTCCTTCTGGCTAGAATTCTAATGAGCATCACACACACAGACACACACACACACACACACACTCACACAAACCGCAAGACACACACACTCACAGAGCCAGACAAGCAGCTGATAATGAGGTTTGATTTTCATATGTTTCAGACAGAATGCTCTGCAGGTCAGCTAGTACACAGTGGAGCTGTGTGTGTGTGTGTGTGTGTGTGTGTGTGTCGATTTCTGGTCTTCATCTTGTTGGACTTATTCTCACTTTTTCCATTGTTAACATTAATGACTTTGGGTGTCCATGACAGCACGAGGTGTGTCATTGTGTTTTGTCTGTGTTTTGTCTCTGTTTAACTGATAGTTCTGATGTCAGCACAGCCAGACTTCCACTTAATTTTTATTTATTTTATTTATTTCTTTAAAGCACAGACAGACTCTTGCTTGTGGTTACATTAAAAACCAGAAATAACACAAACATACAAACTTTTAGACCATTCTGGGTATTTAATATGTCACTTTAACTGATGGTGGGCAGGCTCGGAAGCTCTGATTGTGTTTACACAGTGGTCTGCATTATGCATTTTCTATTGCTTTTTTAATGTTGTGGAGAGTTGTGCGTTTTAAGATGTTGAGATGCTACTTAATTGCCAGGAAGCAAAATAATGTAAGTAAAACCACAAGATGAGAAGTTACAACATATAGGTTATGAAGAGTGACTCATGCAGCAGCCACCAGGCAGATATTGTGTTATTTATCTATAAGTCTACATTATTTTTATGTCCCCAGTGCTGGAAGGGAAAATCACAGCTTTGCGGTCCACACTCTGGTAAAAAAACGCCACAAACAGTGTGGAGATATTTTGTATTTATTTAAACCTTAAACCAACCCTAGTCCACCTCAGCAAACAGATAAATAAATAAAAACATCAAGGAGAAACCCTGGAAAATAAAACTACAAATAATGTATTTTTGCCTCTTTGAATTCTGTTTCACAAAGTTACATCACTCTGAAGTGTTAGCATAGGAAGGTAGAAAGTAATAGTTCTTCAAACTAATGTAAAAGCAGCTTGGTAAAATGACTTTAGAGCTCATTAGTATCAATCCCAGTGATGTATGCAACTGTTCTTCAAGCATTTGGCTCTCAGATGAAAGTTGCGGCAAACTGAGGAGCTTCAAATGGCTCCAATCAGCTGCTCATGTCGCTCTTGATGTGTTTCTCAGAAACCAGTTAATTACAGAAGTGTGGTTGGAGGCAGAATGATGAGCCTAAAACTGCGACCTGTTTCTAGAAACCACTTTAATTCACATCATTTTCCCCAAACATGCCTTTTGTATGGTGGCAGTCGTACTTGATGCACAGTGCAGCAGGTAGCAGCATGTCTGATTGTCTCTCAGGGGATGCCAGTGTCACCCCGCAGCTTTGGATCAGACCAGGGGTGTAAGAAAATATCAATACACTTGAGTATCATGATATTTAATCAGATATTTTTATAAGATTTCATGGCAGTGATTGATTTTGTGCTGTGTTTAAATCCCTGACCATTAGATAGCAGTGTTATCATCTATTTTTACTGTTCTTGTATAAAAAAATAAACGTTTTAAAGTCAGATTTTGTGCATGTGGTGGTGTGTTCTTCATACTATGACAGTTTTCCTAAAATTAGATGAAAAAAAGAAGTAATAAATCGTTATCAGTATTGTAGTATATTGAATACTAACCCCTGTATCGTGATATGTATTGTATTGCCACGTTCTTGCCACACAGCTCTAGACCGGACCATTTCTAGACTGAAATGTCTGGTTTGGTCCCCAGACAATCATCTACCACCTAACACATGAGGACAAGATTTCATTTTTTTCCCCAGTACTTTGGTTTATGATTAAATACCTGCACTACGCATTAAATTCTTATTAGCCTCAGCTGTACTTTGTGTTTCCTGTATGGCTAGACAATATGGCTTATCCACAATATACAGTATATAGCTCTTTGTATGCATTTTCTCTAAAATAACATACAGTAAATCAAACAATATTGTAGGGATATAGAGATCACAAGATATTAACACAATGAGATTTTTGATAAATAATCAATAATGTGGATTTAAGTGTGGCAATTAATAGAACAGCTAGAACAGTTACTGCAATGCAACCTTTAAAACATTACGATATAACAAAATTCACAAACAAGCTCAAGGACATCTACTCTAATATCATGACATTGATATAATGTTGATATATTGCCCAGCCCTAGTTTAGTGCTAAGCAAAGTATAATGTGCTAACATGCTACACTAACATAGTGAACATGATTAACTTCAACATTATCTATGTGAGTATGTTAGCGTGTTGTTGTGATCATTTGTCTTAAAGAGATAGTTAATGACTGAATTTTCATTTTTGGGTGAACTATCCCTTTAAAGCACAGCACACAACAAACTCATGGTTCGATCTACTAAAATGTTGTTTATTATTTGCACAGATGTGATAAGCTTGTAACGTATATGTTCATGTTTGGACACAGTTCTGTCACTGATAACATGAACAACTACAGATGCACCGTTGCTCAGGAAGTTGAATTTGTCAGTGAAGGTGCTGTTAGCTGCCGTGCTGCACCTGTGCTGCAGGTGTGTTGTCAACAAGCTAATCTGTAGCCAATTAGCATCCTCAAATGCTGACATGATCAAAATACCACAGCCTCATAATCAAGTTTGAGCATAAACATGCCAGAAGCAGGTGATATTATCAGTCATATTCATCTCTCATTGACTGTGCGAGCAGGAACTTGTATCAGAGTCTGTGGCCTGCTCAGTGATAGCGTTAGCATAGCTAGCGTTCCAGATGAGACTCACAGTTTAACATGGGAGTTCCCTGGATTAGCACGCTAAATTTAGACTAATGCTCCACACCTCTTCCCTCCACTCTGATCTACTCCGTTTATTCTACGCCGTCACTTCATTAAGATCGTTTATTGTGTTTCAGTCTTGCAACATAAAACATCGTTTACTGTGACCGTGCTCAGTGTCTGTCCAGCTCAGGTGAACTGTGACAGCATGTCGTCCCAAACGAGATGTGTTGAAAATGATGTTTCCTTTTTTAGAGATAAGAATGAAAGACGAGAATCAGAAAGGAGACGTATAGAAAGATGAGAAGGAAGATGATAATTGACTCCCTCAACCACACACTCACACAGACACATAGACACACACACACACACACACCAGCAGAAAAATACACACCTCCCTTTCTGTTTCCCACTGTTGAAACCAGCAGTGGGAGTTTTGTGGACCAAAGTTCCCACACTTGTTGGCTGCACCATGACCGTGGCTTCCAAAGTCAATGGAGTGTGTATATGTGTGTGTGTGCATTTGCTAGTGTGTGTTTGCGTGTGCCCCCCTCACTTCCACCCCATATAGCCTTTCTCATGGAAATTGGCAAGCAAGCAAATTGTGTGCACCTATGACCTATAACTCTCTCTCTCTCATACACACACACACACACACAAACACACACTCTCTCTCACACACACACTCACACTCACACACAGCTGTCTGTGCTATTTCTGACTACCCAGACTGTCGAGTCATCCAAGGACTGAGGAAGAAGGGGGGAGGGAGGAATTAGCAAGCTTCTCTCTCTTCCTGCCCTTTTCTCCTTCCCTTTCTCCCTTCCCTCTTTTCATCATTGATTTTTTCATTCTCTTTCTCCTGCCTTGTCTCCTTCTTTCCTCTCTCTCTCTAAACTTCTCCTGTATCCTTCACTTCCCCTTCTTTTTACTTCTACTGCTTGAGAGCTCTGACACTACTTACTTTCTGTTTCCTTCTCCCATATACTTTCTGTCCTACCTTCTTTTCCTTAATCCCTTCCTGCCATGGACATGGGAGGCAAGGGGAGCTGCAGCATCTCCTAAAATCAGACATAATATCAATGTGATATTCTCTCCAATTAGACGTATTGCAATGTCTCATGCTTTTTATAATACTTCCTGCAAAGTGATGCAGCAGCTCGGAGCTTTTGAGATATTGTGGGGAATTTTTAGATTTTCACGATCGTCTTGTCAGACAGACCGCTGAAGAGAGTTCAATCCAGTCAGCTGTAGCTTGAGAACATAATATAACTGTGATTGCGCGGGTGTATGGTGTGCAAATTTGGTTCTAACTCTTGATTATACGGTGAAATATATCTGGAAACTGGAGGCTGCTCTTTCTTTGACCGCAAAGCCTCACATAAGTCTGTATAATTCTCAGGTTAAGTCTCTAAATGACACCGCAGGCTGGAGTCTCTGTGAACAGTGACAAGTGCAATATTCAAATTGCAGAAGCTGCAAAGGTAAAATTTGTGACAAAACAGCATCATAATCAAGTATTGTAGCGCTGCAGAGGATGGCCTGATTATGAATCTTGTTCTCCAGATAAAAGAAAAAAGTTTGTTAGGCACAGACCCCAACAAATGTCACATCATCAGGATTTTAATAGTTTTTTTCAGGGAAATTGAAGATTATGATGCATACATGAACATCACGACTCATCAAGACTCATATCACAGTTGCAAGATCTGTCACAAGAGTAGAAAGTGTACGCCTAAAGAAGGTCGTATGTAGGCTCCAAATAAAGTAGCATATAGCCACTCGACTGGAGCAATGTGTAACCATGTACAGCACAGGCATATGGACGTTAACCTGCAAAGAGAGCAGGCTGTTGCTGCTAACACTGCTAACATTAGGCACACTCTGCAAACAACCACCTCTTTAGTCATTAGAAACATCCCCACAGTGTGCATATAGATCAGTGTAGGAGATGATTATATCGTCACAGCGCTGCATGCAAAGTCATCATAAGCCACATCATTTACCCATGTGAACATCCTGTCTGACTGTTCATCAGCTCCTTGCATGCTTCCTGTCTGTGTCATTGCTTTGATGTACAGTATGTGGGTTCAAGTCTGCTGTTTGTTTTAGTAGAAAATGTTCTAAAATTGGTGTTAAATATTCTTTAGTAACTATTAGATAAATGATCCTGAACATTCAAATTAATGCAAAAACCAGATTCTATTATGGCCTCTGTTATGACTCTACTGCACCATATCACCTGCTTTCCTTCTCTTCTTTTCCTCTGTCACTTCTTTCCATCCTTTTCTTCCACTCATTCCTTCCTTCCCACCACATTTTCTTCTTCCCTGTCTTTCCTTCCTCTCTCCTACCCTCATATCATCCTCTTTTCCACCCCTCTCTCCCTCCCTCCGTCCTCCTGCTGACCCCCCTCCTCTCTCTGTCTGTCTGCTCTCTCTGAGCCATCTGACTCGGCAATGACCGGCTGTGACCTTTAGCTGAATGCAGGAGGAGGAGGAGGAGGTGGAGGAGGAGGAGGAGGAGGCAGATAGACGGAGAGCAGGCAGCGGATGACAAATGAGCTAATTGCTTTAGATTAACCATGGAGTGTCTGCCTGCCTGCCAGGCTTACAGCCTCCTCCTGTCTAGACAACACCCCAGAGGGAGGGAAGAGATCAGCAGTCTCTCTCATGCAACACGACCAAGAAGTGAGAATGTTTTAATGGCTTTTTTTGTTGTTTTCTTCCAAGTTGCACAAGGCGAGTTTGAAGAACTGTGACTTTGGTGCAGATAAATCCCGTCAGATGAGGTCAGGAATCTACCAACAGGAGCGTGTGTATTATTTAGTGTTGAACTTACATAAAGTTGGGGGGCTCACAGGAGACAGACTTAAAAAAGGATGATGCGCAGAGGCTGAGATGTGCTGACTTTTACTTCCTATCAAGCTCCAAAGTTCTTATATTTCTCATAATGCAAGTCTTAGACCTTTCCATCCTCGTCTGCCAGACTCCACACCTCAAGTAGGGCTGAGCGATACAGCTGAAAAATGTATCATAATAAAATGTTTCATTTCGGTTGATATGCGTCCAACTAAGTATTGATCATTTTTAACAAAGACCAGGAGAAAAAGGTTAGCACGTTAACTGCCTTAATTTGAATTTAACCACTTCATTTATCAAGGTGCATAACTAATAGACTAAATAAACTTTGACCTGTACAGCTTCCTCACTGTCTGCACTGATTAAAAAATCATACAGGAATTTAGTGGAATCAACTCTTTTCACATTACCTTAACATAAATATTCAAATTTTATTTGTTTAAGGCAATTAAACTTTACATTTCTATTATTTATGTCCAGAAAACATACACATAATCATCAGATCTTCTAACCTGAAGTCTTTTGACTTGAAATGATGAGTTGAATTAATGCACTGTACAGTTCAATCAACTCATTAAAATAAGTTTCTAAAGAAACATGATCGGCATGTTTGCGGACTTCCCAGCATGCATTGTTTGAGAGTCAAAACTCTCCTGAGACCCACTTTGAAGACAACATGTATGAGGACATCTCGCAAACAGTTTAAAACAAGTCTTGGTTGCTTGTTTACACTGAAATACTGTGAACCATCATGAATGTTAGTATCGAATTAGTCAAGTAAAAGTTAATAAATTATTTTAAATGCTATAAATGTTTGTCAGTGTGATTGAAGAGTTATTGGTGGACTAGAAAAGTTCATTTGTTTTGAATCATTACACAATTACCTCAACTTGTCTTTCCAAATTCACTCAACTTAAAAATTTAAAGCTGCCTGGACAATAACTTTTTCAAGTTAAAATAAATAGTTTGTTTTTTACAGCGTGAGCTTCTGTTGTTGTGTCACATGTCGATGGTCCAGCTGAACCACACACCTGTTAAATGGTTGTGTGTGTGTGTGTGTGTGTGTGTGTGTTACTTGTGGCCAGCTCCATTATAAGGGATATGACAGGCTGTTTATGAGCCAGGGCGTATTTGTTTTGTGCTTTCATGGCAGTTTGCATTTATTGCATTTAAGTGAAACAACTGAACATTTTATGTAACAATTTTTTCATAGCTATTGATGAAATTCGGTCTGTTGCTGAAACGTATCAGTGTTGTTTTACTGCCCTTGCCCGTCTTCAGTCCCGAGCTGAGTGTCCCTTTAACTTGGCTGGACAGTCAATAAATAAGTCAGTCAGTAATAACCGGGAGGAAAAGATCTAAAGTTGGTGAGTCAGCTCGCTCAGGATGGTGCAACAGCCCTGACTTTAGATCGGTCTCTCGACTTTTCCTGCCAGCGACCAAACCGGCGGCCAAATCATGTAATGAGGACCGTCCACAGTGTCTCAGTTTGCAGGACATTATACTCAAATCAAATCTATTTCTGCAGCTCTGTGATTTCTTGTTCTCAGCGTGCGGAGACACTCACGTAAGACCAGAAAAACAACTAGTCGCTGTTTTGTGGAAAATTTGAAACAAGTGGTGCCCTGATCACAACATACCATAAGCCAGTTCACTGAGGTCATGTCCTCTGCATGTCTTTTCTGACATTGATGATTACTCAAGGTAAGATTTAGGGGGATTTACTTATGTATCCATAATGATTTCTTTAGTATATAATAATAAGAACTGTTGTGTTTTTGTCACCACAGAGGGTACAGGTCCTCCAAACACTGGCTCTAGATACAGCCTTTCGCATTTTTTTTGTGCTTTCAGCGAGTTTCCTAAATCCTACACACTGGTCCTCTAAATCAGCCACTTATAGGCCAAAGATAACAATGATAATAAATAGAAATAAATGAATAAATAAAAACATTTTCCCCCAACAACATGTATTCTGGCAGAGAGAAAACTTGATGAAAACAGATTTAACCCATCATGTAGTGAACATCTGGTCCATACAGCTGTTTTTAAATGAATAAAACATTCGCAGAAAAAAAAATATAGGCCTACAGTCGAACAGCTGAATGGAGTAACTGTTCCAATAATTAGAAAATGATCTCGGGGTGAGGGACTGCATTGAC
Organism: Lutjanus argentimaculatus; assembly: GCA_034769285.1. Classification (NCBI taxonomy): domain Eukaryota; kingdom Metazoa; phylum Chordata; class Actinopteri; order Lutjaniformes; family Lutjanidae; genus Lutjanus; species Lutjanus argentimaculatus. Next base: position 10,020,866 of record JAWZSL010000028.1, on the reverse strand, counting down.
TTATAATCTTAGTATTTCTGAATGCAGTTGTAAAAATTCATTACAAAATGGAGCAGGTGCAGAATTTAGTTTGTGAAAGAAGCTTAAGAAAATTAAGTATGCTCAGTATTTTATTCGGATTTGGCACAAACCGCTAGTTATACACATTTTGGTGTAAAAATGCGAGCGAAATCAAAAGCAGGGTGCTGTTTGGCTCAGTGTTAAAGAAACACTGTTATTGTGTCTCTTCACTGAAGCATGTTTTTGGCCTCGAGGATGTTTTTCACTGGTGCATCTGCACAACACATTTGCTTTAAAAATGATTTTTGCCATGCCAAAAAAAGCCTCTGAAAATGAAAGGAAGAGACACAAGCGATAAAAGAATAAGTCAGGGAAAGAAAAGAAAGTTTTCATTCCTTTTTCTGTGTATTTTAGATATGCACACAAACCCGAGCTGAAAATATGCCGACATATTTGCACAAAAAATGTTTTTCAGCTTTGCTAAAGTGGAAAACTTGGTGTATTGATATTATTATATAATGCTGTTACACCTTCTGTTGGAAACTCATGATGTGCAGAACATCTGGATGGAAACATGACATGAGAAAATGATTTCCCTGTTAGTATGCAGGGTGGAAGGAGTGAGGAGGCAGAGGAGGGATTAGAGAGATGAGCGAGAAGGAAGAAGAAGCAATAGAGAGAAAAGGGGAGAGCGTGAAAAATAAGAAAGGACAAGAAAGAGGAGGGAGGAGATCTGCTGACTGACCTGCTGACCTCTCCATTTGGGAGCTGACAAGTTTTACTGCAGGCTGGCACACACACACACACACACACACACACACACACACACACACACACAGAGTCAGAAAGTATTTTTCTATGACTTATGACTCATCAAATCAGAGAAGCTGAATGGAAACAAACTTTTCATTACATTTCCTCAATGCTGCAACAAACATGTCACACTCTGTGATCAATGATCTGATAGCTGATGAAATAATAATTAATTTAAAGTGTAAAAAATACATATGAAACTCTTAAACTTGATGGAAAATGTAATAAAAAGGGTTTCACCTTTTAACTTATGGTGAATTAAAGGATTCATGCAGATATAATATTTCAGGTGGAACTGTGGAATTAAGCTAAAATGAAACAGACATTTCTCACAGCAGAGATTTGACTCATCAAACACAGGCGCCTTCAGTAATGTTATCAGTTCCTTCCTGCTATAATATGGAAGAGTATTAAGGTATAAGGGGAAAAATGAGACGAGGAAGATTTTCTCTTATGTTGCATTTTGAGTATAAAGTCGAAATGTCAATAGATTTTAAACACCATTTCGACTTAACGCTTGAGATGGTATTTCAACTTTATTCTCAGCATTTCAACAAATATATATATATGTACTCCGTCGTGCTGTAACATGTCATAATATCCAGTGTGAAAAAATGGTTCTGAATCTGATTCATCTGGAAACCATAAAGAAACAAAGCTACCGAGAATAAGAACAAGCATATTGTTTTCAAGCTGCCCCAGCAGCTCTGTTGGTGGAGTGTGTGTCCCGTGTACTGAGGCGATCAGTCCTCAGCAGCGGCCGTGGGTTCAGTTCTGGCCCCGCGGCCCTTTGCTGCATGTCGTCTCTCCTCCTTTCATGTCATAATAAAGGCAATAATAACCCTAAAAGAATACTTAAAATAATATGTTGTTGTTTTCAAGAAAAACTGGCAATTCTCGTCAAACAAACACCACCGTCGAAACTAAAATATGAAGAAGCAGCAGAATCTTGTGCTTTTTGGCAGTGTTGAAAAAGTTATGTTGGCATGATAAAAAAAAGTTTGGCGACAGCTACAATAATCATTTAACTAGGCTAAGTGCCATTTTATGTTGTTAGAGCCATTTTTTGTCAACATTTATCTCTCACATTTGCTCATATATTGAGATGATTTTAATATTGTGTTTGGACATTTGAATTTATGTGGAATTAATATCTTGAGCAGTTATTTTTGGATTTGTTGTGATTAATCGGATGGTGATTCACCTCATGTTATACAAAGGAATATTTTTGTCATTTTGTTTAAAGTGAGAATAGCAACAGAATCAGCGGCTGCAGTGATTTGGTCTGTTTTAATGTGTGAGTCAACAAGTGGACCCTTATGAAGGTGGCACAGTTTAAAATAAACTCAAAGACCGGCCATGTCAAATGCAGTAGTTGGGTTGCAAACAAATGCAAAGTAATAATCTTGTATCTTACGTCAGGAAAATAATGAGAGAAGTTTTTCTGTGTTTGAGTTTGAAAAGACAGACAGACAGAGAGACAGAGAGAAAGGAGAGGAGAAAGGAGTTGTGGGAGTGTTTTGGCTGAAAGACGGAGTTCAGCACCAGCTGACAGAACATAGAGACAGACAAGCTGTCAGCAGGCAGTGTGCCCACACACACACTCTCCACGCACACACACACGTACACAGTCGAGGTCTGGGTGGCTTCACACAGATGGCGAGGCTGGCATCACAGTGTGTTTGAGTGTCTGTTCCTTTTTGCCTTTTGCAATGATAACAGTCTTTAACAAGCAGAGGAATGTGTCTGTTTACATTTCCTTATTTTAGTCTGCCTGTTTGTGTTTATCCGTGTGTGTTTGTGCCCTTTCCTTCCTTCCCTCCTTCCTTACTTCCTTCACTTTATCCTTTCCTCGGCTTTCCTGTACTGTAATAGGAAACGTAATGAAAAAGTTGGTGGGACAACCTGAAGAAATCAGGTTACGCAGGGTTTGTGTTGCACATCTAAATCGTTTGGAACCTGATTTTTGGTTTGACACGGATGTTTGTAAAAGTTGAGGCCACTGTAAACTCGATTCTTCAGCTGGCATTTGTCCTGTCACACCTGTATCTGTGTTTAAAATGAACACAAGACTGCCTGTATGCTTGACAATGGCTGTCTCACTTTAATTGTTACTGCCTAACTTGTTATAACAGACAAGAGAAGACAGGTGTTAATTTCTAGCTTTTATGAGTTGGAGGCATTAATCGTGATGGTCGAGGAGAGGGAACCCCTTCTTCTGAGAACGTCTTCTTCCCGATCATCACCCAAGGATGAAGACTTGAATCAAATCTATCAAATTCAATTCTATTACAATGACATGTTCTGAGAAATTTACAGCATCATCATATGGTTTGAGCAGCCAATCAATAATGTTCCCCATCTTCATTGCCATATATACAGTGGCGCTGCCATTTCTGACAGTTGTGTGACAATTCCTAACACTGGGAATTCTTTAGTTAGGATAGTTCTGTAATAGCAAAATTCCTATCCTAAGATAAGATTTATCTTCAATGCAGTTAGGAAAGGTATTTCTGTAATACCACAAATCCTAAATGTCACCCTATACTGAGATACAAAAAGATTTCTGACTGGAAGTTTCTGTAATGAGACCAGGAAGTATTTCAATGATCGTAAACATAAACTTGTTTTAATGTCTCAGTTATCAGCAGGGACACTTTATAGTCTATGTGTCCTTGCTGTATCTTTCTAAACGAGTTATCAGGTGATTGGGCAAAGCTAAGCTAAGAACCTCACTTAGCTTTGAGTATCAGTTGTTGGCAAGCTGTTCAAATCAGAAACTAACTCTTTAGGTATCTAGTGATGAATGATATTGGAGTTTACCAATATTCTGAAAATTTCCAACTCATTTTGGCCGATTGCTGATGCCAATAACTCTGTCTGGTTTTGCTTTGCTGCATTACTGACAGATACTGTATCGTTTTAAACATGCATTGATACTTTTGACAACCTTAAGTCCATATGTTCTGTACAGAGCTGGAATGATTATTAAAGTAATGGCCAACTGTTTTGATAATCAATGAATCCCGTTTTTGTATTATTTTAAGAAGATATGTCCAAATTTCAGCTTCCTAAAATTGAATATTTTATGGTTTCTTTCCTCCTCTCTGACAGTAAGCTGAATATCTTTGCGCTGTGTACAAAATGAGACATTTGAGGACGTCATCTTGGGCTTTAGGAAACACTTAGCAACATTTTTCACCATTTTCGAGAAAATAATCGACCAGTTAATCGACTGAAAATAATCGTTAGTTTCAACCCTAGTTCAGTCCGGTCTGAGTTTCTCCACAACACAACAAAATACACAATTTCCAGAGATTCAAGACTCACATTTCTTCAGAGATAATTTTACATCACATCAGTTTATTTCTTTAAATCCTTGATTTCTCAGTGGAGAAGTTCAAGCTTCACACTCTGCTCCCCCTCCTCCCTCCATCCCTCCCCCGTCTCTCTCTCTCTCTCATCATTATTCTGTCTGTCCCCCTGACCCATCTGTGTCTCCCAGACGCTCCCACCACTCCCCCTCTTTTTTTCTCTCCCCTCTCCCCCTGTCTCTTTCTCTGCCCCCCTCTCCCCCCCTCACATTGACCCCTTTTGTTCACAGCCATTGGGTGGTGGTGGAGGGGTCTGGTCAGCTGTTTCCTCATGTGTGTGTGTGTGTCTGGACAGTGTGGGAATGTGTGTGAGAAAAAGTTGCAGACAAAGCTCGGCAGAGCCTCAGAGTGTGTGTGTCAACCGGTGAGGACACACACACGGTGTCGGAGCATCCGCAGGACATGTAGTTTGGAGTTTCACAGCAGCGGGGAGATTTGTTTTAGTTTCTTTTATTTTAGTTGTTTTGGTTTGGTTTTAGTTTGTTAACTTGGAGACAGAGCTTTGGGTTTCAATCACTGGAATATAAACTTTTACAAGAGAAAGTCTTGGTCTGGGCAAACATCTTGCACTGTGAAGACTATGCAGCCTTCATCAGGGAGTCACAACCATGACAACTGTGTTCAGACGCAACTGTGCGGTGAGTTTCTCATCTGTGCTCACAGAAAAGGAAAGTCTGTCTTTGATCAAATGGCAGCGTTTCGCTGTTTTCTTCTCTGTGTTGATGTGTTTTACACACCAAGGTGTGATACTGTTGCTGTGTTACTTGTTGCAGCCAAGAGATGTTGAGATGGTTGATGCTTCTCAACAGTAGAGTTTATCTAAGACCTTTAATTGATTAGTTGATTGACAAAAATTACCTGTAAGTAATTTATCAAGACAAAATATCAAATATTCACTGTTTTCAGCTTCTGAAAAATGAATTTTGTGGTTTGTATTTCTCTAAATTGAATATCTGAGGGTTTAAGACAGCAGGATTCATACTTTGAAGTTTAGAAAAAGCTCAACTTTAATGTTTTCAAGTTTAAGACTATTCTTGAATTTGAATATACTCCTTTATTTTCAACATAAGCTGGTGTTGCATCACACAGTTGCTCAAACCAAACGATCTTTTAGTATCTGAAATAACACAATCCCGTTTTCAAAGCGAGGTAACTCTCCTGTTGTTCCTTAGTCTGGAAATCAGCAAAAGTTTGATTGGAATCAAAACATACAATTAATATGAATTCACACGAACAGCTGATAGGATAAAGAAAATTACAAGAAAAGAATTTGTGATGATTAAGGCCGCTTAAAGCTTAATTTTTACAGCTTTAAAAAGCTGTACCAACCCTGTTTTAGGCTCTGGGAAATTGTAATGGGGGTTGCCAGGTCGTGAAAAGCCCTTTGATTGGTCTTCATGCAGTCGTAAATGTTTGTATCCATTAATAAATTCTTCCTCAGTCTCTTGTTTGCTAATAGGCCATTAAGTCTGCAGTTGTAAAAGTTTATTAAGTTGTTAATTAATTGATTTTAGACCACATTCTAATCACCCATTTTCAAGAGGTTAATAAAGTGGCTAAAAAACAAAATGCAAGTGTTCTAACCAGTTTTTTCACAACCTGGCAACCTAAATGTTACTATTAACGGCTTATAAACCGATCTATAACCACTAATAAATTACTTATCTATATATAACTTATGAGCTACAGACTGTGAAAGAGGATTCTGTCCAGCCTTGAGGGAAAATAACCTCTAAATGGTTTGGCTATTCAGTTCAGATTGATAACCTTCATTTTAAAATCTAGCTCTGCTCATAAAGTCAAGTTCATTGTAAAATTCAGCTCAGCTCTTATGTGCAGTTGAGTTCTATTTTGAAACTCAAGGACGGTGGCCTCTAACCAGCCATCATTTTTGAGGCTCCTCTGTTCTGGTGAGACAACAGCAGCAGCAGCAGCAGAGGATGGTTAAACTCTTAAAACTCTGAGGTACAAATACAGTTTGGTTTAACAGGAATGTGACTATAAGCCTCTCTGACTTTTACAACTGCTGCTGTGTTTCTGAAAACTCCAGATGAAGACTTATTTCTTTAATTTATTTTTTTCCATACATATATATAGACAAAGTTTGAACACTGTGCAGGAGCCAGGAGGAGATAAAAATAAAGATTGTGCATCTCATCAAAAGTTTCAAGACTAAGTGGTTCCAACAAAGTTTATGATTAGCTGAGATGCATTACCATGAGATGCACAGATATTTGCTAATTAGAGAACATTTAAGATGCTTTTTGAATAAAAATGATGTATATGTTGTTTTTAGTGATAGAAGTTCCAAACAGATGGTCCTCAAACACCAGACCACAAATAAAACACTTACCTAGAGCTGAGTCATATCACCTTGATGTGGGTTTTTAACCAGATTTCATGGAGTTTATTGTGGTTACTGGACAGGACAGTGCACATCTGGTTTCAGATAATGGCGTTAAATTAACCCAGTTGTGTCATATCTGTCTGTGGACTAGTATTTCAGGGGTTTTCCTGCTGGACTGATGCGAGTTATATAATAATATTTTGCTGTAGTGATGTGAATTCGGCCTTAAGTGGTTTTAGGTTTCAGATAAACTAAACTGGCTAAATACAGGCTTGGAATCATACTGTCGATGATTTAAAAAGGGTTATGATGAGTTATGAGGGACACCTGACCGTCAGTGTGTCTCCTCGTGTTGTGTAATGGTTAGCTGGTCAGACGAACGTAACGAGACTGTGAGAACTGCACTCAGTGTGTGTGTGTGTGTGTTGTCTGCAGGCTACTTTATGTTCTCCTGTCTGACTTGGCCCTGACCTCTGCCTGCTCCCTGTGAAAAAAAAGTGTGAGAAAAATGCTCCGCTTGTGTGTGTGTGTGGTGGTGGTGGTGGTGTTGGTTGTGTTGGTTGTGTCGGTGGGGGTGGTTGTGGGTGCAGGGGAGGAGGGAGGGAGGGGGGGGTTAGAGCAGGCAACTGTCTCTAAACAAGCTAGCCCTGTCTGTCTGGTCTGGTCTGGCTCTGTGTGTCTGACCCCCACAGAAGGACTACACGTCTGTCTGGACTGAGTCTGAAAACCTTTTTCTGTCTCGCAGACGCGCAGAAACATAAAAAACCTTGTTGTTGTATTGACACTTTACAGAAGAGTCATTTATAGTCAGATACTTCTTTACTGGTAAACTGCTGATTCACACAGTAGAGCTACTGTTTTATTATTTATTCATTATTTTTTATGACCGCATCCAATGAAAAAGCTCAAACCAACAATAAATGCATTATACTTACACGATAAGTTGATTTATCAATAGTTATCAACAAATAATCACTATTGCGATATTAATGTATTAAGCAAAAATGATAAATGTCTGATTTTCCAATAAAAAGATTCACTGCTGTTTAATATACTTGGGATTTTGAGTCTTTTCCAGACACATAATTGAAATAATTTAACATTTTTACATAATTTGAAGGTGTCACAGTCATAGATATTAATTGATTATCACTAGCTTATTTCTCTGTAGTTGACCAGACAAAGACACATAAGATCTGTTGCACGTTTATTATGACAAAGATTTAAAATCCATAACATAACTAACCTTTGTAGAAAAAATTGAATTCAAAACATGTATTTTTTATAGATAGATTGATAGATTATTTTGTTTGATCATATAAAAAAGATAGCGAACAATAAAAACATCAAAACTGAACAAATACAACAACAAATTCTCCTGCGTCATATTGTTACTGATGATGATGATGATGATGAGGTTTAATGATGATCTTGCACGAGTCGTTGATTGTAACAGAGTTGTATAAAAGTCTCTGGAACAAACTGCTACCACTAATTGGCCTGTTATATTATTTGTTTTATTAGTTTTTTTCCATTACTCATTGATTTTTATCTTGATCTCTGTTTACATATGCACGATTTTGTTGCCTGCTCTGTTGACCTGTTTTTTTTCTGCCCATGTTTGCGATGCACTGTGGTCAGCTCATGTCGTTTTAAATGTGCTATACACATAAAGTTTAATGTAATTAGATTAAATTAAAGGCATTTACTATTGCACTTCCATATACAGTGGTTTGGGGAAGTGCAAATGACAGTGGTCAAAATTAATGACAAGATATTCTGACTTAAGTCCCTAGTGTGGATCAAGTTCCCGAAACATCCGACACTTCCCATAATGCAGCTGCATAGAAGGTTTTCATTCGACTATCAGGGCCCAAGGAAACTAAAAAAGAAGGAAGGGACATTACATCATTTTAGAACATCCTATACTTCAGACTTACGTATCTGGTCTGATTCAATGTCAGTCATGCTATTTGGAGACCAACAGGAAATTTGGAAACAAAAACAGTCAGTATGTTGTTATTAAAGATCATACAATGTAGATATGTTGGGTTTTCGTGTGCCTCTCCCACAGGCTTCAGCAGAGCTGAGACAGAAAGTCTGCCACCAAGCAGAGCATAAAATCTTCTGTAGTGATGTAATGTCCCTTCCTTCTTTTTTAGTTTCCTTTTCCCTGACAGGGAAATGCCCCAACACCACGCCTCAGATTGTAAAGCAGCCTCCGAATCCCAAAAATCCAAGCCCAAAGCAGAACACAACCCTGATGACATCACTCTGACATCATCAGGGTTATTTTCTCAGACTTGACCAGACTCACCAAGAGCCAGAGAAGACATCGTGCAGCTGTTTCCACGAGACAAACCGTGACGAGTAAAAACTGACCGCGGTCTCTGTTTCTGTGTTGTTTCTGCAGCCCAGCTGGAGTTCGTCCAGATCCTGGTGATCGTGGTGGTGATGATGGTGATGGTTGTGGTCATCACCTGCCTGCTGAACCACTACCGCCTATCAGCACGCTCCCTCCTCTCCAGACACGCCCCGACACGCAGGAGACACCTGCCACTGGCCAATGTAAGTCACATTTAGTCTGTCACGACACATGGATCTAGATTGTATCCTGATGTAATTCATCCATGAGACTATCTGATCACAAATGTCAAAATACAAGAGAACATATTGCTGAGAAAAGTCTGTTGATATTATTGCCTCAAACTTCAGAATTCTCTGGTGCGTTTATAACTGGATTTTTAAGTGAGTAAGTGTGACCAGATGGCTGTCTGATTATTTTAGATGCATATTTTTACAAAGTGTAAGTGAGGCTGCACTCAGGGCCAGAAGCTTTGGTTTCTCAAAGTGAAAAAGTCAGTTAAATAATGATGCTAAAATAGCTGCGACGTTAAGGTGAAAATATATGGATAGTCACAAAATTGGGTCGCATTTTTACTGTCTGCAGCAAGTTTTTATAGCAGATATCAATGTGCCACAGAAAATAAACCTGAGCAGCAAAAAGAGAGCAGTGAATATAAACAGCAGCACGCATTATGTCACAGTTACGTCATAGTTACAACAATAATAACAATAATCATAACACATTATCAGGGATTTTATGATGACTTATCAGGTCAAGTGTCATTATGCTAAATAACTGCTGGTCACTCATTGTGATTTTGTTTGACAAGGATTCTAGTGTAATTCTCCTAGTTGTAACCATTTTATAATGCATTATAACTGCTGTTTTAATGCAATATAATGTGATTAGAATGTATTAAAAAAATATTATAATGTATAACAACTAAGGCTGAACAATAAATCGAAATTTTATTGAAATCGCTATATGGTCTGCTGCAATTTTCAACACGGGATGCACAATATTTGTTGAATGTGAAGTGTGTGTCAAAATACTATTTTAGATAACTCATTGTGGTGCTGCAGAGGTGATCTGGCCAGCACGTCATTCTCTAGACTTCAGATCTTACAGATCCCTGAAAAAAATAACACCATAATCGTTTCAATGTGTTTTTCAATGAAAATGAGAATAATGATGTGAAAATGATCCTTTCCTCTAATATCAACAAATCATATCGCAACGGTACTAACGGTCAAAATAATTGCAGTTAGATATTGCTTCAAAATCGTTCAGCTCTGATTACAACTATGTTTTTTGGGGGGGAAAACATTACATTAGTGAAAAGTAAACAGCCATTATTAAGTTAATCATCAGTAAAAAGTTGTGCGAAATTTGAGTGCTCAATTTATGTCATCACCCTTTAAACAAATTAATTAATTTTACAACATTTTGTGTCTTGTTCTTGCATAGATTTAATGAGATATTTTCTCACCTTGCTTTAAGCAAACAGTGACCACTTATAAGTGACCGGTTTGTAATGTGTTATATTCCTCAAGAATTTTGATACTTTACTGTAAGCACCAACAATGATCTTTGCTCAGTGAGTGACTAGCTATTATGAAATATAATGTTACTTGACCTTATAAGACCTTATAAAATATTGTGTAATGTATTAGTTTTTGTAACTATTATACATCACTACAAGCACAATATAACACCTTGTTAGTATGTGTATAATGCAGTATAATGCATTATAGACATGGACCACATTCAGCTCTGTTAGCATGCTGATAAAATTAACAGAGACAAAGAAACTAATGAAAACATTGTGAAGTAAAAATAAGGAATAAATGTATTGTGAGAACAAAGGAACATAATAAAAACAGTAACCATGCTGACATTGTTGTTATAATTATTCATCGTTATTCATGATGGACTTCCCACCGTGCAGAACGAGGAGAGGAGCTGTGTTTTTACTAGTTCAGTCACAGTGAGGAGGACAGTTCTTAATGAAACGCAGAATCAGAAGACAAACAGAGTTTGAGGAGCTGCTGAGTGACAGCATGCGATCATAGTGATTAAACGCTGCTGCAGGCTAACGCTAACACACTGACTCACTTCTTCATTAAGGGCCAAAGACTATTTCAAGACGCACGCACACGCACAGACACACACGCATAAGCTGACTTACACCTGAGGCCTCTACAAACATATGACTTCACTTGTGCTCCCTGAATCACCTGCTACTGAATCACTGATGTGTGTGTGTGTGTGTGTGTGTGTGTGTATGTATGTGTGTGTGGCTTCAGTCTACAAGTAAGATATGAGTAAAGGATGAAGCATAATCACGCACACACACACACACCGAGCTCCTGATAAGCTCAGGGGAGTCATTGTCCTAGTTAATTTGGATTAGCAGACAGACACACTGACACACATACAGTCAGTCAGACACGCAGGCAGACAGACAGGCAGGAAAACTGTTGCCAGAGAACAACAAACCTGCACAAAAGTTACAAAAGTTCCTGCCAGACATTTTTTATAGAAGTAAAGAGCCGCATTGTGTGTCCAGTCTGGGGAAGAAATCAGTCCAATCTTGTTACTCGATGTTTTACCAAGTCAGTTACAGAGTCACGTACCAGTGTCAGCTCGCAGTTGTTAATGTTAATTTATTTTGTCAACTGTATAAAACTTCATTAACATTGTGGGGAAATCTGTAGACAAGTATCTTAAGAATTGCAACAGTTAAAAAAATTATGAAAAAGTACGCATTACAAACAGAAATATATGTGTAAAACCTGAGAAATGTTCCAGAATTACCAAGATTTAAAGATAGTACAGTTAGAGCAGTCCTCACATGGGCAGTGACATGAGTCACTGAGACATAACGACAAAACTTCATGAAAATATATGGACATTTAAAAAGGCCCTGCAGCAGTGAGTGTTTGTTGCACAACAGTGGAGCCCTCTAGTGGACAAACATGTAATCAAACAACAAAAAGCACATCACTGCAAAGTCACAGCTTGATCATATAGGTCATATATTCTTCTGTCATAATAAAACACAGTAATATTTTATCAACAGGAGTGTATAGTTTAGACTTGATAGCTGTACGAGGGGTGAAAATCACAAGTTTCATCACAATATATTTGATAATTTAGGTGACAATACAATATTTGCTGATATCATTAAGTTTGCTATGGTATGATTCTGTTTCAATTCAATTCAGGGGTCTGTGGTCTTAACAGGCTTAAAAGCAAGAATATTTACCAAAAGTATAAAATTTGGCTCAATAAGAACTGTCAAGGTTCACTGACAAAACTATGTTTTTTGCTAGTTGCCATTAGCTTAAGCCTATGGCATTTTACATAGCTTAAATTAGCCTAGTGGCTAGCAGACTTTTTCTCTACTCACAGCTTTAACAAATTATACATATTATTTATATTTTTTCTTGCCAACCTCTGGTTTAAGTCCCTGCATATTTTGACAGAAAACCACAGTTGAATTTTCAGCCTGCATGCACGTTTTTTTTTTCAGTCTAAAAACAGAGCAGATAATATCGCCATAGCGAGAGTGACTCGCTTATCTCGTAACAGCATTGTTTGCAAATATTTCCACACCGCTGATTTTTTTCTGAGAGGGGAGTAAATATCCTCATCATGCTTTGCTTGTCATGTTTGCTTGCCTTTATTTGCCCGATGCCAGCACTGTTTGAATGTTTAGAAAGGAGGTGCACTTGGACAGAAACAGGGACAAAGCCTGGCCATGGGAATTTCAAAATAAAGGCATGAAAATGGACAGATATTTTCATTTTGCAGCAATGCTATGGGATCGTTGATCATTGAATCGATAGATAGGTCTAGATCAATCGATTGCTACATCCCTAGTACTGAAGATACACATAAAATATTTAGTAAATGGGTTTAAAATAAAGTGAATTTACTCAGTAGATCAACTCTGTCTCTCTGTCTCTGTCAGGAGGGAAGTCTGTGGTCTTCTGAGGGCACAGGGACAAACAGTGGTCTAAATGAGGTGAGCTCTTCTTTAGACAAGAAGTAAAAACATTTAACCATAAATCAACAAAGTTAACCAAGAACTAGGCTTAGAACAGCTCAGTGTAATATAAAGTGTTATATAATACAGTATGACACAGCAGTAATTTGATTCCCCTCCTCACCACAGCACCAGGTGTATAACCCACGCCCTCCAGACAGAGGGGTCCACTCGTCCTACCTACAGCGGGAGCCTCAGCACGCCCAGTCCCAGTCCCAGCCTCCACTCCAGTCCCAGCGCTTCCAGCACACATATGCGCCGAGTCGCTTCCAGCCGACGTATCCCTACCTGCCCCAGAGCCTCATCGATCTTCCCCCCACGATCTGCCTCTCAGACGGGGAGGAGCCCCCGCCGTACCAGGGCCCCTGCACGCTGCAGCTTCGAGACCCCGAGCAACAGATGGAGCTGAACCGCGAGTCGGTCAGAGCGCCGCCCAACCGGACAGTGTTCGACTCCCACCCCCTCGACTCATCCAGCTCCTGTCTGCAGGCCAGGTAACGAGAAACGAATCATCAGCTGTTTGTTGAGATTGTTGTCATGGTGACTTATTCTCTGTGCAATTAATGCTCAAACAACATTAATGCCATAGAGCATCTAGTCAGCTTTCAAAATAAAACAACCTGAGCAAACCCAGGAACTAAAAGTATTAAGACAACCAGTGATGGGACCAAGTCATTGTTTTGCAAATCCCAAGTGAAGTTCCAAGTCCAAATCTTTGAGTTTCGAGTCCAAACCAAGTCATAATGCGCCCTTCACTAAATGTAACGCCATTTTTAACAACAGAATCTCGTCTTACTGTTCTTTGTGTAACTTAAAATGTTGAACAGTTGGAAGTTGTTGTGTTTTTCTGCACGTTTTATGTACTGCAATTTACTTTTTGTTGACCAGCACATAGTTTTGGTACATGAACGAAATTATCTTGGTATAATCTTTTCCAACTAGTGCTCAGTCATGTAACATTGAAGTGAAGCCTTTTATTTTATTTTTTCAAGTCAGGTCTAAAGTCATCAGATTTGTAAAATGAGTTGTACTCGAGTCCGGGTCCTACTTAAGTCCACACTTCTGGCAACTACAAACTCCACCTCAGTAGTTCCAGGACCATTAGCACTATCCCCAGAGCACATTAGGTTAGGAACTGTGGGTGTGGAACTAAATTTAAACTTTGGTTTCTTTTGTCAAAATGCAAGTAAGGTTCCCAAGTTTCTAAAAGTTCCTGGTCTCCTGAAAAAGTTGCTTTTGCCACCAGTCTTATTATCACCCTTGTTGTTCTGCCTCCAGTCTGCAGGCCCCTCCTCCGAGCGTCCACCCTGGCATCAGCGTGTTAGAAGCCCAGGAGGCCTTGTCCCGGCAACAGAAGCAGGGCTCTCGAGTAGAAGGAGCTCCCCCAACCTACAGTGAGGTGATCGGGCACTACTACCACCCGACGTCGCTGCCCCCCAGCCACAGCCATCGAACTGTATCGTCCTCACAAGCGCCCCCATCCTCGTTCATACATGGTCTGCTCCGACCTCCGCCTCAGCAGCAAGGGAGCGTGGACAACAGGAACGCGAGGAACACGAAGGAGAAATCCCAGAAGCCCCAGCAGGTGTGACAGTAACGCTTCCTTCTTCCTAGCCTGTGGGGAAAAACCAGGATTATGTCTGCTCACCACGTGGGAAATGGTCAGTAGCAAATGAGGAACAACCTGGTTGATGGTTCACGGTAGTTGTAGTTGTAGCTGACACCTCATGGATCGGGCTAGGACTGGGAAGCAGCAAACCACGTCACTCCTGCAGAGCACAGTCGCAGGAGAAAATCTGGTACTTCCTGTTCCACAGCGTCTTACTTCCTGTCTGAGGAGCACTTCAGATGAACCGATGATGATGTCAGAGAGGAGGGCTGAAGGTGCAAAGGGAAGGCGGAGACATACACCTCCTTTCTTCCCTCCTCATCCCTCCTCTATCAGACTGATCTAACTAGTCTTCATTCATTATAAATATTTACTTGTTCTGTTTGTTTCTATAGAACTTTTTTCTTTGTTTGTTCGTCTTTTTCGCGCTTACAAGAATATTCCTGGCGAAATGTTGCAATCTTCTTGGTTCTTCCAGGTTTTTGTTTTGTTTTCTTAGTGATAATCGCCCTCGCTGCTTTGACTCCACTCAGTCCTGTTCAGTCCAACGTTGGCGGTGACTCCTGCACCAGGCTTTAGCTGCATCACCGGGACACGTGAGCACATTTAGAATATTTCCAGAGAGAGTTTAGCTTTAGTTAGCGTTACCTTCAGACTAGCTCACCAGTTGTAGCACAGTGCTTAAAGTCCTTGAGCTAAATGTTCTGCCTTATATCGACCAACCGATGCAGGAGTTGTCGCTTAAACCCTTTTTTAGTTTTTTTAAATTTTATGTTTTCTAAAGAAGGTTTGCACAAAGTTCAAAACTGTTCACCACAGAAAAAGAAAGAAATCCGCAATATGATTGATGAGAGAGAAAACAAAAGAAAGTAGGGGTATTTTTCTAAACTTGATAGATTCTTATGAGTAATTTTTTTCTGTTTTATATGTTGTCTAGTTTTAGAAAAAAAGAAACAAACATCAGTAATCTGTTGGGGTGCCAACTTTCACGTTGAACATTTTGCTACATACATGTTGGCATGTATATACATTACAGACTGAGTATATATACACACATGTATGCAAACCGAGAGCGAACTTAAAAAGCACGAATTTAGAGTTATTTATATAATTGCTGAAAAGAATTGCACTATTTTTTAAGGATGCGGAGATGGAACGTGTGTGAGAGACTTTTATTGTGAAGGAGCTCTGTCTATTGAGGCAATAAACAGATCGAGAGAGACCTGAAGAGACTCGCCAGAGGGACCAGTTCAGTGCACAGTGTCCAGTATCACAGCAACATATCATGGGGAGATTCTGACTTTGGTTCAACAGACTCGGATCAACCATTACTGTACCATTGATTAGAAAACAAATAATTAAATCCCTCGTTTATGCAAGTGTCCGAGCCAACCGCAAGTCAGCATTCAACCTGTGGGCCCAATCAGCTGCTCGTAGCTCTCTCTCTCTCTTTCATCCTATTGGCCGAATCGTTAGCCAATCCCAAAGCTGGCTGTCACTACCTCGACCAAACAAGTCAAGCACATACGAGTTTGCTCATCAGACTTCGTCACATCGACAAACGTCTGAACTAATCAAGACGATGTGTAATGTAACAGTAGAGTAGGACGTAGTAGAGTTAGTCTTTAATCCTGCTGTGTGTTATTTTATTTGAATGTCAGAATTTTTGTTCGTTTGGGTGAAAAGAGAGAGAAACAACGCAGATCCAGTGACAGCGAACGTCCCCTCTGTAGCGCGCCGCTGCAGAGGAGGTCGCCCTAAAGGCCCTAAATAAGTGATGCACTGTGCACTGCTGTCGCCACACACACACAGACAAATACACACGCACACATTAGAGTGATGTTGTTGGTCGCACACCTCCAGTTTTTCTCCTGCCTTCTCAAAACACACACACACATAGTCTCCTCTGGCAAGTCTCTCTCTCTCTTGCAGGCATCTCTGAGCACTTTACTGCAGCAGGAAAGAGACAACAATCTCCCGTCAGCCAGCGTCGGCCTCGGCTCGCCGCCGCGTGATACAAAACTACAGTAGAAGCCTTTAGTTTTAGCGGTTAAATCCCTCGACCTTTACAGCCACACTTTTAAAGGATGCAAAGAGTCGTGCTCTAAAACTTTAAACATCCTCCAAGTGGAAAACAAATCATCAAACTCCACTACTTTGAAGTCTGGGTGATCTGTAGTAGTCACGACTACGGCTGGGTATCATTTGAAGTTTTTCCAGCTAAACACCAAACTTTCAGTACCAGTACCAACATTTTGGATAACTTGCTTTGAGAAATACAGATGTGTTTTTCTACAAAAACTTCTTTCATTTCTCCAGTGTGAATGTCCTTAATAAAAGCAGAATAACTATAAAACAAAATACATCATAGAAAATTTGGAATACTTAAATTCAGGCATGCAACTCGCCTTTATTTTCATTATAGATGAATCTGTTAATCATTTTCTCAGTTGAATAAAGTTGTTTGATCCATAAAATGTCTCGAAAAATTAGTCCATGCAGAAGATTAATCGATTATCAATTGGCAATTAAGTAAATAAAGTATTTGTTGAAGTTCTACTTTAAATCTGGAACTATTCTGGCAAAGAATAAGTAAATAAGATCATAAATGGGACCAGTTTCGATACTCCCTGCTGCAGACACATTTTGGTTTTTTGGAGTTTTGATACCCAGCCAGAGTAATGACTGACTCACTGAAAGATCATGTGACCTCGCGTCCATTTAAAAAGTAAATATTTATTAGTTTTTCTTCCTCCCGTGGTGGATATCTCAGTTTTGGAGCAGAACTCTTTGTGCTCTGAACGCAGCACGAGACGGGTTGTCGCAAACTAGGCACGCCGAAGTGTTGAAAAGTGACACGAGTGTTAATAGCAACTCGTCTTATGTCATCTCTTCAGGAGTGTGGAAATAAAGGTCAAACTTTTGTTTAATAGAAGATTAGAATATTCAGATGTTTGTGTGGTTTTTTTTTTCGTTTAAGTTGCTGCTTGTATGAATTGTGTTTTCTCTTTGAACATGGTGGTCTGAGGTTCACCAGTTGTCGTGAGCCTATTTTGATGTGAAGGTGCCACCACAGGCCCAAATGAAGCCCTTCAGTGTCCAGCCTTTATGCAACAGCACCCTCCACAGGCAGGGACCGAACCGAACCACTGCCAAAACTCCTGAAGCTGAGTCAGCTTAAGTTTGTAGAGGAGAGGAGAGAGTCAAAAGGCCAAAAAAGACATTGTATAATCTTGATTCGGTGAATCCTTAAATCGTAAATCTTTTCTTTCCTTCTCATACGAATCATGGGGACGAAGGTCGGATGTTCGGCGCATCAGTTTGTGCCTCTCGCGTGTTATCATTTCATCAGAGTCACAGGGCTAAGCAGCTGTTTTCCTGAATCCATGAAAACACCAGAAAAATCCTCTGACAAAGCCATGCCACTGTTTTGAAGTTGTTTCCAGAATCCTTAGAGTCCCCTAACCGTCTGGATAAAAAAAATATTTGGTCTGCTGCACAACAAAAATGATTTTTGACCTGTTCCCTAATCCAAACAAAGATGTCAACCAGAGATAACAGTTAAAAATCTTTTCTATCGTGCAGCAGATGGAACAATTTTTCTCTTGATAGAATTAGACTGAGGAGTCTTTGATGATTCTGGAAATACAGTATCTTCAAATCAGTTAGCTTTCAGAAAAACAGATGTTTATCTCTGTGACTTGACTGACTGTAAGTGCTTCTAAACAGCAATGAACCCTCATAAAATTGGATTTATTTGTCTGTATTAAAGGAGACATAGGAATATTTCTCCTATTGAAACATTTAGCACAGTCTCCTCAGATGAACATGACTTTTTATTTTCTGTTGTTGAATGAATCTCGCCTTAATCATCTTTGATACAAAAAAAAAAACGACAAAAAGTTGACAAATAATCAAAAGTTGTTTCTTTGCAATTCACCTTCGCCCTGTCTTGTTTACAGTCTCTCTTTCTCCTCTGTTCCTGTGCTGCTGCACTGCCATTTTTTATTTAACGACGAGCACTTGAGAAAAGAAAAATCATGATATAAAGAAATTAATCTCTTGACCCAAAGCAGCTGAAGGAGAGATGAGTGGATCAATCAAAGTATGAATCAACTTTGAGTTTGGAATGAGATTATGAGCCCGGTCCCAGCATAATTTTAGATAACTTATTGACCTTTTCCTTTCCTTTCCTCCTTTCCTTTATCCTACTCTACCCTATTCTTGCCCGCCCCCCCTCCACCAGTATTATTCTTATGTTTGGACTGGGCTGTTACCTTTCTAAAATGGTTTGGTTCCTGCTCTGGAGGGTTTGCAGCGGGTATGAGAAGGCTGGACAGGCTCTGATCAGGGCGTCACAGGAGAAACAAATGATAGCAAATGATAATAATTAACTTGATGTACCTACAGTATAGTTCATGAGAAGTTAAATAGTGTAGGATCAATCTCTCGCTTCAGGGAAAACCTACGCTGGCTGACAATACAAAAAAAAAAAAAAAAAAAAAAAAGAACGATGGGAGGAGAGGAGGGACAAACTCCTTCAGAGGCTCAGTGGAAACACAAATCACATTTATTTTACATGTGCTGTTGATACACCAGACACGACCTACACATACACACTGGTGTGTTTACATGCAGAGAGATGCTTCAAAGGCATTTTTTTACAGTCAGTATGGACAGAAAGGATGATACAGTGACTCATTTAATAAAACTATCTTCATATCAAAGTTATTTTAAAACCACAGTATTAGGGCCACGCATGAGGGGAAAAATGAGAGAAAGGTTGTTTTTTTTTTACATTTTGAGAATAAAGTCAAAATGTTGGGAAAATGATATGAAATGATATTTTAACCAATTTCTTAACATTTTAACTTTATTTTCAACTTGTCAATGTTATTCTCAAAATACAAAAGAAATCAACTTTTTTTAATGAAAAAAATCATCCTCCTCTGATTTATTTTTTTCCTATTTTTTCCTGGCGCCTTTATTTTTGACATTTCAGCTTTATTTTTAATATTTTGACTTAAAGACTTCAACGTTTATTGCGTTATGAGAATTAAGTCGAAATGTTGAAAATTAAGGCGAAAAGTGGTGGAGATATCTTTTGCATTTTGTCAATAAGTAACAAAAAGCAACAGCAAAAAGTAAAATAAAGTAAAATATAGCTTTTTCTTTTTTGCATTGTTAAAATGTCATTTCAACTTAATGCTCGTCATTTTCTCAAAATGTAGACTAAAATCCAGATTTTTTTTCATTTTGATAATGTCAACTTGTAGAGAATAAAGTTGAAATATCATTTTGACTTCACTTTCGAAAATGTTTTTTCAACTTTATTGTTGACATTTTGTTTAGTTTCAGGCATAAGAAAGAAAACTCAGAGGAGGAAGGCTAGTTTTGCATTTTTGGACTAATGCTGAAAGTTTGACTTCATTCTCAACATTTCGACTTCATTCTGGAAATGCACAATGAACAAAATAAATCTTCCTCTCATTCTTTGCCCGGTCATAATATTCTTCTGCATGAAACAAACTTGGAAAAATCGTTTCAAGTTCAGCTTAAGTTGAGTCAGTTAAACAAAAATCCACATAAACTTGTTTCATATGTTCACATATGAAACTAATCAGCTCTCCGTCTCCTAAAATGTTTCCAAGCCAGTAATAATCTGTATCTGTTTGAACTGGTCACACATTTCTCTTTGCTTTAAGCCAGCGTGAAGGAAGTGTTACAGCACAGTGTTTTTGTAAAGTCAGCGCAAAGTGTCTTTTCCCAGGGCAGAGTGTGTGTGTGTGTGTGTGTGTGTGTGTGTGTGTGTGTGTGTGGTGAGTGTTCTCTTAATGTACACTGACTTGCCCTGGAAAAGACCTCCAGCTGTCTAGACAAAAACTAAACACATACTCACACACACACACAGGGAGCAGACTAAACAAACTAACCCTAAGAACCAGACCTTCCACACACACAGGTGCACGTTCATTTATCCACACACATTTTTATTCTTATTGTGGACCACACAAGATAGCTAAAACATTTATCTTATACACACACACACCTGGATCACCTCGAGAGTTGCCTCCTCCCCCCCTCCTCCTCCTCCTTCTTCCTCCTCCCGTCTGACCGAGCTCCTCCTGTTCCCTAGAGATGCCTGCTGTCCAATGACAGAGCTCCTCTCAGGCCGGCCCTCGCTGCCATTGGCTGGCCGTCGTTCGGTCTCCTAGGAAACGTTCATCGTTTTATTGTCGTTGCTATGTCGTACAAGTGTGCCTGCCTGCGCTGAGACGGGCAAAATGTGAGTGGCCGGTTTGGGCTGTCAATCATCCCACGGCCG